>PDLN01000016.1:707901-1415011 GCA_003369635.1 Coleophoma crateriformis | reverse complement strand
CTTTAATAAGAGGGTATTACTTTATTAAATATATATATCTAACCTCCCCCTTTTCCTTTAGGGGGATAGCGATAGCTCCGTACGGAGCTATCCTTATCTCCTAACCTCCCTATATAGGCCTTGTATTACTTTTCCCTATATACTAGAGGAAATACCCGGTTATAGATTATATAGTTATCTAGTATTCTTAGATACTTGGTTACTTATTCCGATAACCTATACTCGGTAAGGCCCTAATAAGGGTATTCTTACCTAATAGGTACGCTTATAAGCTTTATAGGATCCCTATTATCCTAATACTAGTAACTCTTTATTTTTGTTATAGCGCTATTAGTTAGGCTTCGTATAGACCTATCGTGTACTCCGATTCCACGTAGCCTAAAGGAAGGCGTAGTTTGTAATCCCCGATTCTTCTCTGAATGCCTTTACTCTAACCTCCTAGTATTCTAGATAGAAGTCCCCGATGTATTATCCGTACTACGGATAGGACCTAAAGTATATCGTCCGTACTACAAAGATTTCCCTTATTATATTACTAATACCGTAGACGGTATTAATATAGTATCGTCCGATATCATCGGTACCGCGAACGGTATTAATATAATATCGTCCGTACTATAGAGGTACGTAGAGTTCTTATAGGTTACTCCGTCTTAGGCTACTTTAGTATCCTTAGTCGTAGGTCTTCGAAGCTCTATAGTTATATTCTTCCTTCGTACGGACCTAGCTCGAAGTCCTAAGTACGATATCCTTCTCTAACTTAGAGAAATTAATATAGACTTCTCCTAGGGCCTTAAAGCCTTAATTCTAGTAAATTTATAATCCTAGGGCTTTAATACCTTATTACTATACCTCCTATACTCTCCCTATCATTTTACCTTTTTTATACTATACGCCTTAGAGTTATAATAGGCTTAACGTCCTAGCGTTGTATAGCTCTACCTATACTAGTATCCTCCTAGAGCTTTATCGCCTTAAAGCTTTGCTTATAGTATTATCCTCCCCTAGGGCCTACGTACTATACATATACAAATATCTACCCTAGCCTAGTACGACGTACGCGCTCTTACCTTTAGAATTCGTATAGCTACGATAATTATAATAGTCGTGACTATAGGCTATAAAAGCCTCCCCTTTTACCCTCTTAGTCCTGAATTCTTATATTATATTTAGCTCTAGCCTATATATTATTCCTAAGTATACCCTATACTATATTATTCTATATTACTATTATCCTTACTATTATTACTACTATGTCTACTAGTAATAATTTAGACGCTACTACCCCTAGTATCGCTATCCCCGACGTTGCTATTATCCCCTCTAGTCGGTCTACCCTAGTAGTAGAGATTCCCGTTAGTACTAGTACTATTACTACTAGTACTATATACGATATAGCTATCGTAGCTATAATATATAATCGTAAGAGGCTCCCGTACGGTCTTTTTATTTTAATTAACGAGGTAAACTCTTAAGTCTTACGCCTTAACCTTATACGATTAGATAAGTAGTTTAATACCTAGGCCTCTAAGCTTTAGGTCGTAATAGGAACTTAGCTTATAAAGGTAAAACGGAAATATAGTTCGAAGCCTTAGCCTTAGAAGATAGTCCTAATTTACCCTAGTCGATTAGACGACTTTGTTATACCGTCCTCGTATAATACCCTTATAGGTTATACTATAGCCTATCCCTAGTATCTTTAGGTAATATTCGTATAGACCTATAGAATAGTATACGAAGCTTATAACTTCTATATAAATAATAATACTAAGGGTCCCTTCTAGGTTTACACGTTAGTACTACTTATAGCTAGAGGAGCTTATAGAAATTATCTTTAGTACTATAATATATAAGGTTACTTTAGTAAGTTCCCTTTTAATTCCTTACCCCTATACGAACCTAACTAATTCTCCTAGACTATAAAATAAACGATATAAAGGTCTAGGTACGATTCGAGAATCCGCGTCCAAAAACACTATTAACCCTTAAGTATAAGCGTCCGACTCGTAGTAATATATCCTAGGGAAATACTAACTTAGAGTCTAGCTTAGAATTTAGTAAAGGTAAGGGTAGGGTATTTTAGAGTGAATTAGCGTCTAGAGTCTATCTTTGAGATTAGGGAATTAGTCTACTTTGTTTTCTTTAGCGTTTAGGATTAGCTTTGCCTAGATTTTCTAATTTCTTGATTTCTCCTAGCTAGTAGAAATGAAATTTAATTACCTAGCCTATTTCCGTCCCTTAATTCCTGTAACTCCTACCTTGAATTACCCTTAAAGTTAAGATTTCTCCTAAGCGCCTTACCTTAGTAAATTACTTAATCCTCCCTTGAATTCCCTTTATAACCTAAATACCTTATCCTAGTAGATCACTTAATTCTTCTTAGGTCTATATAGGGTACACTCGTACCTCTAGGCTTATTTATAGTCCGTACGGAGTATACTTATACTCCTTTAGTAATAGCCYTTTAATAAGTATTCTCTTAATAGTACTAAGTACTCCTTAAATATTAACYRTRTAATTCTAAAACTCTAAGTAATACTATTCCTYTAACTCTACTTTTCTTCYYRTTTAACCTAGCCCTCGATCYRGACTTTTARRGTATTCTCGTCTAGGAATCTTTCTAAGGTTTTATTTAGGCTTTACTTAGTTATAGTATCCGCTAGGTTATCTTAGCTATTAATCTACCTAATTTCTAAGAGTTCCTTATATTCGTACGACTACTATAGAGCTATTAAGTTAATTATTAGTCGTTTCTCCTTAGTTATACTAAGCTTAACTAAATACTCGTATAATAAGTATAAATTAGTATAGATTATAATTAGAACCTATAGTAGCCTAAGCTATATAATAATTATTTAGACTATAGAAGATATAGTAATTACTATATCGACCCTAGAGACTATACCGTAGATTTCCAAAGCTAGTACGCTTCGTATAACTCTTTTACTCTTAGTACTACTCTAATAGACTAAGTTACTATAAATCGTGAATTCGTTATCTCCGTACGACTCGTTGGCTATAAGGATTATATATCCGATTTAAGAACTAAGGTCCTTATTATTTGTAAAGGACCCGTCGACAAAGACAAATATCTTAGCGTCCCTAAGCTTAATTAGTACGTACGTGATTCTTCTATTTACGTTCTCCTTTTACTACCTAAGACGTTTATTTAAGGCTTTAACCTCTTCGTCCGTGGGTTCTTAGTATTATACTACTACGGATAGGTTAAACGAAGCCTCTAGTTAATAAATAGTAGCTAAGTAAGCGCCTTGTATACGTTGTTTACGGTAGTTAGTCGTACGGTCTTTAGAGTCTAATTTAACCTCCTTGATTTTCTTCCCTTAGCCCTTTTAGATAAGTCGAATAGTCTCCTTATCGTAGTATAGTATCCTACTATTAAAAATCAAAGGGTTTTTAGAGGTTAACGTCTTAATCGGCTTTACGGTTAAATTTACCTTTTTTAGGACTTTGTCTTCTAAGCTTATAAATTCCTTATTTCCTAGAATTAAGGTATCGTCCGTTTGTATTCCGACTATTCCAAATACTTCTTAGGAATTACTAATTAACAAGTATAGGTCGTACGAAGACGTAGCTATATCTAGTTACTCTAGGTAGTACTTGTAGTACGTAGCCTACTAATAGGTTCTAGCCTCTAGAATTCTATAGAGCGGTTTCCGTACGAGTATAATAGTGCCTTTTAGAAACAGGTACCGAATTTACTTAGGTAGGTAGGCAAAAATCTCCTTATTTAGAAATATCGATACTTGTATATACGCCTAGGTAATATCCCTATAATATAGTAAGAATCCTTATAGGATTAGGGAAACTACAATTACTAGAATAAGTCTCTAGCTTACCCTTTAAATCGTAGGTAACTATATAAGGATTACCTCCTTCCCTTTATCGTTATAAGCTTAAATTACGAGTCTTGACTTTTCGTACGGAGTAGCTATAGTCTTACYTTTTACTTCGTTGACTAGTYAAGACCCGAAAATCCGTTTCTTATAAATAGAAGGGTCGTAGGTTACGAATTCAAAGACCCCCTTTGCTATTAACCCTTTAATTTTAGCCTTTTAGRATTCTTTAAAAGGTTCCCTAGGGGTCGTTATTATCCCTTTATTATAAAGCTCGAGTGTAAGCTCTAGGTTATCTTATTCTTTCCTAGTAATAAAGGCTTCTTCGACGAAATATTAGCCTAGCTTATTAAATTTAAGCTCGTCGTTATTTATAATAGTTATAACCTATACTTTTAGTACGCTTTTAGGCTTACTATTAATTACGACCTTAGGCACGATCCGTATAGGCCCCTTATCTTTTGGTTTCTTTAGTAGGCTTTCTAAGGCTAGTATAGACTAGATTTCTTCTTAGTGAAATAGCTATACTATAGTAGTCTTAAATTTTAATACTAAGTATAATAGCTAAACTATATAGGTTTCCCCTTCTATATTTAATAGCTTATAAGGTCCTATCTAGCCTCCTTTCTCTCTCTAGACCTGTACGTTAGATTATAATAGTAGGTTTAGGGTCTTAGAAGTATCTAGGCCGTTATATATTACTAGTACTTTACTAACTTATCGTTTAGTATTCGTATAGCGAAGTTCTTCTATAGCCTTCTAGACTACGTTTACCCTTTTGGTTATAAACGGCGATAGAGCGCTTATTTAAGTTATTCTTAGGTAGGCTCTAAATACTAGGAGTATTAATATAAGGCTATTAGGCCTAGTTATATTATTAACTACCTTAATTACTATTTAGAGTATTAACTCTCTATCGACCTTCTCGCCTTCTAATTCCTCTCTAAGGATTTCGTATATACATTAGAGAGGAGTATAATATCGCTCGACCTTCCCTATACTATTATAGGCTTCCGTAGGTACCTTTTTCATTTCTATAGATATCGTATAGGCCTCCCTTTAGAATTCCGTAGATAAGAAGTTCTTCTCGGCGTTATAGATAAAGTAGTCTAGCGGTCCTAAGTATATATTTATCTAATACGTTCGGAGAGTATTCTAAATCGTACTAGTCGTTTGGTTCTTTAAGAATTAAGTAGTTCTAAACGATATAGCTTCGTCGACTACGTATAAGACTAGTTTCTTATCTAGGTAAAAGATATCTATAAAAACTAAGAAGTTAAATTTATAATCGTCCTTTAGGGTAAATTTGAATTGTCTAGGGGCCTTAGAATATAGCTAATATTATATATAGAACTTCGTTAGCTACTTTATTAACCCCTAGTCTATATCCTCGTACCCTACGCGCTTAAGGAGTATCGTAAGTCTCCGTACGGAGGGATACCTAAATCGTCGATATAATTAGCGAAGCTCTACCTCTATTAGGTAACTTTAGATAATCTCTTTTTCTATAGCCTTAAGTATTATCTATAGGTACCTTTATTTCTATACGATAGGGACTATCTTATCCCCTTAGATTAAGACGTTCTAAAGGTTATCTAGCTTAATACCTATTTTATCTATATCTTGGATATAGAATAAGAATAGGGTATTATCTAGGACGACGTAGAACTTAATAGGCCTTAACGGGGTCTCTATCGTTATAGTCCCTTTTAATATACTATACCCTTTTCCGAACTTAATTTTATAGTCTTCCTAGTTTATACGGACGACTATTATATCCTAAAGCTTTTAAAGTATATAGAGCTATAGTTCTTTAGCTATAGAGACTCCCGCGGCTCTAGTATCTAGTATAATACCTTAAAAGACTTTAGAGGAGTATCGCCTTTCTAAGGTAAATACCGTAGCTTCGTACGGAATAAGCTAATCGTTACGGGTAAATATATAAGTAGTTACCTAGTCGTTTAGAAGTGAAACTACCTTATAGCTATTAATTTCTCCTACTTTATATAAATACTAGTTATTTGTAGTCTCGGGTCTATAGATCTAGTTATAAATTTTAGGAGTAAGGTAGGTTATCTATTATTCTAGTTTAATTATAAAATAGAACTATTCTTTGTTTTTATATTAGATAGACTCGTCCTATTCTCTTATTTGTTTAAGGGTACCTTTATACTTTATAAGGAATACTTGTAGGTTACTATCTTTCTCTATATTAACGAATATTTACTCTTTGTAATATTCGTATACCTTCTTCCTTTCCTTAGGTATATATTTTATAGACTAATACCCTAGTTACTTATATACAAAGTATTTCTTAGATAAGTCCTTAGTAGGGTCCTTCGGGGATCCGAATTTCCTTCTACTAGAGCCTCCTCCGTTCGTACGAGGCTACGGTGACTTCGAAGCGTTATAAGTCTTATTAGTCTAGTACTAGGCTAGGGTTTCTTCGTAGTTATCCCCGTAGCCCTAGTAATAGGCTACTATTTCCTTGTTCTAAATAGCTATACCGATTGTAGCTTAGAGATCTATAACGAGTCCTTCGAATATTAGTACTAGCTTAAATAAAGCTAGGCTATATTCCCGGATTCCCTTATAAGTATTTAAAACCTAATCTCGTAAGCTATTTTTACTTTGGTATTACTTTGTTAGTCCTTACTATACCGTACGGAGCTTGTCTAATATAAGCTCTAGATATTCGAGTTTAGATTTACTAGGGTTTGTAATAAGTATACCGTATAGGGTTATCTCTCTCTACTCGGAGAGGTACTTCTACCTTCGCTCTTTAGTCTCGAAGTAAGCTCTAGTAAGATTAATCATCGTCGGGAATTCGTACGAACGTCTAGCTATCTAGTTATAGTAGAAGTCCGATGCTTTACCTCTAAGTATAACCGAGAATACCGAGTAGAATTAATACTCCCTAATTCTAATCTTATTATAGAGGTCGTAGAATACTTATAGCTTAATATCAAGGATATTATACTTGTTACCCTTGTATTTCTTTTCTTCCTAATAGACTTTTATAAACTCTATTAAGGCTCGAGACGAATTCTCCCTTTTAACTTAACTTTGGACTTGTAGCGTAGGTTATTACTATCCGTACGGGGCTTAGGATTATTAAGTAAGTACTAGGTAGTCCTTAGGGCTAAACCGTAGGAATAGTTAAGGAGGATCTTTAGTACTATTAATCCTAGGTCTTAGTACCTCCGTCGGGACTAAGCTTTATTATATAATACCTTGCTATCCTTATAGAACCTTAAGGGTAGACATTAAAGAGCTTAGTATTTATCCTCTTAAGGCTTGTGTCTAAGAGGTCTATTAGGAGTTGTCTATCGTACGGACTCCGTATTCGTTAGAGTATAGTACTTTGTACTTCTTTAGGTATTCTTAGATATCTTCCTCTATCTAGGTATAGTACTTAGTCCTAGTAAGGGCTTCTTAAAGGACTTTAGCAAATAAATTTAAGTCTACCTATTACTTAACCTATACTCTATATATAACTAGGTACGTACGGAGGTACCGTAGTACCTTAGTAGATATAATCGTAAACTAGGCTTCTTCCTATTCCTTGAAGTATAGCTTATAATCCTTCTAAAGGTTTTTATCTTTATACTTATAGTTCTCCTAGTCCGTAACTAAGAGTAGTATCTATGTATTTAGTCTCGCCTCCGACTAGGTCCTATTAACTTCTTCGGAACGAGGTAAATCGTATCCCTAAGACTCTAGGTCGGTAGCGTATTCGATTTATAGTATTAGGACTAATATCGTTATACGATATTATAGTAATACCGGATTATCGTTTAGCTTAGTTTTTAGCTATATAGTTTAGGTCTTAGCTACTTTATAATTAATAGGTTAGAGTCGTAATAGTAAAATAGACCCCGATGTTTAAAGGTAACTAATTACTAATTAGTATAGGTCTTACCCTAGGTAGAACCGATACGTAAGACTTTAATCGATTAAAGATTTATATAAAAGAATAGGTTCGAGCTCGACCTAGAAACTATATATATAAACTACGCTAGACTTATACCGGATAGGTGTTAGATTTGTAGACGTACTACGACGCTTAGGTTAACTCTCTATAAAGGTAACTTAAGTATATTATAGCTATTATCTATATAATTCTTACCCTCTTTAATAAAAGGGTATTACTTTATTAAATATATATATCTAACCTCCCCCTTTTCCCTTAAGGGGATAGCGACAGCTCCGTACGGAGCTGTCCTTATCTCCTAACCTCCTTATATAGGCCTTATATTACTTTTCCCTATACACCGGGGGAAACACCCGGTTATAGATTATATAGTTATCTAGTGTTCTTAGATACTTAGTTACTTATTCCGATAACCTATACTCGGTAGGACTCTAACAAGGGTATTCTTACCTAATAGGCACGCTTATAAGCTTTATAGGATCCTTATTATCCTAATACTAACGTAAAGTCGTTTAACTCTTTTTATAATAAACTATTAATATACTATTAAAAAGTTACTAAGGCCCTTAATAGTTTAAATAGATATACTAACTATTTAAATAACCTAAATCTTATATAAAAGGCTATCTTATATTCGTAGCCCTTAGCTATCTATATTTAATAAAAAGCTAAAACTACGTTTACCTTTATAAGCTATTATAATCCTAATAGATTTTTTATAGTCTCCGGTACTAACGGTAATAGATAACGATCCTACTTAGTAATAGTATTTAGTACTTAGTAGTTATAATAGAACCGAAGCCTTCCTCCTAGTTTCCGTATAAATAATATAAGAGCTACTACTTCTAATATACTTTCCTAGATATACCCCTTCTTAAGAAGGTTATTAAGTAACTTTTATAGTACTAGGAGTTCGTCCTTTAATATACTATATAGTAGACCCTATAGTAAGGCTACTTAGGATCCGTTAGGTTCTTAGTAGATATCGATGTAATAGTCGATACTAGGATAGTATAGTACTAGCTTCTCTACCTCCTACTTAGAAAATAGTAAAGCTATATCTTTTACCTTTAGAGGTAGTTTATCTTCTAGCTAGCTAATAGTTAGCTTCGACTTTTCCTTAAAGGCTATCTCGATATTCTTCGTAGTTATAATACTTACTAATATAAAACTATCGTTTCCCTTATATTTAATATAATTTCGTCCTTCGGTTACCTATCGTTTTATATAACTATAGTAATACTAATAGTTCTCTAGCGTTATCCTTATCTTATTATCTACTTTTTATAGGTTTCCTAGGATTATAGGAAACGATAGGTTATTAACTATATAGGTATAAACGTCCTAGTCGTACCCCGCGATTTCTATATAAAATACGATAACTCCTTTAATTATCCTATTCCTTATAGCTTTTAAAGCGCCTTTTACTTTATACTTCTTATAGCTTATATAACGAAGGCTAAGGCTTATCGCTAGCTTTTCGTTAATTATAGTATAGTACTAGTAGTCTTCGTTAATAAAAGTAAATATCCTAAGAGTTTTTTAAAGGATTATATCTATATAAATAAGGTTTCCGTTTATTACTCTCTTAAATTTTCCTTACCTTTTTACTAGTACTTTGTCTACTCTCGTCTCCTAATTTTAAGGAAGAGTTAGTCTTTTCCTAACTTCGATATAACGGAGTTTATTAGTTCTACGTTGTTTTCTAGTACGGGCTTTACTAAGACTATATTAAGGGAGGTTAAATAAATTACTAAAGTATATATATAGTTACGGAGGTAGTATCCAAATACTCTATAACGGAAATAAAGCTTTTCGTTTTAGCGTCTTTTTATTTTTATAATATTAATCTATTTAGCCTTCCGCTTCTCGCTACGATTCTTATAATCTTCGTTACTATATTTATATAGTCCTTTTAGTTAAGTTAAGGTTATTACTATATCGCTATCGGCGTCTACTCCGGTTACTATAGTTATACTATAAGAACGGGCGGTTACCGATATATTTACTTTAAAGTCCTTATTCCTCTTACTCTATTTCTTATAAGTAGACTTAAACTAATCCGTCTCTTCGAGGTTTATTATAATCTATTCTACTTCCTTAGAGAACTAGTAATAGTCCGTTATCCTAGGTATAGTTATCGTATATAATAACGTAGGGTTCGAGAAAGTATTCTAAAGGTATCCGATCTTTACGCTATTATCTTAACTCTCTCTACCTATAATTAAAAAGAGTTTATTAAATTCTAGCTAGTATTTATACTATAGTTAACTTAAAGAGTATTTTAACCTACTAAGCTATTCTAATACCTTAGCCTTTTCGTTACTATCCCTAAAGATCTTATCGAGCTATATAAAGAAAGCTTTAAGGTCCTTAGCTTACCCGGGGGTTCCCTTTTCCTAGAAGTATCTTATCCGAGCTCGTTCGCGCGCTAGGAACGTATCGTAGATAGTATCCTAGTAGTAGCTAGAGGAGAGCGCTAGTTTTATAGCGAAGCATATACGGTATAAGCTCTTTAGCTATAGTAAGTAGTCGAAAGGAGTTCGCCTTTCTATCCTAGGTCGCTAGCTTTTAGCTCCTAGGGGCTAACTCTTCCTAACCGGAGTCTTAGCGAGGCGATAAGGTAAGCGACTAGATTAGGGTTTTTAATAGTATATTCGTAGAATTATCTTAGCTAACCTCTCTAGTCTTCGCTCTTTTAATAGCGGAGTACGTATTCCTTAACTTAGCTTCTAAGGCTAGTTATCGTAAATATATCTTACGAACGGCGTATAATAGTTTATCGTTCGACGTTACTTCTAGTTAGGTATCGTTCCTTAACGAACTTATTTCGGTCTCCGGGGTAAAACCTAAGGGGGACGCTATTTTAGCGATCGAATATAATATTATAAGGGAGTACGTATATATAGTAACTAGGTAGTAGTATTTAATACGTTCGATAAGGAGGGAGTAACTATCTACTCGGACTCTACTATATAAGGAGCGGACGTCTACCCTACTAATAACTTAAGGACAACGTAGCTTATAATCACGTACGATTATATAAGCGTACGGTTACCTAAGCGTAGGTATATCTTACGCTTAATACCTAGGGCCCGACCCTTATACTCTTTATTAATAGCCTTTAGCTTATCTAGAGTACTATAACCCTTAGCTACTATTTTTATACTATAATATTTTAGAACTTTCTTTTATCGTTTTAGCTTTAAAAGCCTAGTAATAGTAGTATCTTCTTTAGTATCTAGTTAAGCCTACTCGCGAAGAAATACCTCTTAATCCTTAGCTATAGGAATAGCCCTTTTATACTAACTATTCTAACTAGTATATTCGTTATACTTCTTCTTAAAAGATATTATATAGTATATATAATACTTCGCCTTATAACAAAGACACGGAAGAAAAGGTTTAATACTAATAGCCTAAATCTTAAGTCTCCGAGCTATACGTCGCTCCTTTGTAAGCTTAGGACTTAAAGGTATAACTAAGGGAAGCTACAAAGAACCTTATAGAATACTATATCGCTTATATAGCGAATCAACGAACAAGGTCTACTATAGGCTTTAGGGATAAAGCTAATAAAAGGGGACCTCGTATTATATCCTACTTCTAATATAACTTATATAACTAGTAGTTACCTAATAGAAGAGTAAAAGAGCTAATTATTCTAGCTCTTCCGCTCTTATAAGTAAAAGGAAGAGCTTACTAACTTAGAATTCTAGCTCTTCCTTTAATTATATATAGGATACGAAGTTCTAAGTAGATAAGAGCTTTGTACTTAACTTTAATTATTTATTTATAACCTAATATTATCTTATAAATTATTACGTACTTCTAATAAACTATTAGTAACCTAACCTAGTATATTACTCTCGCCTAGCTAGAGTAATTAGCCTTTAGTTACCTAACGTACTAGGTATTAGTTAATAACTAGAACTATAGACTAGTTATTATTTATATATAAGCCCTTACCTTTACCCCCGCTAAGGAAGCCTACTAGGTAGCCTATACGTACCTAGGACGTAATACTAATCTACTAGTACGTTTTCTAAAGGATAATATATAGAAATTAATCTTATTAGTATTAGTCTAAAAACGGTTTTTATCGTTAACCTAAAATCGTCGTTCTACTTTATTAATAAACCTCTATACCTTTTATAGGTTAGTACTTAGGAATTTAGGAAGATTACGAATTTTCGTAAGTATACTATTACGATACCTTAACTTCTTTAGCCTAGGTTCTTTATCTAAGCTACTTTTATTAATAGTATTATCCTAAGGCTGTCTTTTAGACGTTTCTAGGCCGGGAGAGCCTCGGGGTCCTAATATCTTTTCTAATTTAGATTATAATACTTGATTCTCTGTCTTAAGTACTTCGAGTATTTTAATACGATTATCTATAAGGGGTTAATCTCGGGTTCGATATATAAACTCTACTTTAATATAAGTATTCTTATATATATTTAATTTAATTAATTTATTAAGCTCTTTATCCTAAGAGCTATCGCTATAGTACGAAAGGTCCGAATCCGTACCTTTCCCGGGAGGGTTCGCCTTAGTTACCTTTCTATATAGTATCGGGGACTACTCTTGGTACTACTAGTATAGTTGATTCTATAGGTTCTAAGGGTATCCTAGTATTTTCTTGATTAATGATAGTAGATTAAGAGCGTGTTATAGGTGCTTAGGTCGATATAGCAACTAAGGTAGTTTTCTTAGGCGATATCGTAACCTATTACGTTCTCGTAGCGTTTCCGGTAGTTCCCCGTAGCGAACTATCACTTGTAGAAGTAATAGAATTGTAAAGAGGGATTAGATAGGGAACTACGGGTGAGTTTAATTCAAGACTATTACTTAGAGAGTATTACTTGACATCGACCCCGCTTTTATAATTGCTACACGCGGAATATAGTAATCCCGTGCCGACACGTGACAATTCTATAATCACGTGATTAAATCAGGCTTTTACTGAATAATCCAGAATCGTTCATGATACATTTAATCAGCTCTGCTATACCCACGGAAGCGACTCACCCTTGAACGCAAAGAACTTGTAGGGCCTCTGCTTAGTGCCCTCTAGAGGAAGAGGCAAATAGAACGGGTAATAGCATTTTAGAGAATACAGAGACCCCTTAAATCTAGATACCGTCTATCTTTGATCTTGGATACCGAGGGAATGCAATAAGGACTGGCTACAACCACACAGTAGAAGGAAGATAGGGTGGATATTCTAGGTATCGATATTAGGGAAATAATAATAACATAGAGGTATTCTAGGAGAAAGACCTAAAGATTATAAATAAAGGAAGGACCTATATCTAGATTTAGTTATATAAGTAGCGGAATATTCTATAGGAACTCTTAGATCTTATACTTTAGTAGGAATAATACCCCTAGCTATTTTCTACTTTTACTAGGACTCTGTTAAAGGCGCTTAGATTATTCCTATACTCTAACATCCAAGGTTCCTAGAGGGTAATAATAAGCTAGCGTTCGTTTAAAGTAGATCTTATAGTTAGTTATAAAAATAATTATAGTAATAAGGTAAAAGTAGTAAATTCGCGACGAGGTTATACTATTCGCTTATCTATACTATCCGCTTATCTTACACGTTATCGAACGAGTCTTAACAATTGTTAAGGACCCTATTATAGTCTATACGTAGGTTATATAACTTAAAGTATAATATAACGTATAGGATAAGCGAATAAGATAGACAAGCGAATAAGATAGTTATATAATATACTAACTTTAAAATACAAATAACTTTATTAATATAACTTCAAATAACTATTCCTTTATAGCCTCTATATCGTACGAAGTAACGTTATTAGCCTAATAGGTTTATCTATTATAACTAGTCTCCTCGTAGGCTCTATAACGCTAATTATATAACTCGCCTTACTTTTCCCTCCTTTTATTTTAACCTTATTCTATAGAAATTTAGGTTTAAATTACCTTCTCTACCTCTAATACTTAGACCTCTTTTATACTAAGACTCTCTCTTTGTTATAGTACCTTTCTTTTTATCTTACGGTATTAGCTTAGTTCTTTATTTATAGCTTAAAGTCTTATAAGCTCTACCTTAATAAGTATAAGTTTATATCTAATTTTACTTATACTTTTTTATAATCTATCTACAAAGTCCAAAATTAGAGTTAGAGAGCTACTATAGTATCGTACGATCCTACTCTTAATAAGAGTTACTTGTTTAGCTACCTCTTTAGCTATTTATAGTATTTTATAAATCTATAAATAAAAGGTTAATAGATACAAGCTTTTAGGTATTAGAGTTAGTAGTCGAATATCTAGCTATAATAAGACCTTTTCTAGGTCGTACGGTATAAGGCTAGCTCCTCTAAACCCTCCCTAGATATTCTTTATAGTAAAGGTAGCTTTAAATACCTAGATAAATACTAGTATAAATACTTCCTTTAAAATATACGAAATCTAGCTATATATTATATCTTTAATTTAACGACCGTACGACTTCTTTAGAGACTTAAAATAACTAATATCTAGAGGCTAGAGTAGGTAAGATAAATAGGTAGGTATATAAAGTATAAGAATATTATTCGTATAATAATATTCTTAGAACTTAGCTAATATATAACTTTTATAGCTATCTAGGATAAGAAGGCGATACTTCCTAATTATTTTCCCTCGAGTATACTTATTAAAGTACTCTAGCTATTCTAGAGAGACTTTATTATCTATCTAGCTATTTTTAGAAATACTAGCTTGGATACTAGGTAGTAATTACCCTTTTTCGTATTAGGAATCTAGGATATTTTTACCTTTAAATACAAGGAATAGTAGAATAGCCTAGCTTTAAGAATTTACTCTTTAAATAACTATTACCTATTCTCTATTACTAAGCTAGCGTAGCTTAGGTTTAGCTATACGATYAAAGCTTATAATAATAATAGTTATACTAATTTATCCTATTAAAAACCTAGTCTTATTAAAATTAAATATATTCTTAACGTATATCCTAAATTTCGTAATAAAATTTATTATAAGCCTAAACTAAGCCTAAATTTTCTCTAGATCCTTGTATAATATTCTTTAATTATCGTACGAACGTGTTTAATATATTTTAAGTTATAGTTATCGTTTTATAAAGTTAGTTACTTATTTCTTTTTGACCGGTAACGCGTTACGTTCACGGAGTAAAAGATTAGCTATATCTAATATACTACTAATTCGGACCGGAAATTCTTAGGAATCTAGGTTAAGTAACCTTTAAACGATAGTCTCCTTTTCTAGGTTAGAAAGCTTTCGTGATTTAACGACTATTTCTACTTAAGAAGGTTTTCCTTTAACGCGTCGTGCTAAGGTTATATATAAGACCTTATATATAGTTGTAGCCTTTCGTACGCTAAGTTAAGGGTTATTTTCGAGAGCTTAGAGAACTAGAATAAGCTAGCTTTCATTTGAAGAGGATACCATAGTTGGTTATTAAGAAAATACAAGTATAAGATAAAGGTAGTAATTTTGATGAAAACTGTCTTATTCGCTTGTCTGTCTCATTCGCTTATCCTACACGTTATCTTAACAATTATACGGCGCTTCGCTTCTAGTCGGGGAAAGCAAGTGACACAGGAAAGCAAGCTAACACAACCCATTGCTATGGAGTGTCTAGAAGTACGACGATTATCTATTACTTGGTTCTTGTAATTACTATTCTGAATTACTAGGTACTATGCTACGAGGGAATATTTTCAGGAACATTCCCGAGCAACCTGAGCACATCTCGCTTGATTTTCTAAATAGATGGAACGAGGCAAAGATTGTTGACCTATACATTAGCTAATTTTAGCTGAATCTCAGATTAAGGTTTGTGGCTGTGGAATATTATCTGTAATATTTTGTATGCTTAGACGCACCGGAGCTTGAATTTCTAAACAACGCCCGCAACAAAAATTTCCAGCCAGGAGATCGCTAGACAAATTTCTGAGATCGTTGTTCATGGATGAACATATAAAGATCCAGGAATAGGAAATTGAGGCTTTCTCGTCTTCGGTCAGTGTCGTCTGTGCACAGTCTATTTGTAGTATTCGTTCGGATTAGGTATTTAAATGCAGGACGTCGGTTTTGGCAAGTGCTGTATTTCCTTCAGAAGGGTGGTTTTCGTGTTCTTCTGTTGAAAAGTCCATCCCACTTATGCCGACACGTACTTTCTTATTCTGGCTGTCAGACCTCACAGAATTCTGAACGGCCTCGTTGTGTTGCTTTGTTTATTCTCACTTGATTGCAAAGTCTTGTTATATCTTAGGCTAGTCAGATTCGTGCTATGTATACTATTCTGGAGATTTTCTTAGACTCTTCAAGCTGGATTCAATTCAGTCAATTTTAGCCCCCAAAACCCCCCAGTTTCATAACATTTATAAGCCTTATGGTTCTGTGATAACACTTTAAAAAAAACAGGAATTGAAACATCGTATCTGTGCAGGCAAGATGTCGCAGAAGTTCGATAGTATTAAAAATATTCAAAACTTTGTAATCTTTGCAACGATATGAAGGTATTATACAGAAATAAGGATCAGTTTATCAGGTCCATGCTGCCTGTCGGATATGTTCACTGATTTTCACAATGCTAAAGTCACGGGAATAACTTCGGAACTTGTACGATTTACGTTCGTTTAAGGCATATTACAAAGTGGTACAGACTTTGATATCTCATCGCATAAATATCAGTATATCAAGTTCATCAACCTGCATACAAAGCCCGTAGAGCCTGAGGAGAGTTTGATCTATTTTACATCTCATATTTGAGCGAAGACGTGTCGATGGTCAAAAAACCCATGTCAAGAGCCTCTTGATCAAAAAATTACGACAATTGTGATACTTGAACTGCCGTCAGAACAGTCGAGATAATGCTCAATAGTATACTAACTCCACCGACTACTACGACTGCCCAAAATGTATACCATCGAAGGATATCTCTTTTATCATACCACAAAGTTCTCAAGTCGCTTGGATTCTGCGCGTTCATATAATCTTGCAGTACTAGAATCCTCCGGCCGATCAATGGAAAGTCTGATGAGGCAGAATAAACATTTTTGCTAGCGCCGGCTTCCAGCTCATCATAGAAATCATGTTTAATACAAGATTTACCGCAAAGAGTTTCAAGGAGCGGGTCACGGAATCCGCTAGGGCGAATTTTAACAAATGTCTCGTATGATGCACGGTGTTGCCCAAAGATAAGTCGGTACGAGCAGAGCACTTCGATCAAAAAGTCAGAGCTATAAGCGTACTGGCCTTCTGTAGCCGATATGCTGTAAGACCGGGACCTTGGCTCGGGAATTGAAACAATTCTATTGATGTTAGCTACCCCCTCAAAAAAGCTCGGCTGACGCTGGATATACTTTGATAATAGGGTCTCCGGTGCTTCAAACCGGCTACATAGCAGGGCGCAGAATGAAGGAAACCGGAATAACCTAAGTACAGAACTTCGCTCATGAAGTTCGAGATGAAGACTTAGAGACTCGACCCACTCAATACTTAGCTTGCCGATTTTTGAAAGCGCATCAAAATTGATATTTGAGGCTATGATCGTGTCATCGTATAAATTTTGGCCATTCTCGGAAGTCGAGTAACAGGTTCTTGGAACAAGATCTCCAAAGTGTGACAATAGATGGTCAATATCCATTTGCATAGTTCCACCACTACCATCTGTGATTGGGCATTCCAAGTTGTGCCAGATTGAGCTATGTTTGAACCGAGATGTCTTTCGAAGCTTGGTAGTCGGTAACAAAAGCTGAAGCCTAGATGGAGCGGGATTATCGGCAACCTCGAATAGCATGGTGATCATAGAAATGCCTTTGAAGATAAATTGATAGAGCTGCGATAAATCTTGACCAGGAGAAGATGAAATAGAATCATGTTTGAGCTCCATCAGTTTCTGTGATATTATGACGATAGAAGTACTTCCAGAGTCAAGTTCTTTTGCAATAACAACGAAACATCGATAGATGCAGGTCACAAGAATATCTGGTTGTCTTCCAGTGAGGCCGAACTGAGGCGCAATGAATGAGAGCGTAGAATTCATAAGAGGACTGAGGTAAAGGTCCCTAATCTTCTTATCTAAGTAGTGCGCATACCAATTCGAGTACTGAGCCTTTCCTGTGCATATGGGTTCCGACGGGTGGGCAATTATGTCCAAAATAGCTTGCTGGCAACTCCAGAGGTCCAGTGGTATATCTTGGACTGCATATTCTCAGCCTTTGATGTGAGATGTGATAAAATTAGCAAACAGACCCGTGTTAGATACGTTGTCTGTAACAGAAATTCGATTAGACTATCAAATATCAGTGCTCCAATCGACTGAACAAAAAGAATGATCCTTACCCCGTCAATACTCTGCAGCTCACAAATATTTAACTTCATGCCCAAGCTTGGACACGACTCGCTGACTGTCGCCATGCGAAGTTCCTGCTACCGGCTCACACCGAAAGATGTACTGAATAAAATCTTGCCTCTTGATAACTGTACTACCATACTGTGTGTTATATTTACGTGGAGACAAAAATGGTGCCATATGATAATGGCCATGTCAAATAGACGTCAACTTTTGCTGATTCTCAAACTACGTCACGCTGCATAACAAGTACAAAAGACCTTGCAATACTGCTTATTATGGTGTTTCAGTCCCACCACAAGGGTCAATCAGTGGTCAGCATCTCGTCCTCAAGGAGGCCGAGACTGGGCTCCTTTTCAATAGATTCGGGCGTGGAACGCAAGCTCGGGCGTAGAATACAAAGTGGGCTTGATTGTTCCAAAAACCAAGCTCGCCCAATGCTAGAACATATCTTCCCAATACACAACCACAACCTAGTTTTCATAAAGCAGCGTGGACATATCGAGCTGTTTATTTCATCCTTGACCATACGTCCTACCATACTATATATGCTTCCTTCACATGGCCTTAAGACCTTTGGCAATACAGAAGCTTTTACAGTTTTAAAATTAAATGAATATACCTACAACCCGACAAGGTTCCATTCGATCATTTGATAATTCAGAATCACATGGCAGGTGGTATTTTTATGGCATAAATCTAGACAGCTGCCTCGCAGATCCATGAGTGCTTACCGCCAAAGCATGCAAACCAATGAATCCCACGCCGCATCGGTATCGTCCAGGTTTTTTCCAACCTGCCCACTGATTTTCAGCCGCGTTTCTTCGGCTTCCTTGCGACATTTCGCAGCCAGGTTGCTACAACCTCTAGCAGCCTGAGCTTCAGCCTGTTTTCTAAGGATTCTTGCTTGGTCGCCTCGCGCGTTGAACTTCACAATTTTCAAAGCCTTGCTAAGGTGGTCACTGTATTCTGTAAGCTTTGACCAAATATTAAGACACGTTATTATGAATGCTTACAGTGCGGATTCTTGATTCTGTTGCTGGAGTTCGATACAGCCTAACTTGAAGTAACATGCGGAAAATGCAAGGTGAAAGGGTGCGGATTTTATGTAACACTTCTGAGATATTACATAGTTTAATTTTGCCTCTTCAAGGTTTCCTCGTGTCAGCTCGGCATTTCCATGGGCGTATTTAAGGCTGGCATAGGTCAGAAAAAGAAGTAAGGTTTGTTTGATGTGTAACATACTATGCCATCCAAGTAGAGCTGGCATAACTCTCCTTGAAAATCTCTTCTGCCTCAACATAATTCTTAATTGCTGTATCACAATCTCCTTTCAGATAATAAGCACGCCCTAGAGTCATCTTTGCAAGCCCTTCTCTCCAAGGTTGAACAGGCTTTTCATGCCGTCTTTGTTCAGCGGCTTCTGCAAAATAAGCAAATGCTTCATCTAAATTGCCATCAGCAGACTCCAGGTTTCCCAAGGAATGAAGAACCCATGTCAAAGCTTTTTTGGCGGACCCCTGGCCCGATGATTTCAATCTACAATAGATATCCCGCGCATCTTCCCAGGCTGTTCGACAATTGACGAGGTCATTCTGGTCGAGATATATCCCCCCTGCCTTGAACTGTAAATCAGCGTATACCTCAGTTTCTTTGTCTTCATAGACTGTATACGCAATTTTTAACAAATACAATGCTGTCTTATACTCTCCCTTTTCATAGGTATACCTAGATATGTCAGAATCAACGGATCATGGTTCAAGTGAGACATACCAGATACAAGATTTTAATAAGTTGCGTAGCCCATCAGTAGCTACCAAAGGCGAGGCACCATTATCTTTCAGCTCATTATACCTTGAGGCTAGAGACAGAACGTGTGGAACCAGACGAGAACAGGTCTCAGTCTTTCCGTCTAAAGTCTCACCATTGACCTGTTTAGGGAACGCCTCGGAAATAACATATATTGCAGCATCGAAAATATCTTGGCGTTCTTGTGACGACCTGCTGTAGATCAAGGCATCCTGGACCAAGCGATGAACAGAAAATTTTGCTGTACTATTCCCGTAACCCATTTCAAGGAGACTAGTGGTTGACTCTGCGTCACTGTCAAGCGCCTTGCCGTCATTTGAGTCGATCACAAAATTCGCGTCGGCGTCCGAATCGGACTCATCACCATTTTGGTCATTTTCGAGGTCCTCTCTGTTGACCAGCGCAGCCTTTGTCAAACTGGCAATAGCCCAGATAAGTCTGCATTTGCTAAGCGTTGCTTGAATCGTGACAGGAGAAACCTACACATACTCGAGTGGTCTAGTGCATATTGAGAGCACTGGCTGGGAAGCTGGAATCCGTTTGTTTCTCAAATTGAACCATGAGATGGATATATCCTGAGCGGCCATGAAAGACACCATTCCTAATAATGAAAGTGCCTCAGAGTCGAGCCTCTTGAAGCTTAACTGCCAAACGTTGTCCAAAACGTGCACCTCGCCCACTTTTCGATACTCGTCTCGATCATAATCTGTGGTTCTGTCCACTTTGGTGAGTAACTCACGAGAATGTTGCTCAAAGAAAGTTCGAAATTCCGTGATAGGGTATTTTGAACTTCTATCAATCATGGGCACCATCAACGCCACTATAACTTTGATACCTAGAGGCAAACCGTCGACTTTTTGGAATAAGGTCAGAAGAGAATTTTCTTCAGTTGGTAGTAAACGTCTTTTCTCTTTGAGCAAAATTTTCATCAATTTGAGACCCTCAGTCGCGTTAAATGGCTTTATCGGCACGATCACGCTATCCTGAAGCTTCACCGATTGAGAACGGCTGGTGATCAAGACCGAACCGCTCGTCTTCGGGATGTATTTGGGCCAGATGTCTCCGATGTCTTCACAGTTATCAAATATGATAAGCCAACGCTTTCCTTGCATAAGTTAGTACATAGATTCTACTAATCGTACGAGAAATGCGATTTTCCTTCTCACCATATTTCGTAGCTGCCTGTCTTCCAAGCCATCGTGTGAAATAGAGGAGATTCTCGTCTTCTTTCGCATCACCATCTTTCTTGGCTCCCTTAAGATTCAGAGCTAGTGTAATATTGGCTAGACTTGCCTGAATATTGGCTTCAAGATCGCTCCTTATCCAGAATATTGCATCAAACCCAGCTAGGTTCTGATGTGCGTAAGCCAGTGCAGTTTGTGTCTTTCCAACGCCGCCTGTGCCATGCAATAAAACAGATTTCACATACTGAGGACCCGGCTGAGATATTTTTTCCGGGGCAAGTTCTTTGTCAATCTTGGCCAGAAGCTCTTTTCGGCCAAAAAATCCTCTATATGCCGGATATGGCAGGGCCTTCACAGGGAAACTTGTTCTATCTTCTCCGTCTTCTGTCATACAAGGATCTGCGGAGAGTTTCAAACGGGTCATAGTTAGAGTTGGGTCTTGCTGTTTCGCCTGGCTTATTGAGGCAGCAATATCACAAAAGTGAGATACTGCAGCTCTAATATTTCCCAAGCAAGCCTCCCTTTCTCTTTTCCAAGGTTCTTTATCTTCCAAGGCCGCTTATCATAGTCAGCAATTAGCACCTAGACTGTAGTTATAGCAGACTCACCGGTAGGATATAGTTTGATAGTACTACAAGTGATGATCCAGAGATCCATCAAATTTGAGAACACTCTGACAATTGCATCGATCAGTTTCAGGCGAATTTGCTCATTTGATTCTATTGCATCCCAACCCAGCACCCACCCCACACTAGTATCAAGCTTTTCCAGACTTTGGCGTGATTCATCAAGTGTTTGAGCGAAGGCCTTCCAGTTTTCCTGTATCTGACATTTCTGCGCCAGACTTTAGCTTCTTAATTTGGAGCTCGTAAAAGAAACAAGAGTACCAACGTTGATAGCTTCCAGCAGCACACCCAAAAAGAAATTTACGTTGGGCCGACTCCAGCTCATACTCCGCGAGAGAAAACCAGCAGTACTTTCCACTATGTTTAAAAACATAAGTATTTCACTACCAAAAGCTTAGCATAATTCAATGGGAAGGACCTCGGGGACTCGCTTTTGACAACAATATCGCCATGCCTGCTTTTTCGATTCCAAAAAACCCAGAGCTGCTCTTCGAAGAGTCTCGAATGTGTGCGCGCCCTCGGCTGCCTGGCAGGATCTGGCGGAGACTTTCTCCAACTGATCTTTACGGGTCGCAAGGGCTTCAGTCCATTTTGTGGTCTGAAGCTCGATAACACTAGGGTTATTGGTTACTTCTAGCCTCATAAGAGCTAAGCTACTTACCTTGGAGAAAGTAAAGAACCTTCTCTTTGAGTTCCGAGAGTCATTATGACTTGACTCAGGGTGTTCGTTCTTCGGATACAAAGTTCCTTAGGCTGTACTACAAACAACGTGAAGTAAAAGAAGGGAGGTAGTCAGTTGTGAAACAACTATAATAGCGGCATTAAAATCAGCAAGATACGTCAATGGCTGAACAGCTTCTTGCTGAAAGGCTAGAAAATGATCAGCAGGCAAAAGCATGTGAGAGGTAATAATAACATGTATGCGTTGGCACCGCCCCGTGAAGGTAAGGCTGGCACATGTCTCTCTGAAACCCTTGTTGGAAGGCATATCCCGAGATCATCGGGCGAGCGTACCATAATATCTGGAAAAACAAGTAAGAAGCTTTGGCTGTAATTCGTATAGTGTCTATATATGGATCGCTTTCAAACATTCACCTCGGCGTAGAATCTGCTGAAAATGTGTGGAACAATATTGCTGGAGATATATTTCGTAGGGGGGAGAGGGTCGTAGCTCTCCCAGATATTTCGGGGGTGTAAAACTCGGGGGCCAGTGATGAGCATGCAGGTTACGGCGTCATATATAGACAGGCTATCAGTGCCCGCTTGATTCACTTCCACCGAAGATATAGCACAGGTAGCAGACATCCTAAACAAAAGATACAGCGAAGACAGGAAAGTTCTTCTCAAAACTACCCCTTACGGACCCATGCTATCGTTTTTAGTTAGTTCCTGTGTAAGTACTCCACTGGCTTTGGATGCCCACGGTGTGCAGGGCGGTTCCAATAATTTGAGAAACTAAGTAGGTAGGTCTGCGAAGAGAGCGGAATTTAAACTACCTGCCTGCTATCACACCACCTCCTCCATACTCAATTCATGAAGTTGGAACTCTTCTGAAGCTTCCTCTAGAAAACTCTCACCATCATGACCACTGCTATCCTGGCTATTATATCGCGACTCCATTAAAATATCTCCACTGTCTTTCCACCGTCCCCGTAACCTCTGTAATGTTTGCTTCTGTAGCTTCCTCACTTTTCGCACCAGGCTCATGATTTGGGGGAGGTTGACTATAAGAACGGCAGTTGTGGCAATCAGTATTGTTAACGTGATAAGCCACGCTGTGAATGTTGCATCTCCTGGGAAAACAGTGCTCTGCATGCTGAATATTGTTGCGGTAAGACTCGGAGGAAGATAAAGCTCAGAGCAGTCAGGTATCAGAGGTTTGATAGTATATAACTCTGGGTCTTACAATAGTAATTACTGTCAGAGCTTGAATGAACTCATTTTGCTGCCGGGCTGTCTTCGATTCGACCAATGCTGCATGAGTAGCTCGAAGAGCCGCGTGAGTCGCTAGCTTTCTTCCCTATTAGCACGGTGACTCGGTTTAACTAACTACATATTGAAAGACCACGAACACTGTTTGTCATATTCTCAAAAAGCTCCGTGTGGTAGTATAAAGACCGACGAAGATCTTTCAAATCGGTCACATCTTTATCGATAGCTGCAAGGAGATCTCCCCAATGGGCCTGTGCTAGCTGTTCTGATTCTGGGGAGTAGAAATATCGAATCTCGCCGTCTTTGAATGTTTCCCAAGTATCAATGGTTTTGGAGATAAGGTTGGTGAACTGCCTCAGGATGCGAATTGTCCACTTGAAGCCTTTTTGCTGGGTGATATTGAGTCCGTGACTGCTCCTTGTCCCAGTATCTTCCCTCGTGAATGAGTGAATCTTCAGAACGTTAAAGTCTGCTAAATAGCATAGAGACTTTATATACTCACGTGGGGTTCAATTTGCTCGATGAGCTGGACCACAGCATTATTCCACTCCTGCTTGACCTGATCCATTCGAAAAGATAAAGTTCTTAAGAAATATTCACGCGGCGTCCATATGGGGCGATCTGCTGTCATCCTACCGCAAGACGTAGGATCAAGCTTTTGTTCTGAGTTGCAGTAATGCTCGACGCGTTCCCTATTGTCATCTTGGTCCTTGAAATACGTATCGACAAAGCAGTACCCGGTCCAGAAATAATTATCCATTCCGGTAATCATGACTGAAATCTGTGCTTCATATATATAATCTTTCAGTTCAGGATCGATTTCCAGATCATGACCCTTCACATCAAGATGGATCACCTCTTCTGAGCGGCGAAGTGCTTTTCTATCAGCTCTTTTGCGAGAATCCATTTGCTCGGACTGCATGGATCGCCAAGCGTAATATGGAAGATGGAATTCCAATGCGAAAAAGGTTGACTAGTAAATAATCAATACAATATGCAGCTTGCAGAATCAGTCATGCTCGGTGGAAATCCATCCGGATATTACACTTGCAATCTATGAATTGTTTTCCAAACTGCAAATTAAAGATTAAAGAATTCTCGGATGATTATTAGTGGCAGGGGCTCTGCGCCACGGAGACGTGCGCAAGACTATGGGGATACTGAAGTGTAATCTTGCTTTGCTAACATTGCTATAGAGCATGACTTTAAGATGGCGAGCGAACCTTGAAACGCAAAAGATAACACGCGAAGACCCACTCACTAGAATGTTTACTCCAATCATAGCTCTATAAGCCAAATGTTTGTGTATAAATTCCCGCAAGAAAGCGGCTTGACGCTCAGATACAGTAGCAATCAAAGCTAGAACACACAAGGGATCGAGATCTGTGATATAGCTAGGAGATTTTGTTAATGAAAAAGATCCATTATATTTATTTTAGTGCCTACATTAAGCGTCTTTCCGCATCAGGGACTGTAAGCTGCACTGCGGGTTCTTGGTTCAGGGAAATCCGCTATAATAGTCAGTCGCAAAGAAGTACGGAATATAATGTGAAACCGACTGGTTTTCTTAATTCAACATAGAATTCACGGGCGTTGAGAGGTCTTGAAGGGCGAACGTTTCCGGATGGATTGAGGCGTGTAGCGTTGCCATCGTTGCGGTCGTCAATAAGGGCCATGGGTCTAAAGCCTGTCATCGAGTGCTGCTCCTGCCGTAACACGTCAATGGTTACATCTTGTAAGAATCCCGCAATTTGCCCATTTCGATAGAGATAGCGGTCAATATCATCGCTGCATTGGTAGTTGGTGACTTTGTCAATTATATCTTCCGTAGATGGCTGGTTTTCACGGCGTTCTTCTACAAATATCTTGTCGTCCGACGAATATAGATGCGAACGGCGCTCTTCAAAGACAGATTTCCAAACAAAGGCATGTTGTTTAAATTGAGATGTACCAAACGACCGTGAATCATTCATACTGTTTTTCTGGCAGAAGCGTGCTGCTACACCGTACTTTGCGCGGGGAAGCAAGCCTAACAGTTCTGCAAAGCAAATACAATGAATGCTAAAGGAAGTCACCTCACTCGTGTCTTAACCTCCTCGAGCGGGCAATTATTGCAGCGTAGATGGGAACAGCCTGGACAGTGGGTCGTATGGGATGTGTTCATAGAAGAGTGACCCCAGCAGTAGCACTATTTCAGGTGATTAGAAAAGTAGACGAATATGGAACAGGAACGTACGCAAGTCCATGACCAATGGTAGGTATACTGATGTTTGGAGGATCCGCCTTTAGAAGAATGTTTATCGCTAGAAGAATATTTATCGTGAGAAGAACGTCCCTGTGACACATTAGAAAAATATTCGATCATAAATACTTGTTGGCTTGCACTCCAGATGCAGTGCAGAGGGTGGCAGTGCTGGCTTACCATATCTATACAAGGGGTAGGAGCACGGCTAGTTGCCAGGCGTGTTCGTCAAGGCTGGCAGGTAGGTGTGAAATACTCCATGAACTATTGGGAGTTGACTGCGGCCAGCATATTATAGATTCAAGGCAGGAGCTTTTCAACTTGCAGAGGTGCACAGCCAGATTTGTCAGCTGTCAGCCTAAAGTGCAACTGGGGAGAGGCAAAAACAGAATCTTCGGTGTCGAATAGAAGAGCGAAAGGGACTGGAAGGCGCGATTCTACAACTTGCGACCTGCGTCTTACTTTGGGTTGCCTGACGTTTATGGTGTGTTGGGCAGGCTCTTCCGTCAGGCTGAAATCGAATGCAAAATATCGGCCCGATGGTGACGAGGTGATGAAAGGGCGCCGAGC
Source organism: Coleophoma crateriformis (assembly GCA_003369635.1). Taxonomy (NCBI): domain Eukaryota; kingdom Fungi; phylum Ascomycota; class Leotiomycetes; order Helotiales; family Dermateaceae; genus Coleophoma; species Coleophoma crateriformis. Next base: position 1,388,500 of record PDLN01000016.1, on the reverse strand, counting down.
TTTCCAGCCAGCCTCGCGGTGGGATATAGATAAGGTTTCAAGAGCGTGCACGTTCGGTACAACAATTCATGTCCAGGCTGGGAACGTTGGTGGTCAATCCTCGAGGCTCGTGCAAGGTCTCTTTCGTGCGAGGTAGATCAAGACCAGATCTTGGAATGCCTCACAGTCGTCAGGTGCACTCGACTCGCTTACTACTCCTCTTTTCTTGTACTTTCGGCCAATCATCTAGGCGAGTTGACAGGAATTGGTCAATCATCTAGGCGAGTTGACAGGGTACTGATTTGTCTATCCACGGCAGGCGTGACTAGACATGCTACTTGTTCTTGTTATTGTCATCAACTCGATCCTGTATGTCACGTGCTCGTCCATATCACTCGACTATGTTGGGGGTCCTAATACGTTCACCATGCATGGTGAAATAATGTGCTTACTAAGTACCAATTTTCTCACCACCTACTCCACACTACCCCTATTCAACATATGCTATACAATACATACTCTACACACTTCAGATATAATATATACGTTATATACATTAATTGTATACTCGAAACATAGATATACGAGTCTCTATTTCAGTATTACCACCTCCGCTAGCCCTTGTATCCTCGCTAGCGCTATAGTCAGAGCTCCAGTTACAGTCAGAGCTAGACTTACAACCTTAGCTAGAGCTACCGCCTAAGGCTTCTACTATATTAATACCATTGCCCCTAGAGGCTATATATTCCTCTAAAGAAGAGCTATACAATTCGATTTAAGCTTAGGCTATATAGTATCGTTATATATTCTATATTAGTCGGTCTAYAAAAGTCTAYAGAGGATCTARAACGAGGATAGTATATAGCTATAATCGTTATAGTTTACTACTACTAGAAACTTATCTATAATATCGTATAAATAATCGAAAGCGATATACGATTACTCGAAAAATAGGCTACTAGTTCTCTATAGTAGTACTTAAGTAGATAGATACGTAATAAGAGCTTAGGTATAAGCTAAGCGTAGAATATAGTATTTATAATTATCCTCTAAGCTAGTTTATTAGCTTGTATCTAGCTTATAGAAAGCTAGTATAAGCTAATATAAACTAGGCTAGAGCTCTTTATCTTATAAGTAAGTATTACTTCTAAGTATTAAATTATTCTTAATCTAATATTATATAGGTATAAAGCTAAATCAAGTATTAACTACTCTTTACTAAATAACCTTTATATTACTTTAACTATATAATATATATAATCTAAATACTTTATTTAAGTGTAAGTAACGAAAAGGACTTTCTACGAACGATACCTTAATTTAATATCTTAAAGATAATAGTATACACTTTAAAATTAAGGTTATATTAGAGAATAGAATAAGGTACTTATTTATTATATATCTATAATCTATTTAACTAGTATAAAATAATTAAGATATTATATTAGTAGATAATATATATAAAATAAATAAATTTAATATACTATTACTTTATATAATTAGTACGTATAAGGTTATACTTAGTATTTAAATTAGTTAATCTAATAAATATATATTATTATTTCTCTTACTTAAATTAAATTATATACTAATACTAATACTAATTAAAAATTCTATTAGGTATAATTAGCTTAGGAATAACCTTTTTAATTAGATTCTATTTTCTTTTAACTAAATAAGAAGATAATTATATATAAGCCCTTCGCTACTTCTAAAAGCTAGGAATTAATCTATCTATTCTTGTTATAGATAGTAATTAAGCTTTATAAAATACCTCTAGAGTAGTATTTCTATTTATACCTATATTACTTTATATATAGTATATTAATTAATATATTCTTATAAATTATAAGAGTATATTTAAGAAGGAGGAAGATTAGAAAGCCTTTAATATAGTATAGTATAATTTAATCTTAGCTCTAACCCTCGAGAAGTTTAATATACTCTAGCTTTAATTCTATATATAATACTCTAATCTAAAGTCTTAGAGATATATTAACTATCTCTAGAAGGAATAGCTAAAAGAAGGCTAAAAGTAACGTCTCTTAATAGTATATATAAACTAATATTTATACTTTAGAATTCGAATAACCTCTTAAAGCGAAGGAGCTTATATATATATTAAACGATACCTTAGTAGTAAGAAGAGTAAAGGAGACTTATATTCTTTATAGCTACTTATCGAGGTAGTAGTAGTAAATTAAATTATAGCTATTACTAATCGTACTAATACTATACGAGATTATATACCTATTAATATAAATAAGAAGCTATATTATAGTTACTTTAGAGTTATTACCTAGTATACTTTATAACTTATATAATAATATATTAAATTAATTCCTTTATTACTATAACCTTATACTAGTAGCTTTACTCGTTTAATAGGTTTATTATATATATATATATATAATATTAAAAAAGGTACTAAAGGCCTTACTCCCTTAGATTTCTATAAGTACTAGTATTAGGACTGTTATAAGACTTTTTAACTACTCAGGGATCTATTATAGGCTAGACGATAACGAAATATATCCTTAAAAACTCGAACTAGTTATATAAGAAGGATCCTTTCTATAGGAGAGTAATTAATAAGATAACCTTTTACTTACTTAGTATATTATTAATAAGGTTATATAATAAATAGTCGAAATTACCCTTTTAAGCTTTAGGCTTTTATAGCTACTTAAAGTTAGTTACTTAGTAACTCTAAGATAGTATAAGTATAAGTATAAGTATAAGTATAGCTAGTAGTCCTTGTTACGACTATAGAAGTTATAGCTTCTATTCTAGCTTCGATATTATATATAAGCTTATAAGTAGTTATAAACTTATAGCTAAGTCTATTAAGCGCCTCTCCTTAGTTTAAATAACTAAGTCTATTAAACGACTCTTTATAGCTTAATTAGCTAAGTCTATTAAAAGACTATTTATAATTTAAATAGCTTACCTAGTAAGCTAAGTCTTAATTATCTAAATAGCTCTCTCTAAAATAGCTTTCTCTAGATAGGCTAGAAGTAATAATACAAGCCTACTTAGCTAAGAAGAATACTTAGCTAGTAAAGTATCTAAACGTACGGCTAATAAAGTATCGTAAGGCTCGAAACTAAAAGGCTTTTCGCCTTAAAGTTCTTAAAAGCTAAGTTATATATATACCTAGAGAGCGATATAATCTTAAAGGCTATATTATAGTAGAGAAGGTAAATTAGACTTTAAAAAAGATTATAGTATAGCTAGATAATAAGGAGAAAAAGGACGAGGACGATTTTAATAAATATATATTAGAGTTTACTAGAAATAGTAATAGATATACTTTAACTAGATATAAGGATATATAGAATAAGGTTAAAAAGGAGTATACTAGAGAGTCTAAGTAATATATACTTTAAATATATTATATTCTTATAATATAATATAGTCTCTAGTATTCTTAGTATTCCTAGTATTACTAGGATCTCTAATATACCTAGTATCTCTAATATCCCTAGGATATTAGAGATACTAGGTATATTAGAGATATTATAAGAGGGAAATCTATATAAGAAAATATTAGAATATATAATAAATAGTTACTATATAATAAAAATAAGATAAATAATAAATATATTAGATCTAAAGTAATCTTAAGTTAACTAGTTTTCCTTAAGTATTATTTACTAGTATTCTAGGTTTTCTAAGAGTAAATAATAAAGGTCCTCGCTTAATTTAATATCTAACTTAGTATAAGTTACTTCTTTAGTTTATAGTAATATTATATTTTTTATATATTAGTATTTTAAGGTTTCCTCTAAAGATTATTAAAAAAGGTAAAGTAGACTTATACGATTCGAATAAGCTAACTCTAAGCTTTATTAGTCTAGTAGTTAGTTTATTAGAAGCTCTATAATAGCTAGGAATAAGTCCTAATATTAAAGACTTTATTTATAAACACCTATATATATAACAAGTAAATAGTATCTTATAACTTTTTCTAGTAGGCTAGGCTAGATAACCTCTATTAAGTTTATTGTACTAGTACGTTATAAAAGGTATATAAAGTCCTCTTTCTCCCCTCTCTCTTTATCTTTCTTATATTACTACCTTTTCTTTATTAAATTATTAACTTCTTCTCTTTTATATTATTATATTATTATTATATCTTTAATAATATATTAATAATACTTTAATAATATATCTTTATTACCTATATAAGTATAAAGCTAAGTATTATTTCTTTTTAGCTTTATAGTAAGGTTCCTATAAGTAAAGCCTCTAGACTACCTTTCTTTGCCTTTGCCTTTTATAGCCTAAGGGTATTCGTAGTATAGTATATATACTAGAAGTATACTTTATACTTAATTTATCTATAGGAATCCTCTTACTTTGCTTCCTTTAGCTCCCTCTAGGTACTTTACTATTAACTTTACTAGCGTAGTTCCGAGCTAGTCTTTTCTAGTATAACTTCGAACTTTACGAATTAATAACTTTAATACTTTAACTTCGATAATACTCCTAAGCTTCCTCCCTTATAGAACTTAATTAGATAGACTTTTACTAATCTTAGTAAAATAGATTTAATCTAACCTCCTTAATCGACTTTTACTTTTAATAACTTCGACTTCGACTTCGACTTCGATACTTTAATCTTAATAATATAACTTAGTTAGCTACTAAGTTAAGATAGTATACTTTTCTTTTCTTATTTATATATACTATAGATCTATAGTATACTTTTATAATTACTAATATCCCTTTTTATAACGTAGGAACTTTATTAATAACTAAGGCCTTGGTTCTTCGTATTCGAGTATCCTAGATCTTTAATACCTTTAATACTTCTTAGACCTAGATACTAGACCTAGATACTAGACCTAGATACTAGACCTAGATACTAGACTTAGATCTTTTTTATTATAGGCGTTGACTTTTTATTTTATTTTAAATATATAGTATTTCTTTATAAGATCCCTAAGTTATATCTAGTATTAGCCCTCCTAGGTTATAGTATCTTAAGTAGCTACTACGGCCTCTACTAAAGAAGCAAGGTATTTAAATAACGTCTATCCTAGCTATTTATCTAGAGTTTAGGGGAAAATATTAGTTAGCTTAGTAGTAAACTAAAGAAACATCTCTTTATTAGTAATAATAAAGGCTTTAGTACGATACCGTAGAACGTGTACGACTATAACTAAGAATTCTTATACCTTATATATAGTTTTCTAGGCTTTTAAGCTTTCCTTCTTAGAATATTAAGTCGAATAATTATAAGAGCTATTAAAAACAACGTATTTAGATTATTCCTCCTACGTTATTTTAGGGATTCGTATATTAAACTAGTTTAGTAATTCTGGTTCTAGCTTAAAATCCTAATTATTTTTAGACTCTATAGTATTATATATTACCTCGAATTCTTCGTCGTTATCGCTTAAGAGATTATACCTTATAGTAATAGGCTATTATACCTTATAGTAATAGGCTCTATAGGCTTTCTAGCCCTGTAGCTATAGGCTATTATACCTTATAGCGATAGGCTATTATACCTTATAGTAATAGTAACCTATAATTATTAAATAATAGTACTCTCTTATTAAGTAAGGTATTATTAAATCCCTAGATATCTATATAAAATAAATCTAGGCTTTTCCCTTTACGAAAAGGTACTAACGGCGGTCGTGGAGTAGGTAGTAAGAAAATTAGTACTTAGTAAGTATATTATTTTACCATGTATAGTGAACGTATTAGGACCCCTATATTAGAAATATACTTAGTTATCCAATACGAGGTCTATGTATTATAGTTAAATTCTATATGTATTTAACATATATCCTAATTATCATTGAATATAACTAAATTATCAATTCGACTATATAATATTATATATACAATTGACACTTCTCTGAGCTAATTCGACTACTTATATAATACCTACTTATATAATTCTAATAGGTTATAAGCCCGGGGTTGTAATATAGCGTCGGAGGAAGTATTCAAGTCTAAATTTGGTACTATTACTATACTAAAGAACAATAACTACCCTATATTCGTAAGAGACTCCTATATAGCTTTTATACTTGCAAAATCATAGAATATAGTATAGGGAACTAAAGCCGAGCCTACAGTTATAGTAGCGAAGAAGGATTAGATAGAAAGAAGGGATATAGCTCTTTTTATCCTATATAACTTAATTGATACTACATTTCGAGATATAGTCTACGAATATATAACTTAATTGGATATAGTAGGAATATAAGTCGAGCTATAAAAGTTTAATAGAGGATATAACCTAATATATTAAACTAAGCTTAAGAGAGAGCTTACTACCTAGAGGTGGAACCCGAGTAATAAAGGTATCCGTACGTTCCTTACTAGGCTATAGAATCTATAAAAGAAGATTAGTAATAAAAGTATTATAGATAAATATATTCTCGATTATATTTATATAGTACTACTAGAAGAGCCTTTATAGAATACTATAGTACTTCTATACTAATAAAGCAAATATAACCTTTAGAAGGTAGTAAGCTATATTAAATTATAATAACCTATACCCAAGCCCTACATCAAGGTAGTAGCTTATATAAACGAAAGAGGTTAAGGAAACTAGAAAGGTAGAGGCTAGGGAAATAGAGGCTATAGAGGTAGAGGTCGAGGAAATAGAGGTCGAGGTAGCTATATATAAAATAAGGGAGGCTATTTAGAGAGGACTCTAAGGCCTACTATTATATACTTCTTCTACTTAAAACGAGGTTATATTTAGAAGGAATATAAGACTTATAAAGCTTATAGGAGAATAGTATCTAAAAGCTCTAAAAGTTAGGAGTAAGCTAGCTAGGCCTTAGGAAGCCTAGATCGAGCTAGTTAAGTAACTAAAATCAAAGCTAGCTTCGAATATCTCTTATATCTAATTAAATATATAATACTCTTAATAGATACCTCTATAGTATAGTATCTTAACTCTAGAGCCTCTAGGTATTTTATAGGTATAAAGGAGGATCTATTAAGCTTTAAACGATAGCCTAAGCCTAGGCTAGTAAAGACTATAAATAGTTATATAATATAGGTAATTAGATATAAAAATATATTACTAGATAACTATACCCTAAAGGATATATAGTATATACTAGACTTTAAAGTAAGGTTTATATCGATATTATAACTTAATAATAATAGTATTTCTATACTACTTAAGAATAGAAGGGTAATTATAATTTAGTAGAATTAGGTCCTATTCGAATACGAAGGTAAGAATAGTATATATAAATTATATATAAGTATATAGTACTAGTTAACTACTAAGCTTATATAAGTATTATACGCTAATTTAGCCTACCCGGTATAGGAAATCGATCTAGAAGGGCCTAAGTCTACGAAGGTACTAGCGTATCGTAGACTAGGATATATAGGACTTTAATATATAGAATAAATAAAGGCGTAGAGTATACTAGGTATATCCTATATAGAACGTAGTTATATACTAGGGAAGTAGGTATATAAAGGATACCTAGTAGGGAGTATACGCTAGACTAGTTAAAAGACAACTAAGGGAAGAAAGACTATAAAAGGTACTCGATTATACTACGATTTATTAGGATAATATAAGGGTCGGGCCCTAGGTATTAAGCGTAGGATATACCTACGCTTAGGTAACCGTACGCTTATATAATTGTATATAATTATAAGCTACGTTGTCTTTAAGTTATTAGTAGGGTAGATATCTGCTCCTTATATAGTAGAGTCTAAGTAGATAGTTACTCCCTCCTTATCGAACGTATTAAATACTACTACCTAGTTACTATATATACGTACTCCCTTGTAATATTATATTCGATTACTAAAATAGCGTCTCCCTTAGGTTTTACCCTAGAGACCGAAATAAGTTCGTTAAGGAACGATACCTAACTAGAAGTAATATCGAATAACGAACTATTATACGCCGTTCGCGAGATATATTTACGATAACTAGCCCTAGAAGCCGAGTTAAGGAATACACGCTCTACTATTAGAAGAGCGGAGACCGGAGAGGTTAACTAGGATAATTCCACGAATACGCTATTAAAAACCTTAATCTAGTCGCTTACCTTATCGCCTCGCTAGGGCTCCGGTTAGGAAGAGTTAGCCCTTAGGAGCTAGAAGCTAGCGACCTAGGATAGAAAAGCGAACTCCTTTCGAGACTACCTACTACGGCTAAAGAGCTTATACTATATACGCTCTACTATAAAACTAACGCTCTCCTCTAGCTACTATTAGGATACTATCTACGATATACTCCTAGCGTACGAACGAGCTTAGATAAGATACTTTTAGGAAAAGGGAACCCCTAGGTAAGCTAAGGACCCCGAAGCTTTCTTTATATAACTTAATAAGATCTTTAAGGATAATAACGAAAAGGCTAAGGTATTAGAATAGCTTAGTAAGTTAAAATACTTCTTAGGTTAACTATAGTACGAATACTAGCTAGAATTTAACGAACTCCTTTTAATTATAGGTAAAGAGAGTTAAAATAATAGTATAAAGATCGGATACCTTCGGAATACCTTCTCGAACCCTACGTTATTATATACGATAACTATACCTAAGATAACGGACTACTATTAGTTCTCTAAGGAAGTAGAATAGATTATAATAAACCTCGAAAAGACGGATTAGTTTAAGTCCGCTTATAAGAAATAAAGTAAAAGGAATAAGGACTCTAAGGTAAATATATTAGTAACCGTCCGTTCCTACGATATAACTATAGTAACTAGAGTAGATACCGATAGCGATATAGTAATAACCTTAACTTAACTAAAGGGACTATATAAATATAGTAACGAAGATTATAAGAACTATAATAAGAAGCGGAAGGCTAAATAGGTTAATATCGTAAAAATAAAAAGATACTAAAACGAAAAGCTCTATTTCCGTTATAGAGTATCCGGATACTACCTCTATAATTATATATATATTTTAGCGACTTACCTAACCTCCTTTAATATAGTCTTAGCAAGGCCCGTACTAGAAGACGACATAGAACTAATAGACTCCGTTATATTAGAATCGGGAAAAGACTAACTCTCCCTCAAAATTAGGAGACGAGAGTAGATAAAGTACTAGTAAAAGGGTAGAGGAAATTTAAGAAAGTAATAAACGGAAACCTTATTTATATAAATATAATCCTTTAAAAAACTCTTAGGATATTTACCTTTATTAACGAAGGCTACTAGTACTATACTATAATTAACGAAGAGCTAGCGATAGGCCTTAGCCTTTGTTATATAAGCTACGAGAAGCACGAAGTAAAGAGCGCTTTAAAAGCTATAAGGAATAAAACGATTAAGGGAGTTATCGCGTTTTATATAGAAATCGCGAGGTACGACTAGGACGTTTACGTTTATATAGTTAATAACTTATCGTTCCTTATAATCCTAGGAAACTTATAAAAAGTAGATAATAAGATAAGGATAACGCCGGAGAACTATCGGTATTACTATAGTCGCGTAAAATAATAGGTAACCGAAGGACGAAACTATATTAAATATAAGGGAAGCGATAGTTTTACGTCGGTAGGCGTTATAACTACGAAGGATATCGAGATAGCCCTTAAGGAAAAGTTAAAGCTAACTATTAACTAGCTAGAAGATAAGCTACTTCTAAAGGTAAAAGATATAACTCTACTATTTTCTAAGTAGGAGGTAGAGAAGCTAGTATTATACTATCCTAGTATCAACTATTATATTAATATCCGTTAAGAACCTAACGGATCCTAGGTAGCCTTACTATAGGGTCTACTATATAGTATATTAAAGGACGAACTCCTAGTACTATAAAAGTTACTTAACGACCTTCTTAAAAAGGGGTATATCTAGGAAAGTATATTAGAAGTAGCGGCTCTTATATTATTTATACGGAAACTAGGAGGAGAGCTTCGGTTCTACTATAACTATTAAGTACTAAACGCTATTACTAAGTAAAATCGTTACTTATTACTATTAGTACCGAAGACTATAAAAAATCTATTAGGATTACGGTAGCTTATAAAGGTAAACGTAGTTTTAGCCTTTTATTAAATACGGATAGTTAAGGGCTACGAATATAAAACGGCCTTTCGTATAAGATTCGAGCTATTTAAATAGTTAGTATATCCGTTTAGACTATTAAAGGCCTTAGTAACTTTTTAATAGTATATTAATAGTTTACTATAGAAAGAGTTAAACGACTTTATATTAGTATATATAAACGACGTCGTAATCTATTCTAATAGCTTATAAGAGGATTATTTCGTAAAGGTTTATACTATCCTTTATAAGCTTTAAGGTAGAGGGCTCTTTTTAGATATTAGGAAAAGCGAATTCGTATAGAAGTTAATTAAATACCTTAGGTTTATCGTATATACTAATAGAAAAGGTATAGGTCCTAATCTAGCGAAGTTAGAAGTAGTAAAAAAGTAAGAGTTACCCGAAATATAGAAGGAAGTATAACGCTTTCTAAGCTTCGCGAATTTCTATTAAGGGTTTATCCTAAACTACTCTAAGCTAGTAGCCCTATTAACGGCGCTTACTAGGAAGGGTATCCCGTTCTCCTAAGAAAAAGAAGAGGAGTTAGCGTTTAGAGGGTTAATAGAAAGGTTTTATAAAGCTCCTATATTAGCCTATTAAGACCCTACTTTAGAAATATTCCTCGAGACGGATTATAGTAGATTTGTATTAAGAGGCGCTCTCCTTTAAGAAAAGGATARAGTCCGTTGACTAGTAGGCTTCTTCTCGAAGAAACTTAACTAGGTAGAAATAAATTATAATATATACAATAAGGAAATATTAGTAGTAGTATCTTATATAAAGTTTTAGTCCCTTAAACTAAAAACTTATAGCCYTTTTATAATCTAGATAGATTATAAGAATTTAAAGTATTTTATAACTAAAAGGTAGTTATTAAAGCGATAGATTCGTTAGTATAAAATAATATCCCCCTTCTAGTTCTCCTTAGTTTATTAACTAGGATCTAAGGTAATTATACTAGATACCTTATCACGGAGGGAATAAGATATACTAGGGAAAGACGATAGGAAGTCTAGATTCTAACGATTCCTAGACCTGGATACCGTTTAAAACTAGTCGGTATTAGAATAGAAACGGAAAGGGAAGCGAGAGGTAGTAGTAGCTACTATATCTACTATACTAGAGAAGCTAGTTAACGATTACTAAACTATAGTCCTTACCTCGTAACCTCTAGGATTATAAAGGCCGTTTTAGGAATAAGAGCTTAACGAGTTATAGGCCGTTTTAGTATAAAAGGATAATCTTTACTAGGCCGTCCTCCGTATAGTTAAGGCTAGAGCCTAGTTAATACCTAGCGAAGTAAAGCTAAAAGTCTAGGTAAGCGACTATAGTATAGACCTAAACGGACGCTTATACTACTAAGATAGGCTTTAGGTACTAGGAGTTCTTATATCGTTAGAAACCGATTATAAATTAATAGACTCTAACGTTAAATAATATAATATACTAAGAACTAAGCTTATTTAGTCTATATACGATTCGTTAGTCTATAGCTACCTAGGCTAGGACTTTACTACTTTTATTCTAAGACGTAACTTTTACTAGCTATTATAATCGAGATATATTAGATAGTTTCTACGAAACTACGATCCTTGTAGGAGGAATAAAATATAGAGAGAATATAAATATAGACTCCTAAGACCCTTATCGGTCCCTAACTAGTTCTTTTAAGAGATCTTAATAGATTTTATAACCGACCTACTAAACTTATAAGGAAATYRRTACTTATAAGTAATYAAAGACTAGTTAAGTAAGTATATAGTATTAGAAGCGATACCTAATATAAAAGTAGAGGAGTACGCYRAAAAGTTTATAAAGTACTAGGTTCGTTACTATAGTATACTATAAGTAATTATAAGCGATARGGGTACTAACTAGATAAGTACGTTCTAGAGGACGTTYTATCGCCTAATAGGCGTATAATAGAGACTTAGCTCCGGATACTACTTATAAACTAATAAAAGCCCTAAACGACTAAACTAAGATATCTAGGTATACCTAAGGAACTTTATTAACTAAGAGTAATCTAACTAGAAACGATAGCTTCCTACTATATAACTTATATTAAATAAGTATTATTATACGGGTCTAGGAATAAACCCCTTCTTCGTAGTTTACAAATACGAAACCTCGTTACCCGTCCCTTTAAAAGTAGAAACCGATAACGAACCCTTACTCCTTATAAGTAAAAGGGCGAAGGAGTTCGTACGAAGAATAAAGATAATTATAAAACTATATTAAATAAATATAATAAAGACTACTTAAAAGTAAAAGGAGAACGCGAATAAATCTCGAATACTAACTCTTATTTACTAAAAAGGTAATAAAGTATAGTTAGACTTATATAACTACTAAACGAACTACCCTAAAAGAAGTCTAGACTTAAGATATATAAAGTATATAGTAGACGAAGTATTATTACTAGTCTCTATTCGACTTTCTAGGATTCCTAGTAATATTTACCTAGTATTCTATATAAACCTACTTTGACTAGCGGGTAAGGATCCTCTACTAGGGTAGGAGTCCGACGATACATAGCTAGAACTTATATTATTTAAATCGTATAAAGAATAGTAAGTCGAGAAGATATTATATACTAGGACTAAAAGGAAAGGTAAAGGGAGAACTAGGGAAGTACTAGTAAAATAGTTAAGGTACTATAAGCTAATATAGGAACCCGCGAAGAACCTAGTAGATACTATAGTAATAGACTAATTCGAAGCTACTTATAAAGATATAAAGACTAATAACGATCTAAGAACGTCTTAGGAGAAGTCGAAGACGAAGAGGAATAAAGTATAATTATACGAATTCGTAAACGTTAAAGGACGGAGTTAGTTATTTTAGGAAAGGAAAGTAAAAGAGAAGAGAGTTTTATTAAAGGAATCTAAAAAGAAAAAGAAACCTAAACGAAAACTAGTAGACGTCGCCGTAAAACCCCCTCCCCTTAATAAAATAAAACCGAAACTAATTATAGTACTAAGTACCTAAAACTAAGGTAGGCGTGATCTTACTAGTACTAAAAATAATAGTTACTAGATAAAAATAAGTAGGAAGAGCTTAAAAACTTATATTTGACTTTATTAGGTAACTACGTTTATAATAGTATTTATAACCTTAGTAGCTATAGGATTAAGCGGTTAGTACTAGAAAACGATTAAGGAATAATAAGACTTATACGGAGAGTAGACTAGTAGCCTAAAGTAGCTTTAAGGCTTTCTAGGCCTTAAAGGCTTTTATTAAGTTAGTATAGGTAACTACGCTAAAGAATAACCGTTAGCTACCTAAAAATAGTTAGGATTATTTAAGAAACTTATATATTAGCGTTAGTAAAACGAGTTTATACGGTATAAGTAATATATACTATTATAAGACTAAGGAACGGTTAGTAATATTTTTTAACCGGAGACCTAATAGAACTTATAAGTTTTCGTAGTTTTTATACTTATAGGCGTAGTCCGTATAAGAGTAAGAATAAAAGGACTATATAAGTTAGCAAAACCCGATTAAAAGGGAACGGATACTAACTTATAGCTTAGTCCTAGTAATTTATACTAGATAGAGTATAACTAATATAGTAAATAATTAAGGTAGTTATCTAAACTTAGTTAATATCTTATAAAGGCCGACGATATTAGTAAGGGATATAAGGTTTTAAAAAACGTATAATATAGATTTTTGATATTATCTAAAGAAAAAGAAGAAAGAAACTAGATTAGAGTATAAAGTACTTTTATATATATAGGTATAATAAAGAAACTATAGTATCAAAGAAGTCGATAATACTAACGTCGACGAGAATAGAAATATAGATAATAGTAACGCTCCTAGTAGGAGAGCGACCGTTATATACTAGAACTAGATATATTAACTAGGGAATACGTATAGCTTATTTAGTAACCTATTTAAAGGAAGTTAATAATAGGTTAGTATAAAAGCTAATAATACTAAAAAACTTATTCGTACTACGTACGTACTAAGCTAGATCCTAATATATTAACGACGGAGAATAGCTCGAGTAGGAGATAAAGTAATCGATTCGCCGGATTTAGAAGATAATAATATAAAAGAACCTATAATAGAAACGCCTTCTACGTACGACGAATATAATAAGTCGGAACCCGATAATTATATTTYRGAACGAGTACTATACGTAGATAGGATATACTAGCGAAGGACTATAGGTCGGATAAGGGATTTAGGGGATTTAGAGCTATACTACGCTTAAATTATAATAGCTCCCTTTATAGAACGAGCGGGAGGAGGGGAGTAATATAAGGGTCGGGCCCTAGGTATTAAGCGTAGGATATACCTACGCTTAGGTAACCGTATACTTATATAATCGTACGTGATTATAAGCTACGTTGTCCTTAAGTTATTAGTAGGGTAGACGTCCGCTCCTTATATAGTAGAGTCTAAGTAGATAGTTACTCCCTCCTTATCGAATATATTAAATACTACTATCTAGTTATTATATATACGTACTCCCCCGTAACAGATAATTACCGACTACATTTAATAGGTATAACTACTACTTACTAGCTATCGATAATACTACTAGAATATACTAGATAATACTACTATACTCGAAGGAGGCCCTAGAGGTCCTTAGAGCCTCTAGGGCTATTATCAAATATATAGAAACTAAAATAGGTAATAAGGTTACTATCGTACGTACTAATAATAGTAGATCCGAATTCGGGGAGGTATTTATATCTATACTAGTAGATAAAGGAATTCGAATCAAGTTATACCTAGCTTACAAGTATTCTATAAACGGAATAGTAGAGTAATATATAGCCCTAGTTAGGCAAAGAACGAGGTTATTAATATATAAGGCTAAGATACTATATAGAATATAAGATATAGTAGCTTTATATTCGATCTAGATTATTAATAGGACCCCTAGCGTAGTACTACTATATCTATTATATATAGTTAATACAAAGTATCCTAATATTCTATATAAAGCTTATTATAAGCGTAAGCTAGATATATCGAATCTAAGAGTATTCGGATATAAGGTAATTATACTAGAACTACCTAGTACTATAAGAAGAAAGTTAGCTCCTAGAATTAAGTCTAGAACCTATATCTATATAGGAATATAAGGTAATAGAATATAGAAGGTACTTAACTATAGTACTCTAAAAGAAGAGAGATCTAAGGATATAGAATTTAACGAATACGAATTCCTACGAATTTAATACCCTACGAAGTATTAATACAAAGATAATAAAAGTAGACCCTTTATACGAGAGAAGAACCCTATAGTAGATTCTACGTACGTAGAATTAATACCTACGGTTAAAGAACTATAAGAAGAGGCCGTAGAGCTAGACTCTATAACTATAAAGCTTAAAAGTATAGTTATAAGATTTATAGCTACGGCTATTAAACCTAATAGAATAGCTATTAAGCTAATAGCTATTAAGCCTTAAATCATCGCTAATAAGTATAATATATCGAAGCCTATAGAAGTACTAGAACCTTTAAAAAAGGCTAGTAAAGGTAGTACGAAGCGTACTAGTAATATAAGATTTAAGTAGCTAAATCTCTTAATCTTTAGAACTTCGAGGTATAGTAGATAACTAAAGTAGAAGGTATTCTTAGTATAAATCGAGTAGGCGATATAGGCCTTGTAAGTCGAAGAGGGTAGGCTAGCTTTAAACGAGAACCTTACTATCGAAGAGGCTATAGCTAAAGACTCTAAATCCTAGATTCGCGTTATTATCGACGAGCTATAGTTATTAAAGAAGAATAATACCTATACTATCGTATATAGTATTCTATAAAGAAGGAAGGTAGTATACTATAAATAAATACTTAGGAACAAGCCTAGTATAGATATACTAGCTATAATATATAAGAAAGCTAGGATCGTAGTTAAAGGCTATAAATAGTAGTATAGATTTAATTATTATAAGATATTCGCTTTTATTATTAGGTATACTACGATTTACTAGCTTATTACTAAAGTTATATAGGAAAGTCTTAAATTATATACTATAGATATTAATATAGTATTCTTAAATCCCTATTTAAAAAAGGTAATCTATATATTCTTACTAGAATTCTTCGAGCTTATCTACTTTAAACTAGTAGGTATAGAGTTTTACCTATAGCTAAATAAAATATTATATAGCTTAAAGTAATCCCCGAGGGTATAGTTCTAAGAAGTTAAGAAGTACTTTAAATCTATTAGCTTTAAAGCCTCCTACGTAGATCCGAACCTATTTATTCGAAAGGAGGTATTTATACTACTATTCGTTAATAATATAGCTATTATAAGCCTAGTAGTAGTTATATATAAAGCTAAAGCTAAAATAATATAACGATAGAAATATAAGGACCTAAGAGCTTATACTATATTCCTAGGAATCTAGATTAAGAGAATAGCTAAGTATATTAGAATTTACTAAGAATAATATATTACTAGGTTACTAGAAAAGCTAGGGATAATTAATACTAACCCTTATATACTTCTAATACTTATAGGTACTATATTAAAATATAATACTAACGATATCGATCTTAATAAAGGTAAGGTAATATTATATTAAAGTATTATAAAAGCTTTACTTTACCTTTTAAATATTATAAGGCTAGACCTAGTATATATAATAGGTTAACTAGTACGATTTATATTAAATCCTTAGAAATACTACTTATAGCTTACGAAGTAATTACTATAGTACCTAAATAGTATACAAAGTCTTAGAATTACCTATATAGCTAACCTAAGTAGGGATATCGAATATTAAATATATTCTAATATTATATAAGGTATAGAGGAAAATAAGGTATTAATATAAGGCTAGGTAGTAATATAAGCTAGAGGCGTAGTATTATAGACCTTATAAAAGTAGAAAAGTACCTCTTAATCTACGATAGAAGCTAAATTTATAGTTATATTAGAGGTAGCGAAGGAGGTTATATAAACTAAGAAAGTTATAAAGGACTTATATAATATTACCTACGTTCCTATACTTCGATATAATAACGAGGTAGCTATAGCGCTTATATAAAACCCTCGATTCTATAATAAGGTAAAGTATATCGATATACGATATATATATATTCGAACTAATATATTCGAGAGTAGAAGGCTTGAAATAGAGTATATTCCAAGCTTAGATTAAGTCGCCGATATATTCACTAAGTAGTTACTTATAGACTAGTTTAGAAAGCTCTATAGGGAGGTTAGACTCAAATAAGCTAGAATACGGGTACTCTTGTATTATAATATACTAGAATTTAGGTATAGGGATACTAAACTCCACTAGAAGAATAGGGAGATGTAGGTACCTCTGGAATACACAGGCATCGCTAGATATAAGAGTTAATAAGGCCTAGAGGAACTGTTAAAATCGAAGTTCTGAATAGCTTCAAATCACACGAATACGGAAGCTGATAACATACATATATGGGGGGCTATTGGAAATATGCTTAGTCATCCAATACGAGGTCTGTGCATCACAGTTAAATTCTGTATACATTTGACATATATCCTAATCATTATTGAATGTAACTGAATCATCAATTCGACTACATGACATCACACACACAATTGACACTTCTCTGAGCCAATTCGACTGCTTATGTAACACCTGCTTACATAATTCCAACAGACTGAACTTTCGAAGCGATGGGTTATCATACGGATGCATGGCCTACAAAGGGCCAATCAGATCCTAAAGAACAAGAGAGGAACCACGTCAACTCCAGGCTGCAAGCGTCCTCCACTGGCTCAGAGAGCGAAACTGATGACAAGAGCCCCAACCTACCACAACTCCCCAAAGCGGTATTCGACTTCTTCTCTGGTGTCCAAGACAAGGGCTATCCACAGAAGCAGGCCGGACAGATAAGAGCTCGGCCGTGGATGAAGGTCTGGGACGGGCTTGTTGAGCCCGATGCTAAAGGAGAGCTCTGGGTTGCATGCCCCAAGAAATGCGACTATGGTTGGTCAAGCACCTCGAGTGAACCCATTAAGCTTATCAACTGATACGAGGCAGGCAGCAATCTCGGTGGCTACTAGCCCCCGACTCAGCAGACTCTATCAATCCCAACCCCAAGGCGCAGTCATCTTGTGGGGGCACTTCACAAGATTGAACCTTGAACGCGACCGGTCATGTGGAGATTTGGGCAGGTGTGTCAACTTCGGGTTTTGTAGGGATCTTGCAGGAAAGCTGGGCTTAGGACTGGCAGCGGATAGCGATAGATATAACATTGCTAGGATTTATTCATTCTTCCAGTGGATTGTTTTTCTCGTTAAGCGCCCTACTCGGAAAAAGATCGTGGGTAAGCAGCCCTACTATCATCATGCAGTTCCAAGCCCTCTTGTACAAGCAAATCAGGTTCTAGATTAACAGAAGTCAGAGGCTCTCCAAAATCGCTCTACCATGACTACGTTGCCCAAGGCAAAGATTGCCCGGGCGAGAGAGATGACGAAGTGGATCACCTGCCAAAACCTCCGAGTGTTCGTGCCCAACATGCATGCACTCCGCCTGGCGCCGCAAAGATAGTAACGAGATTTAGATGTTGACAGCCCTTGATCGTTCGAAGCATTGATGACCTGGTACGCGGTACAGTCCCTCGTGGGGTTGCAGTCCTGCAATCAGGAGCAATGAGTCTGAATGGCCCTGCCTCCGTCGCCCATTCGCCGGCCATTCAAA
The DNA here is from genome assembly GCA_003369635.1 of Coleophoma crateriformis. Classification (NCBI taxonomy): domain Eukaryota; kingdom Fungi; phylum Ascomycota; class Leotiomycetes; order Helotiales; family Dermateaceae; genus Coleophoma; species Coleophoma crateriformis. Next base: position 1,369,833 of record PDLN01000016.1, on the reverse strand, counting down.
CGGCTCAGTGGTATAGAGCCTGCAACGAAGCTATCACGCGGGTGACAAAATAATTGGCCAATTTTTGAACTTGACCATCTTTCTGTCCACGACAGCAGACAATTATCCAGGATGGTTATGTCATATGTTTTTCGCAAAAGATAACCAGGAACTATCTTTCTCTAGAACAGAAGAACCTTCGGTTTGTCCGAGGCCTATAGGCTGAGTTATTGTTGTTGCAAAAGTGCGAGCCTGTTTGAAAATTGGGCCAATCATTCTGTCACCCGCGTGCCAGCTATATCGATGCTAAGTGAGGTCTTCTTTAGCGAGTAATCCATCATTCCACAGGCTGATCGTCACTAACTATGCTTTGGATCCGCATCGTACAGGGATGAAGGATGTTCTGGCCAGGGGTTCCCGATTTTTTGCATGAGTGCAAAACTCGCAGCCAGCTTTTCCCGTTTCTCAGTTGAGCTTGGCTTGAGGGATAATGAGCCGGAAAATCCACACTCCGTAGCCAAATATATGAGGGAATGGCTCGAGAAAACTAGTAGGTTCCTGAATACCAGTGACTAGAGAGGGTATCACGTGCTAACATCATGGAATAAAAGAGAATTGGCTCCTCGTTTTTGACAATGCAGCAAGCGATGAGAATGAAAAATTACTACAGGAGAAAGAAGATCTAATTAAAATCTTTCGATCAGAGTGCAACCATGGATCAATATTGATTACGAGTCGAGACGAGAAGTTAATCCGTAAGTTTGGTGGAGTTGAGTTGAGACAACTGAACGAAGAGGACGCGGTAGAACTGTTAATCACACGTACCAAAGTCGATCAAGCAAACTTCAACCAGTCTTCTATCGATGAAGAAATTGAAGCAGCACGGAGAATCTTCGAAAACACCGACTATAACCCACTTGGAATAATCGGAATCTCGGATATCATCAGACGCGATTCTACCAGACTGACCGATTTCTATGCGAGCTACAGTAACCAGCATTCCCTGAACACCGTTTGGAGAAGGCAATTCGAGAAGCTCAACAAAGACGCACTAAACCTATTGAATATGATGGCATACCTAGATCCAGATCGAATTCAGCTAAAGATGCTACGCCAATGCTCTGGGGTATCTCACAAGAAAGATTTGGAGATAATCTCGAGTCCAAGAAAGTTCGACCACTTAAGGAGCACTTTGATACAGAACTCTTTAGTATCATACAATGAAGAGCTCCAAGAACTTCGTGTGAATAGGCCAGTGCAAGCTTATTGTCGCTCTCGAATGACCCTGCAAGATCGATGCAAAAGTTTCAAGCTTGGTGTAGCAATTGTTAAGCAGAGCTGGCCCAGCCAAACTCGAGGTATTATGTACGATCCGGCCCTGTTGCCGGGTCGCATTGACTACTTATCTCATGTTGAGTCGCTTTGTCAACATTATACTCGTTCCTTAGACGGGCTAGATTCGCCGCTCATTCCGGAAGACAAAGTTAACTGGGAGTTTCCTTCGATTCTATATGAGGCGGGTTGGTATGTCAACATAGTAATATGCTATGCTTCTGATAGTGCTAATACTGCATCTAGGATGTGCTACGAGAAAGGACTTTTTGACTTAGCCCAAGATTTATTGGGGTTAGGCGGAGGATTCTTTCGGTTTACGCTCCAGTGACAGATGAGAAGAGCTTTGACTGCCTTGTTCAGTTTTGGAGTAGGTGATTTTTATTGCGGTTGCATTTGTATCTACTAGGGAGTTTGGGTTGCAGGACCTTGCCGTCGGATTTCCGGATAAACTCCATACAGCGATGCGCTATACCAGGAGAATTTGGGGAGAATTTGCTTCAACTTGTACTTTAATCTGTCTTCACAGGACTTTTCGTTGTCAAACTACTTCATGTACCTTCAAGATTGTGTTAACAAGTTGCAGATTTGTTTATGGCGGTTTTATGTCATGGCAGCGTTACTATTGATCGAGTTTTTTGTCGTTTAGAAATAAATAACACGCATAAGAGTGAAAAATTGCAAACCAGAGCAGTACACGTAAACAGGTCATGCAACGAACTTTGAAAAAGACGGGGCTGAGCTTCAGTTACAGGGTATCAATCCATAAATACACATTACTTAAGTCATTATCCTGATCTGATGGTAATGAAAACAGAAAAAGGCACATCCCATCGTCATTCGTTCATTCGCAATTCATGTCATAATTCTTTAACCACCCCCAATCTATTCCCATTCTTCAAGACCAGTGCCGTGAGGATAAGGTGACCACTCTTGTCCCGGATAGGAAGTTGCACTCATCATGGCACCTTCGAGCTCTCTTTCGACAGGAATATTCTCGCCGCTTAGGAATATTTTCTCGTCCTCTGCCCGTCCCCTGGGCACATTACTCGCCACTTCCTTTCCCTCATATCCAAAATCACCATTCTTGAACTTTGGCGATGCATCGTAAAGATCCTCTTCTGCTCTCGCAGGAGCAGCAAGGATGGTACTTCTGATAGCTGGCTGAGGACTCTCTCTCCGCTCGGGTGTGATGCTTGGTGAAGGACCCTCTCCCCGCTCGTCTTTCTTCTGTGGTGCGAGAGATCGCGTAGCTTCTGCTGAGACTTGGCTGACCTCACTGCCGTCTGTTTTCCCAGTGTTCGAACGTCCAAGATCTTGCTTGTTGGGACTAGGATATTGTTCCCATTTTGGAGGCGGGGGTGGCGGAAAGTCTTGTGCCGAAGGATTCACAGGGGAGAAGGTCGTATCTACAGGAAGAGGGTAGCCAGCCGGGCTTTCTGGATGGCGCAGAATTGGCTGCTGGATTTCAGAAATTCTCCTATCTCTCAGAGCTGGCTCGCTAGTACTTATTTTCTGAAGCTCGGACGAAAGAGATCGCATCAGATTATTGTCACTAAGTTGTTTACGGTGGCCAATTTCCTCTTCCTCGCCAGGTAGACTTATTTGGTAAGGCCTCTGCTGCCCAATGGGCTCTCTTGCGGGCGATCTGGCAAGAATATCTTCTCTACTCAGCCGTCGAGGTGCTTGACGCCGCTGATAATCCTCGTATGTCTCCAGAGAGCTAAAGCCATTTAGTTGATGTTGTTGTTCTCTGAAATCTTGTGCTCCATCGTACTGAGCAATCTGTGGACTAGATTGCCGATTGTAATAGCTTTGTGACTGCGGCTCTTGTGTACCAGCGTCATATTTTTGTTTTTGCATCATATGGTTATCATTTGGGCCCTGATGTAAATAACGAGGGTCATGCTGGGCTGACTGATGCGCTTCAGCACCATGGACCAAAGGATAGCCTCCTGGTATCGGTACGGTGTCGTATACAGGTTCTGGCTCTCGGCTAGTACGTCTACCACGATCAGACTGCTGCGGATATGATGGCGAGGCGGTATCTTGCCAAGGAATGTTTCGATGTTGTTGCTGCGGCTGATGTTGTTGAGCTACCTGAGGCGGTGAGTTCATGTTTGGCAGCGTAGGCTGTGGAGACATTGGTGTGGATACACTTGAGTCTATAATACTGCGGTCCTCTTGTTGAGATTTGCGACCCATGATGCTTCCGAAAAATCCAGACGCAGATGGCCGTCTTGACCGGCTATCCTGTCGTGGTTTCGACGAGCCACGTAATGAAGGCTCTTTAGCCAGAACATTACGCTGGTGGCTCTGTGATTGAACAGGAGCTCGGGGTTGAGCGGGTTCGGGTACAGGTTTGTGTTGTCCAGGGAACTGCTCTACAGGATTCTGTGAATGTTCCGTTGAAGCCTGATTCTTCAAGCCTTGTATGTCTTGGCCATGCTGAAGACTGGTTGTTGTGGGTGATAGTCCCATCGAATTAGCGCCTTCATCACCCATACCTCGAGATGCTGCTGGTTTGGTGCTACGACGATCTCTACTACCAAATATGTTGCTTAAAGTAGAAAATCTCTTCTTCTTGCCGCTTCCTTCCTCAGGCATAGTAGATGTCAAAGCCCTGGAGAGTTTGTTTGGCTTTGGGTTCGAGGATTGCGCGGTGGTCGAGGAACCAAAGAAAGACCGTTTCCGTTCAGTGATGGAGAGCTTCGACGGCTCTTTGTTCATATTGAATAAATCTGTTCGGGAGCCCGAGACTTGAGCGGCTACACTCTCACGGCTTTGGGGCGGGCCACTTCCGCTGGTAGATGCACGATTCAGATTCCCAAACAAACTTGACCGACGTCGATGGTGCTTGGCCTGTGAATCCTCAAATCCAGCATTCGGGTCCAGATCATTGCCGCGAGACTCAAGTCTCCTCCCATCCACGTCTCTTGACATAGATCCAGCCCGATCACGAGATGCATTGCGTGATAGCTTCCCACTGAGGTTGTTAAAGAAAGAGTTCCTCCTTGAAGTATTCATTCGTGGCTCTTCCGTAGGTGGGCCGACTCCAGGAAGCTGGTACTCGCTGGTCTGGTGTCTAGGTAAGAAAGCTTCATCACGATTGATCGGCTCCTGGTAGTAGCCTGAAGGCATATCGCCGCTGTCTTGAGCTATGTCCGGATCAGCTTGACCCCCAGCTTGGAAAAGTTGAGGGTATCTATAAGCGGACGATGGTGGCTGATCAAAGCCTTTCTGTTGCTGATTTGGCGTAGCTCTAGGCAAACTTGCAGAGCGCTGTGGATGAATATGACTGTCTGATCGAACAGGTTGAGGGTCAACATATTGCTGCAGATTTGAAGGGGGCAATACTGCATTTGGTCGCCATGCTTCCTGAGAGCGTCTGGCTTCTAGAGAGCGTCTGGCTTCTTGGGATCTGCGAGCCTCTTGAGATATTCTAGTGCTCTGGTGTGCCGAAGGAGGCAATACTACATTTGGTCGCCATGCTTCCTGAGAGCGTCTGACTTCTAGAGAGCGTCTGGCTTCTTGGGATCTGCGAGCGTCTTGAGATCTTCTAGTGCTCTGGTGTGCCGAAGGAGGTAATCGGGGATCTTGCTTAATGCCAGGTGCGTGAATCTTTTCTGGAACTTGTTGATTTACCGAGACAAAATCTGCGCTTCGGGGAGCGGTTTCGGTGGATAATGGCGTTCGCTGTTCCAATGTAGCCTGTTGTCTGTAGGCTGAAGAGCTAGCATGCGTGAGCTCTGGGCGCATCATGGGTAAGTGATTCTGGTCCGGAGTTTGACCTGCAGGCGCTTCATAGGGGTTCACTGCAGGTTTTGTAGCACTCGTAGATAGCCTCGCAGAATCGGCGGCTTCTGTGGCGATCACAGGCTGGCCATGAGTCACTTGAGGAGAAGCATCTTCATCATCATCATCAATCGGGAATCTTTGTTTGGCCTGGCGCGGTCCAAAGCCAAAGCCGAACGCCGAAGTTCGACGTATAGGAGGCAACCCTTTGAAATTTGGATCTCGGGGGATAACCTCATCGTGCTCAACATGATTGTTTATCGGCGATGGTAAAGATTCTTGGGAAACGCCTGACACTGAGTTAGGTACTTGTACCGGGGCGTCGTCCTTTTTCGGAACTGCGTGAGACTGAATAGCAGAATCGGGACGGCCAAATTGCGCACGAACTGGACTGACAGGTGCAAAGGGTGAAGACTTTGTAACGTCGAAACTGCCTCGTGTTCTATGTAAGATACTTATTGGCTGTGTTTTTGTCGTATTTTGAGGCGTCGATTCTCGGTGCACCATCACCCAGTCCTCATCCGGAGAGAGCTCCTCATTAGCATCGTAAAAATGAGCATCGCTATTGTTGCTGTTCGACCGTGCACTACCCTCCTGTACAGCAACAGATGCCAAATGCGTAGACTTGGCGGTGGAGTTGAATCCGTCTTCTTCATGGATAGGAGTGGTATTATAAGGATCCCAAGAGGGTTGGTCCTTACTAATAGGTACAGGAGCAGCAAGGTCATCCTGGAGCTCTTGTGATACTGGCCGGTTGATCTCTGAAATGTGGCTGGTGCTTTCCGGAACTCCCGACCCTCCCGAAAGAATTGTTAGAGCCGGTAGTTGTGGCGCTTTCTGCGATGTGTCTCTTCCGAGATTTGAGAGCTCACCATTAATCGGACCCACCGACTTGTTCGCCGCGTCGGAAGTAGTAGGTAAATCTGGGCGTGGTTCGAAAGGCGCTTCTTTTGGCTCTCGTGACGACGAATCCGGCCGATTAACCGATCGCGACAAGGCCAAGGGTAGCCCCCAGGATGATCGCCGCTCGTTTTTGGGCTTGACTGATGCTTCTGTCTGTAAAGGCAATCAAAACTTAGCAAAACGTTCATAGCATATCCGAATCATGATGATAGACAGGGAAAGGGGAACATTGGGACGCTAGAATTTCCCTAAGTCGTACAAGACCTGCTTGAGCAGGAATGTCAATTCAAGAGTGCCAAAAGCCGACAGCAGACCACCGAATTAGTATAGAAATTGCCAAAAGAAAATGCCAAAGATGATGAAAACAAAAAACGCCCTGTCGCTATCATGCGGTTCAGCTTCAAAGAGATATTATTCTACCTTGTCTCCAACACCATTGCCTCGGAATCTGCTTTTGCCTTTGGCAAGCAGACCTTTTCCTGCTTTCGCAGCACCTTTACCCGCCTTGCCACTGAATATACCGGCAGTGTGTAATAGTTCTTTGCCCTTGGCCTGTACTTGTTGACTTTTTAACTTGCTTCCACCAGATGTAAAACCTTGTTGAGATCCAGTCGGAAGGGCTGATCCAGGCTTCGAGGTTGGTGTTGTTGGAGTTGTAGGTGAGCTTGCATTTAGGTATTGTTGATAATATGGCTGTGGTGGCTGCAATGGTGAAGCTGCAGTGCTTCCTCTGCGGAACCTGGACCGAGATGGGTTTGCATTTCCTGCAATCAATGGTCCCCACAAACTTGACTCGTCCGAGTACGCGGGGTTTTCGGCTTGTAAGCTAGAAAGCCATTCTGATAGTCCTGAATCCATGGCAGCAAAACGATGCCTATGGTCGTCGAATGCATTGATACGCTGATGTGGATCCTGCATAGCAAGTATCTCCTTGAATGCTAAAAGTTTCGTGGTGGGAGAAGATGGCTGTTCATGCAACACGTTCGCACCAGCTGCAGTCATGGTTGGTGTCGCAGTATATGGCGCCGTTTGTTGATCTGTTCCGTCATTACCGAACGGCTGCGGGGATCTTGACGGGTGGTCATCTTCTGGCGGAGTTGGTGAAACAGGATAAGACGAGACTCCAGCGTTCTTTTCCTCAGCTAGAGAAAGTCTTCGTGATGGCTGTGGCTGTGGTGAGCTTCGCAAAGGGTGTATGGCATGTGCAACTGCAGCTATTCCGGCCCCAGCAACTACCGTGCCGCCAGCCACGAGACTTAAGTCCCTTCCAGGATGCTCATCTGGAGACTCTGGTCGATTTAAAAGACTCACATCTGCACCACTTTCGTCTTGGGCTATCGCTTGAGCCTCTAATTCAGGCGCACGTAACGAATTTCTCTCCATCTTCTCAATTGCTGGCTCACGAATGCCCACAGGTTTAAAGGCACCCTCGCTCTCGTGTGAGGCGTCCTCAGCAGGTCTGGTTATATTCTCACGACTACGCTCCCATGAAAAGCGATGGCTTAACCCAGGTTGTGACTCAGGCTCAATAAGCTGACTTCTGCGGGTATTCAGAGGCGGGGTCGGCGCTATGCTAGTATCATCCATGATGCTGTCTTCGCCTTTACTTGACAATGGTTTAAGAAGATTGTGCTTCTCAGGACCAGAATGACTGGTCGCAGGACGAGATAGTTGAGCGGATTCTTCCTCGCCTTCATCACCCCAGTAGTTGTCGTAGATAGAATCTGGCAGATATGTGCTCTCTCTAGCTTCTACAGCAGAGGTAGAGGTCTGAAGATGGTCTCCTGAGTCATGGTAATTATGTGCATCCGATGTTCGGGGACTGAGGCTTCTGATGATCTCTTTTCGAAGCTTGTCACTCTCCTCATCTTGCGGCTGCGCATCAGTACTCAAAGTGGGCAATACTTGAGGCCTCGAAAGGGGCTGAAGAGCCTCATCGTTTACCATCTCATCTGGTGATATTTGCTTAAGAGGAATTGTAGGATTCGGAAAGTATCCGGAGGTGTCATCTGCAATTATCTGAGGAAGAAGTGTGTCTTCAGGCGGTGGCAAAACTGCGCTGGAATCTGCCGATATGGCTCTATCTTGGGCTGTTGGCTGCAGTGGTACTTCTGGTGGTAGGCTTTGCTGCTTGGGTAGCAATCGAGGATCCAAGGCGGTTGCAGAGTAGACACTACCACTTGGTGCCATTGCTGGGTCAGGAGTAGGCATAGATTCGTACGTATGCAAAGCTCCTGCTACTGGACTTTGAGATTCTTGGACAACATCATCAGCTTCTGAAATGGATGGTCCAATACTAGGTCCTCCTGGCTGCGGCAAAGGATGCTTCTCCGTAGTTGGCGTAATGTCTTCGTTAATCTCGTCGGAATTGACGGGGTTTGGCGATATCTCTGGCGCAGCTGCTTGAGTTTGCCCGGGCTCGGGAGTGACATTACCAGTATTGGTGGTTGCGAAGGACGTCCAACCGCCTGGAAGTTGTGGTCGGAAGCTCTGCTCACGATCTGCTGTCGGCCGTGAAAGACCAGTGGGCTCGTTAACTAGTGGCAACAGAGCTTGAGCCACAGAATCCGGGGCTCTGGACAAGAGAGCATGCTCAGCCTGGGGGACTGAATCATGGCTTGATATATCAGGAGTACGGGCTGGGCTATTGCCTGGGCTAGGCGTGCTCAAATCTCGACGATGTCCCGGCTTAAAAGTTGGAGGGACTTGAGAATCATTTTCTTCTTCCTCATTCTTGCCTTGAACTGGCGGCGCTTCGTTCACAACCTCCAAGGAGGATGTTTCGCGGTTGCCATTGTCTGGATTCGCTGCACTTAGACCCCTGCTCATAATTGGGCTTATACCGGCTGTGCCAGTGCTCTCACTATCTGTTCTTTTTACAACAGTCCCATTGAGTGAAGCCGGTGTGGCAGGTACAGAGGAATCCGTAGATTGGTCGGGTCTATCGAAGGCCTGATTTACGACTGACCTGAATCCAAGTGATGGATGTGTACGCAATTCCGGGTCCTCTGTGATGGTAGAGTCAGAGAGTCTTGTTGCAGCCGAGTTTGGTGAACGCTCTTGGTCTGCGGAATCCATACTATCATTAGACTGGGGTTGTGCAAATAAGTCCATACCAAATCCAGACATGCGATTGAGATCTGGAAGCTTGGGGCTTGTGGAAGGAACACGAGGCGACGCCATCAAGTTTCCCTCGGCTGCTGGAAGTTCTAAAGCTCCTGTAGAAGGCTTGGAGCTCTCCTGCAGGGCTTCGTAACCCTCAAAGCCATATTCACTTTTTCTCTCTTGAACAGGGGCAAGCATGGGCATCAGGCGACGGCCTGAATCGAAGCCCTCGTCATAATCGAGGCTTCCACTACGCCTGCCACCTAAGCTATCAGAGCTAGCCCGCTCACGTATATGCGGTTTTCCGGGCGACTCTGATCGTTCGCTAGCTTTTGGACCACCTAGGACTGAGTCTAAACTTGGTCTGCCAGACTCCATCGATTGCCGCTCTCTTTCGCGCTCTTCTTCCATTCTCTTGTATATATCTGCAGGTCGAATGAATGGAAGTGCCTTCCCAGTTGATGCTGCTGATGATTTTGATTTCGCAGACGCCCCACCAGGAGACTCAGAACGGCCTGAAGTCCAGGGTCCTGGCGATTCTTGTCGAGCGCGAGTAGCACCCGCAATGTTCGGTGCAGTATTTTGGCTAATGCTACTCTTGCGAGGGGGGAACTTAGTGCTTGGCGAATCAGTAGCACTTTGGGGTGCTGCTGAAGCTCGAGGAGCGAGAGGAGGAGGTACTGCGGTGGGTGAAAAGTCGCGTCGACTTTGAAAGTCAACAGAAGAGTTTCTGCTGTCGGAGATAGGAGAGACCACAGATTTCGACGGGGAGTCTGTCGACACGGGTATCGGAGGGTGAGGGGATTCGGACTGTGGGGAGACGATTTGTGTAGCGGTTTGCAGACGATTCATTGGAGGCTGCTGGGTAGATATATGTAAAGCTGGAGGTCCACTAGCAGCTCTTGAGGATGTCTCAGCTGCTGTAGGAGCCAACTTGGAGGATCGCACCGCTGGTGTTTGCTGCTGCGGCATGGTGCTGCTTGAAAAGTTGCGCTTCTCGTCATCTGCATCAAAAGAATTGGATCTTCCACGGAAATCTGAGGTCTGTGACAGATCGCCATATCCCTTCTTATCACTGTTTCCAACAGGTGACATGATAGCTTGCGCCTGCTGGCGAGGCCCTGCAAGTTTTGAAATCGGAGGCGGCGGAGGATTATAGTAATCATCGTCGTCACCCCAATCATCCCCGCCATAATCTACAGTTTTCGCATCGACCCATTTCTTCGTTTTCTGCCGATTGACATTTGCTCGATAAGAAGTAGGCGTGCCAGAACCAGAGACAGGACTCCTGTTCGCCATCAGTATTGCCTCGGTATCTGCTCAAGGATATTGAACTCACATAGGCGACTGGTCGGTCTCGAACTCATTTCGAAATGGTCGCGCCATCTTTGACAAGTTTCAAGGCCTCGCATTCAACGAGACATCGATTGTTCTTACCATGAATCCATGAGGCTGTTCGTCGTCGTGGTGGTAGTGTAAGGATTGGTAGGATTGAACGGGGGAGATTGCACTTGGGGGTGTCGATGAGGCTGAGATAAGGTGTAAATCGTAAGACTTGCAAGAAGACTACCACCCACAATCGTCTTCCAAATCCGAGGTGCTGAAGATGTGATGATCAAGACGACTACAGAATAATTTCGCACGAGCAAAGGGCGACGACGACGACGACAACACCTTACAGCCAGAATTCCTTGTTCCTTGGAATAGAATCCCTTCAGCCCTGGCTCCTCTGATTGGTTCTTTCCCCACTGCTGAGGAGGCCGTCATGATTGATGGATGTACACAGCCACAGAGTAGCCACCTGGATTAATTGATTGGTGCCTTGGTGCTCAGGCACCACTCTTTCTTCCAGGCCGAAACGACGTCTGGCCTGTACCTTAAACTAGCTAATACTGAAACCACCTTCACTTCTTCTCCTGCTATACAATCATCATTTAATACAAGAGCGTGCCACAACTATACACTCCTTACAGCGCGAAAGATTCAGCTGTCCATTCGAATCTGATACGACCCCTTGCTCGACGTCGGCGCACTTATCCCTTGCGACCCGCCTATCCCAGCCATCAACGAGGCAAATCCAAGCGACAGGTTATACGAATTGCTTGATTGCACCGTTTACGCCATCGTGGTGTCGCGATTGTACCGACTCTTCATATTCTTTCGTCGACCGACATTACAATGGCAGTCGCTTCGATTCAAGACCGGACGACAGAGTTTCGATCGGTCCTGGCCCAGGTACAGAAGCGTCAAGCTTCATCCAAAGTAGGAGCGCAGAGGCAATCACTCCTCACAGATGCTCAGAAAGCTGCGAACGGAGGTGCAAATGGAGATGGGAAACCAAGACGATCAGAGTTTGCAAGAAGGGCAGCAGAGATTGGAAGGGGGATTGGGGCAACTATGGAAAAGCTAGAGAAATTGGCACAATGTAGGAATGCAGAAGTCTCATTTTGGGAGAAGGGATACTGACGATAGGATACATAGTGGCCAAGCGCAAAACACTCTTCGACGACCGACCAGTGGAGATCAACGAGTTGACATTCATCATCAAGCAGGATCTTTCCTCTTTGAACCAGCAAATATCCTCCTTACAATCGCTTTCTCGATCCCAGCACCCTAAAGCAGACCAAGAAGGCGAGCACAACAAGAACGTCGTGTTCTTACTACAGGGCAAACTTACAGACGTATCTGTAAATTTCAAGGATGTCTTGGAGGTGCGAACCAAGAATATTCAAGCATCGCGATCTCGAACAGAGAATTTTGTCTCTTCGGTCTCGCAACATGCGGCGCCCTCGATCTCACAGTCTGCCTCCCCACTCTACAGTACACCAACACGAGGCTCACCTGGACCTGGGCAAGATTTATTATCGCTAAATCCAGTTAGTGATCAGCAACTGTTAATGATGGAAGAGGCACAACCACAAAATACATATATCCAACAAAGAGGCGAGGCAATCGAAGCCATTGAGCGGACGATTAGCGAACTTGGTGGTATCTTTGGTCAATTGGCATCTATGGTGTCCGAACAGAGCGAAATGATCCAGAGGATAGATGCAAATACTGAAGATGTGGTTGATAACGTGCAAGGAGCGCAAAGAGAACTGCTGAAGTATTGGTCGAGGGTGAGCGGTAATCGGTGGTTGGTTGCTAAGATGTTTGGTGTACTGATGATTTTCTTTTTGTGAGTGTCCATTTCTCTGGCGTGATGCCCTTCCAGCTAACACTTCTAGACTCTGGGTTTTGATAGCGGGTTAGACTGTGATAGTCTCGGGACGTGATACCTTGTAATTTTACACATTCGAGCGTGCACTTGGGCATACAGTACAGATTATAATACTACAAGCTTTGAGCTTCATAGCTTCTCATTTCTTGCCGAGTCTGGATTTTAGCATTTCGCTGGCTTAAGTCACCAGTTATTTGATTTTTAGACTCGTAGCTCCGGAGCGCCTTCCGGTTGAATGCATTTGATCTTGGCTACAGCCTGATTTTCTTGTGAAGTCAATAATACATTCCGATCGCTTTTCTTCTCCGCTGACATCGATGCTCAAAAGTCAAAACGGCGCCTTACAACTGTGAAAAACCATTGTTTGTAAATGTCTGTGCAAAGTACCAAAGAACTACTCCGTATGTATCCGCTATTCTGCGCTGGATTTTTTCCTGGCCTCGTCCTAATGTGGTTCAAGCCGCGCTATATGTTTCCAGGTTCCACCTAGTGACCAGAACAGATGTCATGAATAATGCGAGGCAATCCTGGTCCTTATTTCTTGACGGTAAGCCCATCGCAGCTGGCAGCGGCAAATGTCGGGGTCCCCAAGATCTCCAGTCTTCCATTCTTCGGTAGCCCTGAAGGCAAAAGCCAGCGCCAAGGCAAAAACCCATCGCTCATCCTCTTCTCCAGACCAACAGCAGCAAGCCAAAGAGGAAATATTTCCTCTTTCGGACGCCGAGGTGAAGCTGCCCGGGTCGGTTGGTACTGGCGCGCTCACGCGCAGTTGTGATGTCCCGCGTGCTTGCAGGCTGGGTGCGGAAGGATTGAGCACGCTCGGAGTAGTGATGAGCCGAACTTGGTGGGGGCTTTCCTACATCATTCGGCGCCAGCTCTTGGCCAAGCAGTATTTGTCGTTCTCAATTCCTCTTGTTATCTAATTTTCAACGCTTTGAAATATTGCAGACTTCACAGAATCTCTTTCGCAAGATCATATACTCTTTTCACCATGGCTGACACGAAGTTTAAGCTTAACACTGGTGCTGACATTCCAGCTCTTGGTCTAGGTATGCCCCACCATGCCCCGCTCCCACTGCCAACATAACCAAACATTGTGGGGTTCAAGGACGAATACTAAGAACAGAGTAAGGCACATGGCAATCTGCTCCCGGAGAAGTCAAGGACTCGGTCCTGTATGCTTTGAAAATCGGATACCGACACATTGATGCGGCATACGTCTACGGTAATGAAGATGAAGTTGGAGCTGGACTTAAGGAGGCCTTTGATACTGGCGTCTGCAAGAGAGAGGATGTCTTCGTCACTACCAAGCTGTGGTGCACATACCATAACAGAGCTGAACTTGGACTGGAGAAGAGCTTGCAGAGACTGGGTCTCGATTATGTGGACCTCTTCCTGGTCCATTGGCCTGTTCCTATGAATCCAAATGGTAAGTTAGACCCTGAGCGTCTTCGGTGACTGGAAACTTTCATGTATTATGGTACTGATATCTCGTAGGTAATCACGACACTATGCCCAAGCACCCGGATGGAACTAGAGACATTCTACCAGCATCGGAGTGGACTCACGTCGATACCTGGAAAGCAATGGAGAAGCTTGTGCCCAGCGGAAAGGTGCATTGTCCTTGGAGATATCTTTGAATCCTTCTAACATCGTCTAGACCAAGGCAATTGGTGTGGCCAACTACTCCCTTAAATACCTCCCAGAATTGCTCGCCGCTGCAACCATCGTACCCGCAGCCAACCAGATCGAGCAGCATCCTTCGTTGCCACAGCAGGAAATTGTTGACTTTTGCAAGGAGAAGGGCATTCATATCACAGCATACTCGCCACTGGGCAGTACTGGTTCGCCTATGTTGACCTCTGCGCCGGTTGTAGAAGTTGCAAAGAAGCGCAATGTCACCCCAGCATCTGTCCTACTTTCTTATCATAGTACATACCCCCTCCTTAAATCACAAGAGATATTGTTCTGACGATCTATAGTTGCTCGAGGGAGCTCTGTGCTTGCTAAGTCAGTCACGCCAGCACGGATAAAGGCCAACATGGAATTGATCAGCCTGGACAACTCGGACATGAAGATCTTAAACGATTACTCAGATGACCTGAAGAAGAACGGAAAGTTGCATCGTTACGTCTACCCTGCTTTTGGAGTTGATCTTGGTTTCCCGGATAAGTCTTGACTAGCGCAGAGAAGCCGGCTTTAGATTTCAAGTTTTAGATCCAGATGGGAGTACACTCAAGGCTAGAAAGATAATAGACCTGCATCAATTGTATCTCTAGAAACTGCAAGACTTTCCTCTTCAAACGTTGAAATCTACTCAAATATTTGGTGAATTCTCGTGACGATTAGGGAAAAGTTCTTCATTGTTGCAAGATATTGTAAACGACAACTCGACATATCTCTTCCGACGACTTGTTCTATGTGTTGCCCAATCTCTGAGGGGTTGCTGCAGCTCACCGGAGCAACGCCGAATAAGCAATTGTGAGCCCTTGCGTAGCAGATGATGCGGGAAGGGGAAGTCTCGAATCTGCATATGCACCCTCCCGCAGGGGAATGACCAGTCGCAAAAGGACAATGTACTTTAAGCTGAACGGGCCTCCCAAAGTAATTCCGCGCGAGCAAGAGCTGTCATCAGCTTGAAACTTTTCGTTTACCTGCATTCTTTATCGAGCGGCACGCTGCAGGAAGTGGTGACTGCAGCTGTTCGGTACTCAGTTGGTGATTGTTGTTATTTTGTTTTCTTCAAGCTGATTGTCTTGTTTGCAAGGAAACAACGTCACCTCCAAGGCTGATGACACTGAGGTTTACTACTGTTTCCTACATACCGCCAGCAAGTTTCAATTCGTTTTCAAACTTGCAACGCAACTGAGAAATTCATCTTGCCTCTTTCTTCGAGGGTGTATACCTCTTTGGTGTCACATAAGCTACTCACATCGAAGGATCGAAGTACAAGGGCGAGACAACAATATTCAAGCACAATCAACCATGAAGCTGCAGTTGTTATTTCCGATCCTGCTCGCAACCTCAACACTGGCAGCAAGTAGTCAGTCATCTTCGGAGACGGCGCCGCCAACTCAGACTTCTGCCTCTGACTTTCCGTCAGGAGTCAGCATATCATCTACAACAACTCCCAGTTCAGGCTTGACTGTTTCATCGCCTACTCTCAGATCAACATCTCTCTCTTTGAGCGCTGGGTCCAGCTCTATTTCTCTTACCCTTTCGAGTGAGACCATCTTGGTCAGCGCACCTCCCACCATTTATCTCAGCGCGCCGCCCAATCCAACCACCACTTCAGCGGGGTCTGAGACATCAACTGTAGTTGTGCATCAATGCATGATTACAGGCCGGCTAGGATCGATTATTTGTACAACAATACCTGTGGTCTACGTCAGCGACAGTGCTATCAGCACCCTTTCTAGAGTCACAACTACCTCAATCAGGCCCACTGTTTCTAGCAGCAATGCCTTGCCATATGGCTCGAGCGGTTCGGTTTCTGAGAGTGTAGCAACGCTTTCATTGACGCTCGCGTAAGTCTTTGCTGGCGCAGGTAATATCCGTGGGCGAATCGCTAATTGCAAATAGCGCCACTCCCACCTTAACAGCTGCAGTAACATCTACTACCAAAGTCGTCGGAGTTAGCACAGTCATTGTCTCAGCCTCGGACACGGAGACTTCGAGTCAACCCACCACAAGTATTGCGGCCTCGACGGGAGAAAGAGGATCGGGGTCTGGCTGGGCGACAGTAATGTACCTATACTTTGCCTTCGCGCTTGGAATCCAGGTTCTATTTGCTATGGTTTGATGATACAGCTGGAAAACATGGCTGGGGAACCGATAATGAGGTTGTAATTGCAACATGCACATAAATACGATAGATTCATCGCCTATAGTGAATCAGTATCTTCACTTTGAGTAAGATATTGAACAGTGATGGACTGCTGGTCTTTGAAGAAACACTCAGAACATCAGAGCGGGTTCATTTGGAGACACAGTTGGGCGTGCAGTAGCTCAACAATCAGGCAACTCAATCATGGCAAATGTGCATATGTATAAGTGGTGATAGGTGCAAAAGATGCCAATGGACACCAAGCAAGGCTCTAAATAACTGTATGGGATGTAATTGATGCATATCACCTGATCATAAACTCCTATAGTCTCCCGCAAATCACTACATCTCTACCAAGACCTTCAGCACCAGGTTTCCTGAGTCATCTTTTACGCGTCCGGCCATATCAAACGCCGAAGGTATATTGTCGAGACCCTTGAAACGATGGCTGATTAACGTGCTTAGATCCGGCAGTGCGGGATTGTTGCTCGCAACGAGCTCTATCGCATCTGTGTATGTGTTCTACGGAAAACGTTATTATAGCCCATGATTAGTATGAGGGGTTTACGCACGGAATAGCGGAATGATCCTCTAATATCTATCTCGCGGAGCATTGCTGCAGAGATGGGGAGCGTTTGGATAGGATTGCCCATGCCTACGGCCAGGATAACACCTCCTGCTCTTGTAGCCTGGCGGGTTTGTCAGTCACAGTTTCCGTCTCCATTTTACGGTCCAGCTCAGGACTTACAAATATCGAAGCCTGGAAACAGCTCTCTACACCTGTGCATTCAAAGACTGCATCGGCCTCTGTCCCACTTCCAGCCTGGAACTTCTCGCTGGCCATGGCAGCCACCTCCTTTGCGAATGCCAACTTATCCTCGATGGTCTGCGGCCTCTTCATGGGAACCACAATGCCGGCATCGGCGAATTTGTTCTTGATGGCAAAGTCAACTCTGTCGCCTTGGATGTCTGCGATGATGACCTCGGATGCGCCATTGACTTTGGCTGTTGCTGCGCATAACAAGCCCACCGCTCCGGCACCGAAAATGAGGACTTTGGATTTCGGCGCAAGATTGGCCCTTCGAGAGGCATGCATTGCTACACTGAGCGGCTCGAGAATAGCTCCCATCTCGAGCGGGACATTTTCTGGCAGCCTGGGCTTGGGTCAATGTATGTTCTCTCCACGCATCCAGAAAAACTTACTTGTAGCAAAACTCCGCTTCTTGGTGAATGAATTCCTGGAGCGTCCCTTGGAAATGCGGGAAACTCTTCGCGGAACTTCGGAATCGCATCTCTTTGCAGATGTTATACCTTCCCTCGGCACATCTCTCGCATTTCTTGCATGGTTGCCCGACTTCAAGGGCAACTTTGTCGCCCACTTTGAGCGAGGTCACGGAGCTGCCCACGGCTGAGACGGTGCCAGCGGATTCGTGGCCCAGAGTGAGAGGCTCCCGCACGATGATGTCGCCATTGCGGTAGTGGTTGAAATAGTGGAGGTCGGATCCGCAGAGTCCTGTAGCTTGGATTTGCACACGAACTTCGGTCGGAGAAAGTTCTGGGACTTCTCGAGTTTCCTGTGGGAAATCAGGATGTGAACACCTTCTTCCCAGGATGTTATTGACTTACCACTCGGAGATCCTTAACTCCATGAAGAACAGAAGCTTTTACGGACATGGTGTTGGTTGTCTCTTACTGATTTTGCGCGACGTTGGACCGGCGATTCGAGTCAATTGCTTGAAGGGATATGTTTCTGGGTTGGAGTTTTGGGTGTTCGAGGACTTGAGAAAATGGGAAAAAGATGCTGATTTCGAGCAGGAGCGCCGAACTTAACCAGGACTCCGTCACTCAAGTCGCGCGCCATGTGTCGGTGATATGCCTGCCTTTCGCATCTCACACATCCCACTTCGGCGCAGGGATGATGCTGTTTGGGAGATGGTCTGGGGCCTCTCAGCGTGGATTGCCGTCAAAAACCGCGGGATTTTAGGGGCTCGGAAATGAATAAAGCCGGCTTTGGGGGGGAAGAGCCCGCCAGTTTTGCGAGGAACAGTGCGGGGTGGCCTCTGCGGACGGACGTCTGTGGAGGAGGATTTATCCTTTTTCAGCATGACGGAATCTTACCGGCCCAGGTACTGCTCTCCATCGCAAAGTCTTTAACGCATCCTCTCCCCAGGAACAATTTACGAGTCCAGAAGTAATCCAATCTACGTATTCACTGTTCCAAAATGGCCTCTGCAGCATCACAAGCGCTATTCTCCCTCCAGGGACAAACCGCTCTCGTGACGGGTGGAACGAGGGGTATCGGCCAATCTGTTGCCATTGCGTTGGCAGAAGCTGGTGCCGACATTATTCTGATTCAAGTATGTGCCCAAATGCCCGATCCTACACCGCAGATGTCTGACCTTTCAGCGTGATACGAGCAATACTGCAACACAAAAGTCAATTCAAGAGCTCGGGAGGAAAGCCACGATATACACGGCCGATTTGGCCTCGCAACAGGACGTAGCGGGCCTCATTGCGAAGGTTCTTGCCGATGGACATACTATTCAAATCCTCATCAACTGTGCTGGGATTCAACGACGGCATCCAAGCCACAAGTTCCCAGATAGCGATTGGAACGAAGTAGGACTGGCGCACAATCTTCGGTGCAACAGTGTACTGACGGTCAACTAGGTCATTCAAGTGAACTTGAACACAGTCTTCACCATCTGCCGAGATGTTGGCGCACACATGCTCTCTCAACCCGCTCCACGAAGCTGCCGAATCATCAATTTCGCATCTCTGCTCACTTTCCAAGGCGGTCTTACCGTCCCAGCCTATGCAGCGTCAAAGGGCGCTGTCGCACAACTGACCAAAGCCCTGGCTAACGAATGGAGCAAGGAGGGCATCACCGTCAATGCCATCGCACCGGGATATATCGAGACAGACATGAATACCGCACTTTTGGCTGACAAAGATCGACTGAGAAGTATCAGTGAGAGAATCCCGGCAGGTAGATGGGGAAAACCGGATGATTTTAAGGCGCCGACCATATTCTTAGCGGGCCCGGGTGGTGCGTATGTCAGTGGGCATGTTTTGGTAGTAGATGGTGGGTGGATGGGCAGGTAGGCCATTTAAAGACATTGATTTCGAGTCCAATTTGAAGCGATATTCACAATATAAACTGGGTTAGAAGTATTTCTTTGTTAACTCGCGATTACGAGAAATAAATCACTTAACTAGAGAGGCCTCATTTGCGCGGTGCTGATGCTTCCGCCTGTCGGTTAACATCGTTGGCTGATGCCTTTCCGAATCCTTTGGTGGCTCTCTCATGAACACTTGATTGTCTCATGCCATTATTTTCTAGCATTCCAGAAGAGATGCACCAGTTTACGAGAGCTTCATTACAAACCTACCGATCCCAAGCCCTCACTCCTCAAGAACAACCTTCATCCACCAGATCCAACGATTCTTTGTATCAACCCAGGTACCTGCCCCCGTACTCCTGTAGTCGAAGTCTCCAATGCCTCTACTCTCGATAAGATCCACAACCATGTAGAACGATCTCTTCTCCAACCGATATCGACTAGCCTCCAAGTCTCCCGGAACAAAACAGCGGAGGTCCTGCCACTCAACCCGCAACGTAGCGCCAATCCGAACAAAGTACGTGCCCGGGAGAGCCTTCTTGTAATCTCGAGCTCCCCCATCACCAACGTGAAGCACATAAGGTCGATGCAGCGGCGAGTTCCAATACTTGCTGGTATCAAGTGGTTCCGTGTCACTCGAGATCATGACGCAGTCTTCCCGTTGCACCATGGGCATCAAGCGATCCATCCCCCCATCCAAGTCCTCCTCCTCCAGCTGGCCCATCAGCAGAAAGTCGACCCATCCTCGTCCCTTCTCCTCCCGGTCCCAAAGGGCTTGTACCGCCAGCACCGGCCCCTCGTACTCTGCATATCGGAGCTTCACAGCCTGGTTCGCCTCGCTGGTCATCAATAGCGTCTCGCGTTCGCGAGATGGTGCTAACCAGAGGATGGCGCCTGATTGGATATCCCATGGTGCGGGTCGGGCACGGGTCATTGGCGTTACGGTGATCTCTTCTAGCTTGCTGGCGTAGGGGGTGAAGAGTTCTTCCCATTCTTCATCCTGCTGCCAGGCTGCGCGGGGGATTTTAGTTGCGTTCGGTGGAGGTGTGTTTTCTCGCTCAATTGGAGGTAGGGCAGTAGGATAGTATTGACGCGGTGGTGGTGAAGGCTTGGGCTCGTAGATGGTTGGACGGGCATACTCCATGTTGATGGATTCGTCTTGGGGTTAGAAGGGGGAAGATGTCAAGTGTTTGACGTTGGAAAGGTTATAGGTTACAATTCTGTTGTTGGATTGGAAAATACTCGAGAAGTTTTGTATGGTTTTCTTCAATTGAAGACATGTCAGTAAGGCTTATGCGTTGTTGTCCCGTCACTTACATGCAATCCAAGATGCTGATGCCTTCGCTTTCGTCGCTTAGGTGACAAAACTTCTCTGCTGGTATTTCACAGCTCCTCTGATTTTCGCGACCAAGAACCAATGGTCTTGAAAATGGAAGCGTAGCGGTTATATGTTTAGAAGGGTTCCTCTGCTTTTCAACTTTATTTGTTGTATCCTTTGTTAGCCTCTGGGAAACTCTCCTTGGTTTTGTGCCCCACAGCCGAGTTCTGCTGGAATAAGGTATACAGGAATTCCGGACGCGCTATAGTGCCAGACAAAAGCATTGTACAAATGGCCTTATTCTTGAATTGGTGCAGAGAATTTTCTAGACCATAGGCCAGATTTCGAACTTGAAAAGTGTCCTACTTACTCACTTTGAAATTTTATCGTCTGCTATAAATCGAAACTTCCAACGCCGAAAATTGTTCAAATTCAAGTAATGGTAGGGCACTCAAACCGGTGGGCATGGAAAATCTGATCACCCAATAGGAAACCCCAAAATCCCACCTTCTTTTCAAAGTTTATGAACAACTTTTATTTTGAAAGGGAGCGTATTATATAATATAAAGATTCATAATTTTTATTCATCAAAGCTCCATGGAAATGATCATAACTCCACCCAATGCAAAGCACTATCCCCTCGTAATTCCCGTCCTCAATCATTACCCCCGCACATATTCGACCCCGGTACATAACCCGCTCGGCTCAGATTACAATCCACAAGCACTAGAAGCAACTTCAGCCCAAGTCGCATCGATACGGCCCAGAGCAACCGCCTGGCCACCCGTCAACGCATCCAAAGCAGCCTGAGCGATGTTGAATCCCGCAGCAGCGTGATCAACTGCAAGTACGTTGATGGTGTTTCCGTTGTAGGTGAGGGAGTAGCACTTTCCGCAGTTGGCGTCGTTCCAGCCGGCGATGGTGGATGCTCCACCGATGTATGGGAAGTCGGGGAGGGAGCCTTGGGTGCTATAGCCCTGTGATGGTCTGTTAGTTGGGAGTTCTCGGGGAGGTGAGAGGATGCTATACCTTTGTGATCAGACCGTTGCTACCGTCGCTGCAAGAAACAGCAGTGAGAGAACGTGAGCCATCGTCGTAGCCGTTATCGTAGGAGACTGTGATGGCTGTAGCGGTGGTGGTAAGGAGAGCAAAGAGAGCGATGTTGAAAGTTGGGAATTGCATGATGAAGATAGATATGGGCGAATTTGGTAAGTAGAAGTATGGGAGAAAGATGAGTTGAAGATATTGAAAAGTGGTTGGCAATGCAGAAGTGATTGGACTGGATGATAATGACTGGAAGCAGAGAAGTCTTCTCGAAGCTTTATATATATTTCTGAACGTCTACCAACCTCGTCCCAGCTTCGTATTTGGTCCATATGACATGTCTGGCAACGGCACTCCGATCCGTCAACTCCACCCCACCTGAAGTCAGATCCCCATCATCGATCGCGAAAGCCAAGCCATACCCGCAGGCTCCCTCGGCATTTCTCAGTAAGGAAATGTATAAGCCTCAGTCAATACGAGAGGCCATAGCGAGACACGTGAACATATATCTCATCATTAGAATCATCAGAGGGTGTTTCTATGACGATCGCCGCCTGTCGCGGTAGAGAAAGCCAGTCAAGAAAAACGGTTGACTTTGATCCTCACGTAATACGAAGTATAAGAGCACGTGGGAGGACCGAAATAGCACAGAACCACGTGATTTGGCCTCGTATTTTACCAGCTGCGGGTCTCCAGACTCTTGGCTGCTTCCTCCGCCCGACACTTCATCGCCCTCTTTGCTCGTAGTTTGTTTTTGGATACGGGCGTACTACGGGGTCTCGGCATATTAATTAAGCAACCAGCTACTGCAAATGACAGACATGGCGCCCCCATTGCTTTAAGTGCCGGAGACTTAAGCTTGTTCTGGTGGAGGGCTGGTGTGTTGTTACGGAATCGCAAGTCATCCCTGCTTTCACTACGCTCGTCGAGGTTGTTGTTGCACACCGCACATGAGCTATAACTCCAGTCTCTCTCGCTGTATTATGAAATTGGCGCCTCCTCGGTGCAGACATCAATACCGAGGCGGTGTTATGTCTTCCGTTCATTAATATGATCGCTGCGCTATCCTCAGCAAGCACATCAATTTTCTCAGTCTTTGAATGACACTCACCTTGACCCTCTCCGCATAAAGGATTCACTCCTACGATGCGAGGCAGGTACACGAGTAGAAATCCCCTAGACTTAACACGGAGGTAAGGGAATATGGTTTATTTATAGCTTGCTACCAACACTTAGTGTCTTCATTTAGCCAAGACAAGACCCTTCACCACTTCCCCCGCCTGGTCTAATGAACTCAAGAATCGCTTCAAGTCTCCGGCAGGTCCGACGATAGAGAATCGCGCTCTGTAAGGGCATTAGAAGAAAACTTGCAAAGCTCGCCATAGTCAACGGCGCGGGTTTCACTTACTCGTTCTCCAAGACTGAATAGCTGATCCAGATGGACTCTGAATCACCCATGACATAGGCAGAATCCAGGGAACCACCATCGGTCAGATTCGACATAATCAAGCGTGGATGCGTCTTGAGCCATGTTGGGTTGGAAAATAAAGGTGCTAGAGGCTCGTGCTCGGGCCAAACGGTTTTCATAGCGTTCATCAGTCGGAAGTATGCGTTGCCACCGTAGGTATCCCTCAAGCGAGCGTTATAATCCGAGGCCGCCGTGAGAAGCATGTTTCGACGGTCGGGGGCTGGAATGGTATTGTCTGCCGCCGAAAAGCAGAATTGCATCACGGACTGTGTGATGACTTGCACAATGGCAAACCGTCCCTTGTGAAACTGTGCCATCGATACAGGCTCCCAGGATGCAGGCGTGTAGCCAAAATAGATGCGACTCGCTAGTTGGATCGTGAGATCAAACGTAGCCTTAATAGGACAATTGTGCTCAGCGAGCAGAGTGTTGCCAAAACTTTTCAGCTCGTAGTTCGCGAATTCCCGTTTGCTGGTGTAGCTGAGATACTTCTCCCGGAGGACATCCATATGATTATCAATATCTGGTGTTGTTGTTAAAACATATTCCTCAAGGATAGGTGCAGAGCCATGTCCATTCCTGTGGCCGTTAGTCGCAAACTCTTCCGGCTTATGCTCAGCGATAACTTTGTGGATCCAGTCATTAAGCTCGTGGACCGTAAGCCCATCTATCATGGTATGTTCAACCGTGTATCCAGAAACTCCATTTGAGCAGACCATGAACTGGAGGCACTTATCATGCCAACGGTTAAATCCATCTCCCAAATAGTACTGCCGGACACGCTCTGGGCCGTTCGTTGGAGAGCCATCATCAAGACAGATCAAGAATGCTGCGCGATCGATTATGCTGAAATATTCGGCATTCGCTGGACCTGCTGATTCAAGAGTGCCACGAATCTGTTTCCTTGTCAGAAACCCCAACCATAAAAAGTCTACCTTGTAGATCGGAACTTACTGCTGCCCAAGAATCTCGTTCATCCGAGGTTAGAATCCCCGCCCAAGAGCCTTCATCCTCAACCTGATCCAAAATGGCTTCGAATATAGTCTTAGCTCTATGGAACGAAAGGTTCTCTTCACCCTCCTTAAGATCCACCTTGAATACGTGCCCACGACGCAGAACAACACAGTAATCATTTCCAGGGAATTTCCGCATCTTGTCTTGGCCCTTGCCCGGCTCTCGGGTTGCGTTGAACAGCCATTGCCAAGTATCCATGCAAGACGGCACACCAAAATACCAGTGCGGCTCTAAAACATCCGACTCCACCGCTTGCTTGAACTTGAACGCTGTTGTTGCAATCAGAGCTGCTCTTTCGGCTTGCTGATGTGGAATCTTGCTGTTATGGTGAGTCGCGAGGAAGTTTTGGAACGGTGCTAATGGAAACCTTCTCTTGAGCCAGACGCCATCGATTTGAAGATCAAAAAGCCAGTTGTCAATATCAGGGTCGCTTGCTCGTTCAGCAAGTTGTTGGTAAGTTTGGCGCGCAACACTTCCGGGGGCCTTGAATTCGATGATATTCTTGTGCACTTCAACAAGCTCTTCGGGGGTCGCGAATGGCCGCACATCCTCAAGCAGATCCCGAAGAGCTT
Source organism: Coleophoma crateriformis (assembly GCA_003369635.1). Lineage (NCBI taxonomy): Eukaryota > Fungi > Ascomycota > Leotiomycetes > Helotiales > Dermateaceae > Coleophoma > Coleophoma crateriformis. The sequence continues at coordinate 1,345,135 of PDLN01000016.1, read as the reverse complement.
TGTCCAAATCCATGATTGGATACTTGGGGAATGTTTTGGCAAAGCGACAGCATCTATACTCCGATACTTCCTCAATCTCATCGACTGTATCATCTGGCAAAGCTACCGGAGGTGCCTCATCGCTTTCGTTAGGTCCTTGTAGATCATCGTTGACAAGTTTTGACCTTGAGGTTACGGTGCGGGCGAGTGCAACAAGACTGGCTGCATCCCCAATCTCGGCGGTCTGAAGCGTTGCTTTGAAAGTACGCACCATCCAATTCTTAAGCTCGATCGAGACCAGGGAGTCGAGTCCAAAGCTTGAAGGAGGCTGATCGGGGTCGAGGTCCTCTATAGAACGATTGAGGAAAAGCGAGAACTTCTCAATGATTGCTTTAGTTATGATTATCGAGGCTTCGTCGGAAGTTTTGGCTTTTCTAACAGCATCCTCGATGTCCACTTTATTGTCGCCTTTCCCAACGTCCTTGGTCGACTGTGGAAGTTGACTGAACATAGGATTATTTAGAGCAAAAGTGTCACCGGCTGCTTCCATTGAATCGCGATCGAAGCCGAGCACAGACTGGACAAGTTCGTCTTTGCGAGCATCTGGACCCATTGAGTATTCAAGAACCTTGAACAATTCCTCAAACTTCATCAAGATGGCCCCTTGCCGCATCAATTCTCTTTGTCGAACTGGAAGGGACGTGATAGCATCAGAACCATCCACTGCTCCCAAATTGAGAGAGATGTATTGTGTATGAGACTTGTGAGTATTGGCATGTGCAAAAGCATCCTGGAAAGCATTTCCGGCAGAATAGTTAAGTTGACCGGTCTTTCCTAATATGCACGATACCGATGATAGAGTGATGAAGAAATCGAGAGCCTCGGATTGGAAAGCATTGTTCAGGTTGATTGTACCATTAACCTTTGGCTGGGTGCCTGTAATATAGTCGTCTATTGTCATCTGCTCAAGTGGATGGTCCTAGCAATGGTGAGTATATCATTCTGTGTGGAAACAAGTTGCATACCTTGAGAACCATGCCTGCATGGATAACTCCTCTGATCGGTGGTAGTTTTTTGCACTTCAAAATAACATCCTGCACGTCAGATTCGTTTACGATGTCGCACTGTAGCATATGGACAGCTGCACCTAGTTCCTCAAGCTCGTTTGCAAATAGCTCCTGTGCTTCGGCATCCAAAGTCCTTCGTGAAAGAGTCACAATACTCTTCGCTCCATGGCTTGCCAACAGGCGGCAGATTCTTTTCCCCAAATCGCCCAAACCACCAGCAACGACATAGCTTCCATTTTCTTCCAGTTGCAGAGGTGCTTGTCGAGAGGGAACGGCCTTAACCATGGTGTTTTCTTCGACTTCCAAAACGACTTTGCCAGTGTGCTTTCGAGATGAGATTAATCTGAACGCGCTCTCAATATCTGACATAGGAAATGCGGTGATAGGTTCTAGCTTCGACAGGATTCCCGACTCGAACATCGCCAAGACCTTGGAAAATCGTTCACTCATTTCCTCCGGTTGGGCTTCAAAAAGGACAACCAAGTCCACAGAAGCAAACGTCACACTTTTATCGAAAGGCACCATACTAAGCTGGTTCTTTTGGTAGATGTCAGCTTTACCGATTTCCACGAACGTTCCTAGTCGAGCAATGCACTCCCAACTGTCGCTTAACCATTCGCCCGAAAGAGAGTTCAAGACGACGTCAACACCTTTGGAGTTTGTGAGTCGAAGGACACCATCCTTGAAGGTCCTTGATCGCGTAGAAAATATGTGGCTTGCTGGAATTCCGTATCTATCGATTAGTAGTTGTCTTTTAGTAGCACTCCCAACGGTTGCGAAGATTTCGGCACCGATATGCTGAGCAAACATGATCGCGGCTTGACCTACACCACCCGAGGCGGCATGAATCAAGATAGTTTGGTTCTTCCGAAGCCTGGCGACCTCGAAAATGCATTGATATGCTGTCAAGAATACGGTAGGTATTGACGCTCCAACAGTAAACGACATTGAGTCAGGCAAGACACAAGCTTGAAAACCACTGACGCGAGCGTGGCTTGCGAAAGGTCTTGCACCCACGGCTGCAACTCGGTCGCCCACCTTGAATCGATCTTGGAAGTCTGCCCCTACGGCTTTGACAAATCCAGCAACTTCACCGACCATATTTACTCCTGGAAGCATTTGACCTAGAGCTATGAATACATCTTTGAAATTAACGCCGTAGGCTGTGGCTTCGATTTCAACTTCGTGTGCTGCCAATGGAACAAGGGCAGCTAAGTCATCCACAAAACGAAGACTATTTAGAAGGCCTGGGGTTTCGACTTCCAGCATCAATGGGCGATTAGCTTGTTGATAGAGGGCCATTTCCAAGTCTGAGGTCTTAACAGCTCGATCAACCCAAGTGTTGAACTTATCATCCACTTGTAGTCTTGGAACCAGAAGAATGTTGTTCTGGAAAGAATACTCAAGCTCATTTGAGGCTTCAGGCTCGAGTACAGGCCAGAACGAGGCTTCGGCAATTTCCCAGAGTGCTTCAGTAATGTCACCAAGAGAATCCAATGTTTCTTCGTTGACGTCAACGGTAACCAGCTTCAGACCTTCATTCTCTCGACGAACAACGCGTGCCACTCCAGTAATCAGTCCTTTAAAAGCAGCTGTAGAATCCTTCCCTCGGATACTTGCCCAGAGCACTGAACTGCTCTTCAGAAAGAAGTTTTTGAGAATAGCCCAGCGTTCTGGTGATGGACTAGATAAAACAGGACAATCCAAGTGATCCAATACAATGTAGACTGTCTTGGAATCTGTCTCAACCTTGTCCCAAGTAGTTCTGGTGCACAAGATTCCTTGCTTCTCGAAACTCTGCAACAGTTTGTCGTAGAGTGCTTCGATTGCAGCATTATTTGACACTGAAACAAACTGCACTTTTGGGAACGCCTTCATCAGGGGCTCAGATGAATGTGCCGGCAAATCTCCGTTCACTTTTTCCTTTTCAGTTTCCGATATTGACTCTGTTGGTTGATTGTTCTCGGAAGCTGGATCCACTGTCATATCTGAGGTATTTGGATGTGCTGGCTGCCAACTGATCCTGTAGCTCATCTTTCTTTGAAAGGGCACACTTTCGCTTGATGTAGAGTCTCCAATTCCCCTAATTCGTAGCCCGATAGTCGAAAACACTGGAACAAGATTTCCATCTGTGTCTTTCTGGAAAGCCCAACAGTTACCTGTAGCAGAGCGATTTCCTTCAGGGTAGATATCGGAGGCGACTACTAACTCTTCACCAGCGCTATTTGTGATCGACGTTTTTAAACTGATCTCTCCCATGTATACAGGCATGAGCGGCGAGTTGCTACAATGCCTTTTAAATAGTGCGGCTACAAGCTGGTTGATAGCGTCCAATGTCGTTGGATGGATAATATGAGGCTGCATAAAGGCAAATGGCATCACAGATGCAATGTTTGGAATATCTAGTCTCGAAATGCTCTGTTGGTTTCCATATTTGATCTCTGTCATGGCTGCGAAGGCAGGTCCAAAATCATTACCGCTTTGCTTGAGTTCATCGTAAAACTGTTGTGGTTTGACGTTCGTAGTGGAGCTGGCTGCCAGCGTTTGGAGCCTTTTTAGATCTTCGGTAGTCTTGTAGTCCTCTTCGCGGTTTCCTTCTACTTCATCCAACTTTGAAGCCATTTCAACGGTTATGCGTCCCGAGCAATGTTCACTCCAATGGCCATCTTTGCCTCCTGACAATGAGAATATTCGGAATGATTCCCATCGAGAGTTCTCACCCTTTGACCGACTCAATACAAGCTGGACTTCTATCTCTGGCGTGAAACCATCCATTGAGGGCTCTGGGACTATGATTGGCTTTAGAAAGTTGATATCCCTCAGGATGACTTTCGATACGGTGCCCGGCACTTTTCGAATTTGGGTGATTTGTTTCATAGCTTCGATAGCCATACAAATGTATCCAGACCCTGGGAAAATAATATCGCCTTCAATAACATGATCTTTGAGCCAAGGTATCGTATCTACGTTGATATGATACCGCCATCTCGGTTCATGAATATTGCTGTTGACATCCAGCAGACCTAACAAATCATGGTAGGGAAATTCTCGCATACGATGCTCACGACTCAGTCGTGATTCGTGCCAGAACTTTGCAGAGTGATCCCACGAGTATGGGCTCAAGTCGGTTACTATCCTTCGATGATCTTCAGATCCCATCATAGACATAATCGCCTCAAGATCGACCGGGTATCCGTTGTCGAAAAGCTGGCCGCTTGCCTCCAACACGGTCTTCAGAGCATTCTGGCCACGGGTTAAGGCTGAGGCATACACATATTTGAAGTTCTGTGAGCTAATAGTTGCAAGTGTCTGTCTCAAAGGACCAGCCAGGGCACCATGTGGGCCAATCTCAACAAATACGTTGCTCGATTGTCTTGAGCCTTTCATATCCTTTGCCAGTAGCTGTACTGCTGTGCTGAATTTGACTTTCGAAACCAAGTTTTGGGTCCAGTAAGCAGCACTGAAATCAGAGTTCTTCTTTGTTCCGGTGACTGAGGAGTAAAACTGAATATCAGGCTGAGAAACCTTTGCCTTGATATTCTCGATGGATTGTTGATATTGCTTCGCGACCGTTTGCATGTGATGTGAATGATATGCTGAATCAACCTTTAGCTTCCTGTTGAAGACAGACAGCTCATCAAGGATTTCTTTGAGCTCGTCTATTCCAGCTTCGTCGCCTGAGATCGTCGTGCTACTTGGACTGTTTACGCATGCAATCGTAATAACGCCAGCTTTGACCTTTTTAACATAAGGTAGCACTTCTTTCTCTCCTATCCCAACGGCAAGCATTGCCCCTTTAACTTTGTTGAGCTTTTTCGCAGCAGCGGACCAGAGGCCTCGACGATAAGCACTGTCCGAAATAAAATAAGCAAGGGCTTCTGATAAATGAAAAGCACATCATTAAGAAGTACTTACGCCTCGATTGCTTCTCTATGAGATAAAGCACCAGCAGTATATGCTGCAGCGATCTCGCCTGAACTATGTCCACAAACACTTTGTGGTCTGATACCAAAGCTGGCGAACAAGTCTACCAAGGCAAGCTGGATAGCAGTCGTGGTAGGTTGAGAGAGTTCACTCTCTCCAAGTTTTGAATCCTTTTCGTCTTTCAAAAGTTCTTCCAAGAGACTCCACTGGCAACCAAGGTCAGCTAGAATACGATCGGATGCTTGGATCGATTTTCTGAAGTTAGATTCTTCAGTGACCAGTTCCCGACCCATAGCATACCACTGTGCACCTTGGCCTGTAAATATGAATGTGATAAGGACGGTAGCTGCTGCTCTGCAGATACGTGGGTTTGGTTGATCAAGAGCAGAGGCCAGTTCTTCCTGGCTTGATGCCACAACACTGTATCTCCATGGCAAGATCGATCTGCGCAATGAAAGTGTATAAGCTAAATCCTCGATACTGAAGCTTTTCGGATTAGCGCTGGTGACCCATTGATGCAGGCTCTTGATGGTGGAACGAAGCGAGTCTTCAGATGCTGCTGTGAGGACCACTAGTCTGGGTACTGGGCCTGACTTCACAGCTTTACTAATGCCGTTTCGTTCCCCGTTGGGTGCAACAGATCCATTTTGCACTGCCTTCTGTGTTCCGGCTGCTGGTGCGGATTCCAGAATTACATGTGCGTTAGTGCCTCCATAGCCAAAACTATTGAGCGATACACGGCTGGGCACCGAGCCACCTTGCGGTAGTGGAGTAAGTGATAGTGGTATCTGAGTAAGTCAGAGAGTTTCTTGATGTATAATCTGGAAGTGCGCGTACCTTGATGTTTCTTTCTTCCAGTTTAAGAGTGTCTTTGGGTTTGATGAAGTCGATATTGGGTGGTATGGCACCTTTTTTGAGGATCATAATAGCTTTGATCAATCCAGCAACACCACTTGATGCTTCAAGATGTCCAATATTTGATTTGATGGATCCAACATAGAGATCAGTATCTCTGGGAGAGTTGGTAAATACCGAGGATATCGAGCTTATTTCCGCATTATCACCTTGTCCGGCATTGAGTCAGTACGATTTACTACTTCCGCGGTTCTGAGGAGGCCGAGCACGCCTCTCCATCTGAGAACATAATCCGGCCTGTATGCGTGGGATGATAACACTTACCTGCTTGGGTGCCCTGTAATCATTGGTCAGTAAGGATATTAAGATGTAAATGGAATCATGTGTCACATACGGTGCCGTGAGCCTCAACATAAGTTGTATCTCGAGGATCCAGACCAGCATTAGCATACACCAGCCGCATCAAAGCAGCTTGTGCATCTGCATTTGGTAGCGAGATACCAGCAGTCTTGCCATCCTGATTAAGCGCCGAATTTCTGATCACTGCATGGATTGGATCGCCAGCTTCAAGGGCGTCATCCAAACGTTTGAGAACAACGGTGCCAACACCTTCACCACGTGCATAACCTGAGCCCCTGCTGTCGAAGACAAAACATCTGCCATTGGGATTCACCATACTGCCACTTGATGTCAGTACTGCTTTCGAGCATGGGGGACCTAGAGCATGCGAAATTGAAATACTGACCCTACCATACTCATTGGAATGGATTGATCGGGATGTAGTAATAGTTGGGTGCCTCCTACAATGGCCATGCCTGTTTCACGAGTTCGTAAAGCTTGGCAGGCTTGGTGAAGTGCAACCATACTACCAGACTAGCACCACTATTAGTGTATGAGCATTAGTGAGGAGTAACCCTACTCACGCAGCCAGTATCTACAGTCAGCGAAGCTCCTCTGAGGTCAAAGAGATAGGATATCCTATTGGATACTACCGCTTCCCCAGTTCCGGTGATATGGATCTTGGTAATCTGGGGTAAATCCTTATACCCCATGCGGTCGTAGTCACGCGCATACATTCCAACGTATACCGCGGTGTCAGAACCTCTAATGCTTTGCAAGGAAATGCCTGCATTTTCCAATGCCTCGTAGGTCGTTTCTAGTAAGATCCGCTGCTGGGGGTCCATCGCATGAGCTTCCCAGACTGGGATGTTGAAAAACCTGGCATCAAAGGATGCAATGTCTTGCTGCAAGAAGTATCCACTCTTGGAATTGACAGACTCTTTTGCTTCAGGGTTCGGATTGTAGAAGGACTTCCAATTCCATCGATCGGAAGGAACTTCACTCCAGCCACTTCGCCCTTCGGCCAACATGTCCCATAGTTTCTCGGGCCCATTAGCACCGCCAGGCAAGCGACAGCCCATGCCAATGACGGCAATGGGGACCGGACTAGCCATTTTTGTTTTGCTTCAAGAGATGTCACGCATGTAGTAAAACAAGACGTCAAAGGGGTTTGTGTCCGCCAAAGTAATCAAGTAAAGAATGATAGATGTAGAGGCCGATTCTTGTACTTTCGTCAAAATCACGATTTGGGCACTAGGGAGCTTCTGGTCATCAAGGCGAAGGGCACAATAGTTCTAGTGGTTTTGCCTTATCTATTGCTTCCTAAACCAGCTACACGATCAGAGGCCATGCAGCAGAGTCATTCTTCGTCGAATCTCAGCTTGATATCCTGAGATTTACCGTCGATCCAAGAGCGAATTATACACTGCTAAGGTAGTCAGATTGTGCCTGCGTCGCCCTTCATGGACACTACAGCTGCGAAAATAACCCACCTATGAAAACTTGACTTTCTTGCTGGGGCCTTGGTAACTCTAGGGGTAGTCGCCTTTTTAGCTCCAATGGTCCCTGTATATGCCGTAAGCAGAGTGCTTCTCGGTTTTGAAGGTACGGGGATTTCGGGACTAGGAGCCTGTGTTTCACAACACTAACGATGCAGGTTAAGCACATATTAATGCGGGTTTTCTTGAATGCCATCTCTTTCGGAGTATTTGTAAGGGATAGTTAGGTGTACGATAAAAACTCCAGATAGTGTTAGCATTTGGTATGGTCTGATCCGCATGGAATCGAACTACGGTAGTCCCATGGGGTGACCAAACAACCTGGTAGTGACTAAGCGACCGGCCGGGAAACGACGCATTGCAGACCAGACTACCTCCATCAGGGAACACCTCCATCAGCTAAATACAATACCGTAAGCCAATTTCAGTTTGACATAATATGTAGATTTACATTTGCCAAGACTGATGAGGTTGGTGGAGAAATGTATGTGCGTTATACGGCAAGTGCCAGCTCCATGCTCGATCAACGTAAGCCCAGTTGTCGTGCCGTGTTCCTACATTATTATTTCGGGTCCCCCCCACGCGGATTAGTGGCGGGATCCCCAGACTCATCGCGGTGGGTCGCCTCAAGCAGAGGGGAAGCTTCATCTTCGATCTTTTTCCACTCCATACCCAGGGTTACAAGTGCTGCTAAAGCAGTAGCAGCAACAGGCAAGAGAAATGCGGCGCGGATAGCTCCGTTGTAAGCGAGCTTTACTGGCTCAACGAACGCTGCAGGTATGGCATTCTTAGCCGCTGAGATATCAGCAGCACCAGCATTGATTACCGCAGTGGTATCCAAACCCGGTATCTGGTTCAATAATACCACCAGTTTTTCCGTGAATATGGTTTGCGCCATGCTGATCCCTACAGCACCGCCAAATGCCTTGAAGAAGATTTCCCAGGCACACGCCGTCGGCATGTCTTCTGGCAACGAAACAACTTGCACTGCGATGAAGCCAATTTGGATTGAGAGGCCAAAACCAATCCCTGCAAGGATTTGGCAGACCACCCACTTCCCGGGACCGCTCTGAGCCTGAAGCAGGTAGTAAACAACACTACCAGCGAGGTACACAAGCGAACCAACCCACATAAGTGGGACATAATAACCATAGGCAGTCATGCTAAATCCAGTAACAATCGTGGCGATGGCACTGGCTATGGTGAATGGAATACCGTAAACGCCAGACAATGTAGCTGACGTTCCTTTTACAGCCTGAAAATAGATTGGCAGAAGATATGAATGTGTGATCACTGCAACACTGTAGAGGCAAGAGAAAGCACAGCTGACTATAACTGTCCGCTGGTTGAGGATCCTCAGTGGTATGGTGGCCCTGATGAAGTCAGTAATAATGTAGCAGTTGTTTGATGAGGGGAATCAACTTTTCTTTGCGGACTACTTGTAGGGCGAAGAAGAGAATTGCTAAAAGCGCAAACCCCACCAAACAACCCCAGACCCGGGAGTTGGACCATGGTAACTCTGTTCCTCCCCATTGCAACGCTAGGAACAAGCAGACCAGGCTGGATGTGAGGAGCATTGCACCTAATGGATCCAGGCGAATGAGCTTTTCCGTGATGGGGAGATCAGCATGGATACCTTTCTTGGTACGTAGTATGTACATGACAGTCGCTGCTGAAATGGCACCGAAGGCTAAAGAAACAAGAGAATCAGATAGGTTTCGCATTTGGGTTTTAGTGGCCATGGGAAGTGATATGCTTACGAAGGTTGATCCAGAAGCAGAATCTCCATGTCAAACGAGGCGTATCCGTGAAGACACCACCAAGTGTCGGACCTAGTAAACCGGCGAGAGCATAAGTTGAATTGACAATCGCCATGCCCATCGGCCTTTGTCGTAATGGTACGACCTGTCCATATACTGCAAGACTGCCTGAGACCATTCCTGCAGATCCAACACCAGCCACAGCTCGACCGAGGATAAGGACAGCAGAATTTGGAGCTGAAGCGCAGATAATAGAGCCAACTTCAAATACCAAAACACTAAGCAAGTATGTCGTCTTCGCCTCAAAGTAAACATATACTCTGCCCATCGTAGGCTGCATTGACATTTGAGTAAGTAGGTAAGCACTTCCATACCAGCCTATATCAGAGAGAGAATTGAATTCAGTGGTAATTTTCGGAATAGCAGTAGCTGTCAAGAAGACACCGTCAGACTTGAAATGCAAGAGGGCATATAATCGCTAACCTAATATCGTTCTGTCAAGAGCTACCATAAATGTAGCAATAGAGAAGCCCGTGGAGAGAATATGCAGACGCATTCCTGCATATTGGGGTGGAGGTGCTGCAGCCACCTCAGTCTCTCGGTGGTCTATCTCGGGTTCAAAAGCTCTCTTATCGCCAGCCAGATCTCCTTCTTCGGTCCTGCTTCTTTTTCCAACATGATCATGACTTCTACGACCGCTAAAGTGTATTTCATCTGAACTGGAGCCTCGTCAATGATTATCCGGACGCTTCCGACGAGGCAGCACTCACGGCGATGAAATCTCCTTTCGCCCCGGAATCTCCGCTAGTCGAATGTCTGTATCGTCAAGGCTCAAAGTCATAATGCATCCGGATGTTCTCAGATCAGAAGAATTCCAGGATTCGAGCTGCTTCAGGTCTACGTGAATATGCCAAGAAGAAAGTTCACGGAACAATTGTTTCGTGATCCGTGGTGCATAGAAGCACTCACTAGTACAGACCCTGACGCAACGAATCCGTGCCGCAGAGAAGCACTTCCTCATACATCCCGATGCAACGCATCACGTAATGAGCATGGGTTAGCTGACCTGACCCAGTATCGCTCTATATGAGCCCACTTTGTATACCCCAGGGTCAGATAAGGACAGAAATGGAACTCAGACATTGTGACCTCGTATTCCTCTGGTAAATGGATACCATTTTTTATCTTAGGCCCCAATCATCTTTGAGTTATTCGGAATATGTTTCGTAGGTATCATAAAAGAGAGATATATATTACTTATTTATTGGTAAACAGCTTGATGAAGTACACTTTGACAACAGGAGAGAATATAAGCACAGAGTCATCGAAGAGGGGGAAGATAACGAGGTATCGACTGTGAACCAGTTACGAAGAGTTACCATTAAGCTGAATTTTGAATCAACACGTAAATTGAAGAATTGCTTGCGATGGAAAAGGTACGACTTTTATAATCCAGAGCTCGAACTGCTCGTGTGTGTGCGTGTGCTTATGCCCGTGTAGTGTTTACCTTGAGAAGTAAATTACGTGCTGTTTTGTTCCTGTTTTAGGCGCGAGCTCACAAACTCCGCTTATTTCCCGCGGGACTGTCCCTCTTAAGATAGAGAATGTATATTGATATTGATAAGCTTGCATAGATTTGGGCGAGCCTGTTTATCAAGCTTACACCAGCTTTGGCTATCCAACCAAAGATAAATCCATTTTCCAAAGAGCCAGATTTGCAAAGTCATAATGAATCATGAAGTGAAAATTGCAAGAACGTCATGAGTTCTACGAACGAAAACACCAGAATATCGCCAGTCCCAAAATCATAGCTTCATCCACTACCTTTCTCTCTTCATCTGATTTCTCTGGAGGTCTCGTTGTGATGAGCCACTGGTGAAATCTTATCGTCGGTGCCAACAACATTATCGACGCCGAGTTGGGCATGGTGGGCATCCGCGACATCAAGTATGTTGCCGCCTTTCTCTTGATGGTTCTGTCCTCCGAAGAGAACATCAACTTCTTCGAGTGCGACTTTCCTCGTCTCAGGGAGGCAAAGCCATACAAAAGCAGCGAGGCAAATATTTGTAGACATGAAGAAGAAGAACGCCTTCCTGTAAATGGTTATCAGTACGATATCCTTTTGACGCAAGACTGCTTCAAAGTACTCACAGTCCACAGTTGGAAAAGAATTGCGGGAAGAACTGGTTGAAAATGCATTGTGCAACATTTTGCATCTGTGAGCACATGCCGACAGCTTGGGATCGTACGTTCATGGAAAAGATCTCGGATGTGTACACCCAGACAGTGGCGCCCCAAGTTGGCTTTGAAAAAGTTAGTGATGCAATGACCGCTCGATGGGACTTTGAGGCTTACCTTGTAAAAGAAGATGAAAAGGAACAGCATGAAAACAATGGCAATGCCAACTGGTTGCTCTTTGCCACCTGTTGCAGTAGTGGGAGTTTCCAAACCAATAACTGGCACCACCAACATACACACAGCCATGCCAAGAGCTCCAACAATAAGTAGGGCCTTGCGACCAAATCGATCGACCGTCCAGACCGCATTGGCGGTGAAGAGAATACCGCATGTGGCATTAATTGCATTGATCAAGTTGATTGTTTTGGTGGAAGGCCACACGCTCTTGTAGATGGTTGAGGAGTACGTATTCAAGGTTCCTTGTCCAGAAAGTTGTTGGCCAATGTTGATCACGAAAGCCAATAGCAATCTCTTCCGAACTGAAGGATCTCTCCAGAGAGCCCCGTATGAGCCAGACACAACTTCTTTCTCAAAGGTGATCGCCTCTCTGATTGCAAGAAGTTCATCCTCGACTTGTTGCTCGGTGTCTCTCACTCGTCTGAGCGAATTGCGAGCTTCGTCGATCCGATTGCCCCGCTGGATGAACCATCTAGGCGATTCGGGAATGAATGGGAGTTGGCAAATGATAATCAAAGGAACGAGCAACTGGAAAATGACAACCATTTTCCAAGTCCATTCGCCAAGCGTTTTGACGTGCTGCGAGCTGGCATAGTTGACCCAGTACGCGATGAAGGAGCCAACCGACCAAAACAATTGCCAGAAAGACATAACCTTTCCACGGATCTCAGGAGGAGTCATCTCTCCAATGTAAACTGGCCCAGCCGCTAATTATATAAGTCAGCGCAAACACCAGAACAGAGAGCCACGGTGCTCACTCAATGCAATTCCTTGGCCAATTCCAATGAGAACACGACCGAAAATGAAGACGCCGAGTTGATGCTGCGGCGCGAAGCATTGTACAAAAGTGGCAATGATGGTAATGAAGCAGCCGATTCCCATTCCCCATCGTCGACCTAAGAAGTCGGCCTGTAGACCAGTCAGCGGGATGCTCGAGACCGGAAGTTACCAGACCAGAACGTACCGTAGGACCTCCAAGAAACCAACCAGCCACGATGGCACCAATGGAATATGAGGTATTGATCAGACCAAGCAAATTCTTGTTCTTCTCAGGATGGTCGAACCAATTTTGCCACTGAGTGTTGACTTGAACAGCATTGAATACAGAGGCATCGTAGCCATACAGGACCATACATCCTGCCGACAACAAGCCAATATACCTGCAAACAAGTTAGTCATCGAATAAGATGCAGGATGGATTGAAACAAATACCAATTGTAGACTCTCGACTTAGACACCATGGTGAGGACTCTTTGTAAACCAGACCGAAAGTGAACCGGAATGGAAAAGGGCGCAGATAGAGGTCGTACTCTGGCGGGAGCCCGATCTGAATAAGACAGCGGAAACTGGAAGGCAGAGAGAATGGAGTCACGGTCGCGTGAAGGGGTGCACGTCTTTGATATATGATAACCAACCAACCAACGATAGAGTCGACCCGCAACGCGATATTAACGGTACCACATCCCCACGAGCAACGCACGAGGGTTGGGACCAATCCAGGAGCTCCACCTCCGCATCGTTCAGCCTGTTTCCCTATGCCCACCTGGTCGTCTACCCGTGTTGGTCTGTGGCACCTAGCATCTGCATACCTCCGCAAACAAGTCCATTCACGGACAAGGAAAGGGGGAGAACGGAGCAAGGATTTCTTCCATGCTGCAGGCCCGATTCCCTCGGTCACTCGAACCAGCCACAAGCTTTGCCACTCACACGCTCGCTACAGTGGGCAAACGCTCCGAAATTGCGCCCACCCGAAGATAGTCTCCCGCAGTACGGCTGTCCAGGCTTGAAGACTCGAGCACCAAGACGCGAAGTTCAACAGCCAGAAGCTCAGGAATCATCAAACAATAAACCAGCAAAAATCATAAGCAGCCTTCTGGATGTCAAGAAGGGCCTGCCAACCCCCGACATTGGAACAAGAAGCAATCTACTCAAAGCAAGCCACTCCGGCTCCAGACTTCTCGTATGCGTTCCCCAACTTTCCTCCCCACCCCCCTCACCAGTCTGCGCTGCTCCAACCCCAGGATATGGAGTCTCAATTTCCCCATAACTTTTCTCCGGTCACACACCAGGCATCTCGCATCTCCCCTCGGCGACCATGAGGAAAGAGAGTCGCACGAGCGGCTCGAAAGGGAGGACTAGTAGGGACGGAGGAAATATACCTGGTTGAGACGATGGATAATCTTCCACAAATCAGCGCGTGTGCTTCTTGCTCGTTGCATGGCTTCGCTTCGAGTATGCATGCAGGCATGACGTGGCTTGGCCCCAACTCCTCGGCCATCAGCTGTGAGCAGGAAGCGAGGGCTATCAGCATCTTACAAGACGCTTGCCCACGCCGCAGAGATACTTTCCATGCGATGGTTTCCCAGGCATTGCAAGATAGACAGTCCGCTCTTACGATCATAGTGGCCACAAGATCTTGGATCTCAAGTCAACAACATCCTTTTGGTGTTGGTATCATACAGTGAACGCTTTTCGGGTGAAGTTCGACTCTCACTCCCGTCATGACCCATCACTATACTACATAGTTTCGCCGAATGCAACCTACCAGACTCCACCAAGCGCCAGCTGACCAAAGATGATATCATGAAAACTCTCCCAGTCTTGGTGGCTAGTGACCTTCAATCCTGACCCTCAACCCACTGCTCAATCCTGTCAACCAAGTCCGCCTTCTTGCCAGTCGAAGCAAGGCCTTTGGCGGTGCACAACGCCTTAAGTTCCGCCACCGTGTGTTTGCTCAAGGTCTCTCCTTCGACGACCCCACGCAAGGTCTTCAAGCTCATATCAAAGAGCGACGTTTCATCCTTCGGTTCAACCTTTATGCGCTTCTTAGGGGCAGCGCTGCCACTGTTCTCATCCATCGCTTCTCTTTTTCTGGTGGGGCCTGAACGGCTGGCTAGCTCTAGAGCACCCATCCAAAGAAGTGCATACTCTCCTGCTCTTTTGTCAATTTGGCGGTACTTTGGTATGGTCTTGTCTTCTGGGATACTAGGTATTTCTTCTTCGAGGGCCATAGCTTGCAGAATCTTGTAATGCCATTGCAAAGCTGGGTTTGGATACTTGCTAGGGTCGTACTCAGCCTTTGGCAATTGTAGCTAAAGTTAAGTCAATATTGGCCAATAAAATCGTTGCTGAAGTTTGCAACGTGTGTCTTGCAACGGTCATATGAAAACTGACCTGCTGAACTATCTTTCTCATGGCATCTATCAAGTTGTCCGGACTGACGAGAGGCTTTAGGATCTCTGGTGGTTGACGAAGATCGTCAACAAATGGTAGCTGATACAACCATAGACCTTGCGGGATGACTTGCTGGTTGGTATTGGAGTCCATCTTCTCTGAGGAGGGAAGAATAGCGACGAGAACGGGTGTGGCGTTCGACCGAGCGATGAACCAAGCAATCCCCATTTTCTTGTCTTTGAGCAATTTCTGCCAAAGAGCCGAGAACACACGGGTGGAACCAACATAGCCATCCTCGCTGGGAAAGATAAATGTGGCTTTTTTCATTGATGCCCAGTTTGGAAGCATCGACTGAGGTTTAAATCCAAGTATACGTATACCAGGAGGTCCGAAGTCCTTCATTTGTTTCTGTTCTTCTGGCGTAAATAGTACTTGCTCATTGCCAAATTTATACGCCTTCTTGATCTCAACTTTCTCCACTGTCTTCTGGGTGTTTTCGTCTTGCTTGGTCGTCTCCCCTACAGCAATCTGCGCTTGCTCACCGTCAACGTAAATATAGGTCGACCGGGCTGGAGCTTGTTTCTGTAGTATATTGTATCCCTTGACAGAGATCTTGAAACCAGGTCCGATCTCAAAAGGCATGTTAGAGAAAAGGGCTCGCTTCGCCACTTGCTTGGCATTTATATCAGACAACAGGCTATTCAACAGACTAATTCCGTCTTTACCACCAGCCTTGTGATCCTGATGTCCAGTCATACCAAGAGCGTCTATGTCTGTTTGTTCAGGATCACGATATCTGATATCCTGGGCATGTTAGTCAATAAATTGTGGCAAGAGGGACTACATACATCGTAAAACTTGATCAAGTCGAATTCGTGATCAGGCCTTGAGATAGGAAACAACTCAATGATCACCCCCAGATCGTATAAGTCTTTGGCTCTGACGGCAGCTGACTGGCTTGCATCCTTATCATTTGGATGGGGATCGTCGTTGTCTGTGATGATCAACAATTTGCGGGAACCAAAATTCGGTGCCCTCGTTGTGAAGATTTGATTTGCACAGAAAAGCATGTTGGCCATAGTGGCTTTTTCTTCTGAGGGCTGCAGGACTTCTTCGGAGTTATTATCATCTTCCAAAAGATTACGCAGAGCTTTGACATCTTCAGCAGATGGCACATCCAGGTCGTTGAGCAAATAGCAGTGCGGATATGAGATGACCCCGCTCGTGTTTGCCTCGTCCTGAAATTTCGATTTCTCTGTGCCAAAGAGTAGGACCCCCATCATGTCTTTTGGGTTCGAGATGATTCGCTGCTGCATAAGCTGATATGCGCATTTGAGCGCCGCAATCGCCGGGCTATCTGTATCGGCTTTCTTGTCGTCTGAAGGCGGCGGAGAAGCAAGCATAGAGGGGCTAACTTCTATTGCAAAGATCACGGCGTTCTTTTGCGATCCATAGTACTATAAAGCTGTTAGTTCAGGCCAAAGTTCTAGGACAGAGACTGACACTCTCATCGCGTTCGTCGTCGTCCTCGTCCTCCTCACTATCTCGTCGCCAGCTCTCGTTCTCGGCCATTGCGGATGTTATCTGTCGGCTTTTTGACAATTCAAGAGTTTTGGCAATTGCAAAGTTGAGCCATCCACTTAAGAGGTTGCCCTGTTGCGTGTGTATATCAATGGGAAGCTTGTGTTCAAGGTGAGCTTGGAGGAGCTTCAGGCAGACGCGACCGTGTTGAGAGGGTCTCACGGAAGCACGTGACTGCTTAATATCATCCTGATATGATTGGCCCGGCACATCGTCATTAATCCCAGTAGACTTTTGAGCCTAGAGCTATGAAGGAGTGCAAGCTTACACGATGATGTGTTGAATTGCTACACCTCTCTTCTTCTTTCCTCCACGTTGCGAAGGTCTTCGAAATGGCGCTGCGCAATCCTCTAAACCAATTGTCCAAGAGGGCATCGCCGTCGTCAATCTCCAAATTCACAAGCACGCCCACATTGTCATCACGATTGAGGAATGGAGACCAACTGCGAACACTGGCAACAGTTGCGCCGCCGGTAACTCAGGACTCAACCGGGTCCAAGGGCCCTACAGCTATCGTGTTCATGAATATGGGCGGTCCATCAACTACTGCAGAAGTCGGCAGCTTTTTAAGCAATCTCTTCGTACGACCTGTCCCCCTTAGGTAATTGCCTATGCTAACCTCGATTTTCTCCAGGCAGATGCCGATCTCATTCCATTAGGACGGTTTCAATCATATCTCGGCCCTCTCATTGCAAAGAGACGTACTCCCAAGATTGAAAAGCAATATGCTGAGATTGGTGGCGGTTCCCCAATTCGAAAATGGTCCGAGTACCAGTCAGCGGAGATGTGTAAATTACTAGACAAGATGTCCCCCGAGACAGCACCACATAAGCCATATGTCGCATTCAGATATGCAAATCCATTGACAGAGGAGATGTACAACAAGCTGCTGGCAGATGGGTTTGGAAATGGGAAAGGTGGTAGAGCCATTGCCTTTACTCAGTACCCACAATACAGCTGCTCAACCACAGGAAGCAGTCTTAATGAGCTATGGAAGTGGAGGCAGAGACTGGAAGGCAAGCAGACCACTGGTGCCATCGAATGGAGCGTTATCGACCGGTGGCCCGTTCATCCAGGACTCACTGAGGCACTTGCACGCAACATCGAGGACCAACTTGCCACGTACCCCGAAGAGAGGCGGAAAGATGTGGTATTACTCTTTTCTGCTCACAGCTTACCCATGTCTGTGGTAAACCGAGGTGTGTATGGCCGGCCATGAGTTTGTTGCAACGCTAATCGTACGCAGGTGATCCATACCCCTCCGAGGTGGCAGCTACAGTCTATGCGGTCATGCAACGCCTGAACTTCTCGCAGCCCTACCGTCTTGTATGGCAGTCACAAGTTGGACCTCAGCCATGGCTCGGCGCGCAGACCAGCGACACGGTCACGGCATATATCGAGAAGGGACAGAAGGATTTAATTCTCATTCCGGTTGCATTTACATCTGATCACATCGAAACACTCTTTGAGTTGGACAACGAGGTTATTGGAGAGTCCGGACACAAGGATACGATCAAGAGAGCAGAGAGTCTCAATGGCAACCCTATCTTCATTCAAGCCCTGGCCGACATTGCGAAGTCTCACATGGACAGCGGGGTAAAGTGCAGCCGGCAGATGGGGTTAAGATGCCCTGGTTGCAAGAGTGAGAGATGTGCAGAGAGTAAGAAGTTTTTTGCTGGGGCGCGCGAGTCTCCCGCCGTCTAGCAGGTGTACTGTAAAAGAGGTAGACCAGTCGTAAAATGTATTAGTATGCAATCCAGCTCTGCCTTCTGCCTAGCGTGTAGTTAGTGGAGGCAAGGCATAGTAAGCTGATTACCCAGCTGATTATCGAGGCCGAGAAAGCCGATAGGAAAAAGGTTAATCCATCCTTGCACCCGGGAGTCTGGTCAGCCGAATCCCGGAGGTGCAGAGTCGTCATCGTCACCACCTCACACCACGGCCAGCAGGGCGAGATGCATGAGGTGCTGGCGGAGTTGAGGATCTGGCACTCATGTGGGGCAGATGCCGACGATGTTGATTCTGCTGGACTCACCAAGTCTACCATTCTTGGAATTGTATATCTCGCCTCGAGCGACGATGGAACTCGTACCGGATGATCTGGATGGGGAACCGGTGCCTTTTGAACCTCAGGTTACCCCTGTGAGACTCGTCACCACAGCCGGTTCCAGTACCTTATCGTGCAGCGCCCCAAACTCCGTACTTTCCTCGAGTATGGAGTTACGAGCTTCATCCTGTATGAGATACTCCGTACTCCGTACTGTACCCGCCACCCGCAGTTCTCCCTTAACCATAAACACCTTGTTTCGTCCGAGGATTCGCCCAAGCTCTGCCATTGTCAGGGACGGCCAATAAACATACCCGGGCGACGATGGTGCAAGAACTGATTATCAAGCTTCCTTTTGGAGTGATGGATCTTGAAACCACCCTTCCAGCTCTAGGCTCTGATACGTCAGCCAACTTCCAAGGTCGACGCATTCCATAAGACAACTGTGCATTACGTAGACCTACCTTCGCTCCCAACAGCGCCCGCTCGACTCGACTAGTAAACAGCCCTGCTAGCTGGAGGCGTGCGATCAGATCTACCTTGACCCCCAAAACAGACCAGCGCAGAGGATACATACCCGCAAAAGATAACGTCCTTGCGTCTTGTCGTTCATCATCTATGCTACAAGAATGCCGGCCTGACACCTCCTCTTCCTCTCGTTTCCCTGCTCCCTTCTGCAACTCGATCCTTTGCTCCATGCCCTCGTTGTTGGGTTCGTGAGTCTTCTTTGCGCCCGACCGCGAAGCTCAACAAGTTGATGCTACAATCTCTCACGCGACAGAAACCCACCACCCCCACCCTACCAATACCAGTACCATGGCACACAATCAATCGAGGGAGGCTAACAACCTAACGCGGGAGCGCAGTAGCAGCCAACAAAGCGATGGAAGTTGGGGAGCGCGAGCATCGTTGTTGAAGAATGCTAAGTCCGACACAAGCCTACATTCAGAAAACAGTCCGCTCCTCGGCGAGAGCAGTTCTGCAGGTCCAGAGCTCGGTCGGAGTGATACTGTTGAGACATGGCCTGGGCAATTGGATTTCGAGGGCCTACCTTGGTGGAACAAGCCATCGGTGAGTTGCGCTGATGGGGATTGATACGGGCGCAAGGACTAATGCAATCCAGATCTATTGGCTATTGCCCCCTTTCTTCCTTTTCGCCCTCGCCTTTGGAGGAATCATTGTGCCAAAGCTCAACTTGATTTTGTCCCTGGTGTGCCGACAGTATCTCGCCGAAAAATCAGCAAATGATCCGTCGTTCATCTTTGCTCCAGTCAACTTCGGAGGTGATAATCCACAATGTCGCCAGCCTGAAATTCAAGCCTTGGCCACCAAGTTCACGTTGTACACGACCATCATTGCTGGAGTACTGAGTGCTATCATGTCTCCCAAACTCGGTGCTTGGTCGGATCGCTACGGTCGAATTAACTTCTTGATTGTCACCAGTGCTGGAGGTTTCTTGACTGAGATCATTACCATCTTGGCTGCGAAGTATCCTGACCATGTTGACTACACTTGGTTGCTACTTGGTTCGGTGTTTGAAGGTCTATGCGGATCTTTCACTGCTGGAATGGCGCTCACACACGCATATGCATCCGACTGCACACCCCCACCGAAGAGAGCTGTAGCATTTGGCTACTTCCATGCCTGTCTCTTCTCTGGTATCGCTCTCGGGCCTTTTATTGCGGCTTTCACTTTCAAATTAACTAACTCTCTCCTTACCATGTTCTATGCTGCACTTGTAATACACGCCTGCTTTGTGTTATTCATATGGCTCTTTGTCCCTGAATCTCTTTCCAGGAAACGCCAGACGTCGGCCCAGGAAGCATACGTGGCAGAGGAAGCGATTCGCGATGCCCAGAACTCTTCCTGGGTCTCAACCGTACAGCAAGGCAACGTTTTGGCCCCGCTGAAGATTCTTTGGCCTACCGGTCACGGGTCCGCCCATATCCGAGCAAACTTGGTTCTCCTTTCAATGGTCGATACTATCATCTTCGGAACTGCCATGGGTGCGATGACTGTGGTCGTGTATTACTCAGGCTTTCAGTTCGGCTGGGGTACCTACGAAACGAATCTTTTCGTCTCTGCAGCAAACACAGCACGTGTCTCATCTCTGATTTTGATATTACCGCTGCTCAACTACTTGTTCCGGACTCGCCGACGCAATAAGCAACGTCGAGAATCGGGCTTTGCTGTTCCCGAGCCCAATTCGGGCTGTGACAATTTCGAGCTTTATCTAATTCGTTCGGCAATCTTCTTCGAAATCCTCGGCTTTGGTGGCTATGCACTTTCCAGGCAGGGTGGCCTTTTTGCTCTCTCTGGTATCTTTGCATCATTTGGAGGGATAGGCTCTCCAACTTTGCAATCAGCTCTGACGAAGCACGTTCCTCATGATAAAGTCGGGCAACTCTTAGGCGCGACTGGTTTGCTCCATGCTTTAGCTAGGATAGTGTGTCCTACGATCTTCAATCTCATTTACGCCGGCACTGTTGGGTCTTTCCCACAAGCAGTATTCGTCGTATTGACTTGCTGCTTTGTCTTGGCCTTCTCAGTCAGCTGGTTCATCAAGCCACACGGTAAGTCCCAGGTAGCTTCCACCAAAGGGAACATGTACTTATGTGTTAACTAGTCTACGTGGAGGAGTCTGAGACCAACCCACTTGGGGGAAATAGCGCCGCCCAGCAAAGCGCTGAAGAGATTATCGACGAGGAGATCGTCGGGGTCTAGAGCCCGAACGTGAACCATACCTACCACTAATATTCTTTATGCTATAGATATAGATGTACCCTGTGCCTACACATATGGTCCATAAGCCAAGCGCTTTTATGATTGCAGTTTGATGACATAGAGTCGTTCCTTTGCGTGCGTGGTGTTTTGAGGTGTTGATTTGGAGGGTGTTTGATCACGACACAGGATTCGTGGTGAGTTTTGTGCTGGCGCATATGAGAAGATTGTATACCTCAATTTAGACGGGCGGGCATGTTGTATGCCCAATTCTTTCGTTTGTCAGTTCTTATACCCAGGCAGGGAAACATCTATCAGTGCGAGTGTTAGCGGTTCGAGTATAACGGAGGGGGTACACGGTACATATATATATAACATAGGAAATTGCACACAAATCCGCAAATCAAAACTAAAATTTTGATGGTCCAAGTACTGCAGAGGCGCCTCATGCAGAGGTACCTTATTCATCTACACTTCCCAATACTGGCAGGCTTCAAAACCCAATACGACGAACCCACCCGTACCAACAGTGGTCCATCTCATTTTCATCTTTCAATGGACCATCGATCTCAATATCACCAAATCAATTCACACGAACTTCCTCACTGTCACCGTTCGTATTTAACAGGTAAGTAAAGAGAGCAAGAGAAACCCGAAACCAGATTCATCCATCGCATAACCTGACGTCTCCCTCTTACGCTCGCAGCTCTCTCTACAACACAACTACAGCAACCACGTCTACCCCAGCAGCAACAGCTGCCCACGATTGTGGTGACCATGTGGTTTGGCTAGCTCTCCTTATCAGCAACAAGCTCCAGCTAGATTTCAGATCCCAAACGTGTGGGCATCTAGGTAGTTTGGTTTGTTGAGTTAGGTTTTGTTTTTCTTCTGCTTTACCTTCCCTCCTAGAAAGGGAAACGTCCAAGGTACCTGAGTGAGTGAACGAATGTGGATGAGTGCAAACAAGAGGGTGAAAACGGATGGAAAATCAGAGCGCCAATTGACAGTAGAAAGTCCGCGGGGTTTATAATGCTTCCTTCGTCCACAATTTGACTCATCATGACAGTACACTTCTACCCTATGAGCCATGTGTGGTGCACAGCGGAATGGAGTCGCTGCTCGGGGGGTCTGAAGGCTAGCTAGCCAGCCACGCAACCTTATCGCGAGGACCATGAAGAGGAAGGTCAGCTTAAAAAAGTACACATCAAGGTAGTCATCCCATCCCTGTATTCCCGGGGACCACACCACTCCCAATCCAGCCCTTAGAAAAGGCCCTTCTAAACAAGCCACGGAGACGAGGGAAACCCCAATCGACAGTACCAACAGTTCCAGGTTGGTTGTTTTCGTTCAAGTCTTTTCAAATCTTGAGCTGGAGATGGTCGTCCCTACCAGTCAAGGCAGAACCGTCCACGTCGCACAGATTCGCCCGGGCTGGCCTGCTTACTTGCTTACTTGCTACAGATACAACAGAATTCATGGACCAAGTCCAGCAGCCACAAGACGACCGCCACCAGGACATAAGCATTAAGCGACCACCATCCAATAAACCCGTCGCTTGCTGCGCTTTTAGACTTTCCAGTGGCCGGGTGAGACGCCAGCGCTATTGACGAATCAGCGGCCGACGCGGCGGTCCGTTCTTTTGGGTGATCTGATGGCGGCGTCTTTTGATCGGCTTCTGCGGGTTTTTAGAGTTTGCGTGGCTTCGTGAGGGGGTGCGCTGGCCGGGAGGGGCTGGCACGTTGGGATTCGCTCTGCTTGCAAGCCTTGTGTTTCAGGACTTGCTTCTTGGGACGAGGAGAGCTCATTGGTATTCCCTTTGCGGTCTTGAGGCGGGTTGATGAACATAATACTAGGACTAAGCTCTTGGTTCCTGCGTGGTAGATCGCAGCGTTCATTGTGCCGGGCTGAGCTGGCGTGGGGGTGCTGGCTACTTGTACCATATAAGTATTCATTGTACTACCTCGACGAGCACCACTGCATTCAAGAATGATGGAGAATCAAGAATATGGAGGTCATTAATCAGACAGCTTGGGAAGTCTGGAATGGAGAAACAAGCAAATTGATATCATTATCATAAACTTCAAACTCCCGCATCAACATCTACCATGGTAGTTGAAGCGGCGTTGGCAGTCCCGTTCCAATGGTGACGTCGGCGGTACCAATATCTCTTGGCCCTCTCGGAGCCCAATACTCTCCTGACTTGCTCATATCTAGATCCTTCTCCACCCACTCCGCAAGACTCTTTGCGGCCTCCTCGGGCGGGACGGCTCCGCCGTCGTCCCAGTACTTATCGAACCCAACACCGGCCGTCATCTCCGTCCTCATGAAACCAGGGTGGACGACGCTGATGATGATGCCTTTGTCCTTGACATCCAAGCTCAGAAGCTTGCCTACCATGTTCAAGGCAGCTTTGGAGGCGTGGTGTCCATAGTTTCCGCCACCCTCCTTCTCGTGCCGCAACGTAATTGATCCTGACTCCGAGGATACAAGAACAACTTTTGAGCCTGCCTTGAGGAATTTGGCTCTGGAGAGAGAATAGACGATGAATGGCGGGGAAATCGCAGATGTTGCTACGAGTCTAGTAAGTCTACCATATGTATCACGTTTGGATAGAGAGAACCCACTGTACATCTTAACCTCCTCGTCCCACTTGGGACCATTGGTGAAGTCCTCCGTAACGAAATAGCCAGCGGTGATGTACTACAGACGATCAGTAAAGCTTGCTGAAGCCGCGTGCTGAGCCAGCTTGCGTCGAGAACGTACGACAATATCGAAGGCCTTGATGCCTCCTTCCAGCATACCGCCGCCGCCGCCCAGAGCCGGCAGCTGGTTCACCAAGCTTCGGCCACAGTTCTCCTGGGCAACATCGATGTTTGGCACCCAGACGATCTTGTCGGAGAGCTTGTCGCCCTTGGGACCGGCCGCCGACCGAGTGGTGCCGAAGACGGTGGTATCGGGTTGGGAGGCATGGTAATTGGCTAGTGCAGCACCCAGGCCGCGGGTTGCACCCACGATGAGTACGATAGGCATCTTTGGATGGAATGGTCGTCGACGAGATATCTTATGACCACGACGCAATGGTTGGGCAGAAGGAGGAAGAGATGACGTGCCTCAGGCGAAGGAAGAGCTCTTATCTTATCAGCGGCTTAGTGGGGAGCTCCAGGCCAGTGAGGGGTCGTTGTAGTGACCTACTAAATAAGCCTGACACCGATCGGACAGCACCACGGATGAGTTTCGACAGGAGAGAACAAGGCGAACGACGCGGGAGATGGCTTGCTGAGAGCTGGACCCAACTGACGGTTTATATACTTGGGCAGCACCACCCCGCCATCCTCCAGCACTGGGCGATCAAACACGGTCGTTCGTCAGCGGTGATTCGCTTAGGAAGGAGTACATGTTCTGCAGCCTTGAAACATATTTGGTCAGAAGCCTAGGTAGGTAGGTATGGGGACCTCATCGGGGCCAGGTACACGGCAGTTGTGAAGGGCTAGGCTTCCTCCAAAGTCCCCTACCAATATGCACACCGAGATGTAGCCTCATGCAGTGTCGTTTGTGTTTGCCCTGTTGGGAGGCAACAGCCAAATTCAACTTGGGCGGATACGGTCAACGGACATGTATATTACATGTCGCATGACTGTCTTCCTCCTCCCAGAAACTCAATCCCATCTTGTCTTTCAGTTTCGGCGGCGTGTGTGAAAACATCCTATTGGAGCCTTGAACAACCATCCGAAGCATGTATTTGGACAACGGCCAACCGGCTGGTGAATTGCGGCCCAGATTGAAAATGTGGAAGTCGTTGACACCACAGCTCCCGTTTGTCACGAAAGCACGAGACCATTACAGCTCCAACCCATCAAGCACCCCCTCCAAAGAGCTTCTCGAGGCGGCTGCACTGGTTCCCGGCAAGGACGCAGACTTTGGCACCTTCGCTGCAGTCAAGACTTTCTACGAAGGGGATAACAGTCGCCCCAATGCCTACAACTGGGTGGATACGCCGCCCAAGCAACTGAACAAGAAGGTCGCCAAGGCAAACGACCGGGTTGCGATCAAGATCTTCAAGATCAAGGATGAGAGTCAAGCGACCATCGCCGGCCGGACGCCCCTCAAGATCCATGCCATCGAGCTTCAGAGTCTCGTCCTGGTGATGGCATTGAAAGATATTCTGATCGCCGAGAACCACTGGCTGGAAGTCACCGAGCCGGCCAAGTTCCAGGAGCCTTTTAAGCCGCTGTTCTTCTGCTACGACAAGATCGTGGCCTTGAAAGAAGAGACGGATGGAGAGACCGTGCTGGGGCAGCATCTTCAGCTCTTGTGCCAGGTCATGGGTGAGATGTTCGGTGGTCTCATGTTACAGCTGAAGAACTTGAGGGCAAGCGGTCTCGTCTCCTATAAGCTGGCTTGGGCGTACTTCCCGCGGGACTCGACCATCTTCTCCGCCAATGATGCGGCCACTCGAGTTTGCCGCGTGCTTTCGACGGAGTATGTGACGAGTCTCCATCCTCATCTTGCGGTGTATTGCAAGGAGATATGTTTCGACGGGGAGGCCTTCTCATGGAAACCCTTCATGCTGCCAATCTCTGAGTTTGGGGGGAATGTGCCTGTAAACTCCCTATCAAACTATCCACTCTCCTTTCACCCCGATCCTGAGTCGGTGGTTGAAAGAGTCAAGTCAAGAGGAAAGAGGGTGGTGGAGTACCAAGGTCTCGTCCATTGTGAGTATTCCGGCTTGGGAATATTGGATAGGGGCAAGTGTATAGAGAAGCACAATGTAAGTTAAGTTTTCCAAACTGCAAACATCATTTTGACCATAGTCCAGGTCTCATCGAGAATCCTCATCGACAATGTTGGGTACCATAAACACTACGAAGGCGTCGCCCGGAAAGAGGCCCCCATCCCCCAGATTCCATTACCAGGTCTAGTTAGGGACTTTCGAATAGAAACCAACGAGGGGCCAGCCGAGCAGAACACATACTTACAACCCATCTCTGAAGAGCAACAGCAAAAGAACAAAGAAGAACTGCTCGCTCGAGAGCAGGATCTGCTTTTTGTGTCACCCATGCTGAAGGGATTTTCTTTGAAGAACAAACTTTGGTGTAAGTACTGAGTCGGGGTTGATTTCCGACGCCACTTACTGATGGTGCTTTTGGAATAGTAAACTTCTTTGTCGATGACATTACGCCTGTGGTTTGGAACGATGAGGCTTACGGACACTTGGTATATCCAGAAGAACAGAAGGACTTGGTGTTGACATTTGTCGAGACTCATCAGCGTTTGGGGACGAGTGTAGATGATGTTATTATGGGGAAAGGTACACCTTCTCCAGAATCTCGGTTTCCTGGAATCCATTCTAAACTCGTGTTGCGGTACAGGACAAGGATTGATCGTCCTCTTGAGCGGTCCCCCAGGAACTGGCAAGACGCTGACCGCAGAAGCTGGTAAGAAACCCTCCACCCGAGTAACTTTGTTCGTCTGGATATGAGACTGACCACCTGCAGTTGCCGACAAGACTAGACGGCCGCTATACTATCTCCAAGCTGAAGATCTAGGCACCAACGCAGCATACCTAGGACCCAAAATCAAGAAGGTCTTCGAGATGGCTACCGAATGGAACGCCGTGATCCTTCTCGATGGTCCGTAGCCCATCCACCAAAGAGAACTCCTTTCACACACCTCACTAACCAGCGCCACAGAAGCCGATGTGTTCATGGCCGAGCGGTCACCAGCAGACATAGCGAGAAACGAGCTCGTATCAAGTACGTCCCACAGTCCCCTCCTCCCCCCTTCCTCCCAAATATTCCCATCCTAACCCGCCCCACAATACAGTCTTCCTCCGCGAGCTCGAATATTTCCGCGGCATCATCTTCCTGACCACCAACCTCTACGCCACCATCGACGCCGCCTTCCGCTCCCGCGTCAACATCCACCTAGTCTTCCATCCACTCTCCGTCTCGTCACGGCTGGTCGTATGGCAGAAGTTCCTCTCGCGGCTCCCCGCAGCCACCACGGCGCTGAGCGACGCCGACCTGCACCAGCTGGCCCGCTGGGACCTGAATGGCCGGGAGATCAAGAACACGGTCAAGACGGTCCGCACGTGGTGTACGTGCAAGGGCTTCGAGATGACCCTGGCGCGGGTGGAGAGTGGCATTAAAGTCACGGCGCCGGAGGCGACGAAGGAGGAGGTATGAGAGAAGTGAGAGACTATATGGGGGGGGAGGGGGTGTATCTTGGTGGGGAGAAGACAGCGCAATGGGCTGTCCCCGGAAGTTGTTAACGATTTGAGAAGGAACACAAGATCGCATCTTCCGTAAACCAAAAAGATTCACTTGACTCGATGCCGAAGATGGAGATACTGACTCGAACAGTTTCCGAATATAAAAGGAACATGCAAAACACTTTCATGTCATGACGTAGAAATAGCATAGCGTGAGTTGGCTTTTTTTCCAATAAATAATGCATTTCAATATGCAAAGGCAACTCAATTGGAAGACTGGCACCAATTGTGGCCGACGCCCTTGATTCACAAGAGTGGGTATCAATAAAACAAATCAGCACCCCAACTCCAGATCAACCAGACTCCCGAGTATGGGTATTAATCAAGTGGATAGCCGTTACTGTCCACATTCCCGAGGACGGCCCTGACGGCATTCATGGATTTCTTGTCCAGAGCCACTTCTTCAAACCTCGCAGGCAAGTCCCCTTGGCGAATTCCAGCCCTAAAGTTTGGTCAGTTATATCTGCAGGTGTGCACTATTTGGCACTTACTTTAAATATGCAACTTTCATATTGCGTGCCTTATCTTTCAGACCAACTTGGCCACGGCTTACTTCGAATCCACCTCTTTGCTCAATCTGTGTCCATGAACTACCATATTCACCTATTAATTTCACAAGAAGACTGGAGTCGTGCTCCGACCAGGGTATGCGGGTTTGGGACATGGTAGGCCGCCTTGCTCGTGCTCTGGTGCCTTCCTGCTTAGCTATAGCCGCTACTGAGGAAAATGTTGGAGGCGGCTCATCGTCATCGTTGTTATCAGACACGATGTCCTCGTCTGGCGAAGGCTGTCGTTGACGGCGTCTGCCCGATCCGCGCCCATTAACAGTCACCTTTCGCTTAGGAGACCTTCGCTTGTCAAGTTCTGGAGATGGTTCTGGAGCTGGTTCTGGAGATGGCTCTGGAGATGGTTCACGTTGAATGGGTGTGGATTCCCTTCGGGGTAGCTCTGGCCGTCGCTGGTCTGTTTGGAACACTGCATCTTCGTCCTCACTTTCACTGACCTCTGTTTCGAGACGAACTCTTTTCCGGCGCGGTGGTTCGGGAGAGGTCTCTTCCTGGCTGTCAAACTGGATCTTCTGAGCACCCGGCTGCGGATCAACGTATCGACGTTTGACACCTCTTGTTTCCTTGAGCTCCTGGGCCGTAGGTCGATTTTCTTTATTTTTTTCGCGGGTGACACTATCCCATGATGCGACATATTGCTCGATCGGTCTATTTACGGGCTCGTCTCTGAGGAGATTCGGACGATTGTCCACTGCAAAGTCAAGTCTCCGAACCACATCTCGCATTCCTTGGCCGAGCTTCGCAGGTTCAGTAGCTCGCTCTTTAGGAACTTGAATCTGGTCTGATGGAGTGTGGATATCTGATAATGATGAGGCTGTGGCATTGTGTTGCTGAGCGGTAGCAGTTTCGTTTTGCTGTGGATTCGAAGCAGAGGACCTAGGATTCCCTTTATACTTGCTTTTAATATAAGCTAGAGATGATTTCGACAAAAGACTGTTCTTTGTTAGTATATAAACAGGAACATTGGTGTTCGTATATTCTGCAATGAATAAGGAAGCAAAAAATCAGTCTTAGCATATACCTTTTGGGAGAAGTGATATCAGGTGCAGGCAGCAGATCAGACCTAGGCTTTTCTGCTTTACCTTGATCCACAATCGGTGCAGCGGATTCAAAGCTTACATCAAGCTGGCTGTCACTCTCTTTCGCGACTTGGATGAGAGACTGCGCAATATTCTGCACACCACCTTGTTGTTCAATACTGGCATTGATCTCGTTGAGGCGAGAACGTGACCACTGCACCACTAGGGTTAAGAACCCAGACCAGGGAAAGGACGATTCCAGTAGTTCAAAGTCGACTTTGTCACCACTAGGGTCTTCATCCTTGCTCTGGTTGAAAGATTCCGTAATGGCATCGATGCGAGTGGAAATATACGGTTCCTGCTCCTTGAGACTGAAGCTCTCAAGCGGAATGCCAGCCACACCCTTAGTTGCAATCTCGTCGCCGATGTCAACATCAGTCTCCAGGAATACTCCTGCTAAAAGCTTGACTGGATTAAAGTCATCGGATTCTCGCCAATGTTTAAGCTGCGCAATAGCGATCTGTGTACGTAATTCCAGCGCAACCTCGAAACTCTGCTTCAGCAATGTGCTACTACCAAATCTGACTTCGGCATCATATTCCGACACGAACGCTGCTGGAAATGCGTTTTCGAGGAGCTCTAAGTCTCTCAGCGCATCCAGGCCGTCCTCGTGAAGCACTAAGAGTCGTTTTGCTAGGAAGGCGATATTTGCTGCGTGTATAATTGCATCGGGCCTAAAATCGCCAAAACCTGGGTCTGCAGTACCAAGAAGTTTTCTCAAGATGATCGAGGCACTTATGAAGGGAAGCTCAGTTCTGCCAATATCACTTGTATAGTTCTCCGCAGCCGTGACGAAGTTCTTTTCCTTGTTCGACAAAAGTTTGCCCCTTCGTGTGCCGGGAATCCTAAGGTCCTTGACAATGGCCTGCACAGTACTTGTGCTAGCATTTGGCGGGGCGAGAAGACTCAGTACCTGATTTGCTGTTTGGAAAAGATCTGGCAAAACCTCGAGGATCATAGATGAGTCGAGAGTGGCCAATTCCCGGGACGAGATAGAAGTCATTGCTGTTGTGCCAGACATCTGTGAAGCCGCTCCCGGGGACTGCATAATCTGGGCATATTCATCCATTTCCTCCTCGTTATTCTCGACACCGTCTTGCTGCTGCCCCTCAACCCGTTCAACCTCCTGGTCCTCTTCTACCATGGATAATTCTATCGATCCGGGTCAGGCTCCGGACTTGTGCGATTCGGGTGAGCTTGGGGGGGAGGGGGGTAATCAATCACTCACCAGGTGCAATAACTGCAGGACGGGGTTTCTTCTTCCTACGGCTAGCTTTGCTGCCTGTACTGGTGTTACTCTCAACACTTTCCACACTAGCCTGCCGCAAATCGCTTCGCAGGGCATGAATTGACGCGATATCAGTCTGGCCAAGCTCAATGCTCTGACTTCGTAGGGACCGCGTCCTTCGACCGGCAGGACTTTGCGACTGCCGAGCCACCGCAACTGGTGCTGGTGAGGAGGGAAGATCGCGAGTCACCGAAGAACGCGTAGACGGTCGACCAGCCATCGTGCGACACTCGTGGTGGTGGTGGTGGTGGTCGTCGTCGTCGTCGTCGCCGTGCTCGTTCACGTCGTGGGTTTTCTCTTACCGATCCGAGTCGCGGCGCGTTGGGTGCTGATACGCTCGGGGCAGCTTCTCTGTTGACTTGATTGAGCGTTGGACGCGACATTCGTACCTGAGGCAGAGGCAGCTTGGGTGGTTCCCAGAATAGATGTACTTCGTACGCTGTGGAGGAGTCACGGGACCAAGCTTAAACTATTTTTGGCCACCAGATGGATGTGAGATGTGGCCACCGCCAAAGTTCAGCATAAGGTTCCTCACTCGCGAATTGCATTTCGACGCGCTTTGTTGGACCTGTGCCCTGCTTCGGCCAATATCTCCTTTGCACCAGCCGTGCCAGCGTTGAGCGCTGTCTACCTGAAGCCGTCATTCTTGCGGAGACTTGACAGGCCGAATACTCACGGACCAGCTCCCCCTTTCTAGATGCATCTCTAATCCCTGCGCATCGGCTTCACCCAGGGAACTAAAGATCTGCGCCGTGCAAGGAGACGGGCACTGCAGCAGACGACTTCTGCAAAGAACCTCCTTCTCCCCACACGACAACTTTCTCCTTGTGCTCACGCTCTCTTCTTGATCATCCCCATCCGACCTCTGTCGCCATTCCTGTTCCTTCCAAGCTGCCCCGCCAGCTCCAGCACCGGCTCTCGAGCTTTTGAGAAGGCTAAAGTAGCCACGTCATTCGTCGTCTCACTCCAGCTGGAACACCCTCCAGCCTTTTCCTTCAATCCGGCTCATCTCTTGACTCTACATATATACCAAGATGAAGTTTAGAAGAAGGCAGTCGCCATTGCTCCTACTGCTCTTGCCCGCCATCGCTACGGCTCTCTCCAACGTTGTGCCTGACAGCTCGTTGCCTCGTCTGGTCAGGAGAGTTGAGAGCATAGACACGAAGTCGACCTCGGAGACTGCCGGATCCCTCGTGGACGCGACAGCAAATCGACCTTCGCATGTCGGTACAAAAGACGCACCAGTAGATGGAAAGGATGGGAAACCCCATGCTGGACCGTTCGTGGACTC
The DNA here is from genome assembly GCA_003369635.1 of Coleophoma crateriformis. Lineage (NCBI taxonomy): Eukaryota > Fungi > Ascomycota > Leotiomycetes > Helotiales > Dermateaceae > Coleophoma > Coleophoma crateriformis. The sequence continues at coordinate 1,313,282 of PDLN01000016.1, read as the reverse complement.
GGGAGAGAAGAAAACGAAGACCACTGCCGATGTTGGAGCCAAAGAGGCGACGAAAGAGCTTCCTCCGCTGAAGAATGCTCCAAAAGACCCAACCATTGTTGACGGTGTGAAGATCCCACAGAGTAACGATGGAGTGATGGATGATCCTGGCCGAGCAAAGCCGAAAGTAGGTACAACCGGAACAGAGGGTGGTGTGAGCGAGAAAGAAAAGGCGCGCAAAGCACAAGAAGGGCAGACGGGCGAGAAATCGGAGAAGAAACCCGACTCTCCCAAGGAGGCACCGCCACTTCCACAAGGTGCACAGGGAAAGACCGGCAGGGTCAAAGATCTTGACGCTGTCGAGGGAGATGAGGCAGACTCGCTCTCGGGGCTGGAGGTAAGACTTATATTTTCTATAGCTCGCATGTCACTAACACAGTCTCTAGAAACCTGCTGGTCTTCCAAGCAAGCCTCATGATCTCCCTCATCCTCTCCCCAACTCTGCGAACAAGGACCACCTCGACGTTACTAAAGCAGACGCTAAGAAGGCTCCGGGTACGGATGCATTGAAAGATATTGGGGGAGAAGGGCTTATTCAGCCTCTACACTCTTTTGTGTTGTCCCTGACCATGATTTTGTTCTCTGAGATTGGCGACAAGACATTCTTGATTGCTGCTCTCATGGCTATGAAGCACGATAGACTTCTTGTGTTCTCTGCAGCGTTTTCAGCACTCATAACCATGACCATCTTGTCGGCTGTCTTGGGACACGCAGTGCCAACTTTGATTCCAAAAAAGTTTACGAATTTCCTGGCATCAGCATTATTTCTCATTTTTGGCGCACGAATGTTGAAAGAAGGATTGGCCTTAAGTCCAGAAGAAGGTGTCACCGCCGAAATGCAAGAGGTGGAGATGGAATTAGAGGAGAAAGAGCACCTCGCGCGCAAACAGGGAAGAAGACGGTCTTCAATTTCACCATATGTCCTCGAGTCTGGTCTTAGCCACAGCAGGAGCACCCGAAAGTCCCGGTCCGGCTCCCGATTGCCTTCACCACCCCGCAGCCCGTCGTCATCTCCCGACCGATCTCCATCACCACCGCGATCCAAGCTCAAGAGTGCCGTCGGGGGTCTTAACAACCTCCTGTCTCTCCTTCTGAGCCCGGCTTGGGTCCAAACTTTCGTGATGACATTCCTGGGCGAATGGGGTGATCGAAGTCAGATTGCTACCATTGCCATGGCAGCTGGACAGGACTACTGGTGGGTGACCGGTGGAGCTATCAGTGGACACGCGATGTGTACGGGCGTCGCCGTCATCGGTGGCCGAGCTATCGCCGGAAAGGTCAGCCTGAGAGTTGGTACGTATTGCGCGCCTCATCCCCGGACTTCCGACTAACATTTCGCAGTAACATTGGGCGGCGCCGGTGCATTTTTGGTCTTTGGAGTTATCTATCTCGTAGAGGCATTATGGTATGCTTGAAGCGGAAGCCTGATAGACACGAGAGTTGTAATATAGGACAGCGACGCAGCCACGTCTTCACTTCTTCACTTTGCCTTCCAGCAAACTCGCACACTCTCTTTAATACCGTCGCAAGCTTCATTATACTCTTTCTTAGGTGTTTCTGCTTCCGCATTGGAGCATGTTTGTAAAATCAAGAAAAGCTTGCCGGGGGAGCAAATGGGCACGGCGAGGGTTCGGGATGGAATGGGTTTTCCATAAATAAATCAAGATCAAGAACAGATTCACAGATCATATAGTTACACTCTAGGCCGAGGGAGATTTCATGTACAAGAAGATCTAGGGTCAAGCTGCTTGGAAGGCTTGCTATAAAAATACCTTGAGCAGTATGGCTAAGGTGTGACGGCGTGCGGTGAATGTCATGCAGGTGGGCATTGCTGGATATGACCCATCTATGGTTCGTAAGGTTGCCGAAGATGTCACCGGCGGTCCTGGCTATCCTTTTCTTTAAAGGAGCCTGATCGTCGGGGAGTATTCCCATGTGCTTCAACCGCGCTGGCCGAACTGTTTTTCTATTCCAACTGGCGCAAAAGCCCTTTCATTCGCTCGCAAGAAGGGGGGGGGGTGCATTTAGCTACAGTAGGTCTGCCAAGGCGAGGGAAGTCCCGTTCAATACCCCTCCGACTCTCGCGCCCACTTGCACCCGTCCGTGTTTAGCTTCCGGGCTGGCACCAGCTCATGAACGCATGTACCTGTACAGTACCTGTGAACTAACGGCAGCCATAGCGAAAGTCCCGCGCTCATGGCAGAAGGTAATTTCACCCTGACCATCGCTAGCTAAAGCTTGACCACCCTTTGTCACGGCTTTGTCAAGGGGAAACCAAAGTCAAAAAAAAGAGGGCTAGTTGTGAGGGTTGTGGATATGGATATGGTTTTGGTTTTGCTAAGCGGTTCCCGGCTTAGAAATCGCAGGTTGCAGATGCACGGCCCTGAGCTGAGTGAGCTCCGGTCCAGCCTGCTCTAGTGGGCTGGCTAATCACTGCCAGCTTCGAGCTCTCCTCGCGCAACAGCCAGAAAAGAAACCGGCTGGTGGCGGGCTGGGTAAGCTGCCCTCTCACTCACTCACTCACTCACTCACTCATCAGCATCCCAACATCATCGTTTGCAACATAGACACCTCCCCCCCCCCTCCAAATCCTTGCTCTCCCGATCCCTTTCGTCTGGCCCATTGGGATTGGAAAATTCTTCCGAGCACCCTGGAGCTGTCCGTCACAATTCATGATTCGTTTCCAAACCGGAACCCCGCATTAAAGTAGAGCTTCGTACGAACAACAGTGTCCTCGACCCCACTTCCATCGAAAGCACCGAAGCTGCTCTTCCTCTCTCTCCCTCTCTTTTCCTCTCAAGCCCCAATTCGTTTCTTACTTGCTCCTGGAAAGAAGAAAATTGGAAACTTCCCCTCCGTCTTCTGCTTGAACAGCTCTTGAAACATTGAAAAAGAAAGAAAACACAATACCGCTTTTGCCCTCCCTTGCTACCTACCCCCCTTCGAACGAACCTCCCCAATCCAGACGGATAAGCCAGGAGAAGAAAAAAAAATAGCAACCATGTGGTCCGCCTCCAACCCAACCTCGCCCACGACGCCCAAGACCCCGTTGTCGAGCTCCGCGCCGTCCTTCAAGCAGAAGTATACTGGGAAGCGGATTGCGCAGATTGTGAAGCTGAAGCCGGAGTTTGTGGATAAGTACAAGGAGTGTCATGCTCGAGTGTGGCCGGAGGTGTTGCAGCAGATTAAGAATTCAAACATTGAGGATTGTGAGTGGTGACTTTTTCCCCTTGTTTCTCCTCCTTCATTTCCCCCTCCTTCTTTATCTTTATTTTTGTCATCTCCTAGGAGGGCATTCTTGAGATGGTGCTGGCGGGTTGGTGGATGGGAAATCTTCGGGAGGCCCTTGGGGCAAGGAGAGGGGCATGGTTCAATTGGAGACGGATGGACTTGGGATGACACTATACCCAATGCTTAGTTGGCAGCTCGTCCGATGTTCAGGACTCCGAGCAACCGCATTATGCCGGACTCGAAGCGACATCAAAGCACAATATATAAGCTAACCCCGGCTCTTCCGTTATAGATTCGATCTTCCACGATGCCTCCACTGGAACCCTCTTTGCGTCCTTCAAGTACGTCGGCTACGACTGGGAAGGTGATATGGAGCGGATGCGGGAGAACTCCAAGGTCCAAGAGTGGTGGAAGATGACGGATGGATATCAAGAATCGTACGTCAAGGGTGCCAAAAGCAGTGCTGCTGGCGAGCCTGCATGGTGGAAGGGGTTGGAGGAAGTCTTCTATAACCCATGAGAGGATGCTGCCATTTTTTCTATATATGATGGGGTTGGGGTGGTTATGACGAAACGAAGAGTTATGTTGTTGATACATCGAATCTTGATTATACATACCTTACCTGCGGTGCTTGATGCAAAACGCCATGGCAAGATTTCGGCGAGTGAGTACACACACGTCGAAGCATGAGAACTCTTCTCGCTGCCTCACTTTGAATCCCCGCCAAAGAGCCCTCCAAACAAACCCTTTGCTGGCGACGCTCCCCCTCCGCCACCACCTCTCCTCCGCGCCTCCGTCCGGATCCACTCCTTCAACCATTCCCTGTCCTTCAGCTTCCTCGGATCGGTGACCTTGGTGTCGGTCTGCGGCTCGCCTCGATCGAAGCTGAGGAGGGTCGGCATGGAGGTGATCATATAAGTCATCCCGAGCCCACTACTCATGATGTCAGGGGAATCGTATTCCAGCTCGCAATATGACACCCCGCCCTCCTCCTCGCCCACACCGGCATTGATCAGCTCCTCCAGGATGGGCGACACGGCGCGGCAGGTGCTGCAGTACGAGGCCGTCCAGAAGGTCAAGAGGGGAACGCGTGCGGATGTGGAAAGGAGCTTGTAGGTCTCGAAGTCGTCGGGGCGGCGCACGCTGTGGTTGTACAAGTCAGCAGGTTTTAACCCGGTGGGCCATGGACACCTCTCCCGAATTGTGGGGAAGCAGAGGAAGGATGGGGGAGGGGCAGAAGGAGGCAGGGGGAGGCCAAACGGTGTGTAGATGCGGTTCTTGACTGCGGCTGGCTTTTCCTGGCTGCTGGAGAATGCCCGCATGGGAAGCGCGAGCGCAATGGGCAACCCGGTGGCCGTGTTGCTGGACACTCGCAGACGCAGAAAGCGCGTGCTCGTTCTCGTGATCATGATGGCTGCGGTGTTGGGGGGGGGGAGGATGCGGTGTGGTGGTGGTCTGGTGTACGGGGTCCATCCATCTGGTCGGTCGTGTTATCGCCTATCGTCTATCGTCTATCCGCGTGCACATGAACCCGAACCTGAGCTACCACCCGCCAACTGCTACTCGGCCAGAGACAGCCCCTTGGGCGTGCGTCACCGCACCGCCGTTCGCATTCGGCCGGGCTGAGTACGGGCCCAAGGCATGAGACCAGAATGCGTGGATCGTATTAATGCGTGCATGCGCATCTGGCGGGTTGATATTGCTTGGGCGAATGAACTCCAGTCAGGCGGGTCTTACTTCCAGGCTCCCGGCATCTGCCATGACGTCTCACTGCGGTACTGCGCGACCAGATGACTGACGGTCAGCCCATGGGGAATCCTTCGTGGTCAGCTTTGCCATCTTTTCCCCCTTCCCCCGTCCGCCTCCGCCTCCGCATCCTCCATCCTGCCCCCCTTCGTCACATCTCTCAAACACAGGATTTTTCTGGGTTGCTTCGCCCATCTGACAATATAATAGACACGCCTCACCGCCGGGACTTGACGACTCGGTGTTGTTTCATGCAATCTGTAAGGTGCAATTTCCACTGCCCCTGCCTCGTGCCCGTGCTACTGGCGCCGTGCTACTCGCTACCCTTATTTTCACCCGAAGAAAGTCCTTATCAGACCGTTGTGGGGTACATGTACACGAGCTGGGTCTTGCTCAGAACGACAACAACAACCCTCGAGCTTCTTCTTCTTCTTGTTTTCTCTTCACTCCTAAAACCTACGTCGACGCCCTCTTCTTTCTTGCATTGCTCCTCTTAATCTTTAACTTGCCAAATCATTCCCTGCTTACCCGCCATCTGCGGCCAAGACAGTTAACACGATCGCCAAGATCCCAGAGCATATGTTTCGCTGCATCTCCGACTAATCCTTGCCGCTCGATTCTCCGACTTCACCCAACCATCTTGAACTTCAAACTCCCGACCATACCATCATTCGATGGCGACAGATTTGCCAAATGTAGAGAGGAGGAATCAAAGCCCGACTCGGCACTCCGATCGCAACGAAGAGTCGGCGGATGACAAGGGGAAGCCAACGAAATGGAGCATGGGAGTGCTGAATGACAGCATAACTCATGAAGTTCCGGGTAGGTCGCTGCGGCTCTTCTGGCTATCGTTACTGATTTGATTCCCCAAAGGATCGGTATTGCTGCTTACGGGTGCGCGAAATGCGCCCCTCGGTCTTCGGAATGCGCCAGCCAGAAACTCCCATTCCTCCCTTCCAACATCTCAAAATCCGAGTCGCTCGAACTCGGTAGCACCAGAAGGGCGTCGCCATTCTCGCCAGTCGAAACGCCCCGACAGTAAGAAAAAGACGCCGGATGGCGCTATCATTCTAGAACCCCAACCCGACGACTCTCACAACGATCCTTTGAACTGGCCATCATGGCGTCGAGACTCCGCGCTACTTTCCTTGGGACTATACTGCATGGTCGGTGGTGGCATGACGCCGATTCTGGCGGCTGGCTTCAGTAATGTTGCGTCAACCTACAACGTAGCTGTGTCCAAGGTGTCTTTGACGACTGGTCTGTACATGATGGGTTTGGGGGTCGGTTCGGTGCTGGCTTCCCCAACGGCAATTTTGTATGGCAAGCGTCCGGTGTACCTTTTTGGAGCTATTATGTTCATTGCAACATCCTGCTGGTGTGCTGCATCTCCCAGCTATAACTCTCTTTTGATTGCCAGAATCTTTCAGGGCATGTCCGTTAGCCCCGTAGAATGTCTGCCGTCTGCCACTATTGCTGAGATTTTCTTCTTGCACGAGAGAGTAAGTCAAACTGATTGAAACATTAGCGCGTACTAACGATAATGCAGGCATACCGTATTGGCATTTACACATTACTTTTGTTAGGCGGAAAGAACCTGGTCCCCTTGGTCAGCGCTGCCATTATTCAAAGCATGGAATGGCGTTGGGTGTTTTGGTAAATCATGATCTTTCTGACCTTTTAACGAGAGACTGACTTGTATAGGATCGTGGCTATGGTAGTGGGATTCTGCTGGATTCTGCTCTTCCTCTTTGTCCCCGAAACGTTCTGGGACCGTACGCCTCGGCCCAAAGATCGCACTCATCATACATCACGCAGAGCCTCTGTTTTCTCATTCCTCACCCCAAAGAAATCAAAATCTGCCCTTAGACCTCAAACAGACGGTACTATCGAGGACCCTGGAAAGACCCAAGTCGCTTCTCGTCCACACCGGAGCCTTCATGTTGGCTTTGCTCCTGGAGAATTGGATAGCGAGGAAAGTACGATTGCCGGAAACGACGCGAATGTTGATGAGATCACGCGCGACTCCGTTCCAAAGTCTGAAAAACGTGCCACTCTGTCAATGCCGATGCCGGCTAGACATATGTTCGAATCTCAAGTTGAGCCCCAGGGAGGAGCGCCACAAACGCCAGCGTTGCACAATTTCAACTCGCCGGCTTATGCGGGGATTGAGAGATCTGATTCTGACTATCTTGAAAGAGGGCAGAGACCAGTTCCCGATGAGGAGCAAGAACCAGTATCCGAATATGAAAAAGGACCCGACGCTCTAAACGACAATCAGCAGTCACTTGCCAGACCAGGCCCCCCTCCACGATACACGACCATTTTAAAAGAAGCTCCCAAGCTTACCTTTGCTCAACAGCTCCGACCCTGGAATGGCAGGTTGCATCAAGATAACTGGTTTCGGGTAGCATTCAGACCTTTTGTGCTCTTTGCCTACCCCGCTGTTCTCTGGTCGGCTGTTGTATATTCCTGCTCAGTCGGTTGGTTAATTGTCCTCTCCGAATCCGTCTCTGTCGTTTACCGCAGCAGAAGCACGTACAACTTCTCGGCTCTCTCTGCAGGCCTCATCTATCTCTCTCCCTTCATTGGGGGAGTTTTGGGTACTGCAGTGGCTGGCAAGGTCAGCGACATAATTGTGCGCGCGATGTCGAGGAGAAATGGCGGCCTCTACGAACCAGAATTCCGCCTCGTTATGGCTATTCCCATCACCATCACAACCGTGATAGGCTTGATGGGATTTGGCTGGTCAGCACAGATCCACGATCAATGGATCGTGCCAACCATCTTCTTTGGCATCATCTCCTTTGGCTGCTCTCTCGGCTCTACAACATCCATTACTTTCTGTGTTGACTCGTACCGACAGTATGCTGGCGAAGCGCTGGTCACGCTGAATTTTAGCAAGAACATCCTACACGGACTGATCTTCAGTCTATTCTTCACCTCATGGCTGGAGACAGAGGGTTCTAAGAAGGTCTTCATTTACGTTGGCATCATCCAGCTTATCTTCATGGCCTTCTCCATCCCCATGTATATCTTTGGGAAGCGCGCACGCATGTGGACCGTGAGGAAGAATTTCATGGAGAAATTCTAAGCACCCATCTCATGGATGCGTCGTCTTATTCTGCATAGCCCTATCCCTCTTCAACATCCTGTTCGGCGTCTGCGTATACCTCCTTTGTTTATTGAAATTGTGTCATTGTTGTTAATTGTTAATTTGCACCCGTGGATTGTTGGAATTCGTGTTATTAGAGGACTGGCCCGGCTAGACTGCATTAGAGATCTCAACATATATGTCATCTGCATGTTGGAACTGGGGCGGTGCTAGACGGGCACGAGCATCTGTTATTGTGTCGGTTTGTAGCATGAAGAAGCGTGTGTGGGTTTGACTTTGGAGTTATTGGTATACATGACTAGAAATGCATCCATAGAAAAGGATTAAGAGCCCAGTCATTGAGGTTTTGCATATGCATATTAAGCCTCTCTCTCTCTCACACACACTCTCTCTCTTTCTGTGTGTGAATGCGCATGATGACCTCTCCATCCCGTGAAAAAGAAAACACCCTACACTTCAGTCCCTCAAAGAACCCGCCCATACGATAAAAACAAGGCGACATGCTTCCGCTTCTTCCCCCCGACACCCCTCCAGTTCCCCCATCCTCCTGCTCTATATCCATGCCTGTATCAAGCAGATCCGCGGCCAAAGACTTCTGGATTGCCAGCCGGAGCGTCTCGGGATGGGAGGAAGGCGAGGGTAGCGAAGTCATTCGTTTGGAGAAAGTACAAAAATCCTAGGTCCAGATCTGGTCACGGGAGGCTAGAAGTTGCAAGGGATATGTCTACTGAAGGGAAAGATGGGAGATGGGGTGGAGGAGAGGGGATAATGGGGGGAGGGGAGGAGTTGGACATAAGCGACGAAGTGAGGGAGGGAACAGAAGGTAGATGGATAGCTAGAGGAGAGAATCAAGAGTGGAACAAGGGAGGAGGGGATCACGAATGCCTTGGCATTTCATTCTCGTAAACCTAAGCCTAAGTTTAAACAAAGAAAAGAACAAGGAGAGGAAAGGCAAGGAAAACTCGGAAAGAAAAACACAGCTGGGGTATATGCGACGTGAAAAGTAGAAAACCACCGCCATTCACCATCTCCACCAAAGCCCCCCTTCTCATACCATCTCGTGCCTACGGTTCGATTCGAAATCCCATTCTCATCTTCAGGTGTCTTGGTTTGACCTCTTGTATGTGGGCGCGCTCTGCGTGTGGTTCCCTTGTATGCTGTTCTGGTGCCACGCATTGTAATTCGCGACAAAACCCCCCTGCCATCCCAAATCAGGTAGGAAAGTAACACAAAAGATGAGGAAGAATAAAACGCCAATGTACTCCACCCGGTCTCGACCTCCCAAGATATTAAAAGATGTGTAAAACGTGCGTGTACTGTTGCCGCCCTGACAAAAGAAACCCAAGTTCCCCCAGATTGTTTGACCATTGATAACAATGATCACTTCTTTCTATATGTATAAAACGTGTCGAGTCTTCAGTCCCGTAATATTCCCCCATTCATGGCCATTCATGCTCGTGGTTGCTCGTAAAAGTCATATTAACGCTTGCTCGACATCAAAATTCCCATCCCAGTTCCGCCCAATATCAAATGTTTCCGACATACCGAAGGCATCAATCAGAACCCCTGTCACTTCATTCGGAGACCGCTTCCAGAATTACTTCGTCGTCCACTTCGTCGTGGTATGGCCAGTCCACAGGCCTCATCTCGCCATAACGTAGGCCTGTGGAGACCTCCAGCTTCTTCCTTTCAATCTCAGCTAGAACAGCCCATCTTTTCCTAAGCCTCTGTCTTCGCTCTTTGAAAATCCGCATAAATGCGTCCTCCTCCACACCAAAGCTCTCTTCTAGGCAATCAATCTCCTCAGTCTGCTTGGCATCGAGCTTCTCCAGCTCTTCCTCTTGTCGGATGAGAAGATTCTCCATCTGCTTAGCTTGTTTATCACGCATGACATTGATTTTGGACTGGTGCAGACGATCCATATCATCCCTGATGTTGTACTGTTGACCAAGTTCCCTCAGATCTCGTTCTGTCACGACCCGTGCAGGATTGGATCCACTGGCGCTACGTCCAAGGCCATCACAGTAGGCCTCCATATGCTTTAATCGAATCTGCACACTTCTCTCGCTCTGCTTTAGTGTGGCTCGTAATTCCATCTCGGCACCGACCTGTCGATCCTCGAGATGAGTGGCTGTTTTCAAATGTCGGTCCTTCATCTTCGCTTGCAATTCGCCGTACTTATCGAGAAGGTCGAGCTTCGCCTGGCCGTGACGAGTCCACATGACCCATTTCATCTTACGTTCAAAGGCTGAAAAGCGGTCACGTTCGTTGATCTGTCGCGCGCGTAAATCATTGAGCTGTTCACTGTCCTGTGCACGCTTGTCGGCTTCGAGCTTTTGGGCAGCTTCCATCCTTTCGACCTCCTCCCGGATAATCTTCTCAGCCGCTTCCTCGGCTGCGCGTGCCTCTTCCTCAAGACGGCGACGCTCCAGTTCCTCTTCACCATTGCAGTAATTAGGACACCCGACGGTTGGGTCCCAGACGGCGCCACATATGTAACAGAACTGGGCTTTGCACCGGCAGGTAATGTGACTACAGCCCTGTGTCAACTCAACCAAGTTTCGACACTTGTAACATCGGCGCCAGCCAGCATTCTCACCCATCTCTAAGACGGCTTCAAGTTCCCAGTCCGAGGGGCAGTCCTGGCCGAAAGGATGAGCGGACTGCTTGCATGTGGAGCAAGCGCGTGTCCTGCACTTCCGACAGACTACTTCAAATGGGTGTTTTGGATCGATCTTTTCTCGCCGCGGAATAAACTCTCCACATGAGGTGTTCGGGCAGAATATCCGAGACTCCCATGGAGTGTTGAACTGGACTACGCTCTTGATGAAAGTATGCTGCTCTTCCCGAGTCAGGACGGACTTGATGGTGACTCCCGGTATCGCCTTGCTACAACACCGAGGCGGCATCTTCGATTCGTCGGTTGAGGCCTGCGTGATAAGAACCTGTAGGCAGGTATTGCAGTAGTTGTGAAGGCATGGCAGCATATGCAGAGCCGTACTATCCTTGAAATCATTTCGGCAGCAGACACAAGAACTAGAATATTAGCACTTTGGCACCAGATATGTCCCACCACAGCTTACTTTAGATCTTCTTGTGTTGTCCTATTCCTTCTGAACTTGCCCAGTCGCGTCTTGAACCCGTTCTTGATACTCATGTATGATTTCCTCGACGACATCGAGAAAATGGAAGGGGCAGGCTCGGCGAGAGCGGGGGGCGGCACAAAGCCAAGCTTAGGTGTTTGCTGCTCGGTTTGCAGAACATATCTTTCATATTCACAGAATGACTGACTCTTGCGCGATTTCGCTGTGCCTCTTCTCCGTAATATTGATGAGGCAGAGCTATTTAAGTGTTCCTGCGAACTCCTGGACGTAACCCCGGTGGAATCACTGTCTTGCGAATCGGTCGAAGACGTCCTGGCATGATGGGAGTCGACCGTTGATGCGCGCAGCGAGTCTTGGGGATTGTCATTAGCGGTGGGCGGCCTCGATATCGTTATCCCATGCTTCTCCGCCCGCTGTGCAATATCCTCGTCCAACACTGCCTCACTGGGATGCTCTCCTAGTTGTAATACTTCGCGCGCGAAGTCCTTGTCGCTGAACTCGGCCGGTAGAACGGCGTCGGCGTGCTGCATGTCAGCAAGTGATCTTTTGCGCGGCATCAATGCAAGCGGTGCCATGGTCGTGCGGCCTCAAGGCCAGGAAGGTCAACTCGTTTCACAGGCTCAAGTGCGCCGGTCGACATCCGCAGGTCGGGAGGATGGCTGTAGGACAGGCGGGTGTCAGCGTTGGGCGGGGTTAATCATTGCATTCCTGCGCACAAGAGACTGATGCGACAAGGCCGAGTAGAGTGGGAGTGACGCGAAAGGGCACGTTGGCGAGTCAAAGGACGACGTTGAGAACGAAGAGCAAGAACAAAGAGCATGCAAACAAGAAGGTGTGGGTGGGAAACAATGTTGATTGTCGGAGGAATGGCTCCTGCGCACCAACACAGAAGAGCGGTAATGAGGCAAGCGTGCGTGGTGACAACAATCAATGGAGCCGCAGATGGAGACGATGGCCTCACTCAGCTGGGCATAGTAGTGTCGTAGTGTGGTATCGGGTGGATGTGTTGCTGTGGTGTGCAATGCGCTTTTCTTCTGGGGACGGCGTCAGTTAGTCTGGCGCTTAGTGTGTTCAGGCCGGAGGGTCGCAGTCCAGTCCCTTGCGTTGCTTGCTTCTGTGGCCGCTCCTGAGTCGCGATTCCCGTCGTCCTGGTCGTTGTCTTTTCTTCTGGTTCCGACGTTTTGTACCTGTCGCTTGATGGTCTTGTCTCATTTGTCCTGTTAGTCTGCTTCTTCCCCTCGTCCGTCGGCCTTGTTCATGAGCGAGACAGGCCACGGTGAAGCGACGGGCTGGCCGTGTTATTACTCTCCATTGCCGGGTATCATATGTCATCCAATGAGGACTGCGCGCTGGCCAAGCAGGAGAGCTAAGCTTGTGTTTGGCCTGGCCCAATCCTGGATATATCAGGCTGATGGGGTCTATCTGCATTCTGATTGTCCGCTTTGCTTGCTGCTTATTTCCTTGTCTTCTGCTGACCATCTAGTCTTGGATGCGCACCGGCTCTGCCATCGCTGACGACGGTGCCCCCTCCTGCAAGGCCCCATTGAATGCATCCGTCATATGCAGCGATCATGTATACTCAGGAACGAGGCCGATTGACACGACCTGCACATGTGGTCACGCTGCGAAGGGTCGTCACGGTGGAGGAGAGGTGCAGGAATATTAATTTAAATTATGTACAATAGCGTTGTTTGGGGGGTTGCATCTCTGCTCTGCACTGGACGCGCACTTAGTGTCGGAACATCGACCGCCCGCCGAGCCTCTGGTGTAAAGCCTCGCAGCTGGATTGCAGCCCTCATATGACGTGAAGTCTTCCACGTCGGCATCTCATCTTCATCTTCGTGTTATGGTAGCATCTTTGCATAATCACCCACGGCGCCGTTGTCCGCACGGTCGGGCTTCGTCTGATCATGTTTCGCGACGTCTCCTGGAGAGCCGGTCGCTAAAAGCATGAAGCCATTTGCTACACCCTGCTGGTGGCGTGCGTCGTCCCTCTCAAAGGAGTCTTGAGGGCAGGGAGCCCTCGATATTCCGAAGCCACAACGAACTCAGCCGGCCGAATACAACCACACCGATAAGAGGGTCGGCATGAAACTGCTCCAAGGCCCGACCTCATGTAAGATGTTCGTCAGCCATGTGTGGAGATAGGGTGTTTCCACTCCGGTTGTTCTGGAATCTAGAAACCATTTCCAAGAAGACAGGTGGAACACGGAAAGAAGGATGCGAAACAGCTGCGGCTCTCTAACCTTGGCCATTGATGTTGTTGGGGAGGGAGTCTGAGCTCGACTGGACAGCGGGCTGCCTGGATTTGAGGCCTGAGCTTGAAGGGCTCCTGCGTTTGCCATAATCCGGCACCGTGCTCGAGCTTCGGGGTATCATGCTGCGTCGATGTGGTGCAAGACGGCGGAGAGTTCAAACGACGACGCACTCAACACTACCCCTTACCGGGCCATGTCTCGCAGGCTCGCAGCTGGATGGTGCATACTCAGCTTATGCAAAAGGTCGAGGTGGAACACGAATCGGCTGCAGCTTGCAGCACCATAAGAACCATAAGTAACTCCCGCAACTTGATGTGGCGTTGGTGATCGGAGATCCAAGGTCTCCACCGCTCTCAACGCGCGGGAGGGCAACAGAGGATTCGGCTATCTCATCCCAGCTTGTGCGATTGGAGGGCGGATGATGCAGAAGGACGAACACCAGAATTCACAGGCAGAGAGCAGCAGCCGAGGTCTGGTGCACCAGCTGGGAGCGTTGCACTGCGAATCGGCACGGGAAGCTGACGAGCTCTGAAGGTCGCAGACATCCACGGCCTTGCCCTCGTCAGGAACCGGGAAGCCCCGCCGCGGGATTGTGCACGCATGCATAACCCAGGAATATGCGAGTTGTGCACACGAGCCTCAAGCTCAAGGCCCCTTGAGATCTTAGCGCGGCTGCCCCTCCAAAAACGTCAACGATTCGGCTTTTACGATGATGGGTCTGCGTTGACCTTCGACTCGAACCTGGTCCTCAATCCACCCCTTCCCTTCCCTTCCCTTCAACCTCCATCTTCAACCGTCCCTCGTCACTCCGCCCTGCCGCCCTACCTCCCCACGCAAAGCCCCCGACCAGAAATAATCTCCATCATGGCTGATACCAGCCCCGCCCGCATCAGCCGGCCAGTCTTTAGCACTGCGATGCGCAGCAGTTCCTACCTGCAGGAGCACCAGCAATACCGACCTCCGCACCAGGATGGCCATCAAGGCATCGACAGCATTGTGGAGGGCATGCAAGCTTCGAAGATGTCACCTTCGGCCGCGCCCTTCGTTCCCTTCAACGGGGTCCCTTCAGCCAAGACCCCCCCGAAGATCGTGGACAGCGGCCTCAACCATACGCTTTCCCACGCAAACTGCCAGCCCGCGTCAGGGACCTCCTCTGACCGAATCGTTGCAACTCTCATCTACAAGACCCGATATCCCCGAATCGCCAACGACGACCCCTCCCTAGAGGCACCATCGCCAACTAAACCCGCCTCGCGCGAGATTCCTTCCAACCTCGCCCCGGTCCGTAACCTTTCATCCTTCCCGCTTGAACCTCCTCCTGCAGATCCTGAGCCTCTTGACCATCTCTACGGCAGCTACATTTCTCCGCTATGCCTGACTTCTTTCTTGCACCTGATTGCATCTCTGCCCTCGCGTCAGGGCTCCGAAACTTTGACCTCTTCTCACCGATGCCTTGATGATCCTGCACATCCTTCCGTCGTCGAATTGTCCTTTTCGCCCCCGCCCGACCCTACCTACGTCTCACTTAATGAGCTGAGGAAGCACGAGCTTTTATACCGATTTGAAAGGGAATGGAATGTCGACGTGATTTTGCAGCCGGATACGGTCCTGCGTCGTTATCCTCAATTAGTGGTGTTTGATATGGATTCAACCCTGATTGAGCAAGAAGTCATAGACCTGATTGCTGCATCGATGGGAGTCGAGGATCAGGTTTCGGCCATTACCGCTCGTGCGATGAACGGCGAATTAGACTTCTCGGCCTCGCTGCGCGAACGGGCGAAGCTGCTGAAGGGCGTCGACGCTGATGTCTTTATCAAGCTACGGTCCGTCATCAAGCCTACGAAGGGTGCCCCCGAATTGATCAGAGCGCTCAAAAGGCTTGGCGTCAAGACTGCGGTCGTCTCAGGTGGCTTTGTCCCTTTGACCCAATGGCTGGCTGACAGTCTCGGGCTTGACTATGCCTATGCTAATACGCTTGCCATTGATGAGAGCACTCAGAAGCTCACGGGTGAGGTCGTTGGCGATATCGTCAATGCTGAGCGTAAAGCGGCCCTCCTCCTGGAGATCGCCAAGAAGGAAAAGGTTGATCTTGGCCAAGTGATAGCCGTAGGTGATGGAGCTAACGATCTGTTGATGATGAAAGAAGCGGGACTGGGCGTGGCATTCTGTGCCAAACCCGTCGTACAGATGCAGGCTCAGGCACGATTGAATGGAGGCAATCTCTTGGAGCTGCTATACATCTTTGGATTCACGGCTGAAGAGGTTCAGATGCTGATCAAGTAAGGAGAAGTGGCAAAGCTATTTGGGGATATTATTGATCTATTTAGACATGATGTTTGGTTAGGGTACAGTTTGGGAGTTCGAGTATGGAAAGGACCGGACTATCAAGGAGATAAGAACTGATTGGCTTACACGAGGTTACGTCCTTTTTATGGATAATCAATGCTCATATCATGGTCGTCGGCGGCTATGGACAACGATTTACTATACTGAAGGATGCTCGACTGTGATGATGCATGACGTTCCATGGAGAAGTTCACCTCAACTAATTTTGTCCAAATGGACCACCCCAGAGGAGCTCATATCGGATCCATACTGGTATCGTGACCTGTTTATCCATATTGCAAGAATTTGCGAGAAGGTCTTCCGCATCACCTAAACGTCGGCTCAAGTTTAAGCGAGCTCTTACGGCCGGAGGATGGGTGACGATACTGGGATTACGCCGACTTACTTCGCATTCGGTTTGCGCTCTCCTATCAGTCGAAGCTCCGCACACCATCTCTTACGGCCGGGATGGGTGAAGCACTGAGATCACCCCGACTTGCATCGCATCCGGATTTGGGAATTAGCATGAGTCTATGAATGCGTCTGTCGAGAAATACAGAAGCAGGAACCATGGACTTTAATAGCGGAGGTAGTGCCAGCTGAATCTCTAGAACCTGAACGTATATATAAATATAGAGAGATAGAAGGCATCGTACCAACATTTCAGTGAAATTAAGTGCAGCAACCAGATCGAATCACCATCTCTATCTACTACTTCCAGCCATCGAGCACTTGCTCAGAGAACACCAATCACAAACATCTCCCTGACCAAGCTGACACCCTTGCACGGTGTCCAACTCACTACCGCCGCCATGGCTGTCCATCTCACGATTCTCATCAAGAAGCTCGACAGCCTGACCGACGAGCAGTTCCACACCTAGTAAGTCCCCTTGAACCACGCCCCATGCCAAGTGAAGGCCCTCTCCCCATCCATCCAACCGAGCAACTACCCCCCAAATGGAGATACCAAACCATACCTGACCTCACCTCAAGCTGGTCGAACGAGCACCCAAAGATCTGGGGCAGCGTGCCTATCGTGCAAGCCAAGATCGTCAAGTATTCCCAAGTACGTGCTGCTTCCCCTCGTCCGCGCGCCACGCAGCCACTTCTCTGCTTGATCTGACCTGTTCTCTTTCTCTCGCGCCGCTAGTTCCACGTCGATGCCCAGACCACGGCGGGCCTGCGCGCGGCGGGCTTGCCGCTTGCGGAGTTTGATGGCGGAGTGGAGATGTGGGCGGATAGTGTGGAGGAGCTGATGGCTGTGAGTTTCTTCTTTTCTTTCTTTTCTAGGTGCCTTTTAGACCTTGGGGAATCGCTGCGCTGCTGCCAGGGGAGATTTCGTCGCGGTCGGTGCTGGTTGAATGAATGACTGAATGGTGGCTGAGAGGTCGCTTGCTCGATAGGTCTTCCAGGATGAGGAGTATCTGCGGGTTGTGGTGCCGGATGAGGAGAGCTTTTTGAAGAGGAGTGAGGCGGTTATGATGCTTGGGAATGATGAGGTCAAGTGGGACATCGGGAAGAAGGCCGAGTGAGAGAGGGAGGGTATTCAGAGTCAAGGGGGGGATTCCAGATCCTCGTGTCTTGATTCGCGTGATGTGTGTGCATTGAAGGATTTCATTTAGAAGCTCGGTGATCGTGGCTCCTGATATTCTATGGCTGTGCCTTTCCGCGGATCTCTAAATGATAGAAAAGTCTAATGACGCTATGTTGCTGCTCATCTAATTATCCAAACTCTCCATATCTATTCTGGTTTTCTGCCATAGAAAATATATCTAGGCATGCTGTGAATTAGCGAAGAGACTTTTGCTTCTACTTGGGAACAAGAGGGGATGATCAAGAAAAGATCCAAGGAAGAGAGCCAGGGAAGGAAAGATTCGAGACTCACATAGGCACGTAGCAGTGCAGGCCTCCCTCCCGTAGTTCACCCCGGACCTCATTAATCAGCTTCTCAACCTCGCTCGCCTCCATCCCGAGCCCCCGCGTCAGCGCAGCCATACTCCACGCCTGCAAACCCATCAACACATCTTCTTTGCACCACGCTCCGATGGCCTTCATCTTCTCGCCCTTAGCCCAACTCCCAATTGGCCAGGCCATCTGCTTCTCGACGATATCCACAAACCCCGCCTCCTCCAGATACGCCTTGTATTTCGGCACGACGGCGAAATCCCGCCCTAAGGCCGAGGCGGCGGTCCGGACTAGGGAGCACCACTGTTCCATCTTCGTGCCGGCCATGGAGTTGTCGATGCAGCGAAAGGGAAAGGCGGCGTCTTGGAGTTCGAACCAGCCACCGGGTTGGATGTGTTGGAAGGCGGATTTGAAGACGGCGACGTGCGAGCTGAAACAGGAGAAGAGCGCTCGTCCATGGATATAGTCGAACTTTTGCGTGAATGTCCACTGGTCTTCCGCATCGTCTATGTTGTGGGAATCGAGTGTTGGCCTCTAGTCAAGATTGACTTGTGATGGAAGTCTGAAGGCTTACCTATTTCGAATTGACAGTTCTGCGGCACGCTGGAGGGTTTTAGTTAGTTCTGAGCGCTTGGAAATATATGACTGACGAAAGTGCTTGACTTACTATTCAGGCTGGATGGGACTCAAATCTGGAACTCTTATTCACTTGCTGTTCCTGCAATATAATAGGATGGTTCTGGCTATGACATACCTGTCCCTATGACACTGACATGTGGGTAAGCCGTCGCTAGATTGTAAAAAGCGAAGTTAGACATCGATTCCCCAGATTCGTTCAAGTCGTTGTCTGCCGATGCTGGAAGTCTTGGTGATTGCACTCACCAAATTCCATTGCCCAGATTCCAGTCCCTGATATGACTGTGTTAGTCACACACGATCTTGTACCTAAGCAAGTGACTAGTACGCACCAGTGCCAATATCTAGTACAGTATGGAAACCACCTTGGATTTCTTCAATTGGTGCAAAGTGTAGGCGGTTGTTGAATCCGAGTAGGAACAAGTGATGTTGTAGATCTAGTCTGTCTTGCTCCGCCTATATGAGAATTATAATCAGTATTTGAGATCTGGCAGGCCTTGCAATGCGGTTATAATCATCACTGCATCTTCTAACACAATCTCGGCGTTGGGGGTCCATGTGAAATGGATCTTGCCATCGAGAGCAAGGTGTTGGTTGGCTGCACATACCTCATCATTGGGGCCGAGGTAACCTGTCAAAAGTCAGACGAAGACATACGAATGCTGATCCAGCAAACTTACCCCCTTCTTTGAAACGGTGGTACCTCCTCCCATTCTCTGTTACATAATCGTACACACTCGGCCGGACAGACTGTGTAGACATACTAAGTTTGCCAACCGTCAGCCATCAAAATGCCACCATCATCAACGGCAGAGGAACACTGCTGTCAACATCGAAGCCAACTTTGGGATTCTAGTATCTGGGTGCTTTTGGCGTGGCAGGATTGACGAGTCTTACAGTGAGTTTCCACTCCCAATGGTTCCAATGGCCGAATCAGTATCCCAATCAAGATCCACCTGTGATTATGACGCCTTGTGATCAGTAAAGCAAGAAGCCAGAGTCAAGAGAAAAAGAATTCCATCCGTCGCTTCTTAAATGTCGCGAAAGGGCCCGGATGCGAATCGATAAAAGTACCAAGCACCTCGCAGCCCAAAGAGATGACAACTCACATGCAAGCCGGTCGAGTGAATGCTCGGGGTCGCTGAACCACCGGTAGGCAGAGGAATATCGAGATTCAGGCCCTGAGACTGGCTTCCGCCGGGGATGTCCGCAGGTTGGTGGGGGGGATCTCCTCCACCGTCCATGGCCAAAAAGTCCACGACGACGAGACGAGGCAGAGGTGCAGGTATCTGGAACCTCTTGAATCAAGGACGCCGCTGAGCTACGATCGATTAGTTGGGCTGGATCGGACTCGCTTTGCCCTACGGAGAATAATAAGACGGGCACGCTGGGGACGGAAGGACTCTGCGGTAGGTGGATTCGCTTGCGGGCTGGGGGGACCCAATCTCTCGAGTCTCGGTTGTCCAACCCACGAAGCTGCTCAGCTGCAGGCGCTCGACAATGCAATGGGTTGATATCGGTCAGATGCAGGCTGGGGGTCGAGCAACCGGTCGCTGCTGGTGATGCCGAAGGGGAGCTGGAGAGCAGCAGGCTACAGTGTGCGGTCGGTGTATGAAGGACAGACTGAGCGATGTTCATGAAATTCGAAAAGTGGCCAGGTACATGATCGACGGCACTTATGAGGGAAAAGTGCCAATGCCAGGCAGCCCAGGCGGAAGACAGTCGGTGTTCGCCTCGCGAAAAGGCTTCTTCCCCAGTTTGTTCAGATGCTCCTGGCAAGCAAGCATCTTGCCTTCGCTTCCTCTGCTGCTCTGTCCATCACCGCTGTTTTTCTTTTTCACTCGAGCCTGTTCTGGGATCCGCCGCGTCCGCCGCGCCCAAGCTGAGCACCAGAAAGCCCCGAAGCTCTGATGTCCCTCTCGTGCTGTCCAGTTCTGCTGTGGGGGTCTCCAGATGCGATCACACGTGATACAGTTGGGTTTTACAGGAGATAGGAGTGAAAGAAAGGCATATATGCTTCCCCTATGTCTAGCTAGAGGCCTCCTCAATCTCGCTGCCCTACCATGCTTGAAACTGCTTCATAAGCAGCGTTATCCACAATTCATGGCTGTCCGGTGATCCAGGAGCGTTACATCTTGGTAGATCTCTCTCTAAATCTTCTTCTCATTGCCTTTACAACAGAGAGGCCGGGAGACGTAGGTCAAAAAGGGGCATTCCATTTCTGTAATGTTCAGGCATCGTAATGTTCATCAAGAGAGCTGCGGGTTGATATGGACAACGAGTCCGGAAGTAGGCGAGCTGCTACTTGTTTTACTGGATTGAGAAACGCGTCATAAGATTGATGCATGGGAATTGAGGTCCGCCGTGGCTTCGTCGAGTATTGACTGATATAAGCGGCTGCATTGTCCCCATTCGCTACTGCCGAGACTAGTTCGGAACAAAAGTCATATTCTTAATATTCCGCTTTCGATATATGCATGCAAGGAACACTACTGCCGGTGAAATTAAAGCTAGACGGCGGTACGATCCGAGCTGTTGCATGCGGCACTTTGGAGTTTGGACTCGTATCGGTGACCTTGTCAGGGGTTCAGGCGCCGACATACATAGAGGGAGATTTGGTGTTCCTTATTCGGTATCTCTGCTTAGATTGGTTTCGTTATCGGTGCTTGTGCAGCGGTCTGTAATGCATTGGGCAATATTCAGAATAGCGTTGCAGTGAGTGAGAGGGCAAGCGAGTGGATTTATTCTCCTCCTATGGACGGGAGGTCAGGGTTCAGCTGCAGTGCAGCAAGGCTAGGGGAGGAAAGTAGGTATAACACCGCATGTCTACACAACCGCAAGAGAGAGAAGAGGAGGAAGTATATTATTTTTGGTGTACGCAGCTATTGTGAAGTACCCCGGACGCTTACTGCTTGCTATCGACATGCACATCCACCTCGACGCCTGCATCGACAGATGTGTTTGCCTCATCGTCGCTTTCTCCCGCCCTGATCAATTCCCTCTTGGCCACAGCTCTTTGCACGAACCACAAGCCAGCAGAACACCAGATTGTCAGACAGATGACAAAGACAAGTGCAGCGTCATAGCCGTGCGTTTTAGCATAGGCTGGTGCCTCGCTAGATGGGAAGAGATGTAGTTGGAACGGAGTGACAAGTGCCCTATCAATAATCAGTTTCGAGCCTCAAGAGCACGGCAAAAGAAGACTTACAGGCCAATACTGGTCATCCAAGCCAGGGTGAAAGCACGCAGTTGCTGATCTCCACCGCACGTACTGTTGACCCAACCATAGAGCAACGGACTAAAGCATCCATAACAGCCAGTCAAGCAAAACGCGACCATCTTCAAGCCCGAGGGTACATCCCAGATGGCAAAGATGATGTAGCAGAAAGTGAGACAGCAGCCCACAAATGCGGTTACTGGCACTCGGGAACCAATAATATCCGCGGCATAGCCGCTGGTCAGCATGAAGACGAAATTGACCGCTCCCAAGATGGTTGGAATATTGTTGATGTTCACCACCGAATACCCTTCAGCTTTCAACCACAGCCCGAAGAACTGCATGATGTATGAGCCACAGGTCAAGGACCAGAATATCCAGCTGGACAGTATCATTAGCTTAAACCCCGGCGGACGTCAGAACTGGACAGGATATTGACTTACGCAAGGCTGAACGCGTAAAGTTGCCAGGAAGACAGAATTCTTCTCAAGACCGTTCGGTCCATCTTTCCGATTGGCTTTCTGCCTTCTTCTTCGATTCTCTCAACCACTCGCTTGCGCTCCCACTCGTTCAGGTACCATGCATTCGTGGTATGCGGAGTGTCAGGGAAACAGAACTAGATGGAGGTCAGTTTACGCTTCTTCGCGCAGAAACCACAGAACGTACGATTCCATAAATTGCGATAGGGACTGAAAGGATGAAGTCGAAAATAAACAACCACTACATTCAGTCAGCTCGGTCCAGAACTTGCAATGGGCATATGAGCGCTTACTCGCCAAGCTGGCATTCCTCCTTTGCCCTCCATGCCCGCAAACAACGCCGACTGAAGGTATCCTGAGAACATCTGGCCCAAGACACCAGAAATCACGAACAAAGCACTGCGTCTACCCAGCTCGGATTTGCGGTACCAACAACCAAGCACGTAGTGAATCCCAGGAGATGCAGCGGACTCGAACAGACCAACGCAGAATCTCAATCCGTAAAACTGCGGTGCCGTGTTACACTTGAATAAAAACAGAACAAACAACGACCAGCCCAAGAGGCAGGCTGGTAGCCAGTATTTGGGTCGGACTACAGTGATGATCAAATTGGCAATTGGGCCTCCAAGGATCTGTCCGATATTGAAACTGTGCTTGGTTTAGCCCCGTGGCGATGATTAAGTTGCTGGTTGGACTTACTAGGTGTTCATCCAACTAAGCTCGTTACCCGGTCCAAATCCAAGATCTTCTTTCATACCAGAAACACTACAGCCGTCAGTATAAGGTCCGTTTCTGGATGCTGAAAGGGACTCACTAAGCATTGGAAACGTTATTGCTGTCCAATTGTTTCATAAAGAAGCACTAAACAAATCATTAGCATCAATCAACCATTGCGCATCCAGCACCTACCAAACAACTATAACTCAACAAAAACCAGTCGAGCTTTGCAATGAGCCTCTTCTCCTGCTTGGACGTGCCGGGCTCGTGCCACCGGAGCCAAGTAGGCAACTTAGATGCTCTAGGAGGAATTTCAGCCTCCCTGGCCGGCGCGGGCATTGCTGTCGTGTGGGTAGCCATCTCAAAAAGCAGACAGCTTGGATTCACAGAGTCTACGAGATACCCAAATTCCAAAACACACGATTATCGCAGTCTTATGAGAGTCATGTAGTCTCGGGCAACACGCGTGGCGGCAACGTGTGCCCCACTCGTAAGCATTGAAAAGTCTACTACCGAATATCGTTATCGCGGCATCTTTGACCAGGTTATCAATCACGACATCGAGGGATAGGAGAAGCTGGCCTTCTTTGGGGGATTCTCGAAATCTCCTCGTTTTCGGATTGCCGCTGCCATGGTCCGATGAGGAACCGGAGCGGAGGGCTGGATGCTGGAAATTGCCTATCAAGGTTAGGGTAGGACCGGATCCCACTCTGTCCTCCGCCTCTATACCCAGTCGACCCTCGCTTTGGACGACGGAGGATCCGACGATTTGACAGCTACAGGCAAAACCCGAAAGGGCTTCCGCGATACCTGCTCCGAGGGAGGAAAGGTACAATCATAATCCGGAATTGCGCGTGCCTCACTCAATTTCAAACCCCTAGCAGTATCGATCGCTTAATTGCTATTACATCGTAAACGATTATCAAATCTCGACAGCTGATCCGTTCAGATCACCAATAATCCGAGATTTACACATCAAAGGAGACCTGCCCTGTAGACCAATTCCAGTCCTCCAACTCTCAAGAAAAGCCTATCGCATACGATCCAAGTGAATCTGGTCATTCTTCTAAGATGCAACGGGTTCAGATAAATGGAGCTGAGCTAGCGTACAAGATCTCAGGGCGGGAGAATGCTCCGTTGATAATCACCCTCCATGGAGGTCGAGGTTTCGGTGCGTCGATTACTGTCTTGATAGCGAGCCTTCCTCACGTTTTGCAGGTGATCATTCAGGAGACTATAAAGCATACTCTCCCCTAAGTGATGACTATCGTGTTCTATCCTTTGATATGCGTGGCCACGGAGAAAGTTCTGTGACGGGACCCTTCACATTCCAGCAGCTAACGGATGACATTGATGCACTGAGACGGCATTTTGTTGGCAATGATGGCAAGGTAATCATTCTCGGGGGCAGCTTTGGTGGGTTCTTAGCCCAGCAGTATGTCATACAATATTCGGAGCATGTAGATTATTTGATTCTGCGAGGCACAGCTCCCTCATGGCACCGTGAGTCTTAATCCCCCAAAAATCCCCGAGACCAACACTGCTGATGAGTTGTGGTTCGGCAGACGAAGCTGGTGCATTAGAGCGACTGGAAGAACGGCTGTGGAAAGCTCCGCTTGCCTCGAAAGAGATGCTTGTAAATGGGGTCTTTGACAAGTTTCAGAATGATGATGAGTTCCGCCTCGTCATGTTTGCATTGGGCCCCTTGTATGCAGAGTCGGCCTACAATGCCAATGCGGGACTGCAAAAAAATCTAAAGACAAAGTTCCGCGCTCAAGTACACAGTGAGTCCCCCGGTACAGATACAACTTGGACAGACATTGGTTCTGGTACCAGGGGAATTTTCTGACTTATAATAAGATGACTTGTACTCGCAAGATGAGAAGTACTTTGACTATCGAGAAGGTTTAAAAACCGTGAGCGTGCCAGCATTGGTACTCGTCGGAGAAAAAGACTGGATCTGCCCTCTTGGTAAGAAGATCCCATGCAGCTACTTACAGATCCAGTTCCTAACGCGGTCATATAGAAGAGTCCAAGCTGATCGCTCAAACGCTGCCTAAAAGTAGGCTGCTGGTTGTGAAGGATGCTAACCACAGTGTTCATCTGGAACAAAATAAGTTTGTCCTGTATAACATTCGCGATTTTCTGAAGTCGGAGCCTTGAAATTGGCGCGGCCTAGAATGTGCTAAATGGACGTCGGTGCGGCATTGAAATGCTTGCTCGATGTTAAGTATCCGGCAGAGTCATAGAACTTCTCTCACATCGACCAATCATTTGTGGTACATAACAGGATAGATAGGAGCGAGCACAACATGCGTATTCCGGAAATGTAGACGACACTTAGTGGCGCAATTCAGATATTCAGGCCAGTACTTGGAAGGTCTGCTTTATTGCTATGAAATTCTGGGAAAATCTAGCATAATATAAGTTGGCGTGCAGTGCGCTCCTGTAATCAGCAAGGCACAGCTGCTTTTATTTTAAAGCTAAAATAAGATATCACAACCCCATTTGCTTCCATTCAGTGACAGAAGCTTTACACAAACTCTAAGCCAAGATTTCCGTAGCCCGCCCATAGGTCATTCGGCTCCTCAATCATCCACGCGTCGATCATGTTGTAGGACTCCGGTATGGCTTGTTCCGGTGTTGAGTATTCCGATCTTTCATTTATAAGGTCAGAGACTGCTTCTAGTACCTCGTACCAAAAGCTCGAGGCGCCTAGTGTCTCTCGCACCAGCACCTCGACCTCCACAAAAGCTGTCCGCAAAGTAGGTCGCTCAATCATTTCGTCCATTTGCCGGCGAGGATGATTATTTGACATTATAACTCCTGCAAGTGTTCGAAAGACGTCAGCGCCTGTTCTTGCTTTCTCCCACGTTCCCGGAAATAAATCGAGAATATTGGCGCAAAGACTTGTTTCTGTTCGAACATGGTTTATACCATCAGTGGCGCGTACCATGCAGTAGAGTAGAATTGGACATAATGCGATAGTACTGCATAGAGTCACCCAGTTGAATGCCAGCTGTCGTTGTTTTTGAAGTACGGAGCTGATTTGGATGTATTTCTTCACACAAGACTGCAGCTCGCCATAATGATCATTCGAGATGCTACTGGAAAAGCGTGATGGCGTATGGAGCATCAGAAGAAGCCCTTGGAGCCTGTGGGAAAGCCAATTCGCCGTGGTGTGGTAGGGCATCGAGTCTGTCTCGTAAGGCACGAGCAGGCATCCTTGGCTGTACCAGTCATCACTCTGAGTACGTAGCTCGTTGACGGCAATGCGGCGGCCTGTGTTCGTAAACGAGTCCTGCTCGTAGTAGACTGTGAAATGGGTTTTGCGAAGGACCTTCTCCTCCAGCTGCCTCAAATTAATGAGATGACGATTGACGTGCAGAACTCTACTAAAAAAGTCCTTTGTGCTAGATTCGCTTTCTGCTGCGGTAAGACTAGGCAAAGTAATATTTGTCTTTTCATCTTGCAAAGAGAACGGCATTCCTGTAGCCACTGCTTTGAGTCGATCCATAGAGAACACACTCCAAAAGAGACGTTTCCGCCTTTCCGCAGTATCAGATGGTGTTCCTGCCAGGGGTTGTCTTCCAAAGCCCAGCTGCGTAACATGAGACGATAAAATTCCACAAATAGTCCATGGGCTTACTCCCACGGGATCATAGAGTGAATACATGAAGAGAAGCAACAACGTCTCCACCGATTCTATGTCAACTTTTGCAAGACACTCTGTCATGACAGTCTGGTAAGGCACTTTAAATCTAGTAAAGGCACCCTCTGAAACTCGCCCAATACGTCGAAGAGTTGTGCAGCCAATTGCCATAACTAGGAAAAGCTTCATGGGTAACTCGTCCATACCATTCAGAGCATTTTGACTTGATTTCAGGTCTTCGAGAACCCGAACTCGATCCATGAAGGGATACATGCGATGTATATGCCTGAAGTATGCATCTACAAACTGGACCGCGGCTGACTCGCCAATGGAGAGCCTTGGTAAAGACGAATTTCGTACTTCAGTTTCAATAGCTAGCGTACTAAGTGGTCGAGGTGCCTCATTGACGTTTCCCGCCAGTCGCTGCAACGACGACGCTGCTTCATTAATGGCAGTCAAATCAGGGGACCCTTCTAACAATGTACGGCATTCCACCACCGTATCTGTCTGAACACGAGCTTCCCGAGCTCCTTGGACAGACTGTCCGGCTTGCAGGGTCATCTGAGGAGATTCCAGAGAACCCTGTCCCTCCATTGGAGATGGCTGCATCAGTGTCCCAGAGGATGTCCCTGCCAATACATCAAAATCATGAGAGGTATTGGTAAGCCGCTGCTGCAGTAAAGCAATCTGACTTTGCAATGCCTGAACAGAACCAGTCCGGACTTGCCTTGGTGACGCGATCAAATCCTCTGAAAAGGAGCAGACTGAGCCAGCCTTATGGCATTGTACGCAAGTTGGCTTGGTTCTGCTACATTTCTTTTTCAGCCGGCGGCAGCGGTGGCATACCACTTGTATCGATGACTGCGAACCAGAATCACTGGGCACTCGCAGGTGATGGCCTGGCCCACTTCCTGGGGCACCATTGCTGGTAGGCTTGCCGATGCGGAATCGATGAAACGAAGCAGTTTGATTTTCTGACGCTGGATTTGATCGGCTTGCTTTGGTCTTTGTAGATTTGAAGGGGGATTGGCTGACATCAGACCTGTTCATCATCTGGTATGGTCGGCCTATGCCTCGCCGATGTGAGGATGCTTTGAAATGGTGTTTCTTGCATATTGAGTCGACCTGCCGCTCTCATCAGACCCTCGCTCCGTTGTTTGCCGGAGCTCCGATGTATCCCATGTTTGCGCAAAGAGAGAAGCACGCCTTTGGTGTAGAATGGGGGTTATCACCGCTAACCCACTTTCGGTAATAAAGTCGGCGGATAAGGGTCCAGTCCTCCGCCACGCTCTAAATGGCCGACATTTCCTCTCTGGAATAAATCACCGCTTGGCAACACATGGCTCCCTGGTCAGCAAGGCTCGCCGCAGCGGCCACCATCGGACCCTCCAAAGAAAATTGCCCTTTTCGGCCCTCCCACTCGTGGAGAACATGAAGGCCGTCCAGGATAATGGGTCCTAAGGCAAAACATCATTGAGAATTGTCATACACTCAAATTCGAAGGAAGACATCTGCGTTGCCATTTGATTGCATATATCACCCGTACACCCTTCACTCACAGTTTGTGCCCAAGAAGCAGTCTTGGGTTTTGGTGTCTTTCTTGTTCACAAGTTTGCTTGCTCTTTGAATCCCACGCAATGGGGATCACTGTGAGGGTCACAATTGGTAAAATAAACCCGCAAACTCTGGCAAAAATGGAAACTGACTTCTGTGCAGATCGAGGTGGTACCTTTTGTGACATTTGGGCGCAAGTATCGGATGGAAGAGAAACAATTTTTAAACTGCTATCTGTGGATCCGTCGAACTACGATGACGCTCTTACCGAGGGCGTGAGAAGAGTAATTGAATTTGCAACAGGTACTGCTGTCAAGAAGGGAGAGCTTCTAGATGGAAGCATCTTTGAGTGGATCAGGATAGGAACAACCGTTGCCACAAAGTCTGTTCTGAATTTTATTGCTCTGTTCTTGTGGACTGCTTAGCTAACAACCATCAGTGCCCTATTGGAAAGGAAAGGCGAAAGATTTGCGTTGCTGACTACCTCGGGCTTCAAAGATGTCTGTATAATTGGCACCCAGAAAAGACCCAACATCTTCGATTTGAATATCAGGAAGCCAGGTGTTCTTTATGACAAAGTAGTCGAGGTTGCTGAAAGAGTCACTGTTGAGGACTATGTGCTCAACCCGTATCCAAGCCAGCATGACTTCAATGATACTTCATTGATCAAGACCGAGAGTGGTGAAGTAGTACGTATCATTGAAAAGCTCGATGTTGCGAAAACTTTGAACGAGCTGCAAACGTTGAAAGCTGAGGGCTACAATTCCTTAGCTGTGTGTCTGCTACATTCATATATCTTTGCAGACCATGAGAGAAAGATTGCTGAACTGGCCAAAGAAGTCGGCTTTGAATTTGTCTCTGTATCATCTGATCTGAGCAAACAGATCAAGTTTTTGAATCGCTCGAACTCGGCCTGCGCAGATGCATATTTGCAAAGTACTGTTCGAAACTTTGTCGAAGGATTCTCGAATAATTTCTCTACTCAACCGCAACGATTAGAGTTCATGCAATCTGATGGTGGCTTGGTCACGGGTAGCAAATTCTGCGGCTTGAGAGCTATTCTCAGCGGGCCTGCAGGAGGAGTGTAAGTCAAATACCACAGGGCTTGCTCAATATCTTCAAGATACAAAATAAAAGACAGATTTGAGGATTAGTGCTTCGATCAAGGCTGACTTTTTCACATAGTGTGGCCATTGCTAGAACCTGCTATGATAAAGATGAAGGCACAGCTATTATTGGCTTCGACATGGTAAGTATTCTGGGAAGCTGTGTACGCCCAAAGCTTATCGCATATAGGGAGGCACAAGCACAGATGTTTCGAGATTCGATCGCAGCTTCGAGCATGTTTTCGATACAGAAATTAGTGGTACAACAATAACGGCACCAATGCTTGATGTTAGGACTATAGCCGCTGGCGGTGGTTCAATATTGCAGTGGAAAAATAACATGTTTGTCGTGGGCCCAGAGGTAAGAAAAGCTTTTGAATTCAGTGGATTTGCTGACCGTGCTATCAGAGTGCTGGTGCTCATCCCGGACCAGCTTGCTATCGTAAAGGAGGCCCATTGACTATTACCGATGCGAATCTATTCCTTGGACGGCTCATACCCGAAACTTTCCCTGCCATCTTTGGCCCTGGTGCCAATGAACCTCTTGATACCGTTATTGTCCAAAAGAAGTTCGAGGATTTGACAGCCCAAATTAACAGTGATATCGAAATCAAATTAACACCCGAGGAAGTTGCCTCAGGGTTCATTCGGATGGCCGACGAAACTATGAGTCGACCAATTAGAAATATAACTGAAGCTCGGGGCTTTGCTACACAAGCTCACAACTTAGCAAGTTTCGGAGGAGCAGGCGGTCAGCATGCTTGTGCCATTGCCCGTAACCTTGGAATACAGAGAATAATCATACACAAGTACTCGTCCATCTTGTCGGCTTATGGCATTGGCCTTGCTAGCGTTGTCTCTGAGCAATCGGATGCCGTGGCTTACACTTTCTCGCCGGAGACTCTCCCAGCAACTTTGGCACGTTTGGAGGATCTTAGAAAAAAAGCTACCGAAGACCTGGTCTCGCAAGGAATAAACCCTGAACTGATCGAATTCGAAAACTACGCAAGTTTACGTTACGAAGGATCTGATACCAACATTTCAGTTTTGCAACCTGAAGATAATGACTTCGTCAAGGTATTTGTTGAGCAACATCGCCGAGAGTTCGCCTTTGAACTTGCAAATCGGCCGGTCGTAGTGGATACGGTGCGAGTACGTGGTATCGGTAATACAAATGCTTCTGATAAAAAACCAAGCATCTTTGCAGAACTTTCGAAAATTGTTTCTGAGCCAATCCAAGCAAAAGCTACAAAGACGCATAAAACATATCTAGAGGGAGTCTGGATGGATATCCCTTGTCTGGACCTCAAAGAGTTAGACGCTGGCACTAGAATATCCGTAAGTTGTATCACTTAAAGGCACAGCTTCTAGCTTAACATAAGATAGGGTCCTGCTTTGATACTCGACGAAACACAAACTATCCTCGTCGAGAGCGGCGCTACTGTTTCTATCCTTACTTCGCATATAGTTATTGACCGAGCAGAAAGTGAACAGACCATGCAAGAGGACTACAAAAGCTGCAATCCTGTGCAGCTATCGATGTTTTCCAACCGGTTCATGAGCATCGCTGAACAGATGGGCCATACTTTACAAAGGACAGCTATTAGCACGAGGTAAATGATCTGGAAATGTGACAAAGCTTTGCTAAGTCGTATGTTATAGTATAAAAGAGCGCCTTGATTTCTCTTGTGCTTTGTTCTCCCCGAACGGCAAATTGGTTGCTAATGCACCTCGTAAGTCATTCGGTATTTCCTGCAAGAACAAAGGTCCCAATCTAACTTACAAAGACGTTCCTGTACATCTTGGCTCAATGCAATATGCCATTACTTGGCAGCACGAGCATTGGAAAGGACGACTCCGACCCGGCGATGTACTTCTTACAAATCATCCTGGCAAGTTTTCCTTAATCTAGCATTAGTATTATATTAATTTTACGACAGAAACTGGCGGAACTCATCTACCTGATATCACTGTCGTTACACCCGTTTTCTTCGAGAACGAAATTATTTTCTATGTTGCTTCACGTGGTCACCATACCGACATTGGAGGTATTGGTATCACGAGCATGGTTCCTGACTCCAAGGAACTGTGGCATGAGGGAATCGCGATCAAGACAATGAAACTGGTCAGCAACGGAACTTTTGAAGAAGAGGCGATTCGCAAAGTCTTTGCGGACGTAGCAAATAAGCCAGGATGCAGCGCAACCAGACGTATCAACGATAACATTTCCGATCTAAAGGCACAGATTGCAGCAAATCAACGAGGCATAAAGCTGCTCCAAGAACTCTGCTCCCTCTTTGGCTTGCGGCAGGTACAATTCTACATGCATGGTATCCAGCAGAATGCAGAACTAGCCATTCGAGAATTCTTGAAGAAGACCTACGAGAAGCGCAACGGTGTACCTCTGAAAGGCATTGACTACTATGACGACGGTACACCAGTTGTCGTTGAGATCACGATCGATCCAAAGACAGGCTCTGCAGTCTTTGACTTTGAAGGCACGGGTGAAGAAATATACGGCAACATGAACTCGCCAGTTTCGATAACTTCATCGGCAATCATGTACGCTTTACGCTGCATGATCGATTCGGAGATACCTATGAACGAAGGATGCCTAACACCAGTTAAAATCAAAATCCCCAAAGGCAGCATACTTAACCCTTCAGCTTTTGTCGCCATTTCGGGTTCTACAATTGCTAGTCAGAGGGTTACTGATTTGATTTTGAGAGCCTTCGAGGCTTGTGGTGCCTCCCAAGGCTGTGCAAATTCAGTTGGATGGGGAATTGGTGGAAAGGATCCACTGACCGGTGTCGTAACCCCCGGATGGAACTACGGCGAGTAAGTTAACCTCTAAAGTCTATTGCACATCACTCCTATTGGTCGTACTAATGAAAAGTTCTAGATCTATTGGTGGTGGCAGTGGTGCCGGTCCGAACTGGCATGGCACCTCGGGTGTGCATGTGCACAGCACAAACACACGCATAACCGACGTCGAGGTGATCGAGAAACGTACACCAGTCCTTGTAAGGCAGTTCTCTCTCCGTCCTCACTCTGGTGGCGATGGGCTGTTTAAAGGCGGCGATGGTATCATTCGTATCATTGAAGCTAGAATACCGATGAAATTCAGCATTGTCAGTACTCGGAGGACTTTCGCGCCCTACGGAATGGCTGGAGGGAAGAGAGGTGGCGTTGGTAAAAACCTATGGATCAAGAGGAAGGAAGGAGAAGATGCCGAATCAGGAAATTCTGAATTTGGGAGAATTGGCCTCGGCGGCATGGCTGTACTAAGTGTGGGTGCTGGAGACAGAGTTGAGATTCATACACCAGGTAAGTGTTTCTACGTTCTTCTCTCGCGCTTAGAGCGAGCTATGCGAAGAAAATATACTGATTACTTTGCACAGGCGGAGGCGGCTGGGGAAAACCATCAGATAATTAAGGGATGGAACAATACAAGATTAGACATACCTAGAATCACTTCGGTCAAGTTTTTAGACTGTGTTTATAATTTATGAGTTATATACCACTGAAGCATTATACTATGTATGCCTGCCGCACTTCGAGTTGATTAAAACAGTCTTACTACTCAGTGATGCTTATTACGGCCAGCCAACTCAGTATTTTCGAGATACACCTCGATCTTGTTAGTCATCTTGTGGTCAACGTCCTTACAGCATAAGCAGGCGATTATTCCAACTATTCCAAAAGCAATACTCGCGTAACAAATGCCTCTGTTGTGATTATCAGCCAGTGTTTAGAAGATACACAGTTATAGACTTACTGAATGCCCTTCTCATAAGCCTTCTGTATGGCACCACCGACAGCGGCAACAATAGCTACATCATAATTTGCCGCCAGTTTGGGCGTGCCGAGCACACCGAAGAGCGCGGGAATCTGTGACGCTGGTAACCCGGCGCCCTCAGCAGCAATGGGCACAAGTCGCGCTGTCCACTTGGCAATCGCACTGGTAAAGATCGCAAGGTATACCGCTTGAGCGATCGTCCCGCCGGCGAATCGCACACAGCCGGAAAGTCCGCCGGATGTTCCAAGTTGCTCCTGCTCGACACCCATCTGGGTGAGGGCAATGCTTAGATAGATGGCCCAGCCATAGCCGACAAGAGATATGACTAAGAAAGCAATCATCATGCCCATGTTGTGCGGCGTGCCGAGCGCAAGTAGTGATCCGAAGATCACCATCGTGGTTACTGCGATGGTTTGCTGCCATTGCCAGTGTCTGATCTTGGAGCCAAATAGCGAGAGAAGAACTCCTCCGAGGGTGATGGCTAGACCCTGCGGAAGTGAGAGTGCTGCTGCTCGCTTCCAGTCTGCCCCGGTCCCGTCGGTGTAGAAGACCGAGATCATGGTCGGCCAGATGATACTCGAACTGTAGTAAAACATGTTGATGATTGCTAGAGCAATGCTTGGTGCTGTAAAGTCTCGTCCGTGGGAGGATTTGAAAATGCTCGGAGGGGTCAGAGGATGTTTACAGGTGCCATACGTCTCCTGTCACAGCTTTAGATGATTGCTTCTTATAATGGTTGGAAGTTCTGCTCACCCAGATAGCAAAAGCAACAAGCATTGCAGATCCCACCACCAAAGGAGCGACAACATGAGCATCATTTGATGGATATACACTTGCCCATACGATACCTATTAGCATAGGGAGTGATCCAGCAATAAAAAGGAATATTCCTAGATAGTCGAGCTCTCTGAGAACTTGGGAGTACGGCAGACCGAGTGGATGAGCTGGTGGGAAATAAAAGAACAGAAGTCCAAAGAAGGAGATTCCCTGAAGTACAGCGACGGCATAGAAGTTTCCTCTCCAGTTGCCCACGTAATAACCGTAACGAGCTGTACTATTCATCGTTGTCAATATTTTGGCATCGCTCTTGCCCGATTCTGTACTTACACTGGAATGATGGTAATCGTCAGGTAAACTGCAGCGTCGGCAATGACCACACCAATATGCCGCCACTTGTTTGGAAGCAATTCCGTTAAGGCGAAAGCTGCCATTTGACAGTTGGCAGCGCCCAATCCCGTGATGGCCATTCCCGCGATGATTGTGTTGGGAGTTTTGGCTGTGCCAACGACAAGGTGTCCAACGAAGCAGATGAGATTTCCACCGACTAAAAACCATCGCCGCCCAAGTAGATCGGTATTTGCGCCAGCGACTACGAACATTATGGTAATTGAGATGATCCAGGCTGAAATGAACCACACATATTTCGAAGCGTCTCCAAGGTCCGCAGATATCTGAGGCCCAACTGCAGCCATACAAGGAATTGGCACGAATGAAAGTCCATAGCCCATCGAGAGAATCTTCAGAGGGTCAGGATGTATAGGAATGTTTAGAGATTGATGGCCTTACTGATACTACAAACCAGGTCTTTGGTGTGACTACTGGCTCCTCCTCCTGACTCGGAACTCTGTGACTACCATCCGACTCGATATCGTTATTGCGGGTCTCGACATGTTCCTGTTGCTCTTTCTCCATGATTATTGTATAAATCAGGTCTTTTGGAGTTTCTTTGAAGACAGGGTAATGGTTGGAGAGAAATTATGATAAAAAGGGTCGCCGACCATTTAATCTTATAGATAGAGACCACCATCATACAAAGCAGAGTCAGAGCTACGGACAGTCCCTTAATTGTGCTCGTGCCTTGCATAATCTCAGAACGCCTATGTGGAAAAGGTCAACCGAAGCAGATACCTACTCTACCCTAATTCTGCTAGCAGTGGTCATGTACCCCATTACCCCACACTTTCAAGAAGGAAAAGTTAACCGACATGGATCCGATTGTGAGCTTTTCCCAAGCCACAGCCATTCAGGATCTGCGTTCACATTGGCTTTCTCCGTTTAAGCTTTGTTCTGCGTTGATAAGATACCGGAAGACTTTTAGCTGTTAGACCTCGGCGGTATGACAGAGTTTGGCAACAACGATCATGCCGGGATTCCTGCCTCCTTGGCCCAATCGTGACATGGTCACAAGTGGTAAGCATAACGACGGAAAAGACACGCTGCTCTTGACATCCAAGCTACTATAGCCGTATTGGATGCTCGATCACTGAACAAATTCCATGGATCACAAGGAAATTTGAATTCATCTCGACCGGGAGACGAGCTCCGCAAACGTGGCTTACATTCCCCGGGAAAACTACCCGCCCCCGCAAAACAGAGTCAGAACGCGAGGTACATGCGCATGCTTACTTACTCAGTCGATGAGTTATGTTATTTTATATTGATATGAGTGCCTGATCAACTGTAGAATCAAACATCTAAACCTGTCCAGACTTGGAATACCTCATACTTCTTGGATTCAAAAGTTAATTTCAAAATGTTCGCTATCTATGGAAATGTTCAATTTGTTCCTGGGGGCTACGACGATGTAAGTGGCAGTCTCGAAGGCATGCTTCGAGTGCTAATATCAATTCGTGCAGTGGCAAGCGGCATACGATAAACTCGACGAATATGTCTGGGCCAATGAGCCGACTACAAAGACTTATTATTTTGGGATACCGCTTGAAAACGAAGACAGGTTTTCCAAGACCGATCAGATGCTTGCATTTGAGATCTATGGCAAAAGAGAGGTAGGAGATTCACGAGCTCATGAAGATCTCAAAGGGTGGTGGAGTCTCACATGCTCACACAGGATTTATACGAGACTCATTTCAGCTCGCCCGCAATGAGCACGTTCCTGCAGAAGATTCCATCAACAATGTCTTGCGGTCTTGATCTAACTCACTACACGCAAACCTCAGGCTTTCTTGACAAATCACAGTCTGCTGTTGAATGCCAAGTCATCCATGATACCAAAATTGCGTGTGCTTCTTCCCAAGCACGGGCAGTTGTCCTGGAGAGGCTGGCAAGCATAGCAGCTAGAGAAGAAAAGCAGAAGGGGACGTACACTTTCGTTGTGCTGAAAAGTCTTGACACTGAGACAGAGGTCCGAATCTTTGAAAGATATGAGAGCTTTGAGGCTTTGGAGGCTCACAAATCTTCCAAAGAGGTGGTTGAGTTTTGGTTGGGCTCAAAGGAGCAGATCAAGAGTATGGAAGGAAGAGCTTATGTGCCAAATAACAAAGGATGGCTGACTCGTGATCGCCACCTGGGACAGAGTGAATCTCACTTGTAAATGTTAGAAGAGTAGCAGACTAATTCTATATATCAACGCCTTACCTGTGGACTTTATCTTCCATGCACCGCAAAACTATGTTTTTTACTAAAGGTGAACAACATTTCAGTGCCTTGTTTTGGGAATGGCCAAGAATCACCTAACTCACTAAGTCTGGATGAACCGATCATCTCATAATTGGTGAACCCACCACGTAAGGTGATGTGAATTGCTGCACTAGATATTTTCTATATTGGGCTTGACTCGTGAAGTACACTGATACAGACAGGGCCAAAACTATCTGAGCACTCATTGTTTGCTTAAGCAATCGCCGTCTCCAAATCCGAGTTCTCCCCATGTAACATCTTAAAAAGTGGCTCCCACACAGTGCATGCTCGCTTAGAGGCGTCGCCATTCGCATACTCAGCCTGCTTCACAAGGATACGTTTGTCTGTCGAACATTCCATCGCTTCACCAGTCTCTTGATTCTCGTCCGCTAAGAAATGTTCATAGGCTTCCACGATAGTAGAAATGGGCGTCATGTGAGCCGGAGAGACAGCATCTACCATAGCTTGCGGGATGATCTTTGTGTGGACGATGCCCGGTAGTACTGAGTTAATGAAGATGTTGTCTTTCTATAGCTATGTCAGTGTGGTCGTAACGAGTGGAGACTATCCACACTCACAAGTTTCAATACAGGTGCAACCCCTCGGATGAAATTGATCACGGCGGCTTTAGCACCATTGTACTCTGGATAGCTCCCATGCGGATAGATCCCTGCAACACTGGCAGTCGCAACTATTTTCCCGCCGGGCGTAGGATTCTTCCTCATGAAATGAATGGCGAGCTGAGTGCCATATACTACTCCTTTGTAGTCCACATCTGTGCATGCCAGATTTGGAGCAGGAGGTATTCTATAAGAGAGACGCGTCAATTATAAGTTCTAACCGTAAAAAAGTGGCAAGAGCTTACATATCACTGTCTCGATAGTTCAAGATATAGATGGAGCTCCGGTCCACAATTCCAGCATTAGCCAACACGGCATCGATCCGTCCCCACCTCGAGAATACGGCCTCAAAACCACGAGCTTGCGAGTCATAATTGGCAACATCGACTTCCAAAAAGACTGCATTTTCCCCAAGCTCAGCAACCAGTTTCTCTCCCGGCCCTCGCTGGAGATCGAAACAACCGACAAGCCATCCTTTCGACACCAGATGCGTCGCCAACGCCTCGCCCATTCCCGACGCCGCACCAGTCACGATTGCGACTTTCTTTGTTTCTGGGGCCATGCTGGACAGTTCAATTCCTTTTGATAATAACAATCACTTGATCGGTATGTAAAAATACGCGACAAGAGAGCAAGGAATTTTGCAGAACTATCGCATCTGAGCATAGAAATACTCCCCGGGCTTAAACCGGCGGACTCTCCTCCTACATAACGATAATTCCATGAACAGTCCCGAGCCTTTTCGATCAAGGAGACCTGATTGGGTAATCTGCCTCTGTCGGTTCCTTGTTCCTATCTCCAGAGTTTGCG
Organism: Coleophoma crateriformis; assembly: GCA_003369635.1. Lineage (NCBI taxonomy): Eukaryota > Fungi > Ascomycota > Leotiomycetes > Helotiales > Dermateaceae > Coleophoma > Coleophoma crateriformis. The sequence goes on along the minus strand of PDLN01000016.1, from coordinate 1,275,552 downwards.
GGGAAAGGAAAAGGACTTCCGAGCGATTGACAGCCGTCAGAAGATAGTGTGCGCCACGCAAGTAAAGCGTGACTGAATCTAATCAAGGCTGAAGTCAGAGCCAATGATGGAAATTGGGTTATTGCTTTTTGTCGAAAGGCACGTGGAAATCGAGTTCCGGTTAGCTTTGTCATTCCTTTCATGAGTTCAGTTGATGAAAGGTCCTTTCTACATTTACTGGCATCAACGACGTCGCTTGTCGACTGAACATGGAATTTGTCGACAACACCGCGGTCATGAGAGGTGCCATATAGTTGTTATCGCACTTGCGAGCAACAAGCTTGCAATCCGGCACCCAAGTGGTCCGAATAACACATAGCTTTGGCTATCAATTCAGAACCATGCCCTCAGGCTCTGACCACCAAGTCAACCTGTTTGCCAACAGAACAACCAGATGAACAGAGTTGCGGGCGGTTTTTGCACCACCAAGTGCAGCAATGCATCCGTACGATGGGACTTTGACAAAAACGAGTCTTGCTTTGCGAAATCGTCCGCAGTGAAAAGCTGGCTTACCTGAACTCGCCTGTCCTGGTATTGCAACTGCATTCTGGGATGAGGTCAACCCCCCCCCCCCGTGTCAACACGACGAAGGGCGATGTCCTAGCTGTAATAATGAGCCTCCCAACGCAAGTGTCATCCTGGTTGTTCTGACATACAAAAAGCACGATCTGGAAAGCTCTGGCTCCTCTGCGTTCCGGATCCAGAAAATATACAGTGTGTTTTTTGTTTCCGGCGGCAATTGAGAATTCCATCAACGACCATGTTGGCCCCATCAAAACTTTCGAGGCTCACGCATCGTGATATTTTTTCTGAGGCGCCTCTTCTGTGCGCTTCCTGGTCAAATGAATCTTGAGGTTTTCCGTATGTGAACGACGGGACGACAAAGCGAGTGGTGCAAAGAGCGGGGTTTCCCATAGCGCGGGGGTTTGGTGTGTGCTTGTCGATCAAGATAGTGGGGAAGCTTTGATGAGAGGACGATGACAAGGGCATAGAGCTCAACAAACCATTTCTCAGTCGCAATTTTGAGCTTGCTGCCGTCGCGGGATCGTGATCACAGCTTCGATCCAATCAATTCAATCTTCTCCAGCCTCATCGGCCCGGTCGCTCGCAGACATGTTGTCGTTCCTCGTTGCAACGGTTCCGCGGCGCAAGACCGTTCTCGAGAATCCGATTGTCTTCGAGGGAGGCCGTTCTCAGCTCTATCTATATCCCAAGGATTCCGATTCCAAATACGTAATGCGATGCACGACACCTCCGCAACCCAGTGCGGCCGAGATAAAGGCGGGTGCGTCGGTCGACAATAGCATCATTAACCCTCCACATCACTTCCATGTCTACCAGGAGGAATACTTCGAAGTCGTGAGGGGAACGATGCAAGTCAAATTGGACGGAGCACATAAAATTGTGCAGCAAGGAGAAACCGTGACCATCATGCCAGGAATCTATCACTGGTTCTCGAATGCGTCCGAGAGTGAAGAGTTGGTAGTTGACATTGGTCTGAATCTGAATTCGAAGAGCCGAGACGAACGGTTCTTTAGGAATCTGTATTCCTACCTGGAGGATTGCAACCGTGCAGGCGGTGGGGAAGAGGCAGTGAAGAAGGGGGGAACAGCTGCTGGCGGACCGAAGACAGCTCCAAATCCTTTCCAAATGATGCTGTTCTTGCACTCGGCGGATGTAGCATTGGCACTACCAGGGCTACCAAAGTTCGTTGGAATGCCATTAGGAAGAGCCCTTGTCTGGGTTGGAGCTATGGTGGGCAAGTGGGTGTGTGGTTTCTCGATTTCGTACCCCGAATACTATGCAGGATGAAGGTATTATATACGTGTGCTATACATATCTGTCTCGAATTAGTAGCCTGTCCGATGTTGCTGAAACACTTACTCAAACTATCTCAAGAATTGGATACCCTACCTGATTATCGTCCGATCGTGAAGGGTGATACATTATGGATCGAGATATAGGTAGATCGGGTTATCACTAGCTGTGTCAAGGTAGGTAAGTAGGTTTTCATATCCACCTATTTAGTACCAACGGTGCAGTTTCGAGTTTCTGAACACGCACGAAGGCAATCACCACCAGTCTTCCGAGGTTCGCATACAGTCGAATAAACCCATGGTCGAGTATGCCATTTCAAATTTTCATATCAATTATGCGCAGCTTGTGAGTTAGGATCTTGACCACGCAGTCCTCCATGACTACCGCGTCAACCTACAAGTTTCGCAGATGGCGAGGGTTTCACTGCTGGAGAAGGTATCAGAAACTCCGTCCGCTTACTCGTCTTGCTAGTCAATCCATGGATACTAAAAATCCTGAACCCCGTTACTTCGACCGTCCCATAAGTTGCGCGATCCAACACCGTCAAGTGAGCGTGGTTTCATCCGTCGACTTGACTGGTATTGCATTGTTTGGGAACCGATGTCTTCAATAGCGGCGATACCGGAGCCGAATTATCCTTCGCAATAGCGAGAGCTTTGTAAGTATATCGCTGGATCCACAACGACATATATGAGGAGAACGCTGCCATATCAGGTAAAAGAAGTCCGGTTTGAATTCATGACTAACGAGCCGGGCACCAACAAAAAGCTGACGGCTGGAAATGGCAGCCTGTTCGTTGTCCCTGCACAGTATACAGAAATTTCTCACTTTATTTGCAAGCTATTTCATCTCATCTTGTTCCTTCTCGGTCTACCGGCTTCGACACCAATAGTGCGGGTTGAATCTTCCTTATTTGTTGATGTACCAAGTCGCGACTTAAATGTGTAAATTGCCACGTCAGCTAGCCGTCTCCTATGATGTTCTCTTGCCCATACTCTTCGAATTACACCTGCCAACTCATTGTTGTTCTGGCTCGCCTGCAGTTGTTCTTGATCCTGGAGTGTTTCGGCATGTCTAGAACTCCTGGGATGGGGGCGACGGTCTATCAACGAGGCACCAGTAGAAACTGTTCATACGCGTGAGCAGGTTTGCGCAGCATTGATTCAAAGCCAATTGTCGTTATCGCATGCGTTTTTGGCCTTTCATGTGCACGTATTTCTTCCCACAAGTTTCAATGGATCAACCGTCCTTGGATACCGAAATTGAGGAATCGGTGGTTCGCGAAACGATGCCGTATAAACTCACCATTTTCACCTGATGAGCGGATTAAGTATGCCAGCTTCTCTTCATGCGGTTGCTCGTGCATAATTTCTCGACATCCAGGCCGGGAGCTTGCTAGCAGCAAGATCCCCTCGCATCTCCCCTCTCATGATGTATAAAGTCAAGTCGGCGGGTGGTTCACCTGAGTTTTGTGCCATGCCGCCGACGATGCCGATAGAAAGAAGGAATGTCACTGCCGCATACCAGAACAGCGCTACCACCTGTTATCTTTGCACTCTGACGGCCTTGATAACGTCAGAACTCGGATGTCATGGGAACAACTCGTCGACATGTGCAGTGTGCAGTGTGCAGCACCAATGACGAAGATGCCGCACTCCAGCGGACAACTCGGCATGTTTATGTTTGCATCGATCGCTCCCGGCGCACCCGTCGCTCTCGGGCGGGTGGCCTGTCGCGTGGAGGCGTGGAGACCCAGAGATTTATTAATCAGCCGATAATATTACCTCACCGTTCATCAGAACAGGCCATGGTTGGGTCCTAACCGCGGCGGCAGGGTCTTCAGGGCCGGGATGGATATTTGGGACCACTTACGTGGAACTATTGAAAGGCCTTGCAGCGCGGCAGATCTGGCAGTGGCTTTCCGGGACAGTATACTACTCTCGCTAGCAGAGGATTACCTTTCTTTTCGCTCGGATTTCTCCTGCTCCATGGCTGTTGCTCTCCTCTCAACAAAGCCCCAAATTAGACAGGGCCCGGGCGACGTGCGTACTATACCACGCATGCCCACCACTGAGAAATGATGGGCGGTGCAGCTAGCCATGCTGCTTTGCCTGCACACCGACTGGGTAAGCGAGTCAGACAGCCAGCCAGCTGGACCCTTCGTCCCCTTCTCGTGCCCTTCCTTCGCACGGTCGGGAGTTTCGGCTGGCTCGCGCGAGCAACGAGGATGGGGATCTGCAAAGGGCATGTCGGCTGGTGGTGGGACTTCTAGAAGCCTTTCGGGAGAGCCCCTGTCGCAGTGCGTGCGTTTCACGCTTTCCCATCAGATGGGCTCGGCGGACGTTTATGCGCGCTGATGCTCATGCAGGAAAGAGCTAAAGGCTGCCGTTGCCAATGGGATGGCGCTCGAGTCTCGAGTCTGCGTCGAGTCTCACGTCTGGCGCTGCACGCGTTCCCGCCAGATGGGACGTCGGTGTGCGGTACCGTCAGCACCCTCGCCGGGACGACGATGACATTCGAGGAACTAGTTCGCCCTCCCAGACAGGGCGCGGGTGCTTGACTTTCGCACCCCCAGGAGGGTGAAACGGAATGGTGCAAAGCACTTACTGGCCGCCCAATACGGCAGCATCTGCAACAGCGCTAGGGGTCAGACGGAACCCTCGGCCAAACAGCGATCGATGCTGCCCTCACCGAATAAGGCTGTCCACGACCCTCCGCGCCCGAGGACCCTGGAGCAGCACGACCCGGCCCAGCTCCCATATTAATGAATAGGATGTCCATGCTCTGGCTGCCGCTCTGCTGCGCTGGTTCGGCCCAGAAGCATGTCAGCTCTCCCACGTGAACTAGACACCTCTTCAAACGTTGTCCGAAACAGCTGATCTGTTTTTATTTCCTCGCCATCGACCGAGGGTTCGTTCCAATCCTGCTGACCTACCGACCCTGTGGCATACAAGTATGCCTGGCAGCTGCTCGCCTTTTCTCACTGTTGTTGTTGAAGATCCTGCCGCGGGCCACCTCTGCCAATGTCTATGTCCATCATAACCCAGATTATTAGTAGCGATGGAGGACGAGTTCGAATCCAGGCGCCCAGCATCACCAATTCGCCGTTGGGGCAGCAGGAAAATGGCATTCCTTCTGGCGCCGCCGATGCCAATGCCGTCGAAGACCGGATTGATACAGACAGTGTGCAGACCACCAACCTAGGCGCTGATCCCGAGAAAGACCAACCCGCGCCGAGGCGGACGCTCGAGAAACTTGCACAGAGAAATCCCAAGCCGATGGACTATCCATCCATGACCTTCGGGCCACCGATCATTGTCCTCTTCGATATTGTGGTGCCCTGTATAATCTACTACGTCTGGTTCGACATCAACCGAGCACGATGGGTAGACTCCTGCCGACCCTACGACAGCCGCGGCGAGACCTGTCCCATTCCCAAGCCAGAATACAACGATAAAATCCTCGGATACGCGGTTATCTCGTTCGGTTTTGGCGAGCTCTACATTCTGATCGCGCGGGTGTACCGGCTGCTCAACGAGCGTGACAAGTGCGCTCCTCTCCTATCGCGCTCCAAGTGGGAGCTGGATGCGACCTCCTGGGTATATGGCGTGTCGATGATCTGCGCTTTAATCCCCTTCGTGATTGGCAGCAGTCTCGAGATCCCGCAACTATACCTCTACTCCCCCAGCTTTCTCATGGCCTTCCTCGGCATCATCATGCTCATCACCCTGATACCCGTGAAGATGCCCATCGGCATCAACTCACACGCCCGCGGTGGAGGACTCCGACCCTTCATCTACTATGCAGCGGAGGATTTCATCGCGGTGGACGGACTGCAAGATCGCGAGTTCCGCATCCGGTACAATGAGCGATACGATTCATCGAAGCCCTTCCGACGTATGTTTCTCTGGCTGACGCTGTGGTGGGTGCTTGGGATTTTGGTATACTTGGGCTGTGTTTCAGCCGTGATCTGGACCCTGGAGTTCCACTACGCATTTGGGTTGTCACTCGGCGTTCTTTTCTCATATATAATAATCTGGGCCGCGGCATCGTATTGGTTCGTCCAGTTTGACATGGAACGGCAGCGGAAGGCGTACGAGCGAACGCTTTCTTAGGTCTGCTAATCGGACGGAAAGCACGCAAAACAACTACAACTACAACAATAAACACCTCGACACAGATGTCAGAGGTGGGTGTAACGACATGGGATGGTATGAAAGTTTAGAAACTCTGTATTTAATAGCTCAGCGTTGGTATTCGCACGCCGTGGAGTTTTGATAAGATATATAAATATACATATAAGTGATATAGGAATATAATTCTCTCGCGCGCAACCAACAACGAGCTTGTGGTCGTGGAACGTCCGAATACGGGAGTTGAGGACCGAAAGATGCAATGCGCACGGGTGAAAGGGCTGGACCACCCAGCTCAACTCCCAGTCCACCCACCCCAGCCGTTGTAGATCTGCAACCCGAGGCCTGGCTCGAGGACTTAGTCCCTTCCGAGTTTCTACTCGCGACAGGAGGCGTGCCGCACAAGTCTTGGGGGAAACGGTGGGATAAATTAAGCGAGCGAGCGAGTGATCGCCCTGGCGCTGAATCCATCCCGCCGACGAAGGATTTGCGGAGGTTAGGGTTTGCATGCATGGCTCCGGGACGGGGAGTGGAGGGTGTTTTTCGTATAGCGAGGTGGATGATACGCCAATACGTACTCGTTGACTCGACCACTTCATGCACTTTTGCCAAAGAACGGGTTGTTTCACTCCTCCCTTATTAACTCAACCTCCATCCATCCCAAAAGACACACTAGTCAGTCTCGCCAATGCCGAGTTCATCACCTCTTGGGGGTGTGGAGATCCTCATCTAAGAGGAGAAAATGTTATTTCGAGGTCGTGCCTGTCGGTTCATCAAGTTGTTGCCAAGCTAGAAGAAGAATGGGAGAAGCGCCAAGCTACGGCACCGGAGAAGCGATGTGGCGTTGCGGGAGGACACAACACAGTGCAGCAGAACAGCGGACCTGGCCACTAGCAGAAGATAGGAAAGCGTCAAGCCACCTTAAATCAACAAGGTATATATATATCTTTGACAATCGAGGTTAAATTCCTCTTTAATTGAGGTCTTGACAGGTAGGAATGCTATTCTTCATCACCTGCTGCATCACCTTTAGTGGGGGCAAAATACTTGCAAGAGTCCCAGAAGCAAGCTTCCTAGTGCAGAACCATTTTCAGCTCTTTCCAACCGCAAGTCTATTACTCCCTGCAACAGGCAATGTTATAAGCCCCTAGAAAAGAAAGCTCGAGATACCCCTCCATCATCACTCCATCTCCGACACAATCTTCGCCGGCTTGAAATTGACATTCAGGCTGAGAAGGTCCGGCCGCGAGTAATGCCCAACCGTATCAATCATCCCCTTCGCATAATCAATATCCGCCAAGTCGATATCGGCCGTGAGGATCCTTCCTCGCCCACCGGCAAGGCTTTCGCCAACGGGCGACCATCGGGGCCGAAAATCATGGAGAACCCCCCGCCGGGCTGTGGCATCGCAAGCCAAGTCAGCAGGCAGGCACACCAAATTCGCAACTAGGAACAGAGAGAGGGATGCTTACCACTTTGAAGAGCGGGAAGCCGCCGGCCATGTTCAGCTTTTCGAGATTGGCTTCCGTGACGACCTGGGTGGCGACCAGGACGAAGGCCTGGCCCTCGATGGCGAGGAACTGGCTGGTGAGCAGGTTCGCGACATCGGTCTCGTGGTACGGCCACTTGAGTTCGCTCGGGTCCGGGTCCGGGAACATGGGCGGCCAGCCGGCGACGTGGATCTGCACGCCCTGGGAGTATTCATAGTACCGCAGCAGCGGCTGGAGGTGCTCCCAGCAGTTGAGGGCGCCGACTTTGCCAAAGGGGGTATCGACGACGGACTTCAGCGAGTCGGCTTGCCCGTCGCCCCAGATGGAGCGTTCAACGTGCGTGGGCTTGATCTTCCGGCGGTGGTGGATGATCTCACCAGTGGTGTCAATGAACGACTGGGCGATATACAGCGAGGCACCATCTCGCTCGCTATAGCCGAGGACGACGAAGATGCCAGCGTCTTTGATTGCCGCTCGTATGCGGTCCATTTCCGGAGAGACTCGAGCGAGAGAGTTCGCCATGTACCGGTGGATGAGTTCGGTGTTCTCCACAACGCTTTTGGTCCATATGGCCCTGCTACCTGCATCAGCCGTGGTTCTTGAATGGGACATGCCTTTGCTGCGAGGCGAATGGTCCACCTACCATGGATACCCAGGGATCGAAACTTCTGCAAAGCCCAAGACTTGAACTCCATCCTGAGCCGCCTGTTTGATGATTCCAATCGTCTTCTCAACACTGCCTTGCAGATCGAGCCAGACTGGCTCCGCCTGCACAGCACCAACTCTGACTTTCGAGCTCGTCATGTTCGATGTATCGAGGGCTTGTGTGAGGTCAGAAACGGCGCTGTCACCCATATCAAGTTGCAAGTACTTTCTTAGAACGTGCACCTATTAAACGACAAGACAACGTAACAAGTGAGCGTTGAATCAAAACAAGAATGAAAAGTGAAGTCCACGAAGCAGAAGAGAGTCTTTAACGCCTCAAATACATCACTTGCGAAACAAAGATTGATTCCCCAATCTGGAAATCCATCGCCCAGCTCCAGAGGGATTCCTCGGATTACAGCTCAGAACTAGGCCATGACTTACAATCTCGCCAAGGCCTTTCTCCAGAACGACCAAAGCCATCGGGGTTTGAACTCTTATCTTCCCTCCCAAAGCCATGACATGTCGTTGAAGAGCGCCAGCGATGGCCCAGGGACTAGGCCGGCATGAACGAACGAGCCAGGATGCATGGACGCGACTCCACCTCGCGATCGCAAATTCCTGCCCGTTTAACCATGGACTCGCAGGCGAGGCACAACGCGACGTCCTCTCTTCCGTCTCTCAGCGATACGTAAAAATAAAACCCCATCTCATTGCTTTCTTTGATAAAGTTTCCGAGCAGCATGCTCGCAGGACGGATAGTTAGTTGCTTCCGGCCCGCGGCCTGCGCGCGGGATGGGGTTTCCTGGTTCAGAGGATCGAGTCCCTTCGGAGAGGGAGAAGAGGCAAGAGTTTGCGATCGCCTGCGTCAAATCCACCGCAAGGTCGGTCGGTGTCCAATCTTGTCCGACCACACCATGGATGAGCCGGCTCTTTTCGAGTCTGCAGTAAGCCGCTGCGATCTTCAGTGCGGTGGAAAAGACGAGCTTTCGCTGCGGAATATGTACAACTGTGAAGCACATGGGGATATAACCTCGTTTTGCAGGACACCGCCAGGGACAGACTGGTATGTTATCTTAAAGGCTTGATATGCGGGTAATCCAAACACGGTACGTGGAAACTCTACCCTACCAGCTGAACTGACTTGGAAGAATTACAAATCTCAGTCTTCTGGTCAGTAAGCCGGCCATATAACTTCTTGATATGAACCTATTATGGAGGCAATAACCAAACTACGCAAGCAAATCAAGCCAACAACTAACCGTAAGATAAAGACTGGACGTTTTCTATTCAGTATTGAGCAACCTAAAAGATTTCCTTCGACAACTATGGTGCGATAAATAAATAGTTACAAGAATAGTAATGACAGTGGATCTAGACCATCTTTTCGGAACATCGGATTCACTCCAAATCCTCATCTCTATTCATTCCAAGCTCCCGTCTAGAAGACGCATGCTGATAAAGACCGTTTTCCCATTCGTATGCAAATTGCATAGTATCGCATATAAAACCCCCTGGATCTCAGAACAAAATCCAGAACCCAAAAAACAAACGCCACTTGAAAATGCTTGCGAAAGAAGCGAAATCCCCCCTAAATGAAGCGGTAGAGATGGCTAAATGCAAGACAATAACCTCCCTATTGCAATTCTCAATCAGCGTCCAGGACTTCGCTCAGGACTTCGTTCAGGACTACTTCGTTCCTCATATTGCTCTACCATCTCCAGAACCCGGCTCTTTGGTCGATGAAGCCGGTTTGTCTCCTTTCCTTTTGGCGTCGCACTCTGCGATGGAGGTTCAGAAGCTTGCGGTTCCGGTTCAGATTCGGGCTCGAGAGGGGGTGGCGGAATAACAGCATCTTTTAAACTACCCTGCCGACTGTTCAGACTCCCAACATCACTAATATCCTCCGCAACGTCGTGGTTAACAACACGTAGCTTCTCCTTTGGAACAGTGAACATAACTTGGACGACGCGGCGCTCTACGGCTTTCTCAATATCCCAGTCATCGTCGGCGTCGGCGTCGGCGCCGCGGTCGATAGGTAGGTTAAAACGAGGCGGTGTGCCGTCTGTAAATGTTGCGGATCTGCCAGTAGTGTTCGTCATCGAAAGCCCTTCAGCGCTGTCTTCCCAGTCTCCTCTTCCTTGCTTCCTCCTCCAGAGTGTGGCACCGGCACTGACAGTTCTTCGGGGTTCTGAGCTTGCTAGTCCAGGATTTGCATTGATATATGTTGGACTTTTCTCTCCGTTGGAATAGTTTGGAGATCTGGGACTCGTCTGCCCACTATGGCTGGGCTCCCCAACAAAGACTCTTCGGAGACTTCCAAGCCACCCACCTTGGCCCCTTCGACTGAGTCCATGGGCTTTATTTTTCGATGGACTTCCCAAAGGCTCGGCGTAAAGACGAGTTGGTGAACCATCTCGGCTACTTCCACAGTCATCAGGATGTGGGAGTAAGATTTCAGCCTCAGCCTGAAGAGCTGGAAACGTCGTCCTCGCAGTATTGAAGCTTTCCCCGCTACTGCCAGCGCTCTTTGGTGCAGTACATGATCTTTGGCCTGATTTGTCGGCAACCGTGTTTTGATTCGCAGTTCCACCAGCAGAGCTAAAGGGTGCCATAATATAACCCCTCAGAGAATCTGATCGAGATCGTCCTCCAGAACCAGAACCTGAGCGACTAACAGTCAAAGCAGAAACAGCAGCGCTGCGTTCGCTAAGATTACTGGCAGTCCTACCACTATCCTCTTCCGAGTTATAGCCAGCATTCTGCGCAGCAAGGACTTGAGCGCGCTTTGTTGGCGATAGCCGACCAGCGGTCGAATGCGATTTTGCTTGGTGCGTCAGAAGTGCCTCCGCCGCAGCCCAGTCAGTAACCCATTCTGATATCTCGCGCTCCCGCTCCTGTGCCAAATGTTCCGGGGTTAGTGTGGTCGGTTTTACTTGATGTGACCTATTGATGGCGCCTGGATCTTTGAACGGGTCCGAATAACGATAGGATTCTCTATTGATATCGTCAGAGGATTGGCCTCGATCCAGACCCACAGCACGAATACCGCTCGATCCATATTGAGGATTATCAAGGTCCTCGTCTGCTTCATATATGGGGTGGATCGGACCGGCGGTTCCAAGACTGTTTGTTCTTGCATGAGAAGTTCCTGCCTCGAAAGTCGGTGTTGCCTGATATGCGCCACGAGCACGGGAGTGGAGAGGCTTTCTTGCAATCTGCTTGTTTCCTACTTGGGGGATGCTCGATCCGTCTCCGAAAGCATGGACTCCAAAGTTGAGATTTTCATATGCTGCCATGCTGCTCATAGAATTGTAGACATGATCGTCCTCATAATTTGTATTCCATCCTCCATTAGACCACGGGAAACTCCTTGGGCCCCTCATTCCCCATTCAGGATTCTGTCCGGATGCATACAGATTTGCTGCACCCAGACTCAAATCACTGATGTGCTTTTCTCTCTCGTCGATTCTCTTCTGTTTCAAGCGCTTACTATACCAAAAGTAAACCCCAAAGGCAGCAATCACAGCAGTAAACCCGAGGCCTAAACCTGCACCGAGGCCAACCTTCTGCGCCGTTTCCTTCGCCGAAGACCTCGAGTTGGGTGCTTCTGCCGCTGATGCAGCAGCAGCAACATATGATGGGTTAGTATAGTTTGATGTCCAGCTCATACTCGTTGCGTTGAAGAGGAGTGCAGTAACACCCGATGTCGACCGGGCACGTTTTGACGATGGCGTAGAGATGTTGTGGCCTCCGAGGATCAACATTACATTCCCAGGTAGCATCACAGCTCCATGGCCATACAGCCCCGCTCCGGAGGGTTGATTCGCCGGCACTGACCAAATCCAATCTCCCGATCCTCCGTATCCAGTGCCAAGATTCAGCACCGCGAGCTGAGGATCAGCAGCTGTGGTGATGTCGCCGACCCAGCCGCCATAGACGATGATACTTGTACCATCCTCGGTTAAAACGGCGGAGTGTCCAGATCTGCTATCAATACTGGTCACAGCCCTGTCAACAATACTCTTGACAGCTAGCTCTGTATTTCCTTGACTTGATGGTGAGTTCACATTGGGGAAAGTCCAGCTTCCTTCGGGCAAGCTCCAAATCCCCACTTGGCTCATGTTGATGAATGCAGTCTGTGTATGCCCACCCAGAAGGAGGAAGCTTTGAGTTTGAGTGACAACACCCGAAGCATTCGTGTACGAGGGACTAAGTCCAGTGATCGTGAACCCTGCCTCAGGTATCGGCGGTCCTTTGCTCGAAGCAAGATCCAGAGTATAGGCAGCATTTGAATCGGAGGCGGTCGATGGAGACAGGACGAGCATATGGTTGGAATATGAAGCTGCTTCTTGCCAATTCGAGGTTGTAGCTGCCGAGTTGGGACACATGCCCCCAAACATAAATATACTCGTCTTGGCCGCGCCAACGTCTGCTAAATTGGAATAACTGAATGCTGTGGATAGAAAATCGGCTCCGGGCAAATCTGAGGCGGTTAAATCGCTGGCGGTAGTTGTGCTTCCTTGCGCCCACGTTCCATTTGCGCTGATACTCGTGTTCACAGGAGTGAACCTCCACAGTGCAGAACTCGACGCAGTCGAACAGGAACCTGCGTAGACGGAAATTTCGCCATCGTAAGAGATCGTCGGGATAAATGCGGTCGAGTCGTCGCTTGTGAAAGGGAGGCTGGTGGTGACAGATTCGAGTGACAGGTTGGCCACATTTACGTTCGAGGAAATATTCAAGGCCACGAGCTGATGCGCATTACTTGAATCCAATGGGAGAAAGGCGTAGACCAAGTCGCCAGTTGTGGATAAAGACTTCTGCAACAGCAACGTTGACGGCGTATACGGCAGCCTCGGAGCGCTGGCGGCGTGCGCATATGGTATCAGCGTCCAGAGAAGGATCGAAAGTAGCAGCTTCATGCTGAGAGATGGTGGGGTAAGGATATGTGGAGGTGAGTAGGATCGGTCAGTGCTGATCACATTGTCGTCTGTCTTCCAAGTGGGGGTTGTTTTGGAGGAACAATCTCGAACTTTGCTGGGCAGGCGCGCGCTGTTGCGTTCCGGTGAGATGCGGAGTGCAGAGCGCAGCTCGTACATTCATGCACTCGAAGGTGGTCGATGGCGATGCAAAATCTTGGTGGTTGGGACTCAACGCGATCGCTGCCGTAACTTTCTGGGCTCCACGTCGGTATGTTCTGCAGGAAGAAAACCAAACCCACCCAGGCGACACGGATGGCCAAAACAGAGACCGTGATGGGTCGAGTAAACAGAAGACCCTTGGACAGGCATCATTGCTGCTTCCAAGGTATTGCAGGATCTAGTTCTCGGTGGAGCCTGGCCATGGCCAATCAGAGGGGCAACGGTCGCAATATCAAGATCGTCTCCGCGTACCATTGTTGACGCAACGCTTGCGGGTGTTGTCATGGGCGACGACCCTGGGGTGTCGCCTTTCACATGCCACTTCAACTCGACCGTCGAATCCCGAATACATCGTGTCTACAAGATATGGCGGTCTCCCCTCACGTTGGGCTGGGATATGATTTGCAGTCAGGACTTCCTCCTTACGACCAGTCCCCTTCCCAGGGACGATAGCCGTTGATTAGCAAGATGCGGGGCGTGCTTCTGGTCATGCACGTACACTACCCCGCGCTCAGCTCTTCTGTACCAGCACCAGGACAAAGGTTATTGTTGGAAAATAGAGTGCGCAAAGACTATTTTCTGGCCCATCGTGGACAAATATCGCGAGGAGTACGTAAGGAGACAAGCATGCAGCACTAACCCTGCCAGTGAAGGCAGTGAGCAGTTTTGGTTGAACTCCACTCCAAGTTTTTTGGCATCGCAGATGTAATCAGCTGCCTGATTTGGATGCCTTGTCTTCTCCAACAGGACAACGGTTCTCTCGGATCTTGCCGGTTTCCAAAACTCGGCCTGCAATATCACGAAGCCTAAAGTCATAATAAATCGAACCGAGGATATATCTAAGTATCGCTTGATTCAACATCACATCGCCTTTTGACAATAGTGTTGCGAATAGTTTGTCGGCTTCTTTTCTCGGCCGAATTCCCGACCTTGTCGAGTTGAGAAAAGTAGAGGGTTCCATCCTCTGCCGTCGTTCAGCACCCCCTAGCAGTATCCAACCCATGAAGCTATAGCCATCAAATATCGAGGGCTCGGACATAAGAGTGGACCAATGCACCAATGTGAGAGTTTGACAGACGTCTGTGATCGGTTTATCCTAGCCGAAAGCCAAAGAAAAGCAAGAACCGTTCGAAAAATAACCTTGCTCATCTTTCCATTGTCTTAGCTCATGGACATCGCCAAGGACAAATGGGAAGAGAGGCGGGCAGGCTGACGGTCCCCTCACCCGAGCAAGGAGCATTCTAGACAATGCACAATGATGCACCTTCGGGTTCACGATACGTGATCGAATGACCGTACAGTTTACATGCGTCTCCGGCGAAGCATACCTGAAGCATCTCCGGGGGACCGTTAACCAAAAACCATCATGGGTCGAGTCTCGATCCCAAGCCGCAAGGCTGATAGCTCTCGCGTTGTTATGTCTCTGAATCGAAACCCAAAAATAGGGTGTCCCATCCACACCTCGCAAAATCAAGAGGGTGTGCTCCGGTGAAGCGCTAATGTAAGGTACGAGCAAGACACGAAGTATTGGCTCGTATGGGCCAACGTCGGAGGAGACAACAACAACACCAGGAATGGGGAGGTGCCGTGTATATAAGCGTCGAACGACGATGAGCCATCTTCGAAGACACGAGGAAGATCACGAGACGCTGTCCCCGTCCGCATTGGGCATCCGCCCATTCTCCGTGAGATGAGGACGGCCACGGGGATTGGGAGCCACGGAAGGCTGGAGATGACTTGCTCGCCACCAATCTGCAGCGTCGGGATCTCGTCGTCGGCTTGAGGGCGACGACGAAGCAAAAGGGGCTTGAGCCATGACATCCCATTGAAAGGTAGCAGCGGTGTGCGGAGATCTGGACGGCGCGGCAGTCATGGCCAAGTTTTGGAGGGCCAGTGGGCGCATGCCTTGCATTATCGGTATGTATGACCAGCACAAAGCACCGACCGGCATCAGGGCCAACGACGCTCCTGACTAAATTTAGGGGTTGGGGTGGACCACAGCCAGCCAACGACGGCGGCCTGGGAAATAACGATGGACAAGGGACGGGAGGTTACACCAGGCAAAGGGCGAAAGCAAAACCACCACACACACGTCGCTGTTTCACGGTGAGCGCTGCCAGCATGGAATGGCAGGGCCGAGATGTTTCTGCGCGCGCGGTAATACAGGATGGGCTCACTACTCAAGGCCGTGGAAAGGCAAATCCGCACCAAACAATCTCCCTACATGCTCGCCAAAAGGCTCGCAGCCTCTACCGAGCAGCGGGTGGGGCATCGAGGCGGCCCAAGCTCCCATGACGACAATGATCTCCCAACTCTCCGCTGCCCTGTCCGATATTGTACGAGCCTTCGTCCATCGTCCATCGTACGTCCGGGAGTCTTGCGAGCAAACGAGAGTGCGAGCAACCCCCCCGCCGCGACACTGGCAAATTGCGGGCGAGGGCGAAGCAGCCGATCGTAGATAAGTCCCCTATTTTCATCTTGACTGAATCGCGGTCGGCTGGATGCCTTCCGCGTCATTTACCCGCAACGACCAACCTCATGACAATTTGCTGTGTCGCCCGGTCCGTGAGTTTGCGCGCTGCTCCGGTAAATGAGCACAATCTTCGCCACCGACAGACTTTGCCGTGGATTGTGCCCAATGCCCATCCACCTTCTGCCTTCCTTTCCGTTCCATGCTCTGCTTCCCCTCCCCGCCGGCCTCTTATCAGTGCCGCCGCGATGGGTGTGCGTACTCGTATCCTGAGCTGCTCCATCGCTGCAACACGTGCCAATCGTTGTTCGCGCAGAGGGCAGCAATTGCGCCGACAAGCTTTGGCTCGAATCCATCCGGGATCGCACCGACGGGGATGGTTGTTCCAGTGCACCCATGCCATCGCCCATGGATGGATGATGTTGGAAATTGCTGAATCACATCCCAAAGGAGAAATGGATCTGGGGATGTTACGCAAAGCCGCTGCCCAATCACAGCCCCTGTGGCGCTGGCCTTCCGTTGGAGCTAGCCGCTTTGGGCGGGCCCGCGAGGGATATGGCAGGGCGGTCCATGGCCGGTGGTCCTCTGCCGTGCTGAGGGTTGGTCGTGACCCGACCGCGTAGATACCGTATTGTGCCCTTCAGGATTTGACGATCCGGTATGGCCATGCAATTTGATGGGAGAGCAGTGCAGTGTTGTGCCATCCCGACGACGTGGTGAAACCCATCGTCAGCTGGTCTGCTCAACCGGCCCAACTCTGCTCGTTTCCATTGCGCCGTCATACCATGCATGGCCGCCCAGTCGTCCTATACGAGCCCCGACCAGCGTGCATCATTCTTTCTCGTCGTAAAAATCCTCCGTACCTACGTCTCTTCACCTCACCTCTCTGTCCTTCCTCTCCGGTCCTTACCTTGCTTCACCTTGCTTGCCTTCGCTACCCTCCCCCAGCACCCCGACTTGCCTTTTCTGGCCCTCCAACGGTCACCTCTCATCACGACGTAACGGCGCACTTCATCCGCCTCTATTTGCTACGTGGGATCGACCCTTCCCCGCCGACAGGATCCAGCTGCAACGACCGCTCGACGGCCTCCTGCAAAGGATTGAGTGCTTCCTGCTGGCTGTACCACCCAGCGCGCAAGGTGCCAGTGCCCGAGGGAAGAAAAAAAGGGAAGGAAGTCGTACCTGGCACGCTAGTCCATATCCACCAAACCAAACCAAACCAAACCAAACACCCGCTAAAAACAGCCCGTCTCCGCCAGCCAGAAGGGGTCCCATTACCTTAATCTTCAAATCTTGCTTTTCCACTTCCTCTCCACGCGCGCCCACTTACTTCCTTCTTTCCGTTTGTCTTTCTCTGCCCTCCCACTTCGCTCACCACCACTCCGCCTCGACCTTCGTGATCCGTTCAATTCTTCACACGAGGGTGGTATGGCCGTGTTTGCCTCGACTGACACCACCTGCTGATTCGATGGGATACCTTTGTTGATATTCCCATCCATTGTTTGCACCTACCAACACACCTCCCCCCGGTGCAGTGGAGATCACCCCGACCATAGCCTACGTGCAACTTCGAATCGAAGACGTCGCACCCTCAGCACCACCGCTCGAATCATGGCTCCACGCATCTCCAGCACGCTCGCCTGGCTTGTCGTCGTCCTCGCCTTCATCGGCCAGACGTCCGCCTTGACCACAGCCTACTGCTCAAGTCTCAATACAGCGAGCACCGGCAAGAGTAAGACGAGTTGCTCTCCATATTACCCATCAGGACTGACTGTGTTGTCTCCAGATTCGAGCCTCTACCAATCCAACGGCCTCTGTCATGATTTCTGTATCGACAGCTATGCCTTTGCTGTCCTACAAGACGAGGGATGCTGGTGCTCCAATTATGCTCCTGCAAGCACTGTATCGACGAGCAATTGTAATACGGCATGTCCGGGATATCCATCAGATATGTGTGGAGGCGATAGCCTGTACGGATATATTGCTTTAACCTTGTCTCCATCCGGAACTCTTGGGGGTTCCTCTTCAGCTGCAGCCACGAGTAGTAGCGCTCAGGTTCGTACCCCTCCCAGATTCGTGAAGCCACCACAGTAGCATACCTCTCCCCTCTTCTCCTTCTCCAGTCTCTGATTGCCCACTTTGGCAACCATTTTGACTTCTCTGGTGGACGCAGGCGGCTACTGTGACGGAGACTCAGGCAGTTACAGTCGTGCTCACTCCGACCCAGTCCTCCACTACGTCGAGTTCCCAGACGACGACTCCTTTCTCATCCTCGTCCTCATTCGTATGCATCTTTTCCTTTCTGTAACGCTCTTTCGGAGCCTGGGAAGCCTGGAGCCGGATCGTATGCTAACATGTCGGTGCCGCAGTCTCTCACGACGAGTACTGCAACAGCACACAGCACCACCGTGGCCGCGGCAGCCACCACCAGTGTAGATCCGACTGCTACCACGTTGACATCGTCAACGTGGACACCAACCCCCGTCACGTCACTAGAGACGGTGACGGGCCAAGTTCGAACCGTGACGGTTACACCGACCAGCCCGCCATCTTCCGCGGAACAGACGATAGCCAGTAAAAAGAGTAATAGCCTTGGTACTGGCGCAGCCGTGGGGCTGACGATCGGGCTCGTCGCGTTAGTAGCCCTGATCGCCGGTATCGTGTTCTTCTATCTTCGCAAGAAGCGTAAGGAAGAGGAGGAAGCAAAGAGAGCCAGCGCTCTAGCCGTTGTTGAACGTAAGACTAGCAGTGGTGCTGGAAGTGGTGGGGGAGTATCGAGGACGCTGAGCGAAAACTCGAAATACATGCTTGGAACCGATGGGCGACAAGTCGTGGAAGGATGGGATAATAGTGAACCTGGAACGAGAAGAAGTCGGTTGATACCAATTGACCCACGCTTAGACCCCTACTCGGGCGTGTACTCGAACGAAAACAAGAGTCGAGAGAGTATCAACACCATCAGAGACAATCACGACTACTCGAGGAAGTTCAATCAAGCGCGGCCGATTCTGCGAGCCACGAATCCGGACGACTCAGATTGATCCAGGTTCATCTTACCCATCACGAATACGACACGAATTTCTTCTAATCATCAGTAACATGATCTGTACGTTCCGCAACTATATTTCAGCGGACGTAGGCGTTTGAGCGACGGGGTCTCGGGAAAGTCCCAACACTTGATTTTATGGGCACTAGCATCGGCTTTCTTTTTCGGCCATCCACGAGCATCGCGGATTGGCGCACCTACCGGTAATTGCTCTACCCACGTATCGTGGACGAGTATATACCTCTCCTTTTCTCAATGTATGAATACTTAATCTTAACACGCACACTACCACTCGGAAGGGGAGGGGAAGATGGGTTGGATTACCAGGGCCTGAATACACAGCGCGGGCCTTTGATCAGGCACATACAGAAGAGCGAGCGGGCAAGCCGATGGTTTGATTGGACTTCTTTCGAGGAAATGGAAAGATTGTTATCGTGGGGGATTCAGAGCATCTTGGTTGTGGCAGTAAACTGTACATAGGAGCCCCCTCCATCACGTATGCAGTTGCTTTTACAGCTACTAGCTCGAGGATAGAAAATAAATAGAATACTACGGCTAAACTCGGCTTCCTGATACGTCTTGGTGATATATCAATAAGGAAGAACTTACAGGGTATCTGTTACACAGGAACTCTTCCGCACGCCTTCATAGCACCATCGTCTTTCGTCCATCCCAGATGCTCGCTGTCACCACTGCGCACCATGAGGCCTGAGTAAAACAAACGTCCTGCTCCAACCGAACCCCCCTCGACCATCCTTCCCGATCCAATCTATTCCGACCCATTCATCCATCCCAACCACCCTACCCCTCCAAATCACCCCACTCAAGGGTCCCGCCGCCTCTTTCCACGCCTCGTATCGCCTATCTCTCCACTTTCTCTCTCAAAAGGAAAGACGAACCTATTCTCTTCCGCGCTGTACTGCGCTGCACTGCGCTGCGCTGCGTTGCGTTGGCCTCGTGCATGCCCATGCCCATGCCTCCCGCTTGCACCTCTGTGAGGTTGTGGCTGGGAAGGAAGAGAGGAGAGAATTGGGAGGTGGGAGGTGGGGGGGGTTTTTTGGTTAGCGGTTCTTCTTCTTTTACGTGGAAGTGCGTTGATATGGGTGGGGGCTTCTTTCTTAGGAGGGACGTTCTTGTTAGGGGTTACCTTACCTGCGGGTTTGGGTAAGTGTTGGTTGTGTCGTATGCTTCGCTTAGGGGGGCGGTTTTTTCCTTGTAGTAGAAAAGGGGGGTTAAGCGATAGAAATTTTCTATGGGGGGGGGGGGGGTGGAATAAAAATTAGAGAGGCATGGGCAAGAGGATTTATATTTGTACCTTCACTGCCTTGAACGGGATAGCAAAACGATATAATTAAAAGGTGG
This sequence comes from Coleophoma crateriformis, assembly GCA_003369635.1. Classification (NCBI taxonomy): domain Eukaryota; kingdom Fungi; phylum Ascomycota; class Leotiomycetes; order Helotiales; family Dermateaceae; genus Coleophoma; species Coleophoma crateriformis. The sequence continues at coordinate 1,255,405 of PDLN01000016.1, read as the reverse complement.
TTTGTTCATTTGTAAGTCTCCAGAAATGATGAGGTATAAAAGTCTGCGATACAATTATGACAAATTCTGAATCGGTTTGAATATTCTGAAAAGTCGTTCCTCATTCTACTTCGAGTAGTTTTGTCCCGAAATAGAAAAAAAAAACACATTAAGATTACCTACAAACTCGCACTCCCTTGGGACTCGAATGGAAGGAGGAGCACCAGGATGCCGGCTGTGATGAATAGGGCCCCGCTGGTGTATACTGGCGCTGCCGTCTCGAGGTTTGCAAACATGGCGATGATAGGCTACGGCATTGATTAGCTAGTCCCTTTTCCTCGCAATGCTCGTCTACCAACTCCAAACTTTGGGATCGAACAGGCAAGGAAAGCAATGCAGGGGGGAAAACCACTTACAGCCATAATCCCGAAAACCCGATTTGCACTGGCCGTCAACGCATTGCCCGTCCCCCGATCCTTGGTCGGGAAGATCTCTGGCGTGTACGCGTACAGAACGGCATACATGACATTACTACAGAAATTAAAGGCACAGTTCCAGCCCAGGAGCTCTGAGGATGTTAGGGCCGTGGTACTGCAATACAGAAAGACGCCGGTGAGGATGGTGCTAATGGCAAGAGTTCCTCGCCGGCCGAGACGTGGAACTTCGACGAGTACAGCCCCGATCAGTGCCCCGGGGATACCAAGGACGGCAATGATTAATGAGTTGCGATAGGTGAGGTAGGTAGAGCCGTCACCGAATTTGGCACCTCTGGTCGCTTGTATATATGGGAGGAACGCATTATAGAGCGGATAGCCTAACCCAATGAACGCCCATACCAGCATTATAAGGGCTGTTGACCAAGCTAGCTTGCGTGTGTTGAACAGCGAGCGTACGTGTGTGAGGTTCAGTTGGGAGAGCCTATTCTTGATCGCGGCGCCGGTGTTAACTTGTGTGAATGTCCCGTCTGGATCACAGGCTTGAAGGTCCGCGAGGCTGACTGTAACATACCAGTTAGATGCAGCAATATGAGGGACTAAGTGAACTGGACTCACGTCTCGATTCCTTCCCATTCCGGCGTGCAACCTCGTGCACGATTCTCACAGCTTCCTCGTCCCTCCCTTTCCCCATTAGGAACTTCGGGCTCTCATAGACCGTAAAGTAGCAAAATCGCACTATGAACTCCAACATTGAAATCGTACCCATAACAATCACGAAGTACCTCCATCCCCTATTCTCAGCCCGCGTACAGGTTGTATCTTCCTGACAAGTCAGGTTCCCCAACAACGGCCACGCAATCAGGATCGCAACAACCTGCGCAATGGCCCAGTCCATTGAGAGCACGGTAAGCAGATACTGATGCGAGCCGGGCAAGAATTCCAAGAAGACGGCCGAATCCACGGGCAGGTTTCCCCCGACGCCGAAACTCCAGAGGGCTGCAAAGATCCCAATGGCGGCGAAGTTGGGCGAGGCGGCTGCGATCAACCCAAAGACTCCGGTTACGCCGAGCGTGAGATTGAAAGCCCAGCGGCGTCCGAAGATGTCGCAGCCGAAACCCCAGAACATGGCACCGGCGAGCAGACCGATGTTCTGGGCCAAGGACAGGAGAGGGGGCCGGGAGGGGAGGAATTCGTTGGCGATGGGTGTGACTAATCGGATGCTTGTAAGTTGTTGTGCAGGTTTCTCAACTTGATGCATGGCTTGATTCAGGTGAGCTCACATATCAGGGACGTTACAATGGGCCATAGATTATCATTCGCCCAACCAAAGCCAACGACAGTGAAGAGTTGCCATTGGTACCAGCCCATTCCGATTTCTTGGATCTGAATATAGGTCAGCAGGGCCTTTGCGCATGGGGTGGAACCAATGCTGTGGGACTTACAGCATGATTTAGCACTCGAGCTTTTGCTTCATAGACGGGATCAATGGTTCCTCGGGGCAACACCGCATCTTCGTCACGAGCGGTATCACCATGGGAACTTTTGGTGTTCGTGCGCTGTCGGGAGGTAGCTCCCTTACTGACGTCGACCCTGTCCGTCGCAGCCATGGTGGGAGTGGGAGCATGTAGCAGGCAACAATGGCAGTGGGTTCTGTCCCCCAACCTGGCCCAAGGCAAGTGAAATACAGCCAGCCGCAAACACCGGTGAAGGCAAGGATATAGCTCTCCCGATCAAGACATATCCCGTGGCTCGATAACCCAATCGCCGCTAAAAGTGGCTGATCGACGACTCATTGGGTCAGCGCGGTCCCCCGCACTAGAACGAGCGGACCGCGGGGATCGACCAGCGCACGGGAGCGGCCTTGCTTGGCCGGCTCAGTCTTGCGGACGCATGTTGACTTGGTTTACTTGAGGGTCGTGGTGGTCTGACCAAGGTGGGAAGTGGTGCTAGCATGGGGTGAGCAACTTTGGTTGGCGTCTTTTAGGGTTGGCAACGGTGAGGGACCTTTTGAAGTGGTGCCTTTTAGGAAACCCGAGCGATGAGTGCCGTCGGAACAAAACATGGCGGTGGGCGCGCTCTGATACCAACCCCCCTCACGCACCAAGCGCCATGTCATGCGTTTCTTCCTTCAGTCTTGGCTTGTCCTTTGCTGAAGTAAGCTACCCACTTTCTTTTACGTTCCCTTCTCTCTCTCTCCTCTCAATTTCTGCGGCCGGGCTGACAGTGCTTTGCACTTTGCAACTTGCTCAACGGTCTGTCCTTACCTGCTCACTCTCTCACAGCCACGGTCCCGGTAGGAACTCGAGAAGGGAACTCCCACGAATCCTGGAAGCCTTGAAACCCCAGAGGCTGAGCAACATGGCTTCGAGATCCTGAAGGACTTGGTGAGGTTTTCGGATCCATCCAGCGTGCTGAGCGAGCCCTTGGGATGGGAGGAAACAGGAGCATTCGGTCGCTTCAGACAGATCACGTTTTGTCGCAACTCTAACTAGGATCCCGTCTGAAAGTCTCCAGTATATCCCTGTTGCCGATCCTGTCCATGAACATTCGGCATCCCGGGGTTGTGAACCATCCGATGTTGCCATAGGCATTCGGGATGATGATGCTCGGTTTGAGAAAAGGTCTATTCTATGGATGCCGTTCTCGTAAATCGCAATGCTGAGGAGGTATAGCCAGGGTGAGGGCGTTACAGTCAAGCCGAAGCATGGATTCGAATCCGTTGTCGAGTGGCAACGATGCTTATTCTGGTATGAAATACCACCAGCTTGCCCATGGTGACGCCATCCCAACTGACTTCAGCACCTCAAGCTTTGTGTATATAACCTCCGCTGGCGCCACTTCCGAAGCCAATACGTTCATTATAAAGTCGCATTCTCGTCGGTCAAAATGAAGCTCGTACCTACACTTCTGCTCGCTTCGGCGTCCTTCTTTCTGTCGACAGCAGCAGCTCCAACGACGACCAAAACCACGAGCGCTGCTGCCAAAACGTCCGCCGCAGCACAGCCCACCGGCACCGGGGCCATTGGGACCAACTGCAATATTGTGGCCAACCACACGGTCGTGGCCGGAGACACCGTCTCGGCCATTGCAACTGCTGCCAAGGTCACCGTCGACCAAGTCACCTTCGTCAACCCCCAGATCAGCAACATCCGCCGCATCAACCCCGGCGACGTGATCCACATCCCCAACTCCAAGTGCGTCGCCCCCGCAGCCGCCCCTCTCGCCGAACCAACCGCAACCTGCTCCAACGGAACGGCCACCACCTACACCGTGGTCGCGGGAGACACGCTGACTATCATCGCCAAGGAGAAGCTGGGCATCACCTTGCCGGCGCTGCAGGCTGCCAACCCTCAGATCACGGACCCGAACAAGATCAAAGTAGGAGATTTGCTCAACATCCCGCTGTGCAAGAATCAGGGAACGACCCCAGCCACAGGGTCCGGAGGAAAGAACTCGACCACGAAGTCTGTCCAGATGCCGACGCGAGGAGAGACCGTGTTCGAACTTGAAGCCAGGAAGCAGGCGGTCTGAAATCTCTTGACCAGCAATGTAGCGATTTAGATTTTTCCCTTCACTTCAGATGGTGCTTAGAAGCAACCCTTTTATTTTATTATTTCTTGGAACATCTCGTTGACTGCGTACGACCGTGACCACTTTGATCTTGTCCCTTACCCCTAGAAGAACCCTCTCCGCGGGCTGAGGAAAAACAAGTAATCTGCAACAGCAGCAACGCCCCGTATCAAGCAGGGCATCAACTATGCGATTGATATGAGCTGCCAACACCAAAGTGGCTGAATGACGATGAGGAAAATATATAGCGGCTACTAGCCAGCAAAGTTGAGTCTGCAAGGAAAGGAAGCGAGTCAAAGACACAAAAAAGTGCTCGGAACGAAAGCAGCAAATAAGATATATATAGCTAAAACCTGCCGGCATGGGCTTGTGTGATCGATAAAATTGCACCGGCCCTACCAGAAGCCTAGCTGCAAAGATCCGCCCTTTCGAAAAGCCACTGGTTCCGATTCGGAGATAAAGAGCGCAAGCCAGCGACAAAGACCTGCACGCTGTATACACAGAACGTTGAATCCCTGATGTCGCATTCCTAAGCTCACTCCTCGACTCGAACGAACCTACTCAGCCAGCCAGCCAGCCAGCCAGCCAGCCGAACCGAGGCACGTTAGCACCTGCCAGATAGGTAGATCACAACCTCGACATATCCGAGTTCCAGACAGGAAACAACGTCGAAATCTTTCTCTCTTCCCAAAGTCAATCAACTAAATGGTATTGACACGTAATCAGTTCGTCATCGTACTCAGTCAAACCTCGCTCAAGTGACTCAATGACCGCTCCCTCACCCACCCAGCCCAGCGCCTTCGGCTGCTCCTCACCCTACGCGGAGCCGCTCTGGTACTCACGGGACATCTCACCCCACTACACCGACTCGCACCGCAGACTGCGAGCAGCGGTCCGAGAATACATCGACGAGGAGATCCTGCCGTATGCATTTGAATGGGAGGAAGCCGGTCAAGTTCCCGCCGCGGTTGGTTGCCCGTTCCTGTTCCTCGCTACGCCGCTCTCTCCTAGACGATGAATATAAGGGGGAAAGGGAAGGGTGAATCCCGCTAACGTGATGAGGTATCGTGACGCAGGTGTTCAAGAGACATGCAGACCTGGGCTATCTTGCGCTGAGTACGGATCTGGAAAACGTGCCGCTGCCGTGCGGTATCCCGCGGAAGGAATGGGATGAATGGCATACGCTGATCCTGACCGATGAACTGTCACGAATAGTAAGTCTACTTTTAAAAAAGATTAGTACAAGCTTGATGACGGATTTTCTTCTCGTATATAGGCTTATACGGGCGTCCTGTGGGGTCTCGGGGGTGGGAATTCCATCGGAGTGCCCCCCATAGTGAATTTCGGCACCGCAGCGCAGAAACAACGATTCCTCCCCGGCGTCGCCGATGGGAGCATTCGGTTCTGTCTGGGGATCACCGAGCCTGACGGTGAGTGCTCAAACTTAGAAATGCATGGCGAACGTCTTAGCTGATCTCAGCCGACAGCCGGGTCCGACGTCGCCAACATCAAGACGACCGCCGTGCGGCAAGGGCAGCACTATGTGGTGAACGGGAGCAAGAAATGGATCACGAACGGCATCTGGGCCGACTTTGTCACGGCGGCGGTGCGGACGGGCGGGGCTGGCGCAGCGGGCATCTCGCTCCTCATCATCCCGCTGCAGGCCGAAGGGGTGACGAGACGCCGAATGGTGAATTCGGGCGTAGGCGCCTCGGGGAGCACGTTTATCACGTTGGACGACGTGCGCGTGCCCGTGGAGAACCTCCTGCACGGGGAAAACCGCGGCTTTGAAGTCATCATGTCGAACTTCAACGCCGAGCGGAAGAGTCTGGCGACGGCGGCGCTTCGACTGAGTCGGGTGTGTGCCGAGGATGCGTGGAGGCATGCCTGTGCCCGCGAGACGTTCGGGACGAAGCTGATTGAGAATCCGATTATTCGGGCGAAGTTTGTCAAAATGGGGAGGTGTATTGAGCCGGCGTGGGCATTTCTGGAACAGTTAACGTGGTTGATTGCGCTTGGAGAGAAGGGACCCGGGGATGCGGTTCGCATTGGCGGTATGACGGCGATGCTCAAGATCGTCAGTACTAGATGTCTGGAGAAGTGTGTGCGAGAGGCGCAGCAGATTCTGGGCGGGCTAGGGTATGCGAGAGGTGGAAAGGGTGGCAGGTTGGTCTCGTCCCCATTTGGCACTGGGCTTGGTTAGCTAACGGTCTTACAGGATCGAAGCAATATCGAGAGATGTCAGAGTGATGGCAGTTGGTAGGCTTCGTCCTTGAGAACGTGTGAGGGATAAATGCTGACTTCAGTCTGTTGTAGGTGGTGGAAGTGAGGAGATAATGAGCGAGCTCGCCATCAGAGAGGAGACGAAGGACTTGAGGAAGTATGCAGATGGCACAAGCAAACTTTGAAGGGAACTATCATACTCTCTTCACATTCAAAGAGGTCTTTGAAATCCAGTTTTAGATATTTTATGGAAAAGCAGACGATGGAAGTCAACTAGACATAGCAACTGAGTGAGATTCAAGATTTCCATAATTCATTACAATGACAGTCGTGGCCATTCTCGGGAGCAAACAAATTCAATAAACGTCGCTTCCGAGGCGCCTGACTACCTGAGTGCTGTGATTCAAGCTGGTAACGCCATATCCCCATTACGCCTAGCATTCCGCTCAAAGATACTTGCTTCGGAGAGCCTGACTGATAGAACTCATTCTGCTTGCCATACCGCCTCCAGCTTGCATATTACTGGCCAGGGCCTCTTCAAGGGCACTTTGTGTGACCGACGCGTCTGCTATTGTGTCAGCTGAATGTCTAATACTTGATCCAGGTCCACGTACCGTCCAGATCACTGAAGCTACTGCCCATACTGGGCGTGCCATCACTATCCTGTCTTCCAACGGTTTTACCTCTGCCGCTAGATCTGCCCGCTAACTCCGCTGTTCTTCGTGGAGACAAAGGACCCGCCGGTCTGGACTTCTGAGCACCCTCTTTATTGCTTGGGACTCTTGAGAAAAGGGCAGCTGAGCTGGCGGACGAGTCTGATGTCTGTGAGTGTTGCGTAATATCGGGGTTCTTCCGACTTGGTAGTCTCCTTGAGATGTTCCGAGGATCGTCGCGTAAGGTCTCGCTAGGATCATGATGTGTATGGGTGTCTGAGCTTGCAGCGAAAGGCATGAAGGCCGGTCCTTCATCATCATCGTCCGGATCATCTGGAACGCCATGCCTTTGAGAAGAAAATCGCGGTGGGCGTCTGAGCAAACGACTCTGTGCAGGCAAGCCCGAGTCAGATGATGACTCGGATAGGGATTCCTCGGTAGAACTTGATGAGTCTGGATGGATATCAACAGTCTTCTTCCTGGCCGGTGGTGAGAGAGAGCGTTTGGGAAGAGTTGCTTGAGCTAGGCGTGGACTGTTCTGCGGTGGTAGCTGTCGAGATGGTATGGTATTCGCTGAAGAGGTACGAGAGAACGGAGGTGCTGCTAAGGTGAGTGTATGTCTATCAGACAACTGGAATATATTTACCTAATGGCTTTCCAGATGCATTTGATGTGCTTCCATCAGCCTTAGGTACTGGGGAGTCTTTTCGAGTAGACAGAGACGATGGCACACGAGGACCTTTTCGATTTCAGCATGTAAATCTTCAGCCAGTCTATCATACTGACCGCCGGAGCCTGTTCTCCTCATAGCCTCGCCTCCCGATTCTGTAATACTTCCCGGAGGTACTGGTGAAGCTGCAGAACCCTTTGACGCCCCGACTTTTCTCATCTGAGCCTTCACTTGGAGGAGTTGTCGCTCGTAGAGCCATGCTGCTTGCTGGAGGAGGAACGCAAGTGTGACTTCGAATTTGGTGGCTCTGGAGGGTGTTAGGATACGGTGGGAATGTTATTGACGTACTCACAACTCTGACCCTAAGCATTATTAGCACTGTCTGGGCTCAAGATACGCACGATACATACAATCGATAACACTATTCTTCGACGCCTTGGAGAGAATCTTCCAAAGCGCCTTGTCTTTCGCGGCATTCCATTCGACCTGAAGCTGTCAGTTCTGCAGATAGGCATAATGTATAGGCAGCTTACAGCGGGAGGGTCCACAAAGTCTCCACGGGGAAACGGCAGTCTTATAAAGACCGTGTACGAAGGATCTTCTGCCGACATGCTTGGTCTGGTGAATGTTGGGGGAATGATGTCGGATGCTTCTTTATCGGAGACAGACGCTAAGATAAAGAAGCACGGTGCCTTGAAGCTAGCGGCTAGAGAACCGACATCTCATAACTGTGCTGCCGTTAAATCAAGGCCATATCGGTAGGTCGACTTGCTATGCTTTCTCGAACATACTGACAACGCCTGAAGCTCGAGGTATTCACGGCATGCTTTAACGTGCTAATACTATGGTCCCTTGTAATCATCAATCTACACTCAACTGGTCCTAACGCTTCAAATTGTAGGCGAGCAACCGCTTCATTCCTTGGACGTCAGACAGCAATGCGTTTCGAAATCGTAGATTTTTGATTTCATATAACAGAATAAGCCGAAACACTTCAACAATCACTAAAATGGTTCATTGGTCTAGTGGTATGATTCTCGCTTAGGGTACACCCAAAAGCAAATTTGCGAGAGGTCCCGTGTTCGATCCACGGATGAACCCGAAACCACATTGTGGTTCTTCTCTTTTAGAATTTTCTTCATTTTGCTGTCGCAAGAGATATCCGATGATATGAATATCTGTTTATTCTGGAATGTCATCAAGCCCGTGCAAATTTGAATGTTCATTTTTGCAGTTCTGGTCCATGATTGTGGAAGAAGCGAGATTTGATAGTTACCTAGCCAAGGTGCGTTCTGAAGCGAACCCGCCTACCAAACCACTCCTCGTAATCCAAAGAACGGAAGTCAGGGTAACATGTGCAACGTCATTAAAATCCTTTTGATGAAACCATTTCAGTGGTTTTGGCCTCTCTCGTGGTTTTCTAAGCTCGGCGAGCATTCTTTACTCGGAAAATCTGATTCCTACTTTCTGAGATATATCAAATAAGTAGGTTGTGCTTAGTTCTGTCACATTCACTTCTGCCGACACCACTGCATCAGTATCTATATGTGTTAAGATTAACTTTTATTCGTGTACTACCGTTTTACGGCTCCACTGATATGCTTTGTATGTAGCTCCTCAACTGCAGGGATGATCAGACTTTCAATCTCCATTTCTGGCTCGCCTTCCGGGAGATCTTTGGGATCGAGTGGCTTCTGGCTTATCTCCCCACTTGCTGTATTTGAGTCCTGTTCACCGGTTGTCTTTCGCCTTTGGCTGTTGGGTATTCTGATCCATTTGTCTGCTTGCCCAGGTGCCACGAAGACCACCTCCCACTTCCTAGTTGACAGCAGATTACCAATAACAAGATGGTGCTGATACCTGTCAAGAGAATACTGAGCCTTGTGCACCAGAATGTCGGGATCAGTTTCTAGCTTGAACGAGACGATCATTCCCTCCGGTGCCCACCCATCAACCAAGTTCTTTAGAAACTTTGGAACAGGATCAAGATCGACAATCAAGCGTTTGCTTCTTGGTATCGCTGGCGAAGAATCAAAATTGTCAAATGTCTCCTCTTCCTCCTTCGGCTTATCTGTGGCATTTGTAGACTGTATCTTGTGTTCCACCATGCGCTCGGGTGGAACGAAGAAGTCGGAGACAGCTGCTGCCAAATACAACAGACCACGAGGACCCAACGGACGCATGAGTTGCGCTATGGATCGCAGCACAAATAGATAGTCGTTGATGGTGGTGAACGGCAGAGTAAGAAGCAGATTCTTTTCCTTTGCGGAGTTATACTGGCGCAGAACTTTAAGCATCTTCTCCTGGTATTGCGTATTGGCCACTACGCTTCCACTAGGTCCTTCGTGCAAGAAGTCGAGAAAACAGTTCGTAGCATGACTGTAATGACGGGAATATGGCAGAAGGCTGAACTGTCGGTGGAGAAAGATAACAGCATATCCAGCTTCCAAAAAGTATTCCGCAGAGGTAGCTCCTCGAGTTCCGGCACTAAAATTATCGATAAATCGAACTGTTTGTCGCTCTAGAGGTACAGTCGTGCCACCAGAGGTCACCAATACTACACGTCTACCTACAGCTGTATGGAAATCTATAAATGCCTTTGCGTCCGAGGAGTGTTTTTCTAATGCCGCTGGAGGAGGATTGACGTCAAAGTAGCTTCGCTCCTGCTGTGCAAGATCTGGAGTCGAGGTTGAGGACGACATGGTAGAGTCGGACTTGGATGAAAATACGGAGGATGTTGGAGATGAAGGTCTCGTATTGGGTAGATGGAAGGAGAGAGTAAAGCTCGTACTGAGATGATCCGTTTCAAGAGAATCACGACGAGGCCCTGCGTGTTTCTGAGACGCCATTCTGTTAGATAAATCCTGGTAGTAGTAGTCATAGAAGATTGGAAGAAGAGAAGACTCAATACCGTCACGGATATGCTTGCAAATCGCGGATGTTCTTGATCTGTTTTCAGCTTCCGAAGCTGCGAAGCTATCTCAAAGATGCCGCACCGTACCTCGGCCAAAAGGACCGGAGACCAGGAACCAATAACCAACGATGCTGACACACCTCTAGCAAGCTCTACGTGCGCTCGTAGTGCCAGATGGTTGGTTCCCGTCCGCAGGAACAGGTTTTCCGGGGTATGTTTGGATGGGTGACACAGCACGAAGCTTATCAAGCTAGTAGAATAAGGTTGAATCTGTAGCACTCGGAGAAAGCTCCCCCACCTAGGTGAAGCTGTACCTTACGAAGTAGAACTCGGTCCCCTCCACCCTCCGCCAACAAACCAACACGCATCGGCCGCTGGTGCCGCCCTCTGTCTCTGGCGGTCTCCGGTGGAACTATTCTCCGAATACAACCAACCACGCGGCATTGCAGAGATCGAAGTAAGCTAATATTAGCCGAGGCATGTGCATGTACAACCGCCGATGTGCGAAAGTTGTTCCAATCGCATCATCAGCCACCACCCACAACAACCAGCAAGACCTTGATGCAGAAGCCCTTAATGTACCATAACTTAGAATGGGTGCAAGGAAATGCATCTCCCATCCGCAGGGAGGCGGAGGTGTCTCCGTATTAATCGCGGCGCCCTTAGAATGGGTGTAAGGAAATGCATCTCCCATCCGCAGGGAGGCGGAGGTGTCTCCGTATTAATCGCCGCGCCACGTCCCACTAAGACAGCCGTGCACAGGCTGCCCGGCTAACAAGGGGGTATTGGCACCCATAGCCGCCCGTCGGGGGAAAATATGAGGGGGAGCCAGGTCACTCAAGCATTGAGATCTTGGGTCAACTGTTTGCACTGGCCGGCCTATACCACGAGGCTTCTGAGCGACATTGCTGGCAATGTACATCCAGCGGTCACCATTTGGGGCCATCCATTCCCCTTCCCGTAGCCTTCGTTCGCATCCCAGTACAAGACCGCCTGGTACGCACAATGGTCATATTGACAAGTCGACGGCCCCACTGATAGATTGTCCCCCACGAAATAACGCAAGGTGCTCCTGTCCCAGGTCGGGGTCTGCTGCAGGTTGTTGGAAAGTTTACAGATTCATCAGTAGGGTCAGGGAGGAGACTCTAAACCTGGCAGCACTGAGTGGCGTCGATACTAGGCCGTTGCGAAGGAATCTCGTACGTTGTTCTGGTTCACGAACATAGTCCTTCTAGAGAACCTCCGCTGCTGGAAAGTCTACGGCTATGGTGCTTCGGTCGTGATGAATTGCTGCATTCGAATTGCTATGCTATTCCCAGATGCCAAATCAATGCGAGAACACGGCGGCTTCTGCAGTATAAATTCCCGATGGCCGGCCCACCAATGGTTCATGAGACGTCACTTATTTTCTCCACTCGTGACCACTTTGGTGGCTGGAGGTGGATTTAGAATTAAGCTGCACTGACTTTACTGACGTCGCCAGAGGCAGCTAAATTTTCAGCAACCTCGAGGACAACTCGCTACGCAGTCTTCAATAGCTGTGCCGTCCAGGGCTCATGCAAACAACAAAGTATATTGCCCAAGCTCCATTACACCCTCTGTGGTGATAGGACACATTTTCAGGTCTGCATTGGTGGACTACCTATTCACTACTTTAAATACCCACCTTCTTAAACAAGCCCACTTTCATCTCCTTGGCCTGTTTCCCTGCTCACGGTTTCCGTTCATCATTAGCACGCTACTCTTCGTTGTAGTGCGCCTAGCACATGCCCTTGGTTTTACTGACGTAGAACGAATTACTTCCAACCTACCCACACAAGCTGTCTTCTCCGACGAGCAATTCAGCCCATGCAAGTTCGTGCGGCTTCAAAAGCGTTCGAAGGTCCCTCGCTCTGTGACCCTGAATGGTTCGCAATAACGGTTGATCGTGCGGCAGTAATATCGACAAGTCAGGCGACCTGGGGCTGTTAAGAAAACCAAAACGTTTGCGCGGTCATACCACCCAACGAACAGGGCACTCTGTTTCGCATATTCCAAAGTCAGGATTCGTCGGACGAGGCAACTACAAGCCTCTCTCTGATTGCTCCCAGCAGGTAATCAGAACTCCTTTGACGATGCTGGACAAAAGAGCCAAGCGAGGAAGAATTGGATCGTCTGAATCGTCCCGGGAAACAAATCTTCCTTCGCACAATAGCAGCTCCAGCGGACGCCCGTACGCCCATTTCATCTATCCACCACATCCCATAAGCCCAACAGCGAAGGCAGCCTCCGCGCATCAGCAAATCTCAGGAGGACCATGGCCCGGGCAAGCACCATCAGTGTCTAACATTTCACGAGAGCAGGCGCCGGCTAATGCCCTGACGTCACCTTCTGGAAAAGTCCAGATTCCAGCTATCAGAAGAGGAGCTGAATATGCTAACAAGCCAGAACGAAAGATTCGAACATCGCACGCGTGCGACAACTGCAGGAGAGCCAAAGCTGGATGTACGGGAGGTCAGCCATGCTCCAGATGCCAAAATACTCGAGGACGGTGCGTCTATGGTGATGGTAAACGAGACAAGGAAAGAAAGTAGGTCGCACCCACATACTACAAGCTGGTAACGCAGAGTAACACAAATAAGGCGAATATCCAAACTTCGTAAAGATGCCCAAATATTCCAGCAGTACACAGCCGACGTGACAGACGCTCTTCAACGTATGCGAGAGGATGGGACGATGTCGCAGGACCAGCTGAGGGCGGCAATCGACCGCATCATGGCCATGGTGAGAACTTCACAAGCTACAAAGACAGTTGAGCGACTTTGTTGACGTTCAAATTAGACCCCCAGTCCCTTATCACCTGATGACGGAGAGACATCCGTCTCCGCGGCTGCCTTTAATACCAGAGCATCCGAGCGAGACGACGGCGGCAGTGGCGATGAACAGGCCGAGATCGGGTCGACAGAGTCATTGGACCTCATCGATACCGATGTAGACAAGGATGATACCAGACAAACGGGACATTTAGGCAAGTCGACTGCAGTCGTATGGGCCAAACGATCTGCCCAGATAGCTAGCGCCTATAGGGGCCAAGACTGTGGATTAGGAGGGCAAGAAGGAAGCAATACAATGGCATCATATCATACGGAGGATGCAGACATAGAACCTATCGACTTGAGCGGAGTTCAACCTCTGGAGTGGCCGGAGGACGCAGTTGCCAACAGCCTTCTTGAAATCTACTGGACTAATGTTCACGACATTTTTCCAATTCTAAATAAGGCCCTTTTTCAGAAAACCTACAGGGAGTTCCCTAGGGCATCTCGAGCTCTGTCTGAGGACCAGAGAATGTGGCTTGCAATGCTGAATAGTATTTGGGCTATCAGCTGCGTTTTCGCACGACTTAATCGACAGCAATACCCCGGACACTACGACGACCATACCATATACATTGCGAGGGCCAAAGCAATCAGCAAGGAATCAGATCTGGTTTATGGCGACCCCAGAATATCTATGGTTCAGTTCTTGGCAATGATGAGCCTTTACTATCTGACTACCGACCGGCTGAACAAGTCCTTCCTCCGCTCCCTCAGTATTGGTGTTCTAGCTGACTTCTTCTAGATCCTGGAGTCCTTGTGGCCTTGCAATTCGGCATGCCATGAGCCTTGGACTGCATGTTCGCCTGGAGGTGAAGAGCATATCTGAAACGGATAAAGAACATCGCGTTCGGGTCTGGTGGTGTCTTTACGCCCTGGATGGTATGCTGGACAGGTTAACCGGTCGACCAAGTTGTATAAGTGACGAAGATATCAGTGTACCGTTGCCAGCCAATGTCAACGAGGAAGACTTTTGGAAAGAACTGCCAACTCATAAGCATTCGGTACCAGCCACAGAGCAGGGAACTCGCGTAGGGATGCCTGGCCGAGATCCTTCCTCGAACAAACCGGTCCCACCCAAGAGAGCATATCTGTCACTGACGGATATTATCTCGAACGAGGAGAATGAACCAAAGACGACAGAACGCACCAATCACAGCACGAATCCTGAAATTTTCGCTTATTCGTACCCTGATACTCAATCGCCTTCTACAATCTCGAGCTTCTTTGTGTACAATACTCAGCTGGCTATCATAATGCATGAGATAGTTTCCCATTTATACAGCGCGACCACCATCTCTCAGCCGTGGGTCGCAGTGCAGGGAACGATTTCGAAAATCGACCGCCGACTTCTAGCATGGCGAGAAAACCTTCCAAAGGCTTTTAATTTCAGTCTCGATACAACATCCGAACCTAACTGGAACGATCCATACCTTTTGCGACGAACGGGTTTATCGATGGCCTTCAACTCATCTCGCATGGTTTTGTTTCGGCCTTGCCTATGCCGTGATGAAGCCCGTATACAGCATCAAACGTCGAATGGTAAAGACTTCAACTATGACGCAGTCTTGACCTGTATCAGATCTGCTCGAAAGATGATATCATTGATACATTGGTTCTCCGGAAGTCCTGCAAAGTTGTACGCAATCCCGTCATGGTGGTTGACGCTGCATTACATTTGTGAAGCTCTTGCCGTGCTGATGCTTGAAATGGCTTTCCAGGCACACCATATGCCAGAACAGGCAGAGCTAATTCTCCAAGATGCCAAGAAAGGCATTAGATGGCTGATAATGCTCTCAGCTCAATCACTATCCGCACGAAAAGCTTGGGAGATTTTTGATGCTCTCCTTCGTATGGTAGCACCACTCATTGACGGAAACATGCTAGACATGCCGACTGAGGCAGCCATACCACCTGGGTATAATTGGCGCCGCTTCAATATAAGTAGCACTGGTCAGGCCCAGAGTCGTGGCCACGACCTGACATCGGCAAATTTGGAGCAGTATGAGGATTCTCAGAGTCCGATCAGCGGAAGGCAGGCTACAACAGAGTGGGCTTCAGCGGGTGAGCACTCAACTGTGGATTCCGGAAGCAACATTATGCCAGTGGAAGGCTACTCAATGTTACAAAACATGATAGATCCCGCAACAGCACTGCAACGCCTTGAGAGTATTTCGAGACCTCATGGAGGATATGACGAGCCATGGCATCACTTTTTTTCACGCAACAACATGAATATGACGAATGGTGTTGCAGGCTCCGTTATGGAGATTGATGGCCCACAACCGGTTGCAACAGGTGGTTTGTCTCAGTTATCATACACGCAGCCGACAAACTATCCTGACCTCGGTGATCCTACAGATCAGAACATGGCCAATGGAGGATGGTTTGTTAGATCGGAGTCACTCTACTCATCAACAGCACCGGCGCCTCGTTCTGCTTGGGAAAATTCCAAAGGGAAAGGCAGAGAAAGTCGTGACCTGAACTGAAAGATCTAGTGTTTCTGCATATTTTGTATTATCTTGGCGGAAGGAAGGACATTCTCGTTTATTCATGGCTCAGGCTGCGACTTCTGCGGACATATCTGCAATCTTACAGCGATCATGGAAAACGAGAGTAGGAAGTAAGAACACCAAGCTAAACTGAACACTCACCACCTAGATGTGTTAAGTGCGATGCCATGCGACGCCAAAAGCCAGAGGCTCATAATGACCACTTGTTTCCCATCTCCAGGAAGTCAGTAATACGTGAGAAATCTGGATTTGCTAGCCATGCATGAACGCCACTCGATGCTGACGGCCATTCTTACTTCATTGCTCCATGGGGAGATGAAATTTAACAAAGGGGCGACGTCGACAAGCTGCAGTCTCAATAGGTTGACTTAGGATTGAAGGCCTGGAACCGCTAATCTCTTCTATTTCCTTGTACAGTATCTTTAGTTTTTGGAAATCGGGACGGAAAAATTGGAGACGACATCTCACCCTTGGTTTGGGAAGATGTGTGTATGTTTATATCCATGTATGTGACTTGCCCAGGCGCGTTTGCCAGTATGCCTATTACTACATGTTCCTCAAAATCATTTTGCCGGGGGAAAGGGGGTGGGGGGNGGGGGGGTCCACGCATAAGCATGCGACCAATATCTACGTTGCACTTTTATATAGACCATATTAGTACATGCTAATATGTTCATAGTCTAAATGCCTCCATTCTCTAGTCTCTCGTGTAGCCTTCTCCAATTCACAAGGAAAAATGCCAAAGCAAATAGGCTGGATGCTCTGGAAATGCTATACATTTGGTCTCGCTATGCAACGCTCTTTGTATCACGAATCTAATATCTACAACACACACATGTTTTCTCTCTCTGGAAAGAAAAGTCCCTAATCAACGTGAAAGAGAGATCTGAGTCTAATTACTTCCCTCAGCAATTCTCCAAGCTCTCAATGGCAGAGCCTGGAGCTTAAGGGCTGCAGGCTTGATGAACCCCCAGAAGGTGACGATGCCGATGATAACACAGACGATATTCATAACATAGTAGCCATCCGTCACAATGTCGCAGACACCACCTCCTTGGATACAGCGATCCTTCTCGTTCGCTGCCGCGCAGGAGAATGCTGCTGTTACCAATGGGCCCTTAAGTGTGGATGGGAGTTTGAAATCTGTTGCAGGTGGAACACAGTTTGCGACTGTGAATGCATCGACGAGTTTAAGGACGAAGAAGCGGGGAAATGTACCGCCGAGGTTGGAAACGCTGGGTGAAATTAGTGACAGTTTTGGAAATCTTCCAGGATTGATACTTACGTTGCTAGGAGTGTCATATATGTGCCACCAATGACTGGATCGGCAATGCGAGCATGGAAAGCAGAGATTGCTACGAACATGACGGTGTTGGTAAAGGTCGAGAATATGTGTTCGGCGATAACAACCAAGAGATACCAAGTATCAACACCATTGGCAGGAAAGATAATGACAGTGATTTGAGCAAGCACTGCAGCAACCAATCGTCCGACAAAACCCCAGCACCAAAGGCGCATTGGTGTATATGTAGTTGACCACTTTCCAGCATAGTATCCCAAGCCAATTTCAAAAGGGAAATCGATTAGAACTGTAAGAGCCAAATCTTCCTGGCTAAATCCCTTATCGATCAACTTTAGATTAGTAACTCCGTCGTTGGCCTGGAACCCGATCTTGGCAATAAGGTGAATGATAATGATCGTCTGAATATTCTTCAGTTTCAAAACTCCCCACATAACCTTGTAGACATCATAGATTCCATCTTCGTTCTTCGTCTTCTCCTCTCGCTTCAATGCAGCAAGACCCAAAGTGACAATAATATAGACCCAGCCCCAGAATGTAAGGTATCCGCTAAGTGTCATAACACCCTCCTCTAAAGGTGTCTTTCTAAACCACTTATTGGCGAAATCGGGCGAGTTGAATGCAAGGAAAACTGTGTAAGACATGAACTGGCCGGCAGTCAAGCCAACTGTTTGAGCCGTCGAGGCATATGAGATATTCCCAGGAGTCAAAAGCGTAAGAGCCCAACCATCCACTGCAATATCTTGTGTCGCACACATGAATACCAAGAAGAACCACCATCCAGTAAAGCCCCAGATTCCAGCTCCATCATTGGCACTGGCGTCCACCATCATCTTCTTGATTTGCGAACCGAGGTATATCATTCCAAGACCCGACAGCATTTGAATTGGCATGATCCAACTCTTTCTGCGACCAACCTTCGGACTCCACACAGCATCAACAATAGGACTCCATAATAATTTTAACGAGTATGGGTAGGAAGCCAAACTGAACACTCCCAATGCGCCATAAGACATGTGTGGTTTCAACAGGAAAGGCACTGATCCAGTGGCTAGACCCATCGGCACACCTTGCAGAAAGTACAGAAGGACTAGAAGCCCAAAGTTGCGCTGATCGTGCTTTGGCAACTGGAAGAAACCATGGTTGTTGATTGTAGGGGTTCGAGGTACATGGTCGTCTAATGAGAAAGACTCGCGCGCCATCAAATTGGCAGTGACAGTAGGTGAATCGGCGGAGCCATTCTTGCGGCGGTACTCAACACTGTTATTCATTTTGCCGTTCGTGTGGTCGTTCTCTCCCCCAGTCGCGGAGGAGGAGCCGTTTGGCTCTTGTGTCTTGCGACGAGACTTAGCACCCATAGATGGGTCGGCTTCTTCTTCGGCGTCTGAGTCGGAACCTTCTCCAAGGAGACGTCTTGAGTCTTCTTCGGATGCGGTATTGGGTGCAAGCGCGCCTTTCTTGGAGGTCGTTGTTATGTGGCGCTGCGGGCGTGTTCTGGATAAATTATCTAGCTCTTGCGCTTCGTAATGTTGCGAATCGTGGTGTAAAGGCAGGAGAGATCTATGCTGCTCTTCTAAAGGAGAATGTATTTGTAAGTGAGGGAGTGTATCGCCCAGTGGGGTAGGCATCCATGTAATGAAAAAACGTCTTTAGAGGACTTGGTGGCCTCTAAAGTCCCTCAAACAGCTCTAGGAGATTCTGGTGACTGGCGCACTGGATCTTCAGGCACCGGAATTCAAGCGAACGTGTCCTTTCCGAGGGGGGGCGATGGCCGATAATGATAAGGAGCAAGAATGGGACAGAACCGGAACAGTTATGAAGACATGAAGAACGGGATTTCCTGGGCGGGTTTAGTAAGGAAGAAAAATAGTTTAAAGATGTCAATGGCTTCAATTGAGGAAGGTCTACAACCAACTTAAGACGAGGAATGAGGAACTGAGACAATCTGCGCGCCGGCTTATCGATGGGTGCAGCCGACACGTGACCGGACGATAAGCGTTTCGCGTCGCGCTTTGTTGACTTTCCTTGAGAGTTGAGTTGAGGCTGTTCCAGCAACTACGCTCATGTCTTCAATACGTTACCGGCGTTACGCTATTCTTACTACACAGCACTAGGTCGTGCGATATACTTCTCGCCTGGACATTCGAATTGGAGCAGCGACAATGATATCTGCAACTGCGCATGATGCGAGCTCGCAGCAGTTGGATCGGGAAATCTCCTCACTGAAGGCGCAGAGTCTGTCCCGTCCTCGCCCCTCTACGCTTCACATACTGACATGTTCAAGTTGCTGCATTGAAGGCACAGAGGAGCACCCAAACGAGCAACATTATCTCCTCGCGAGCCTCCTTATCAATTTTGAATAGACTTAGAGCACCTCCGCCCAAATCTATGTCGACAGTGAAATCTCTGGACGACTCGTTACGAGACGATACTCCACTCCACACTGCGCTTCTCTCGAATGCTACGAGACAGGAAGCCCGCAATTTGGAATGTCTATATCGAGCATGTGCTGCTGTCACGACCTTTAAAGGCCACGATCCAGACCCCAAGGCCGTCGACCACGGCAATTTCCTAGGGATTAGGATCGAGGTAGGAAGTACGGGGAAGTTCATACGACCATATTATATAATGCTCAACAAGCCATACCCATCCAATGCTCTGTTGCGCATTCATCGACATACAGTACCACCATGCATTGCGCTAGATACTCTAGCGCATCGATACTTACCAGAACCAAAAGTTAGTGGGTCAACCATCCTCAAGGAGAAAAAGCAGGATCTGCCACGTTTCGTACGTGCCATTAGGAAAGAAATTGTCGCCTACCATAATCGCATCACCTCAATCAAACACCTCCGAAAGCAATTCAAGCTCGATGAGAATGTCTCCAGCAAGGGGAAGGAGAGGGAGAGAGTCATTGTGGACATAAGTGCGGCGGATGCAGAGGCACTGCAACTAAGGATGGAGTGGGTGGACGGGAGGATCGGCAGGTGTCTTGTGGACGGCCGGGGCGCCGTCAAGAAATGTGCCATTGTCGGCGACGATGGAAGGGATAGAGAGACGGAGAGGAGAGTCGTTGGCGGGGACAAACGCATGGAGACTATTGGAACCAGGCTCATGGAAGGAATCTATTGATTTCGTCTTCCCTCTACTAGTTCGTGGTTTGCTAATCTTGTATGGCGCATAATGTGTAGGTTCTGGAGTTAGGAGGTCTTGCTTACGATAAATGCTATATACCCCCGGGCAACCACCAATATTCTTGGAAGGAGGGTCCTTTGCAGGGCAACAGCTGACTTACTTGGCCGTGGGCATTCTGAAGGTCATAACGGCTTCTGCATTGAGGCACAACTAATCCCAAAACGAAGCCCCTCCCTCCCAGTGCCTCCACAAACTTGCACGATCACCACCGTTCACGCCGCAAATAGACCACACCCCAAGTCTGATCGCCGCTTCCTGCTCCCAAAAGAAAACGCCATCGTGAGATCCGAAGCCTCCTCTATTGAAAATGCACGTTTGTTGCACGTCGTACAAGAATAATAACTGAATTGTATTATTACTTCTGCCTATAACTCTGCTGCCTGCCATACCATTCGCATTCTCTTATTTGGAAAAGGCCCGCAGCAGGGGGACCTGCTACTAAGCGACTGGGAAATTGCAATTTGGTCCTTCTTTTAAGTACGGATGATCGTCCGCTTATGACTTTCCCACGCGTGCGATCCAAGTCCAGACCATGGGAGACACATGGCACCGCTGCTGCTTCTTTCCGAACCCGAGCCCTGGAAAATACCCAGTTCTGCGTCGTCGGTGGCGGCCTGCTCTTCTCTCCGCCCGCCCCCAATAATAACGGCGGCCGGTGGAATTGGTATCGATATTTGGATGGATGGCCGAGATGGGTCTGGACGAGAGCTTGAGACGAACCGGGGGCACTCGTTCTTCGATACACCGAGGTTTTTCTGTGTTGCAGGATGTATGGCGATCTTAAGTACTGGACCCTTTCGCGACCAATCCATCCTGTCTCGTGGTGCTCCAGCTCGTCAAGTCCAGACACATATATTCAGGGCTGTTGGAAGATCGTGTTCTATGCCGTTGATCATACTGCGCGGCGTCCGAACTGCGCTTAGGGCGATAATATATGATGATAATATTAATAATAAAGAGGCTGATATTGTTACTAGTAAGACATGGTTGTTGAAATGTGTACGTTGCGATCTCACATCTGAGTTGTGCAGATGTTGTGACTTGGTTATGGAAGGGCGGGCACCCTCCGACGTAATACTTGCCTCCGCTCGCTTCGTTGTTACAGCATCAAACATGAACGGATATCTAGATATCGGCGTGCAGTGCATTGAATGGGCCGGAGGGGGACTTTTTGGTACGACCTTGATGGTCCAGGGGCTGCGCACACGATAAGGACCGAGGGAAAGGGAGAAGAGCAGCTTTGGCCCGTGTAATATCCCGTCGAGGTGATTCTTGCTCCTGAAGGAATCTTAACACTATATTGTAATTGTTGTAATTGCCAGCGAAGTGGTGGTTGGTTAGCAACTTGAACTGACCAATTTGCCCGTCACGCCTATTAATTTGGTGCAAGCCATGATATATGCGTAAGCCTATAACAGAGCGACTGGGTTTGAGATCAACCAGTGCAAATGAAGGACACGCTCTCTGTGTACGCCATACAATTCTGCTCCGTCCTCGCTGCCCTCCAACGCAGCCCCACCCCCACTTACTCCTTCTAGCCGGCCGGTCCCACTACAGAATATTCAGTGTCGGACAGCTACAGTGATCACATCAACAGTTACAAACATTCCCCTCATCCACGACTTATCCTATCTTCCCAATCTCCTCCAGCCATGGCACCCCAGTAAGCATTAGTAGAGCGTAGGCCCGAGTCTCCTGTCATTCAATTAACCTCTCCAAATCTAGGAAGGTCCTCTTGTTAGGTTCCGGGTTTGTGGCTCGTAAGACTCTTCGCACCCAGAACGATCTAGAAGGAACAATACTGACATTGCAGCATTATAGGCCCCACCTTGGATATCCTCTCCGACGCTGGCATCGAAGTATCCGTCGGTACGACCATCTCCATTCGAGCTCGCGCAACAAGCATACTGACCTAGTACAGCTTGCAGAACCCTTGAGAGTGCCAAGAAGCTCTCAGAAGGTGTTAAGCTTGCCCACCCAATCTCTCTCGATGTCACCGATGAATCTGCGTTGAATGCCGAGGTTGGAAAGCATGACTTGGTTATCAGTTTGATCCGTGAGTGCTACTACTACCAGCATTCCTGTACCACACTGCTTCATTCAGGAAAGCTGATGTTCCGAAGCATATACCTTCCACGCTGCTGTCATCAAGTCGGCCATCAAAGAGAAGAAGCATGTCGTCACTACCAGCTACGTTTCACCAGCTATGATGGAGCTGGATCAACAATGCAAGGATGCCGGGATCACGGTTATGAATGAGATCGGCCTCGATCCAGGAATCGATCATCTTTACGCTGTCAAGACGATCGAGGAGGTACACAAGGCTGGTAAGCAACACCTTGAGTTCCCTCAGACTTTTCTTTCAGGCGCTCGCTACAAGCACGCAGGGAACTTGTTTAGAGAGAAATACTGACACTGTAGGGCCAAAGGCGGAAAGATCAAGTCTTTCTTGTCATACTGTGGAGGACTCCCAGCCCCAGAAGACTCAGGCAACCCGTAAGTCCATATGAACTTTTGAATTACCTTGTGTGTTTGATACTTTATTTGTACCGAATGCTGCGAAATTTTCATTGGACCCAACCATTCGATTTTCTCATTTTATACGTTCTCTTTATTGCTATATCATTTTTATGTCTAAAGTCTCAAAATCGAGGTATCTGGCATAGAAGATAGCAGGTAGAAAACGTCTACGTGTATTCACTTTCTTTCTCGCAGAATGTTTGCTAATGCTGCAGGAATGGCAGTCTCGGATACAAGTTCAGCTGGTCCTCCCGTGGAGGCAAGTCTGTCTATACTTTTTTTTCCCGGCAATGATTGACTATATTCAGTGTTACTTGCCCTTCGCAACTCTGCTAGCTACTATCAAGGTGGAAAGGTTGCCAACGTCGCCGGTCCCGATCTGATGGCCCAAGCGAAGCCATATCATATCTATCCTGTAAGTAGCTCTACCGGCTCTATCCCCTTGGAATTCTCGCTGCAAGTACTCTAGTGTCCACAACAGTACTATTGTATTCCACTAGTTATACCTTTCCAAGATAAATACTAATACCATAGGCTTACAGGGTTTCGCTTTTGTGGCATACCCAAATCGTACGCACTCCTATCAACCCCTGTGGCAGTTCGAGATGACGCCTCGTAGTCCTAGCGCAAGATGATGCAAGCATTACTGACACTGCAATTTGAAGGTGACTCCACACCATACAAAGAGAGATACAATATCCCCGAGGCCGAGACGATCATCCGAGGCACCCTCAGATACGCGGGCTTTCCCGAGTTTGTCAAAGTCCGAACCCTGACCCTTGGTTAACGTTCTTGTGATATACTGACCTTTACCAAGGTCTTGGTTGACATGGGTTTTCTTTCTGATGAGGAACAGAGCTTTTTGAAGGAGAAAATCACGTGGGCAGAGGCTACACAAAAGATTCTTGGGGCTTCATCCTCGAGCGAGAAAGACCTTCTCTGGGCCGTCTCGTCGAAAGCAACCTTCAAGAGCACAGAAGAAAAAGAACGCCTCTTGGCTGGTTTGAAATGGGTGGGCATCTTCTCATCCGAGACTATCATCCCTCGAGGTTAGTTTCCCTTTCTGATCGTATCAGTAAATAGGCCCCTGCAATGGATGACTGTGTTGCGTATGGCACCGCACTCTGCTAATGCCATGGCCAAACACTGTTTCAAGGCCAATTTACATCCTTGATGAGCCAATGCTAATGCTGGACAGGAAACCCGCTTGATACTCTTTGCGCCACTCTCGAGAAGAAGATGCAATTTGAGGAGGGCGAGCGCGACTTGGTCATGTTACAGGTACGTAGCTCTACATTTCCTAAAATGCCCCTTTTTGTCTCTCATTGGGCGCTCAAGTCCTGTCTTTGGCGGGGTGGTTCAATCTCCGAACACCATCCATGTAGCGTTGCACCTCTAGACCTATTTTCAACCCTCAGCATATCTTAAAGCGAAAATACTGACACCAAGGATAGCACAAGTTCGAGATTGAGCATAAAGACGGCAAGAAGGAGACAAGAACATCGACGTTGTGCGAATACGGTGCGCCAGTCGGATCAAACGGTTATTCAGCTATGGCCAAGCTCGTGGGTGTACCATGTGGAGTAGGCAAGTATCCCCAATTTTATAACAGTTCTCCAAGACCTATTGTGATTCTTGGGGTGTCAACGTGCATTGCTACACTTTCCACTCTGAATCGCAAACAGCATCGTAGCTCTCACACATCTAAAAGGACAGATTGCTAATTTTATGTGTTTTATGCAGCGGTCAAGCAAGTCTTGAATGGCACTATCTCAGAGACAGGCATTCTCGCTCCTATGAACTCGAAGATCAACGATCCTCTCATCACCGAGTTGAAGGAGAAGTACGGCATCTTCTGCGTCGAGAAAGTCATTGCATAGATGTAGACGAGTTCCTAACCTCAAATGCGATCTATTCATGCATGCCAACCTTGCTAGTATGTGTGCCTTTGTGACAATATATATCACGAAGCTCTTTGTTGCACGACCCGTCTACAAGCCCGCCGTCCTCTCTTTCATGAGCACAAGCTATCATTCCATCCAAACAATCCAATTTTTGGATTACTTCTCTAGATATTTGTGTCTATCGTGCTGGAATTGCTGGGTTTTTGTGGCCGCTAATTTTGTCCGTCAAACCTTTCGCAGGCACGCACGAATGTAATTCGTGCAAAAATGCCACACGCACATACTGATAGACCGCAATGACAAGTAAGCTCATACAAGTGGCACTATACATTCCTCTGACTCCCGAATATCGAAGGGAACTTAAAGCTCTACTTCCAGAGTCTTTGGAGTATACAGTCGCTTTGCCTAGGTTCTATTCTTATCAGTGTAGATGTCCTGGCGACGGCGACCCTAATACTTAAATCAAAACTGATCATGAATCTGATGAGACATGGGAGGATCTTGCAACAGAACAAAAGTTGGGAAATCGGCCAAGATATGAACGAGTTTATCTGTCTGCGAAGACAGATACATCAGTGCAAGAGAGCGATTCGTCAGGTTGGATGATGGGAAAAGGCCAAAAAATAGCTCACGGCCGAAAGATGGGCTGAACGCTGCAAATAAAACCTGGTTCTGCCGAACCTCAAGCTTTTTAAGCCACGCTTTACCCGGAAGTCCGAATGTATGGAAGCAACATAGAAGGGATCCTCTTAACCTCCCAAGTGGGTTATCGTGAGTAAGCGAGATGGGACGACTAGGTTCAAGAATGGGGTTTACGTTCCCTTATCTCTGATATTTTCCAATCTATTTCACAGTCTTTATTGATGGGTAGAGCACAGGGCATGCTCCCACTACTTTGCGAGATCTCATAGCTTAATCTGTATCTGCCGAAGGAGTGAGAATCAAATGACCAATATAGTGGTCGCCAGCATTCCTTGAAGCCAATCTTGTGCTGTTGTTCTCACAACAACAATCGAGCCCCGTTGAGGTTCCGGTCAGCTAGCTTAAAGAGTCCTCTGTCCATGCTTCGGGGCATGCTCCAAAGAGGCAGGGACCGGGATAAAGGTAGCTTGCAAGAAAAGCGGCTCTCGGGCATCGCCGCCACGCCATGGTCACAATCGATCTAGAAGCCTAGGTGCACGGCTGTGAGATAGACACCGCAAGGATTTCATTTTGTAATGGCGAGTCTAATCAAGGAACGGTGACTGATTGTAAAGATAAGAGGCCCTTTCCTGAGATACGGCGCCGGCGTTCGAATGCGCGAATTAGTCAAAGCACCTAGGTACATCATACTTTTCGGTCGGTAAGTTGAGTGAGACACGGTATAAGTAAAGGATTGGGTTCCATCTTGAACGGGTTTTCTTCCTCCTTAGCCCGACATATCTTCTTGTGCAAGTTAATCCTCTCACTATGAAGTTCACCCAATATGCTGCGCCTTTACTGGCTGCTGCAAGTGTTGTCACTGCGTTCCCAGCCGCCAAGCGCAATGTCACGGCGAGTGAGAAGAAGTATATCATTCTAGACAATGACTGGTCCAGTGCTGGATTTATTCCATTCTTGATAGCTTTGGATGCTGGATACGAAGTTCTCGGTCTTGCTTCTGGTAATTCTCCTTAGAACCTTTACTATTTTGCTCGTATACTAAAGCAACGAAAAGATACCGCCAACACCTGGCAGCATCAAGTGGCCCTCCATGGCCTAGCAACTCTTGAGGTTGGAAACTTGAGCAGCTGTATTCCTGTTGTTCCAGGCTCTACCTATCCCTTGTTGAACACCGCAAATAAGTTCCAAGCTTGGGAGGCTGTTCACGGTGATCTCGCATGGCAAGGTGCTTTTGCACCATACAATGCTACTGCTGAAGGTTCGTGGCTAAGTAACAACCACTCTCCTAAAGCCTTATCCTGACTCTGTATAGCTCTCGGATCCGATCCAACTTCCGGCGATGATCCAAACCGCGTGGTCAAGGGAGCTTTCCTGGAAGGTTTCCCTTCCGAGACTCTCATCCAAGGGCTCGAGGACAGCCAAAGCGCGGCTGCTTTCATGGTCGAAATGGTGCACCGGTATCCGGGCCAGGTTTCCATCTACTCAGGTGGCGCACTCACCAACGTTGCCCTCGCAGTCCGCATGGATGAAAAGTTTGCAAGCCTTACTAAGAACCTCGTTCTTATGGGTGGCTACATCGACGTCAACCTCCTCCAAGTCACCGGGTCCGTGAATCAGAACGACATCAACTCCGACATTAACCTTATGATTGACCCTGAGGCTGCTAAGATTGCCTTCACGGCTGACTTCCCCGACATCATCTTCGCCGGCAACGTCGCTAATCAGGTCATCTCGAGCCAAGAGTTTTTGGATGAGGTGTACGAGGTCAAGAACGCCTACTCGGAGTTGATGTACAACAACTACGGCACCATCTTCCCATTCTGGGACGAGACCGCGGCTGCTATCTTGGTAGATCCTACCATTATTACCAACTCTACCACCTGTAAGTTCCAGCTGGCATTCTGCCGATCAAAAAGTTCACTCGCTTATTCTTGTCTGTAGTTTACGTCGACGTCGATATCGCCTACGGCTCTCCATCCTATGGAAACATCCACGCATACCAGAGTGCTCTCATGCCGCCGGGACTGAGAAATGTCACCTACGTGAATTCCATTGATAGCGCGAAGTTGAAGACGATGATCAAGCGATCTGTGCAGTATCCCAGAAACTGCTCTACGATGGGAATGACTTTGTAATCAAATGTAATGACGACTGGGTTTGGATAAAGATCTAGGAGTAATGATAATGATGTAATAAAAGAGATTTTGTTTATTACGTGTATAGTTCACCCTCTGGCCTGTAAGATGTGACGGTCTATTTACAATGCGAGTAGGCATGGTCACGTGGCACCAATCGTTCTTTGCGTAAATCTGCTCAATCAGGTAATGGTCGAGGACTATTGGAGAACATCATAGCCTTTGAGTGTAACAGACATAAGTCTACAGGACAGAGAGGGCGAATAAATCAGCACACGTGAGAATTTCGAATCCTCATACGGTTGGTTCCGGACACTAGCTCTTGACGTCACTACTTAGACATAACGCATGGAATGGGCGAGAGCAATAACCACATGATAGATATTAGTGAAGTGGCCTGAATTGTTTATGAATGAACTGAGTAATCTCCAATTTCATAACATAGAAAGTTCCTAAGCAAGTTACCGGATTGCAAACTTCAAGATGGCAAGTTCTTCTTCAACGGACGCTCCTCCAAGCTACGAAACAGCAATAGCCCCTCCATCACAAGGCAATGCTATCCCAAAAATCAGAAATGGGATCCCTCATCAGACCCGGCGAAGCATGGAAGATGAGAGCAGGCCATTGCCTGAAGGATGGGTTCGATCATATGACCCAGATTCCCACCACCAATTCTTCGTAGACACGAGGAGAGACCCACCGGCATCGATTTGGGAGCATCCATATGACAATGAAGCCTACCTATCCTCGCTCTCTCCAGAAGAACGAGCACATATCAAGGGCATCCATCGTGTCCCAAGCGAAAGGGATGTCGAAGCAGAAAGTAGTGACGATGAAAATCATGCTGCAGATGGAAGGCATCCGCCGTTGCCACCCAGATCGAAAGAGGAGCCTCTTGGAGGAGTGCATAAACTCGGCCGGAGAATGAAGGACAAGCTCACGAATTCGACGCATCAAGAGCGTGAGGTGAAGCGAGAGGAGCGGGCCAAAGAAGAGCAGGCGACATATGAGAGACATCAGAAGATCAGAGCGGCCATGAGCCGTGCTATGGAAACCGGCGAACCGCAACTTCTGGGCAAGGACAAAAATGGTCGTGATCTGTATATTGAGCCACCGCCCGGTATTGGCTCGGGAAATCGCGCCTATAATGGCGGCGTTGGCTACAGCCCTTATAACAACGGCAGATACGGCTATAATTCGACCTATGTCCGGCCGCAGTATCCATATCATCGTAAGTGCACCGCCAAGTCAGGCAGCTATACGTGTTTGATAAGAGGGAGGTCATGCTGATGTTTTCTAGGCCCAAATCGTTATGGCTATGGTTACGGTGCCGGCTACGGGTTGCCTTTGGGATTAGGCGTCGGAGCGTTGGGAGGAGGTCTGTTGTTAGGTGGTATGGGAGGCGGGTTTGGAGGTGGGATGGGAGGCGGGTTTGGGTGCTAAGAGTAGCAACGATATCAAAACTTCCATTTCTTGCTGTGGACATTATCATTCCTGTCTAGACTGAGTCCCCTCTAGCGCCTCGAGCCCAGTCCTCGTAACCTTGAATCATTTCCGGCGTGATCTGCATCTTAACAGAGTCTATAGCGTTTAAGAAATCTTCCATGCTGATTTGCTCTTCCTTGCCTGTCAGAGCACACCTATCCATGCAAGTATCTCCAGCAGTCTGACAAATGCCCACAATCTCGGCACCAGAGAACCCATCGGTCTTTGCCACAAGAGTATGGATGTCAACATCGCTAGCCCAGTCCATCTTCCTCTGGCGGACTCTCAGGATCTCTTCACGGCCGGTAGAGTCGGGAGGAGCCACATAGAGGAGTTTGTCGAACCGACCAGGCCGAAGGAGCGCCAGATCGAGAGCTTCAGGTTGATTCGTAGCAGCAAGCACGGTCACACCCTTGAGAGTCTCGATACCATCCATTTCATTGAGCAACGTCGTCAAGACATTGACCCCACTACTTCTGCCTCCACTTTCACGTTTGCCGCCTATTGATTCAATTTCGTCAAAGAAAATGATGCTGGGACTAGCAGCTCTAGCCCGAGCGAATATGTTTCGTACAGCTCGCTCAGACTCTCCCACGTACATGTTAAGTAACTCTGCACCTTTGACTGCAAAAAAATTGAAGCCAATCTCTGTAGCCATCGCTTGTGCGGAAAGGGTCTTCGAACAACCAGGTGGTCCATAAAGAAGTAACCCCTTTGTTGGCGAGATTCCAACTCGCTTCATGCGATCGGGATGCTAGAGAACGGTGAGTATTTGTGTGCAGTCTGAAAACAGTGATATACTTACAGTAAGTGGTGTTTCGACAGCACGCTGAAGTGCTTTCTTGATGCCATCTTGCCCTCCAATTTCGTGCCACCTGACACTTGGTGGCTTCAAGGTGATATCATGCATTGCTGTTGGTCTGACTGCAAGAAGGGCCTGCTCAAGATCATCCCGGATAATATAAACAGTGTCCATTGCAGGCTCTGACCCGAGCTTGTCTTCTGCGATATTGCGAGCTTCGACCAGTAAAGAAACAAGGTCCCGCGGGGTGTATGCATGCGTTCGATCTCCTAGGCTCTCTAAGATCTCATCGTAGGAATCAGGTTGCACTGGTGGTGCTAATGATTTCAAAATCTGCTTCCTAGCAGTGGCATCTGGAACAGGGAGAACGATCTCCGTGTTGAATCTGGTTTCGCTCCTCAGGTCAAGAGGTACGGTGCTTGCGTCTAATGTAGCCGCGGCTATCATAACTCGCGACATGGAGGTAGTACAGGTAGATGCCAGGTTATCAAGTTCCTCACCTAGGGCATCTCCAGTTCCGTCTTTGGAAAGCAAAGCGTCAAGCTTATCAATCAGAACAATGCTTGGCTGACTCATTCTCGCATCTTTGAAAACAGACCTGATGGCATCTGGCTTTGCATCACTTCTGATCTTGTGAACTTTTCCCCAGCCAGTACTAGCAATTTTATCCAAGATGAAGCTTTTGCCGCTGCCATGGCCACCATGTACCAGGACCGCACACGACCTTGGACCCCAGGGAATTTCAAATTGCTTGTCGAAATTCTTAAGAAATCTATTAAGCTTGCTCAGTGCTTGGTCAATTCCAGCAATGTTGATAAGACTAAGCTTGGCGGAGCCAATTACTTGTGTCTCAGCAACGATATTATCTTGGCTAGCAATATGAACGGACGATGCGGCCTCAAACTTTGCAACGCCATTGGTCTTGCCATTGACTGACTCCACCTTAAAAGAACGTCTGGGTCCCCTCAAAGACAGATTCTTGAAGAACATTCCTGGGAAGATGATTTCCGCACGTGCTAGCAATGGTTAGCAAGTGAAACATCGAGAAATATTTGAATGTTGTGAGTATATAAGCTTGAAAAGGTCTCCCGACCTCATATTCACAGTAGCCCTCAAGGGAACAGAACATGGTTGACGCAACCGCAATGTTTGTTGACTGCGCTGCCAGATACATTGTGGTCAATGAACGGGAATGAGAGCAAAACTCACCAAGACTCTCTTCAAGAAACCATTCCCAGTGAGGACGCTCCTCGGGATTTAGGTCAGACACGCCTTCAACTTCTGTAGCGGACATATCTCGTAGAGTGATGTTTTCGGCACTGGCCAAACTACCCGCTGCACTGATGAAGACATCGTCTCCGAGCTTGAAGCCACAGACTTCTTGGAATGTTTTCGCGACTTGAATGACCTTTTTGCTCAGACTCTTCTCAGCAGTCAGCCAAGCAATAGCCTCTCTCTTCTGTCCGCCTTCCTTCCAGAGAAAACATGGCTGCCCAGATTCAAGTCGTAGGTCCAAGAGAGATTCCTTGCAAAGGTTCACGCGTGCTACGCCTTTCTGGTCGGCACGCTCTTGAACGCCGCTGGAGAAGGGCCTTATCTTGACCTCCAAGGTCTTTTCGGAGGTAATGAGACTTGACATGGCCTGTTCTGTGACGGGAGCATAACGTATAATCGCCTTTTGTGTTGACCATGAAAATAAAATCCAAAGAATTTGGTCGCCTCTCGCCAAATTTTGGTCGGCTCCAAAAATTTCTCGGCCGCGCGCGATGGTTGACCATCGCCGAGCTGCCAGTAAAATCTGTGGGACCGTGGCACTTCACCTCCCGCACATTACAGAGGCATCGGCGTCCCTCCAATGCACAGCGCGTGAACCCAACAGCATTGATGCTGCCCACGCGACTACTGCCCCCGCAGTTTTTGATTCCGTCATGGACTCCACAGCAAGTTCGGAGCCTTTCGAGAACGGCCGCGGCTGCGAAAAAGTCCCAACGGCCCAAGACTGCTAAGGGCCCTTCTCTATTCGAGGAATTGTTCCCCGAGGAACAAACGAAGAAACAGTCGCACGAACTGGATTTCTCTGGCCCTTCCATTTTCGATCGGCTTCCTGCCTTCGCCTGGAACGGGGAGCAAGCTCCAACCATAAGAAAGCTTCCTTCAGAAAAGAGATCGCCATCATGGGGCTTGTAC
Source organism: Coleophoma crateriformis (assembly GCA_003369635.1). Taxonomy (NCBI): domain Eukaryota; kingdom Fungi; phylum Ascomycota; class Leotiomycetes; order Helotiales; family Dermateaceae; genus Coleophoma; species Coleophoma crateriformis. Next base: position 1,223,424 of record PDLN01000016.1, on the reverse strand, counting down.
AATCAGATACCGGGGCAGAAGAAGGAAGGCAGGGAGGACACCACAACATCGAGACAAGATACTGTCTCCAAAAATAATCAAGCTAGCAGGAAGTCGGGCGCAACACTGATGGTGCTGAGGGGTGTGAGCAAGCATCTCGAAGAGAGTGATTTCTTTCGTCTTGACTTCAAAGGAGACCATATCGAAGGGTGGGCGCGTGGTTTGATCAAAGGTACGAGCCTGCAGCTTTGAATTCCGAATCATCTCTAATGGTTTTGATAGTGATACCTGGCCGCAGGCCCACGACCCTCGAGCCTCTTGACCACTATTTCCTTCTTTTCGAGACGGCGGCAGCAGCGCGCGCATACGGAGAGCAAGTTCGACATTTACACCGACTTGCCAGGATGGGATCCGCAATCACGACGTTACCCCTTCCTCCTGGCTTTCTACGGGACGGCGAAGATGTCCATGAAGTTGTCAAAGGGTTTACACTAGTCCCTGCCGCCCTAGATGTGGCCTCGATAAAGTTGGTGGATGAGCCTTACAAGCCGGCTCTCCTGCGATTAATGGAGGACGGTGGACCGGCAGTATTGAAGGCAAATAAGACAGGAGCTGAAGATAAGGTGTTGTTCAGTCTGAACTGGGGACAGGTGACGGAGAGCGAATTGAAATTTGTGATAGGAGAGGATGGGAGAAAGAGGAACCTACAATGGCAGCTAGCAGGTGGTGCATCCGAATTTCTGGATCTCAACTCGACGGAGAAGAGCTCTAGGCGGAGAGCAGCTTCAATGAGCTCCAGGCCTGCCAGGTATCTAATATCTCTCAAGGATCGCGATGAGGCAAGGAGATTCGTTAGAGACTGGCACAGCAGAGCGTTCCCTTTGCCGTATAAAGCTGGGAAGCACGCCACGGAAAGGGGAGAACCTATTGTTAATGCACAAATTGTGTGGTGATCTCGTACTGGCCAGCTGCGTTTTCTCCATAATCTATGATAAGCGCAAAGCAGTTATGACAAGACGCGCAGAATCCATGCCTTTCTTCAACTTATAATACCAAATGATATGACCAAACTCCACCCTAAGCAACTGATTCCTGAACAAACAAAACAAACGGACCTTTCCTGCCCGCAATAGACGCTTCCGGCAAGTCTCCACGGCACACTTATTATGATCCTCCTAACAACACTTGCTACCTCCCGCATTGCCTTGACCACCAACATCCACACCGGTAGGAGCACTGTGATCTATCTTCGCCGTATCGATGATGCGCTTCTTGATATCTGCCGCCAAGCTGTAAAAGGCCTTTTCAACGTTGATGTTGCTCTTTGCTGATACCTCCATGAAAGGAATTCCAAGCTCGTCTGCCAATTGTTGGCCGCGTTCCGTTGATACAACACGCTTGTCTTCCCAGTCGCATTTGTTACCGATTAAGATCTTGTTAACACCCTCGGTGGCATGCTGCTCAACATTCGAAAACCATGTTCTGATGTCTATTCATCGCAGTTAGCTAATCTGCACATTCCGGGGATGCAAGCGGAACCGACTATTGAATGATCTCTCGTCTGTGACATCGTAAACCAGCAAGATCCCCATAGCTCCTCTGTAATACGCCGTGGTAATAGTCCTGAATCTCTCCTGGCCGGCCGTATCCCAGATCTGCAGCTTGACCCGCTTGCCATCCAGTTCGATGGTTCTAATCTTGAAGTCGATGCCAATAGTCGTGATGAACGACGGCGTGAACGAATCCTCGCTGAAGCGCAGGAGACAGCATGATTTTCCGACTCCAGAATCGCCGATTAGCAAGAGCTTGATCTGTCATAACGTGTTAATCGTTGATGGTTTGGCGATCCTTTTGGGATTCCCAGGGGATAGATACGCACCAAGAAATCATAATTGCGCGTCCCGGCCATCTTGATGAATATCGAGGTAAGGCGCAACGAGTGGTAGAAGGTGGGCTCTGTGAATGACGGCTGTGCTCTTGTGGGACCTTATTCTTCGCTCCTGAACGTGAGGAAGCCTAGGGGTCAAAGGATGACAGTGGTTGACGTCGTTGGAGGATGACGATGAAATTCGGGGGACCACGACGACAGTAAAGCCGATACAGGTAGGGTCGCTGATGTTGGCTATGGGCCGATGAAAATAAAGGTCGATTCTCGATTTAAGAACTGGCTGCAGAGTTGGCAGGCCGGAGAGAGTACGGGGAAGTGGTGATTCAACCTGTACCGTACTTGCACTTGCCTCTAACATTTGGCGGCTCGTCTCGTCTCGATTCAACGTCCGCCACTTCGGTTTCGCCAAACGGAGATAAAAAAGCATTAGGTGCACACACAAGATTCAACAGTCCACAACGTATTGCTTCTGCCCTACGTGCCGCTGTTTCCATTCACAGGGTGATTGTTCCCTTCTTAGGACTTAAGAGAATCACGTAGACACCTTCTTGATTTATATCACCTTTCTACATGTTTTCTAGAGAGCCAAGATACTACATGGTGGTGGATCCGCAATCAGGTTGTATTCTAATACCTCTACTGCTTTTTCTTCATCGGAGCCATTTAGAGTAACCCCATCTGATTCTGTCAAGCACCTTTTGCTGTGTTGAAATACCACTATTGATGTTGCAAAGATCAGCAACATCTTCTAGAAACTCTCTTTCGATCTCTCCGGGGAACAAGCCAGTAGCGCGCTCTCTCAGCACATGGATCTCGCATAAAAGGAGCCCGTGATCTTTATATGATAGGATGTTGTTTTGTGTTGGCGTAGCCAGCGTGAGGATGCGGTCGATGTTGCGGAGAACCCTCACTGTTTGGCGAGCTTTCCTGCCTTGCCGTATTCCCTTTCTACTCCCAAACACTCCTCCAAAGTAGCGGAATGCTGCAACGCAGACCAGTATCCCCGGAGTAAGACCAACGAATCCAAAAACCAATTCCTGACTCTTTAGCAGGGCATCTATACCGCTGATAGCAATTTCAACATCGACTTTTGTTTTCTGAACCTGTATGAGAAGCGTCCTCACAAGATCACCGCGGACTGTTCCCTGAAACGGCTTTCGTAGGTCTTTCTCATATGCACGCAGGACAGGTGTGAGATCGCCTTCCTTCACCTTGGCCCGAATCTCTGCAATCTGGCCATCAGACAAAGGGCTGGTTCCGAGACCTGATGCTTCTGGGTTGTCGATGGCAAAGTCTACGACCATTCGTTCGAGGCTGTCTCTATCGCCCTTCAGACTTTCCTTGCTCATTATGGCCACTTCACTATCTTTGTCATGGCGGATTGTGCCAATAATTTTCTTTGTGGGTTCAACGACCCAGTTGATCCAGAAGTCTCTTATAGTTGCACCAAAGTCTCTGATCCAAGCACCAATCTCGGCCTTCCTATTCACCAGGATGCGTAGAATTGTAGTTGAAGAGAGTAAAAGAACAGTTGCAGGCAACCAATACCGGACAAGTTTTGAAGGGCGACCATAAACCAAAGCTAATTGATTTGTGTTTTCCAAGTGTTTAGGAACATGTACCGTTAGAATATGCTGTAAGCGTTGGGCGACTTTTGCAGGCCGGCTACGGGAAAATGTGTCTGCATTGCGAGAGAATATCTCAGGATCGTCCGCCACGCTGGCGAAAACAACATCTTCGAATTCCGATACACCAGTTTCCAGTGTTGTTACATGGCAAAGAACCGTGTCCATCAGAGCAACGCTGCGTTCTACAACACCCTTCCACTCGTGACTCTCGGTGGCATCGGTCTTTGCAACATCAGCAATTTCGTCGTCAATGTCGAAAGTTAAACCTTCATCCATCAGTACGCCTAGCCCGCTGGCGCTCATTTCGCGTAGCCGTCTAAGTTTGGCTTGATTGATCCTGGCCTTGGTGCGGCAACGAGCAATAGGTGATAAAACCTTCTGTTGTATATCTGCTACAGAGCGTTCCCTTATGCTCTCTCTGACCAGGCCATAAAATTGCTTCCATCTAGCTGTCAAGCTTGTGCCAATGTCACTTGTAGACATGGCATCATTCGGTGATCTTCCGAGTCTGGCAACCCGTTTCCGAGTATCACGGTAGATATCCTGTGTCCATGCCCAGAGCCGGAGCGGTGACGTTTGAATTGTGTAGAGACCAGTATATGTGTATGAACCAAGCACCTCGTCCCAATACCAAATATCGTCATTAAGTGGGATGGTTTGTTCCAGCAATGTGTTCAGCAAGAGTCCGTAGGTCTGTACCGTGGCCTTGCTAACAAGTAGCCATTCAAGCTCTTTCTGGTATGCCACAGTAGCATGATCCGTCTCCATTTCGTCACCCTCATCATCGTCCATCGTTGTAATGTTCTCTGACAGAGCAGCTTGTTCCAACAAGGTTCGGATGCGCCATGATGAGAGTAGAGGTTGGGAAGACGAGGTGGTTGATAGAGCCTTCACAAGACTCTGCAGTTGTATTATTCGGTTGGACGATATGACTCTTTGGCTCTCAGCTGTAGAAATGCCATCGCGACTCGAATGAGGAACCAGATGGACGCGATCGAGTTGGCTGTCCACCTTCCGGACCTGGCTGTGAGATGTCAGTGAAGCTCCACAAGATCCTGAAGGCTGAGACGAACTCTGCGACAATCGACATTACGACTTTAAGACCATTGGACCCTCAATATGTTTACAGACTCAAGGCGTTGCTGGTGAAGCTTCGAGTGCGAATGACGTTATCTAGAACTGCCGGCTTGGCGCTTTGTATAGTTTGGACGATTTTATTTCGGTCAGTTCTGCATATCTTTTTTATCCACATTCCATTTAATGCAGTTTTATTGTTGGAAAAGGCTACTGTTTCAGTGATATTTAGACTACAATGACGGTAGTAGGAACCTTGAATTCTAGTATGCAAGTTACATGTACATTCCTACTCTATATTTACAGATAAATCTAATCATTATCATCCTCCCTCCGCTACTGCTGCTTGCGGCCACGCAGACTGCACTTCATCCTCCCACAACCTCAAGGCGTTATGGGCATTGCGAAAATTCTGGACTTCTTCGACATCACTCGCGACTGCTTCTTCAAAATCAAGTTCAGGATCTCCTTTCTGCGCCCGTACAGCCTCTTGCATGATCCTGATTGTCTCGAGCCTGACATTATTCCTCAATTTTGTGGCATCTTGCTTGATCTCCGCAGTCATTTTGAAGGCTCGGTCAAGCGTTTTGTGAAATTGTTGGAGCTGAATCATTTCATGCTGATCCAAGTAAAGTAAGTTCCTTTCCATGTAACGCAGAGTTTTCTGACGAGCATTAAGCAAGTACATCTTGAATATCTTATCCGGGATCAAGTCGTTTTCTTTCATCATCTTGATTACCCAATCAATACCGCTGCTGTTGCGAAGCCCAATGTAAGCCTGAACAAGTACTGTGAGAGTGACAATGTCTATAAAAGAACGTGAGCTTGATTGTTGACGTGTAACTGTCGTCCATAAATCCAGGGCTTCTTGGTGCAATCCACGAGACACCAGTATATTCGCTGCATGGGTGGCAGCAGCAGGTAGTATGTGCTGCTGATCGGACAGCGTTGATCCCATTGACCTCACTATAGAGGTAACGTCAACCGGTTCTAGACCTGGCTGCTTAGTCCTTTGTGTCATTTCGTAAACAAAAACAGATCCCAAAGCAATGGTTATATCGTATCGATTCTCCCGAGCCTCTGCAAGCAGCTTTGCGGTAGGTGTGAAATCTCGACCATGGATTTGTAGTGATGCCTGGGTAGCCGTGCCAATAACTGAGGCATGCAGAAAGACATGGTGTTTCAGCGCCTTGCCGTATATCTGCAGGGCTGTTGTAGAGTCGCCCTTGGACAACGCCAAACGTATGCTATTCCCAATCTCGTGACTGTCGACAGAATACTCGGTAGTGGCTGAAACCGGAATCTTCTTCAATAGTTTGAGTGCTCTGCGCAAAGCGCCAGAGTCTTTCTCTCGTTTGTACTCTGTCATGGCAACGTTCCTCAGTATTGCCACCGTCGTGCTGTCAACCAAGCTCTCCCCATTACGTTGTTGCATGCTCTGGACTGAGTCAAATAGGTGATACAGTTCATCAAATTTGAAACCCCAGGTTTTATGACAATTGTCGAGCATGATATTGAACGTGACTGCATCCATAGTAGATGTGGTAGCAGCTGCGTACTGTAGCCAACGAAGCATAGATCCCAGCTCTCGAGCTCGGGCATATGCGTCAACCATGGCATTGGACATAAAAACATGTAGAGGAACTTTGTACTGTTGTGTGAACAATTGAAGAAAATGTTCGATTTCGTCGAGTGAATGCGTTCTGATATATTCCATAAGGATAGGAACAAATACCTTGCTATATGTCGGTATGGTTGCTTCGGTCAGAGATTTTGACATAAACTCAAAGTCGTCTTCTACGCCCTGCCACTCTCCTCGCATTGCCTTTGCGAGTGCGAAATGACCACAGGTACGTATGTCTGTCTCTTGACGGCCATAAATGCTCTCAAGACGTGCCTGATAAGCTCTAGCTGTCGGTTCATCACCAGCTTCGACGCAAAATTGGATAATTGCACTGTACGCAGCTACAGGGCGGGGGACGAGTTTGAGAGAAGCTTCCAGACGGTCAAACAGAGCCCGAGTGGACTCGATGTCCTTACTCGATCTCCAAAACCCTCCCAGCAGCCTCAAGAACCAAGTCGTAGATACAACTAGTCTGTTCGCTATTGCAATCTCTGAGGCCACAGCCACGACCTTTTCAGCTCGATCGAACCTGCTTTGAACCAGTGCAGAATCGAGAGCAGCACTACCGACACTGGCAAAGTCACTTTGGTTTGGCATTGTGTGCTTGAACCACCGCGAAAAATGATCCACCACGTACTTGTGCTTACCATTATGATGTTCTGCTAAAATGTTGTACTTGAGTGCTTGCAGGTGTCTGTTGCTGTCACCACGTACGGCTTGTAACCGACCGTATAGCTTTACTGTCGTCTTTGTCATTCCTATTCGGTACGTTTGTGCACAAAGCTCCACGCCGAGTGCCATTCCAAGCTCAGAAAGCTTCTGGGGTCTTTCTTTGAATTCGGCGAGAAAGATTTTCGCGGCCTTCTGTATGTTGTCTGGTTCCACCTGAATCCATTGATGATCATTCAACGGCCCTTGCACTAAGTTCTCAATCACTTTCAATGGGCTCAAGAGACTGTAGAAAGCTTCGTCGATAGGTCCAAATTCAAGCATAAGCAAAAGAATCTTTTCAACTGCCTGAAGCCTAGAATGGCAGAGGCAAGCTGTAGACAAATCGATTGCTGCGTTCATGAGGCTGCTGCTAACACCCGAATAGCCAATCTCAAACCCATCATCAAATGCATCCAGAAACCGAGATGCGGCTGCATCAACGTCCGCAACATCTGTCGCTCCATTTAAAAGATTTTTAACATCAGATGCCAATCTGATCTGGCGACCTTTTCCCCTAATCGAGAACTGCTTATCATTTTCTTTGGTTGGCTCCTGCCTACGTGCAGTAGCAGAGGTACCATGAAAAGGATCCGAGACAGACGCTAGAGTGGTTCGTTGTTGTATGGGATGCCAATCCGGGTTGTAACCTCTCGGATCTTTGCTGTTTACTCTTCGGGTTTGAACTTGCCATTGGAGCTTTACTTGTGGTGCAGCCGTGGGGACTGGGTCATTGCTTCGTTCTGCTGGAGGCCGGCTGTCAAGGCATTGTTCTCTGCGACTTGGATCTGACTGAATATCTCCTATCGCTGGTTTCAGAGCGCATTTCTCCGATGCTAGCCTCTCTGGCCTGCCTGTTTGCTTCCTCCCCAGTAACAAAGGCCCATCTTCTTGATTTATCCGGATCTGGTCCTCGAACCTGTCCACAATGGGAGCTGCTCCTGCGCTATGATAGCTTCTCGATGATTTGATCCTTTTCGCATTCTCGTGAACTTCCCGTGCGGCGTGTATTCGTCGCCGTCGATCTTCTGTTAATAAACCTGCAGTGAAGGAGACTGTGCAAGACGTTCCCAATGCGAGGTTTCGTAGCGTTCGGAGAGCGCCTTTCGAGGGTACAGGAAGGGAGCTCGGCATATCAAAGACGTCGTAGCCATCTCATAAGTTCTTGGATATTGGAGAGATTTGTGCTTCAAGCATTTCCTGTGCCGGAGAAGTGGACTGGTCTTAATGGTTCGATGTCAAATCATTGTTCCATGCTCTAAACTTTCTACAGCATCCGAGTCTTGCCACTAGCGCTCTTTTTAGTCGTTGCTTCCTCCCTCCTTGACAAGTAACAAAGAGACTTTTACGAAGCAGGACTAGAAATCATAAATTTGAGAAGAGTGAAAACTTCAACCCTCTAGAGAAGATCTATTCAAAGTGCTCTATCTAAGCTCCATGCTGCAAACAGGATTTAACGCCGATCCAATGCTATAGTATACAATATACCTACAAACCCGAACTTATAAACACACAGAACCATTTCATCCTAACCTAGCTAGCTCTATAATGGAGTTTCACTGTTGCCAAACAATGGATGAAGTTCCAGCTGGCGCAGAATACTCTGGTACAGGAAGAGCATGCATCCGCTCTGGACGCTGGTCCACACAAAGCGAGGACCAACACCTCGAAACCAGCCCGCAATCCCTTCATTTTTGTAAAGAAGCTTCAGACCTGTAACAACCGAGGACGTATCGAGTGACATACAGCCGGGACGAGGGGTATGTGTCGAAGGAGATGAAGTCGATATCGATCGAATCTGCTGCTTCAAAGCGGATGGCTGTGCTTGACTTCCTGCCGTCGTTTTAGGGTGACTAACATGAGCTACTGCGCCGGATGTGTGTTGCGGAACTGTTTTCACAACCGGGCTAGTGGGGGTATTGACTTGTGTCTGTATTCTGGTTTTTACAACGTCCAGCGGACAAGTGATTACTCCTGCAAGACCACCAGCAGCGGCACCAGTCAACAGTTCGAAAGGAAGACCAATATCTCGGCTCTGCTTCCATTGCCGAGCCCAAGTTTGTCCTTGTTCGTAAAACGTAAACTGTAAAGCCGAGAAAGGAAGGTCGCGGAAAATTGTCGCTTTATATCCATGAAACAGGGCAGAGAACCCTTCTTGACGGACTATGGTACGTGCAGCGTGTGCTGTCCCTTTGTAATTGTATCCTGATTTGAAGTATGGATTATTGTATCGTCCTTGGAGCTGAAGTCGAGTTTTGAGCACTTCTGAAGGCACGTAGACGAAAGATGCTGCACCATCTGCCAGAAATCCTACATTTCTATTTAGCCCAGCTGGGATAAAACGTAAAACTCGTGAGACATACCACTTGTAAGATAGGCAATCTGAGGTGTAATGCCAGAATCAATCATATGACGCTTGCTATACTCGTATGTACCGAAAAATATTATGGTTCCTGGAAATGATCCCAGCAGTGCTGGGAGCCAACCTCCATAGAGGCCTCGGCGTATGCCTTCTTGTTTTAGGATAGTTGAATAGGAGGATGACATTGAAGTGTATTTCGGCGGTATATGTGGATCGCCTTGTTGGCGCGTCTTGACGGTATCCAGAGAGTGCATGAACAGATCACCGGTAGTCCCTCCTATGCCTCCTGCAATCATTGACTGGATTGGTCAGTATGGAACCATCCAGGAATTTAACAAGATCTTACATGCAAGTACGGCGGTCTCGCTTCCTCCTTGTCCTCTTGCGATGCCATGGTATTTGATCTACTGCGGGTTGTTCCAAACGAAATATCCCTGACAACACCCTCCCCTTCTGATTGTCCATCATCAACAAGCTCAAAGCTCTTACTATGTTCTCGTTGTGGGTTGGATGACGCAGAGGAGAAGATGCTGGCAACGCGAGAGGTCAGGGACATGGCCCTTCCTCAAAATGTGGGAAGTTACACTTCAGTCTGGTGGCCAAGGTATCGAAGTGCAGATCCGGTAACGTTATGTCAGATGTGGAGAGTTGTATAGTTTGCTTTACGTTGCTTTGAGAGCTCTCTCCGAATGAGTCCTTGAAGTTCATTGCAGAATTTCTAGTGGTCCGTGCGCAAGGCTGAAGATTCTAAGTTGTCGCTCGTTGTCCACGACCTTCTCCATCCCACCTCGTATCCATTGGAGTCAAGACGAAGAATCGATTGAACATAACTCCAACCAATTACAGCCATAATGGGTGTCCCTAAGATGTCACAGTTGCGGTCTGGAATAAGTGTCAATATTGTGCTAAAGGCCGACCAACCGACTGGCAAATTGACATCGGGCTGCATTGCGGATATCTTGACAAGAAGTGATCACCCAAGAGGTATCAAGGTTCGACTTCAAGACGGCAAAATAGGCCGTGTTCAGTCATTGTCGTCATCGACAGCAGTTCTTGGTGGCTCATCTTCATCAAATCCAACATCACCTGATTCATCCCGAGCTTCCTTACCGGGTCGACAAGTGGGAGGGTCTATGAGAAGCGGTAGTGGGCACTTCAAAATGCAGGATGACTATAGAAACGACCCTGTACCTTCAGAGTCCCTGAGTCTAGAGGACTACATCAAGCCTGCAAAGCAGAAACGGAAACGAAAGAACAACGCCGCAACAGCTGAGCCTCCCGAATCCCAGGAGCAGAATCAGGCACTCTTAGAGAGTGAATTCCCAAACATTGATTCTGCTCTGGTAGCAGCTATGCTCCTAGAGTATCCAACTTTAGCTGAGGCTAGAGGTGTTCTGCAGGCGCTTTCCTGAGATTCTGGGTCTGCTAAGAAGAAGTGGTGTTGTTCTGCCTCCATATTGACTTAATGAAACACTACGAATATGCATCAATTGAGGAGCATTGCATCCGATCCCACGGACTCCACAGTTTGCGACTGCCAGAAGGATACTCTCAAGGGTCATAAGGCTCGTAAGCAGTCTTTTAATCTTGTTTTACATAAGTTATATATATAGCTCTCTCTCTCTTGCGACTTTATCAGATTGCAAGAAGCTTGCCAATACCGACTTACCATGAAGCAGGACTCTTCTAGTCGTCAAATCTCAGCTTTGGATTGAAAGCGCCACTAACATTGTCATCTAATAGGACATACCAAACCAACATGCTAGAGCTGTAAGTTGATTTTGTGGCAGGCAACTCCTGGATCCTCTGTGTCACCATTAAGTGTTAAGGGTAGAGAGACAACGCGAAAATTTGGCTTGGAGTCTATATGACGTTAAACCACTTAAACGTGTCTAATCCTACGAGAAATTACGTTGATAGTAAACATTTTCGGATTTGTATCACTTTCCGCAGCTGCATTTAATTGCAGACCGGTGAAAGACGTGTGAAGCTGTGGAAAGTTTGCTTAATATCCAAATATGTATGAGTATCAGCTCTCAACCATGGTGAATTGAGCCCCAATTGAGGCTTTCGTCCAGTCCAACTCCAATCATGCCACTGGCATTTGATCTATTCCCTCGCCTTTATCACTCTGGTCTTTCCCTTGAATTCCCACCACTTCACACTCCCAAAGCTGCTCCAAGGATATAGTACATGAGTAACTTTGCCTGTGATGAGACTCATACTGATTGGGCCATAATAATTGCTGTCTTTGCTAGCTTCCCTGTCTCTGTTATCACCTTCTACCCAAACATGTCCGGACGGTACAATCGCAGTCGGATACGGATATGGAGCTCTCGTATAGACCTTGTCACCAGGCAAAGCAATTACACGTTTGACCGCAAGAACTTCTGGGTGGTCCGGACTCCTGTAGTACAGTGTTAGCATCAATAGTTGGAGAAATCTAAGGCTTTCAAACCAGAATGTCACGATCATGCCCCGCTCTAGATTGTGGAAACTGTTCCACTTGCTCGTATAACCGATATCTTTTCGGGTAGAATTGTTATAGCCAGTGTTTAGATACGGATACATTGAAGCCCCGTTGATGAATGTAAGTTCGCCGACATGTTGGTTGATAAAGATGCACACTGGTACCCAGGTAGCAATGCCGAAGAGAGTCAACGAGAAGTCGCGAAGAAAGGGTCGATACCGTGATCCGCGACTAAAGATTGAGGCAAGGCGGGGAAAGGCCATGATGGCCAGCAGCGGCCACTCGCATGAGTTCAGATTGTGAGTTGTGATCAGGTTGTGGTTGGGCTTGCTTGCGTCGAGCTCTTGAAAGCTCGGCTGAGAAATTTCGTAGCCTTGCGCCTTGCAATTCGAGGCTCTAACATGCAGCAGTTTATTTATTCGATTGCGACAAGCCCATTGGAGTTGCGAGATTTCCTTGTGTCTCAAAATCAGAAGCCAAAAGTCAGAGCGCTGGTTTTTTTGCCTTAACAGTTCCTGGACACAAACACCAGGTTTGAAGCGACATCCATATCACATCGAGGACTCCAAGGACGCCATTTTGTAATGTTCATTTCTTCATACAATCCATAGATTGGGCTTGTGTACCTAAAGTATGGAACTCTATAGCCCCAAGTACGCCCGCAAATGCAATCGATGTCCCTATGCCCATTTGAAGATAGGCTTTGACCAGAATGCTTTTAGTAACCGCAAAATGCCTTTACATAACCTCTACGGCGTTCTCGTCACTCTCGCTCTGACTCTCATCGCCGCTAACTTCTGCGTTCTCTCTCTCGCGCTTCTCCATCAAGGCCTGCAGTTCCGCATCGTCGTTCTCCGTAACTGCCTTTGGCTCCATCTTGACAACACAGTTCCCACCATTCTCCTCAATGTTTTTCCTGATGTCAATAATGGCGGCTTCCAGAACTGAGATGCCGGTGTGCTTCTCTAGGCATGTGCTGGTAAGTACATACAGAGGTGGCGACACCAATTTGACCTTTACTTGGTTGTCTGGGGTGTTTCGTGCCTCGGCAGTCCGCAGAGCGTTCTTGACAGCATCGATTCCTTCATATCCAAAGCAAGTAACCTCGACATCAGCACGGACTTTGGTGGGTTGTGGTGTCAGGCGCTTTCCAATGTATGACTTCAATTCCTCTGCAACCACTTCGCTTGGGAATGAAATGTCCTGCCACACGTCGGGATTTCTGCACAAATTAGCAAGGCTCTTCCCTCTGGTAACAATTATACCTACGTGATAGACAGCTTGAACGCATCAACAGCGTGTCCATATTTCTTGTTGAGTGGCCATCCGATACGTTCGTATAGCTCCTCGATCGGTGTGCTGGTCTTTTCGGCAACGTGTCGCATGATCGAATGCACCATCTTGCTCTTGTTGTAACGTTCCTCGCACTTGACAATATCCTCAGGGGAGACTCGACGCTTTGAAAGATCAATATATCCTGCATCACAGCAAGTTAGCGCATGCCACAGATTCTAAACTTGTCGATTTGCGCGAGCGGGTCTCTTTACCCTTCTCCTTGTCGACTCTGAGAACCACAACAACCTCATTACGTCCGACTCGAATAAGCTTCTGGATACTTCGAATACGACGTCTGGACAGCTCGGAAAGAAGAATCATTCCGTCGATGTTGTCGTACTCTAAAAGCTTGACGTATGCTCCCATCTCGGCGATCTACCAGAAGTATCAGCGGGTTCGAACCATATTTGCGCCATAATTCCGCACCTGCTTAACGTTCACCATCACAAAACTGTCGATTTCTGGGAACTTCTCCTCGTAGAAGCGGCAATTTGTCAAAGACATGATTGCGGTGTCTGCGCAGCGTGGCGCGGGTAAAATCAAGATCTGTTAAAGGCGCTTCTTTGCTGGTTGTATCGTGCTGCGGATTCCAGAAATACGGTGTTTGCAAGACGGTGCTGCCGTGTCGTTGCGTGAAAGGTATCCTGCTTGATGACTCCCCTCACCAAAGTCATAAATGGCTTTTGATAAAACTGGTGCTCGGTGGGATGTTTACGGTCTAACTATTATCCGAGCTATCCCTGTGCTAGCTGTCGGCTCGTGAACCCAAGGACCAAGCTCGGAAACTGAACATGCCTTGAAGCAAGCACCCTTCACCAGGACGGATTTTGTATTGACAGCCCCGAGAGTTACCCATGTATGATTAACATCACAAAGCTCAAGATACTGTCGAACAGTCTCCCTAAATGCTTGTAACATACTTAGCATTTCCTCAGTTCGACAGAGCGCTGCGAGCTCGACAAGCTCGAACACCAGAATGACGACACTCTCCACATCACCTATTGTAGGCGCTGCAGTCTCTGCAGATGTTCAAACTTCGAACTACTGGCTGTCAAGCCTGAGAAGTACCATTTGGTTCTTTTTCAAAGTGATACCTGGAGTTTTATTCTGGCTGATTACATTTACGACCATAACAATGCCGAGTTTCCTCTTCACCCTGTTTTCGACTAGCCTGACCTTTACCATGAACGCAACAACGCTGTCAGTCTCACTTCCTAAGCTGATTAAATATATGCTAATCGGTTATAGGATGCTCATCGTTGTGGCACTGGTTTCCACTGTGAGCTGGTTTGTTCGGTATCGGTTTCTGAACATGTATGCTCGTCTTCCTCCTGAACCACAACGCAAGGAGCCTCAGATCGATTTGTACCCAGACACACAAGAAGAAGGCACGAAGTCGGGATTTTCCAACTACTTAGACGAGTTCTTGAGTGCTATAAAAGTCTTTGGATATCTAGAAAGACCAGTTTTCCACGAGCTCACCCGGAGCATGCAAACACGAAAGCTCATTGCAGGAGAGACCATGAATTTGGAGGATGAGAAAGGATTTTGTTTAGTGGTAGATGGTCTAGTAGAAATCTTCGTAAAGTCCTCACGCGAAGGTCGAGGCTCAGACTCAGAACCCCATGTCATCGAATCCGATGATTACTCGGATTCTGAGAGCGGTGGACGCCATGGCCATGCACATCAAGGCTACCAGCTCTTAACAGAAGTAAAAAATGGGGCCCCAATGTCTTCGTTATTCTCCATTTTGTCACTATTCACAGAAGATGTCAAATTGAAGACCACGGAAGATGACGACTTTGATTCTGGTCCTACAAGTGCAGGCTATGCACCGCCGAGATTTCCGTCAGCACCATTCTCTCAAAGTCACAATGTTCCACCATCGCTTCCGACAAGTCCAATATATGGTGCTCCGAGCCATAATGGAGAACGGAATATGCGTGGTCGTCGCTCATCTACCATGGCCAGTTCTACAGCAGGAGGGACGTTACCCCGAGTTCCCCCTTTATCACTGGATCCCAACGGAGCAGAAGGAACACGACCAAAAGTTAGGAGAGCCAAGACTAATTCAGTTCATCCAGACATTGTTGCAAGGGCTACGGTTGACACGACCATTGCCGTTATTCCAGCAAGCGCTTTCCGCCGCCTAACAAGAGTGTATCCTAAAGCAACTGCACATATTGTTCAGGTTATCCTGACAAGATTACAACGTGTGACGCTTGCCACCGGACATTCATACTTGGGCTTAACAAGTGAAGTCCTAAGGACCGAGAAACATATGAACAAGTATACAACCTACGAGTTACCCAACTTCTTACGCGGTGATGCCTTGGAGAGATTGAAGGAGAAATTCACACGCGAAAAAGAGCGGATCGGTGCCGATGAAGGTACTAAAGGAATTGCTTTGCACAATGTCAATGCTGGCCGGAGGAGGAGGTCGAGCACCGGCCTACGTAGGGAAGCGACATTGCACGCTCTGTCAAAGCAATCTTCAAACACGCCTGGAAGCAACCCTGAGTTATCTCAAAGTCATGAAGGGGCAGTCAGTCCAAGTCCTGGGGACCTTTTAACAAATATTCAGATGTCTCGATCGGGTGGCAGAAGAAACAAATCTTTTCTTGGAAATGGGGCTCAGTTTGGTCAGCCGTGGGAAGGCCCCGAAGTTTGGCAACACGACAATACCAGCCCGTTAGCACAAAGGACCTTTCACCCATTTGCTACTGAAAAGCCACCTCGAGCTACTCTACATCGACAAGAGTCAGTAGATGAAGATAGCATGTTCAGAACCTCTGTTCTAGAGTGCGTATTTAAAGCGATTGGTCTCACTAACGCAAGCAATGCCCTAAGGATGTCCGATTCTGTGGAAGCTTCTCCAAGACTTGTTTCGTATGACCAGAAACGACAGAAAGCTATTTTCAGTAATAATGCATTTGGCTATATCGATCCCTACGATGGCTCGGCCGATGGAGATACTGAATCTATGACATCTGGAGGCACGAGCATAGGTGCAATTCCAAGCACCCGCAGCCTTGCCAGTGAAATGAAGGACGATGTTGAGATAGTTTTTTTCTCTAAAGGCTCCGTTCTAGTGGAACAGGGCGAGCGAAATCCAGGTCTATACTATGTTATCGATGGTTTCTTGGATGTAAGCGTTCCAGCGGAGGAAAACTCCGAGTCCATGGTTCTAGGACCGTCCCACCTTTCGACCTCCAGCAGACAGGCTCAGGAGCCCTTTGCACCATTGTCTAGGACCAAAACCGGCTCTTCGCAGGCCTCTGGACCTGCAGGTGCATCCAAGACCAATGAGGGCCGGCACCGCAAGCCTGTAGGACGCCGTAGTCTCGCTTTGATAAAACCAGGTGGTATCGCAGGATACATTGGCACAATCTCATCACATAGATCATTCATAGACGTCGTTGCAAAAACCGATGTCTATGTAGGATTTCTACCCCGTTCGAGTCTTGAGAGGATCGTGGAGAAATATCCGGTAGTGTTACTCACGATGGCAAAGAGGTTGACCAGTCTTCTGCCAAGACTTATACTTCATATTGACTTTGCTCTTGAGTGGGTGCAAGTCAACGCTGGCCAGGTTGTTTATCACCAAGGTGATGACAGTGATGCAATCTATATAGTCCTCAATGGCAGATTGCGATTGGTGCTGAACAACGACGAAGAGGGAATGAAAGTTGTTGGCGAATACGGCCAAGGCGAAAGCGTCGGTGAGCTTGAGGTAATGACTGAGTCTGTAAGACCTGCTACACTTCATGCCATTCGAGACACCGAGCTTGCGAGGTTTCCGAAGACCTTGTTCAACAGCCTTGCACAGGAGCACCCCGGCATCACCATCAAGATATCGAAGATCATTGCTTCTAGGATGCGAGCATTAGTCGAAGATCCCGTCTTCATACAAGGGACAGATAAGACTGCAGGAGCCACTAACAAGAAGGTTTCTTCGACAGTCAACCTTAGAACAGTTGCAATACTTCCAGTCACGGCTGGTGTCCCAGTAGTCGAATTCGGAAGCCGCTTAATGAATGCACTGACACAGATCGGCACTACCAACGGAGTTACCTCTCTCAATCATGCCGCCATTCTTAATCATCTCGGAAGGCATGCATTTAGTCGAATGGGCAAGTTGAAGCTGACGCAATATCTCGCGGACCTTGAGGAGAAATATGGGCTTGTTCTATACATTGCTGGTATGCAAACCATTTCCTCTATAAAATTCTCTGGCATATATGATGATCTTCTTTTTAACCCCGAGCTTTTTGATGAAGACCAACAACAACAACTCTAATTTTTTCCTGATTGCCATTATGATTGCATGCTTTTAAGTATACCTCACTTGGAAATCTTACTGATGCTGTCTTAGATACCAACGTCAACTCCCCATGGACACAGACCTGTATCAGTCAAGCTGACTCTATCCTGCTCGTTGGCCTAGCGGAGGGATCTCCAAATATTGGAGAATATGAACGTTTTCTCTTAGGGATGAAGACAACTGCGCGCAAAGAATTGGTATTGCTCCATGCTGACCGGTTTTCGCCACCGGGACTTACCCGATCTTGGCTTCGCAACCGTGTTTGGATCAATGGAGGTCACCACCACGTACAGATGGCATTTAGACCTAATTCCGTGCCAGTCCATCCACAAACTAATAGGTTTGGAAAAGCTATAAAACAAAGGGTACAAGTCTTACAGGCTGAAATTCAGAAATACACCTCGAGGAAAGTGAGGCAGACTCCTCTGTACTCTGCAGAAACCCCTTTCAAAGGTGATTTCCACCGCATCGCCCGGCGCCTGGTTGGCAAATCCGTAGGATTGGTATTGGGTGGCGGTGGCGCGCGAGGTATAGCTCATGTTGGCATTATCCGTGCTATTGAAGAAGCCGGTATACCAATCGACATTGTAGGCGGAACATCAATCGGCTCATTTATCGGTGCCCTATATGCAAGGGATGCGGACGTAGTCCCAATGTACGGGCGTGCCAAGAAGTTTGCAGGACGTATGGCAAGCATGTGGCGGTTTGCCCTAGATCTCACCTACCCTTCAGCTTCGTACACCACCGGCCATGAATTCAATCGAGGGATATTCAAAACTTTCGGAAATACCCAGATTGAAGATTTCTGGCTCGAGTTTTACTGCAATACCACGAATATCAGCAAGAGCAGATCGGAGATACATACCAGCGGCTATGCATGGCGTTATGTGCGAGCGTCTATGTCTCTTGCTGGTCTTCTTCCACCTCTATGCGATGAGGGAAGTATGCTTCTTGATGGCGGGTACATTGACAACTTGACCGTCCCTCACATGAAAT
Organism: Coleophoma crateriformis; assembly: GCA_003369635.1. Lineage (NCBI taxonomy): Eukaryota > Fungi > Ascomycota > Leotiomycetes > Helotiales > Dermateaceae > Coleophoma > Coleophoma crateriformis. Next base: position 1,205,036 of record PDLN01000016.1, on the reverse strand, counting down.
CCTTGGGTGCTGATGTTATATTTGCTATTGATGTGGGTAGTCTTGACGATGACACCCCTCAAACTTTCGGGGACTCACTGTCTGGCTTTTGGGCTTTTGCGAACCGCTGGAATCCTTTCTCTACCTATCCGAATCCGCCCACCTTGGCTGAGATACAAGCAAGACTGGCTTATGTTTCTAGTGTTGATGCTTTAGAGAGAGCTAAACTCACACCGGGGTGCCTTTATATGAGACCACCAATTGACGAGTATGGAACCTTGGACTTTGGAAAGTTTGATGAGATTTATCAAGTAGGCTACAAGTATGGCCAGGAGTTTCTTGACAAAATGCGCACAGAGGGAGTGCTTCCATTAGTAGATGAGACCGAGGAGAAGAAGGCCTTGCGAAGAACGATGGCGCCTCGGAGAGCAAGCATTTGAGGGGTCAGCTTAGGAGCCGCTCAGGCGTTTGAAAAAGATAAGAGGTTATGGTAGGCGCAATGGTAGCCTGAAAGACAAAGCATGATACCCAAAACGACAGTATGAATCACGTATAGCATAGATCAGGCTGAGGGGTAAAACATTCAAGATGATGAATTCCATATTGCACCGAAACTCTTCTGAATGAAGGTGACTCAGACTCAAGTGTACTCGAAGGCAATACCTGAGGAAGGCGTTCACACAAGGCGACATGATATCTCAGGCTGCGAACCATTGAACGAGCCTTGACAAATGACTGAATCAGACAGCCGCCGCCTCCCGATAGCAATTATGAGTCGGGCAATTCCGTTCCCGCTAAGCATTCCCAAAACCGGACCCCACCATCACGTGGGGCATTAAAGAGCTTCTATGAAAAGGCTTCTTAAAGTTGGTCTCATACAAACACCTTCCTTCATTTTTACCTTGACCACTCTTCTCTCACTCTCACTCTCTATAAGACTCTATCGCGCTCATTCACTCTTTTCTTCCCGTGGCGCGCGCACATTTCGAGGTTTCAGCGATCTTATTGGGAGCACAACATCCGAAGTGGGGTCGTCTTGATCATGGAGGGGCAGAGAACGCTGTATCTAGGGACATTTGTTCACTGTCAGAATCTGGACTCCCTGGAATATTTCCACGATACTGGCATTTTTGTTGATGAGAGGGGGACTATCGTCGCTATAAAGCGAAAATGCAATCTTACCATAGCTATGGAGACTGTAGTGCCAAAGTTGGGTTGGACCTCCAAAGAGATGCAACTATGGGCGGCAAAGCCTGGAGAATTTTTCTTCCCCGGGTTCATCGGCAAGTAATCATTCTGGCATGGCTTTTGAGAGGTGTGACTGACTGTTGTTTTCAGACTCACATATTCATGCCTCACAGTATCCCAATGCTGGGATATTTGGTAAGACGACTCTGCTGGACTGGTTAAACAAGTATACCTTCCCGCTAGAAGCAAGCCTGGCAGCCACCGACAAGGCAAAGAAAGTGTACGCGCGGTGTATAGAACGTACACTGTCTCACGGTACTACTACGGCCGCTTATTACGCTACCATCTCTGTGCCATCTACCAATCTACTAGCTGATCTCTGTCTCTCATATGGCCAACGAGCTTTTATCGGTCGTGTCTGTATGGACACTGACCTTCAGCCCGATTGGTATCGCGACTCGTCTGCAGAGTCAGCTTTAGCAGATACTAAAGCCACTATTGCTCACATTGCGTCTATCGATCCCACTCACTCCCTGATCTGTCCCATTCTCACACCTCGATTTGCACCCAGCTGCAGCAGCCCGCTCATGCACTCACTCGGCGCCTTACAAAAAGAGACAAACCTCCCGATCCAGACCCATCTCTCAGAAAACAAGAATGAGATTGAGCTTGTCAAGAAACTCTTTCCGGATGCTGCATCTTATACAGATGTGTATGACTCTCACGGTTTGCTATGCCCCAAGACAATTCTAGCACATGCTGTACATATTACCGAGGAGGAGGCAGCCCTTATCAAGAAGCGACAAGCGAAGATCAGTCACTGCCCAGCAAGCAATTCTGCAATCACGTCTGGAACGGCTAAAGTTAGATGGATGCTTGAGAGAGGCCTCGATGTCGGCCTTGGAACAGATATGAGTGGCGGCTATTCAGCGTCTATCCTGGAGGCTGCCAGGCAGGCTCTGCTGGTATCGAGACATGTTGCCATGGGAGGGGATGACAAGGCCAAACTCAGTATTGAAGAAGTGCTGTATCTTGCAACGAGAGGTGGAGCCAAGGTCGTCGGCTTAGAGGACAAAATCGGTGGCTTTGAGGTTGGCATGGAATGGGATGCTCAACTGATTACTCTTGGATCCGTGGACAGTGAATCGAAGGTAGATAAAGGCCTGGTAGATATCTTTGGTTGGGAGAGCTGGGAGGAGAAGATCGCGAAGTGGGTCTTCAATGGTGATGATCGTACTACTGGTGCTGTCTGGGTGAAAGGAAGGCTAGTACACGAGAGGCAGTAGTAATAACGGTTTGTTCCTTATGTTCGGGGGGGGGGGTTGCATGTTGTAGCAGAGTGTTCTTATTAGACGACAACTGATAGAATTGCAGGCGTTGCTTTATAGTCGCTGCACAGCGGCTCTGTTTAATTCTGAAATATATATATCATCTCAGCCTTCCTTGGCTGGGTTAGAATACTGATAGGATCCAGATCTTCAGTTCTCCAATATAGTACACACTCATATCCATCATCTACACATTCATGAAACCGCAACATAATTGTCCCATAACAGAACGCCATCCCAATAAAACCTCCCGCCATATGCAAAATGCACATCTCGAATTACATTCTCCCATTGACTAGCTAACCTTAAGCTTCCGTCCAAGTCCCACATGCTCGCTTCAACACTTCTCTCATATTTACAGCCGGTAGAAGCCTCTCGAAACATCCGCAAGAACTCATCGTACTCTTCCTGTAGCTTCGCGTTATTGGACTCGCGATTGCGCACCAGCGCCTCCATCCGATGCGCCGAGAAGGATAAGTCCAGCTTTCGGAAATCCCCATGCCGCGCCCGACTCGCCAATAACCGCAATGCCTTCGCCACTGCCTTCATATTCCGCGGCGTGATTGCCTGCGTCTCATGGAGCCTGATGGCTTTGATCAGCCGACTAGGGGCTTGGCCCATTGCCTTGAGAGTCCATCCCAGAGTCACGGCAGAACGGAAGTAGAAGGTATTCCTCCGCCAAAAAAGCTCCTTGGACTCCTGGTATATCTGGCGATTCGTGCGCAATATCGACGTTGTGATATAGGTCTGCGCATTCTCGATGTTGTACCGATCTTGCGGGTGGAGGATATTTAGCACAAATCGGTGCGTCGTGCTGGTCGTCGAGGACGGAATCGCGGAGGGGAAACGTTCCAGACGCGAGACCTCGTTGGGTTCTATGAATCCCGTGGGCGAGAGGAGCACATATTCGTAGATCTTGTCTCGCAGCTCGCGTGGGATGTCGAGGAGAGAAGTGCGCATCAGGCCGAACTCAAATAAGGGATGATGAAGCTCAATCTCGATTATCTGAGTTGTCCGTAAGGGAGTCCACCCCAGATTATCGGCGGGCAAGACGGGCCGGGTCCGGGCTGGCACTTGAGCTTAGTACAGTTAGCAAGAACCACTTTCTGTCCCCACCGCCTCAAATCTCGCCTCTCCATACAGCTCCTCTCATATAAGATCGCCCTGGCACACGTCTAAAACAACTCCAAGAATATTCTTCGGCTCGTCCTCTGATCGCCACACAACCACAGCTAAGTCCAAAGACGAAGCATGATCTCCAGATCATCGCAAGAGTCGGCAAGCGACACGCACGATTGACACCAAACATGATGGGGCGGGCTCAGCCTGAGATGAACGCAAGCCAGCACCTTGAATAGATGAGGCTCACGTTCAGGCGGTACTGCCCTGTCTCGTCAGACGCATCGCAAGATCTGAGAATATGCGAAGGACGGAGTAAGATGCAAGAACCAATGCTTTGCGTGGGTACCAACTGCCGATGTCCTTTAGGCGAGCGCCAAAGTCAAAGTCCTACCGGTATCTAGCTTCCTATGGTCCCGCTTGGCGTCTTTTCTTCCACTGTGATACTCGTCCAGTAAGCCCATGTATGCTTATCAAAACAGCATTCATACACCTCGAGATAGCCAAGGCATAACATTGTGCTGCATCTGGTCGGTTGATGCTGCGCACCAGACCGCAACTCCCCCACAGACAGACATGATGAGGCCCATGGAATCAGCCAAGTCACCTGAGTTGGCCGTTGAAAACGTTTCAACATGGAACTCCTTGACATCAGCACACCGAAACTTTTTCTTGGCCACCTACCTCAGGTTTTGTGAGCTGTGAAGGTCTGTTCCTGCATGGCCTGCTCGCGTGTTACATCCAACCATTCCTTGGGATGCCAAATTTTCCCACATTTTGGCCTCGAGCGCACGTTCATGCAACGCCATCCATTCCATTTCACCCTTGTTCAGCCTGGATTGAAACAGGGTCTATCCATTTGCGTGCCAGGAAGTCTTGACTACGCAATCGGAGCTTGTCCATGTTTGGTCAACTCAGCGAAGATGGTATATCGTGCTCGCTATCACGCAGGCCGAAGCTGCACCTTTTCTGTTAAGTAGACTCGTCTCAGAAACATATCTTACCGGTGGGAATCTCCAGATACAATGTTTGCACCAAGCTTCATAATAGGCAGATTTTTCTGATGGTCTTTGTTACCACACTATATTTTCATTGCTAGTCAATAGATCGCGTGGATCATGATCCTCAGCCAAGGCTTCTACCTACGATGCTTAGCTGCAACAAGCTGCTAGCGTCGAAACAAGTCCAAATGTGGCATGGTGTTCAGGTATCACAATCGGGACGATTATGCCTTTCTATGGGGCTCGTCTCTGAAGTGCGACCTGACTGGATGAAGCTCGTCTTGGTCCAACAAGACTTTCATACGGCACTGGAACCATGGTGGAGTTGAGTCTTCTGCAGATGCATCTGAAGTCAGACGCTACTTCCTTCCATCTGGGGGATATATGACACAGTCTTCTCCCAGATACTGGGGGTCTGTAGTCCTGTGTTCTGTGTAACTAATTCATTCCTTAAACGTCGCTTGTTCAACTTACTCTTCTTTGTCCATATTCAACAACATGCGGTTCCTTTTAATTGCTCTTTTCCTCTCTTTCTGGGGCGTCTCGGTCGCTTTCCCAGTGGCCATCCAGTTGCCTGATCTCAAAGAGGCTGCCACTACGTCGTCTACTACGGCGAAGAAACCTACTTCTGCACAAGTCATGCAAGCCGCTCAAAACTTTGCCAACGATGCCAACACAGTTTCATCGTCACTGAACAACCTGGGCACAGCAACAGATTCGAAGACGATCAAGACTTTGGCCACCACGGCTTTCAAGGCTGAGTCGGATGAGAATGCTCAACGTGCAACCTTATTCGCCGCCGCAGGCTCGGCGGGAAGCAGCAGCAACACGAAGATTGTCCAGAACACGCCTGCAGTTCTCACCGGCTTGAAGAATATCATGAACAGTCCCACCACTAAGACCACCGCATCCAACGTCAAGACCATCGAGGCAGCCAGGTATGTTCTAGGCCTCCAGCAAGCCTTCAATGAATTTGGATGGAAGTCATGTGGCTGATTCATCTTGACACAGAAACCCTCAAATTCTTCCTAGCATCACCCAACTTTCCAACTCAGCCCTCAAAGCCGTTGGCATGCCAGCCACCGCGCAGAAATTCACCGCAACGACCGGTAGCCAGAAAATTGCCGCAGCTGCGAAGGGAAACTAATCGTATCGGCTTGCGTTGCATTCTGTTCACCACCCCTCATTCCTTTTTTCTTTCCTTTTGGATGTTGGAATACATGGTCGTCTTTCAATCTGGTCGGCTTCGTGGACTTTTTCTTGCTTGGATCTGAAGTGTGTGTCTTATCGGGATGGACAGGTCGGATTCCAAAGACAGTGGGGAGGACTCGAGCACTTAGCTATCACATTTATGGAATATATCATGTTGACCTCCCAAACTCAAGCCTCGTGACTTCAGAGTCTCTGCTCCGAGAGTCTGTCGGCTTTAGTGTGCTAGTATCACCATATGCGCTTGGCGAAGGTAAATCTCGGCCACACCCAAAGAACACCAGTTCCAACCTTCCGACGTCCCAATGGACCCTCACAGAACCGGCTGTAACTCCTGGCATTGACGCGATGGTACCTGTGATATCAGCCATCGGAGAAAAGAGTGACAACTCGAAGGCAGATCGGCGCACCCTGGGTGGGTCGGAAGACTTGTTTCTTCGCGACTGGGCAGTTCTTGCCGCAGGTGCACCACTACAATTGTGACTGAGGAAGCATTCACTTAATCCATCTCCAAGTAAGGTTGGGAAGGGAGTGACATATCCCTGGATGATCCACGGCGAGCATGCAAAGCCGAGGACAAACGCTTCTCATATACGACACGTGGTCGAGATTCAGGAGTACTGTACCAAAACATGATGCTGAGCGAAGACGACAGCAAAGTTAAACATGATCGCCGTGAGAGAAGGTGGAATGCGGCTGCCAAGAAATCTCGAACGGATGCTATCGCAGGGGTTGTGGGACCCTCTCCCAGTGACAACCTCTGCCGCCCCCGATAGTATGGTCATATAGCAGTACTCGTCGAAGTCATGGGCAACAGCCAACCCTGAGCGGGCAGAATGTCGTGAGGTTCAGCCACGACTGGTGGAGACGGCAGGGATGATGGATTGGGTTCTTTGGTCCGGGCTTGAGCGTTTAGACTTTAGACTTGTTCGGCGGTACGACGTGTGGACGGCTGTTCCTTAGGCGCGGTGCGATGGTTATGATTACTAGGGGGCAGATAGTGGTGGAGTAGACGTGAGATTGGCGCTGAGGAAGTCAGCGGAGACAGAACCATAGGCATTCGAGAGGCTGAACATAAGTTGATGCTTAAGCGCGCAATCCTGCTGGACTTGACACCTCGGCGCCTGTATCTGGCTTCTCTTCAGCTCAGGTTGAAACCGCCATGCTCGGGTAGCCATTTGGTCCAATGGCGGGACTGCGTCATTGTGCATCGTGGGCCTCAGCCACAAACCCCCAAACTCCTGAAACCAGTATTAACCCTGTCGCGCAGCCCGCACCCGCCAATCACAGGGCAGCCGTCGCCTCAACCTGACCCTCCATTTCTCGTTTTTGGGCTCGGCACCGTGTCGAACAGACGACGATACGTCCCACGCGGCAGGCAATTTCGAGGCAAGGGCACCTACAGCTGGCGATATGAGTGATGCCATTCCCATATTGTCCCTCGACTCTCCCTTCACTGCTAATCATTAACCACCTCCCCACCGCCGCTCGACCTCTTCACACTGGGCCGCCCTGCCTTGCTGTAACAGCTTCGCCAAAGCACGAGCGACCTCCATGTATCGAAATTCTCAGTCATAGGAGCTCGTCATGTCTTCGACCATCCCCAACACCGCGACGGCCACGTCGTCGGCGGCGGCGGCCACCACCTCAGCGGTCCTGGGCCAAGGACAGAGCTCGCAAGGAATCAGTCTGGTTGCTCTGTTGACGGCCATGGCATCGTCGCTGATCATTTTCGGTGTTCAAATGCTTCTTTTCATCCTCTTGAAGAATAAACTGGCGCGGATCTTGTAAGCCTCTCCGCTACGCCATCTCCCCATGCCGGGCTAATATCTTGCAGCCAACCCAAGACCTATCTGGTCCCTGAGAAAGAACGAACAGAACCCCCACCGCGGACGCCTTGGGGTTGGCTTGTAGCCATCTTCCACTTCACCGATCGAGAAATCATCAACAAGTGTGGCCTTGACGCCTACTTCTTCTTGCGATATCTTCAGACCTTGCTCATCATCTTCGTGCCTCTCGCGCTTGTCATCCTCCCCATTCTCATTCCCGTCAACAAGATCGGCGGAAGAGGCAGCAATTGGATTGCCCTCTCCCAGAACCAAACCACCACTGCTACTACCACAGGTACGGCAACCACCACAACTTCTGCGCTCTTTGCAGCACAAACCGCTGTGAATGTCACCGGTATGGACGTTCTTGCGTGGGGCAATGTTAAACCATCAAATACCGAGCGTTACTGGGCACATCTCGTTCTCGCGATCCTGGTCATTTTCTGGGTCTGCGGTGTCTTCTTCGCCGAATTGAGGGTCTATATCAAGGTTAGACAGGACTGGTTAACATCAGCCGAACATCGACTGCGAGCATCAGCTACCACTGTACTCGTGAGTGCCATCCCGGAGAAGTGGTTGACCTATGAGGCACTCGCTGGATTGTATGATGTATTTCCGGGTGGAATACGAAATATTTGGATCAATCGCAACTTTGATGAGTTGCTCACCAAGATTAGCTACCGGGACCAGATCTTCAAGGATCTGGAAAGTGCAGAAACCGAGCTGATTCGAAAGGCGAAGAAAGCTCAGATGAAGCAACTGAAGAAAGACAAGAAAAAGGCTAGCAAAGGCACTAAATCAAGGAAGGCCACGAAGGAAGAAGAAGCCCAAGAGGTTGCCAGAGCTGATGCCGAGGCAGAAAGATTGGCTGCGAGTGGTGGGATTGCCGAGGAGGATCCCAACGCAATTCCGCATACCGTTGACGATGCTATAAATGAACAAGAGCATCGCGAGCAGAAGCTAGAAGAACATGAACATCACCACCGTGGTAGTGGTGGTTTTAAGTTAGCCGACATGGGCAATGGACTTCGTGTTGTTGGTCAAGGCTTCGGAGCTATTGCCCATGGCGTTCAAGATGTTGGAAAGGGGTTTACTGCGGCTGGAGATACGGTTGTTGGAGGGTTTGGCAAGGCTGGTCGAGATCTCGATGACCAGATTGAGACGACTAATGGCTTTGTAAATCTCAATCGGCAATCTGTGGCCGAATTCGACAAGTATGGCAGATACATTGAACCCGTGAAGCCGAAAGGAGGACCATATGGATCTGGCGTTCAGGGTGATATGGAGAAGAATCGTGAATCTCCGGATCTCCAGCAATATGGTGCGGCCGTGTCCCCATCTGTATCGGCCGACGATCCAAGACTCTCGATTTCCGTACCAAAATCAAGGATGCTTGGGAACACCGTCAGGAGGTCAACTCAAGTTCATGACTGGCACGCTCCTGACGATGAGGGCACGAACTGGTGGAAGTTCTGGCTGGGACCTGCAGGAGGTTTTCCGTCGCCAGTCCCCACCGGCATGGAAAGTGACGAATTCCCCCTCACAAAGAGCAGTGCGGAGATGCAACGTGCCCAAAATGAGAAGCCAAAGGGCCTTTTGCAGACGATAAAAAACTTCTTTTCATCTGGTGGCCAAGACGTAACGCCTATTGAATATCCAATCGCCCACAATAAGGATTATAGAGAAGATGAGATCTCAGCAACATGGGAAAAATATTTGAAGCACAAAGATCGGCCAACCATGAGAGTTCACAATCAAGGTTGGAATTCCTGGATGCCTCGACTCCCATTTCTCAATAAGAAGGTCGATACAATTTACTATTGCCGAGGGGAGCTGGCCCGTTTGAACCTGGAAATCGAAGAGGATCAACAGCATCCCGAGAGATTCCCACTTATGAACTCTGCTTTCATCCAATTCAATCATCAGGTTGCTGCTCACATGGCAAGTCAATCTGTTGCCCACCATGTACCGAAACACATGGCCCCACGAAGTGTCGAAATCTCACCCAAAGACGTCATCTGGAGTAACATGTCTGTAACATGGTGGCAGGCATGGATTAAGACGGGCAGCGTCTTCACGATTGTCACTGGTATGGTTGTCCTATGGATATTTCCAGTCGCATGGACGGCCACTTTGGCGCAAATCACAACGCTGTCAAGCCAGTATTCTTGGCTCAGCTGGCTGGATAAAATCAATCAGGACGTTCTAAAGGCACTTGCTGGTGTGTTGCCTGCAGCCGTTCTTGCGCTCTTGCTTTGGCTGGTGCCCAATATCTTGCATTTCTTGGCTCTCGTTCAAGGCGCACAAACTGGTACACAGTTGGAGAGAACCGTCCAGAACTATTACTTTGCATTTCTATTCGTCCAGGTCTTCCTGGTTGTCTCGGTATCCACTGGTGCCATTACTACGTTGGCCAGTTCTGTCAGCAACCTCACGTCTATACCAGATCTACTCGCTACCAATCTTCCTAAGGCTGCGAACTATTTCTTCTCGTACATGATTCTTCAAGCCTTGAGTACCAGTTCGGGCACACTCCTCCAGATTGGAACTCTGATTATGTGGTTTATTTTGCCCAAGCTCTTCGACAATACGGCACGTCAAAAGTGGCGCCGAAACACCACACTTCCTTCGGTTCAGTGGGGTTCGTTCTTCCCTATCTACACAAATTTCGCCTGTATTGCGCTGGTTTATTCCGTTGTGGCGCCCGTAATTATCGTTTTCGCCATCATAACATTTGGGCTCCTCTGGATTGCCATGCGTTATTCTATGCTTTACGTCATTCGATTTGAGCTCGATACCGGTGGACTTCTTTATCCACGCGCGATCAACCAAACCTTTACTGGTTTGTACATCATGGAGATCTGTCTCATTGGTCTCTTCTTCATTGTTCGAGATCAGAATAACAACACTGCTTGTGTACCACAAGCGATAATTATGATCGTCGCAATGGTTTTCACCGCTATCTATCAGGTCCTACTCAACATGTCCTTTGGTCCTTTGTTTCATCACTTGCCAATTACATTCGAGGACGAAGCTGTTCTCCGTGATGAGGCTTTTGAGCGCGCACAAGCCCGACGACTTGGTCTCGTTGAAGGAGACGACGATGAAACCACTGGTCTGACACAGGGTAAGAACGATATTGAGTTAACAAAGTTGGCCGTTCCAGAGCAACACAACAAACTTGCAATGCTCAACCCGATCAACATTGCCACAGGCGCTGGTACTTGGGCTGCGAAGTCAGGAAAGCATATCCGAGAAAAGACCTTCGGCCGAGGGGAAGGCGATGCCACAAACCATTCCTCACCACACCCAAGACGCCGACATGTGCACAAGGACGTTGAGGCACAGAAAAAGATCACAGATGCTCTTTACGGTGGCTACAATGACGAAATCGAAGATCTCACACCAGATGAGAGAGATGTGCTCGTCAAAGATGCCTTCCGGCATATTGCGCTGCGAACGAGGCGACCTATTTTATGGATTCCTCGTGATGATCTCGGCGTCAGCGATGATGAGATTAAGCGCACCCGCGAATTTGGCAACGGCAACATATGGATCAGTAATGTTGGCACAGCCTTGGATGGTCAGCAGCGGGTTGTATATGGACGCAATCCACCAGATTTCTCCGAAGTCGACCTGATCAATCTCTAAGCGCAAGAGCTGCAGCATACCGAATAAAATGCAGGCTTTTTTTGGTTTGCTTGAGCACACCAAGCCAACGACAATTCAGCTTTGGTTGCAGACGAAGAAGAAGCGGGACCTACTACTAGATTCGTACTATACTTCCAATGGGCAGGTTACCCTTAATTGGAATTTTTGTTTTCTTACACATACACATGCCCTTGTCCATGATGATGGGAAGGTGCTCTGGCGTTGGATAGGCGGTCATACTTAGATACCAAGAAGAGGGAGTTGGAGAAGACGAACGAGCACGTGGAATAAGTAGTGTAATGGGGTTCAAGAATCAGCTTTGGATATCTGTCTAAGGCATGATGCCCTCTAACTCTAAATACATACTCCTCTTTTGCGGCATTCTTCTAGAAACGTCAAGTTACCAGCTGACGACTTCGCTGAGCTTCAAGGTAGGTCGATACCTCAGCTAATCTACCTTTTCTTCCGGCCCGCGTAAGAAAGAGGAACCCAACGCGAATCAGACCGGGCCATCCACCCATCTAAGTTGCTACCTGTCTACCTCATAGCCCCTTAATGTTCTTGGGCGTGCTGCGTCGCGCCTCCAGCCCGTTTACCCTAGCATACATCCATTTCAGCAACGCCGTGCTGGCCGTCATCAGCAGCGCCGCGCCCGTAAACAGGAGGGTGCGCTGCTGCGTATCTAGTTGCGCAAAGAGCGGGTATGGATAACTGTGGTGCCATTCCCTCACGTCAGCTCGCCCTCCCTCCCGAAACCCTGATATCGATATCACTGAAAAAGAGAAACAAAAAGCAAAATTGAATCCAAAGCCAAGCAAAAAAAGGAAACCTTTCAAACACGGGGAAAGGACGAGCTGGTGTCACTTTGCTTGCCGCAAAAGAAAACCAACCCTGTGAAGAAGAAAGAAAGAAAGGGGAGAATACGCACAAGCCATTGTGTCGGAAACACTCCTCCACCCAAGCCCAGTAACCCACGGCGATCGCACTACTCAGTCCCATGGCCGGCACGTGGCCGAGGGTCCACGGCGGGCTGAAGAACAACAGATCGAGGGTGAGCAAGATGGAGGGCATCGCATGGAAGCCGATGTCCGCCCAGGGGGCGATGTGAATCTCGGGGGGCACGACCAAGGAGCGGTCGATAGCGGAGATGCCCCAGTAGAGGATAGAGATGAGGACCTCGAGCGGCGTAGAGCACAGAGCGAGGATGTTCTTGGCGCGGAACAGCGTCGGCGAGAGGGTCAGGTCGGCGAGCAGCGCGCAGACGAAGGTCAGCGTCGCGACGCTGAGGCCCAGGATCGTGAGGTACTGGAAGTGCCATCCGTAGGAGGAGTTGATGAACGTGGGGAAGTCGAGGAGGTACTTGAAGGTCAGGCTGAAGGAGACGAGGCCGAGGGTGTGGATGAGGGCCGAAGCGCTGCGCGAGGGCGACTCGAGGCGTTGCAGCGGGTGGCGCGAGGTGAGGGCCTTGGATTCCATGGTGGTTGGGGGTTGTCCTTAGGAGCTGGAAGGAAAGCAGAAGGAAATGAGGTTGTTCTGAAGAGGATGTCAGGTACCGGGAGGTCTGGCAAGGTACGGAGGCAGCTGGGCACGTTTTCTGGATGACGTTAAGCTGACCACAGCTTGCTCGCTAAAGCTCCTGTGGGGCACTGCACTTCTGCCAACGGCCTTCCAAGTCCTCCGCCGACCATCTCTCGCCAGCTTTGCGTTCTGGAGAGAGGCCAAGGTCGGTGGCTGTAAATAGCCCGTAGCTGAAGCTCTGATCTCCTGTTTGGTCATGTGTTCACCGAGCATCAGATGGCGGCGGGGCCAACGGTATGGAAAGTGTACTTATAGCTAGTGGCACTATGCAGCCAATGCGATCTACAAGGATGAGGTTCAAGCACACCAATTCCCGAGAACTAGACGCAGTGAAGGCAAGCGAGTTGACAGGACGGTGCACATATGATTCCTGCTAGCCTGCGGCTATGGGTGTTGCCAGGTGTGAACTCAAAACAATGCCACCACACACCGCCGAGAATCTCTACGGCAGACAAAGAACATGATAGCGGCTACAAATGCCCTTCCCTCATTTGATGTTCATTGCCTGACAGCCAGAGTCGCATCACTACTATGTTGCTCTGATATGCCCTCTTCTCCACCTGCACTGGCATCCTCATCATCTTCAGCGTCACTGCTCTCGGCTTCGCGGTCTATCTGATCCATATTCTTCACGAACTGGGCCCGGACCATCAGCACCCATACCAATAAGGCATCGCCTTGCATTTCGCCATCTCGAAGGGCGCTCAGGGTGTCAGAGAGCGCCAGCACAAGCTTCCTCTTCTTGGAGAGAGCCAAGGTCTTCCGAGTGCATTTCCTCGCTGCAGTTCTCTCTCGGATGCTTTGGGAGACCTCCTCTGCGACCTCCAAGATTTGGACAGGTAAATCTACCACACGCGCTAAGGCAAGTCCGTAGGGGTCTTCTCTCACAACGCCCTCACGAATTCTGTAAGTCATTGCCATTCTGTGCTCGTCAGTCATGTCGACTTCGAGATGTTGGTTGATCACACCAGGCCGACTGCCTAGTATTTGTGCTAAGAGTATCAGTGAAATGCTGCCCGAGTTGGTCCTTACCAGACTCACCCAGCTCTCGGAAGTGCGTAGCAAACCAGACAAAGGCCCCACTTTCAATCAGAGCTTCGGCAATGCCCAAAGCAATAGCTAATCCATCTCTTGTGCTCGTGCCACGGCCGAGTTCATCGATGATGGCTATACTGTTTTCCTCAATGTTCCTAGGACGACAGGATTAAGTGGTGTCCTATTCGAAGTCTTTCAAGCAAGCTAACCTTAGTATAAAAGCTGTCTCACGCATTTCTGATGCGAAAGTCGAGGCATTGGCTTCGATGTTGTCATCCATGGATACTCGCGCGAATAGCTGATGAATTATGGGAACGGTGGCGCTGTCCGCAGGTACAAAGCTACCAATTTGAGCCATGACACTTATCAGAGCAATCGTCTTTATGTATGTACTCTTCCCGCTCATGTTGCAACCAGTAATGATCTGAAACCGACATGCTTGGCTGGCGAAGACATCATTTGGAACAAACTTTTCGTTTTGAAGATGCTATTCCCTATAGTTAGCCTATGGACTTCTTATTGCTGCACTTCCTTACATTTTCCTTGATAGGGTGCCGCCCAGACTCAATCGTTAAGATACTGTCGATCTTGGGCCTCGAATAATCTTGACTGTCAGTTGCCAATTGTGCAAAGGCTGCAATCATATCTAGCATCCCAATTGCCTGGCACATCTTGAACATGTTTGAAATCTCGCCACGGATTTTGTCAAGAAGATCTTGAATTGTGGCATCGCTCAACAGTACCACTTCCTGGTGCGAATCCTGTATTCTCCGGTTGAGCTTCATAAGGTGAAGTGTTTGGCATTCAAAGTAACTCTTTTTCCTGATCACGTTGACAAGCCTATCAGGTAAATCCTGTTCAGGAAATTCCCCGGAAATACGCAGCCAGTATCCACGAGGATTGTCATATCTAAGCTCAACTCGTATCTCCCCCTCGTCTATAGCAACAGTCAGTGCTTGGACCAGGATGAATTGGCAGGAAGAGGGGTGTACGGTTGATATCATCAATGTGTTGATGTACGTCCTCAGTTGCCTCTTTGAATGTTTGTCGAGCGACGTCAAGAAGCCCACTGACATTGGCCTAGGTAGATTAGTCACTCAAAGCCAAGAGTATAACTATTAATGGCAAACCTTTACAGCGTATGTTCTCTGATTCCGTAAGTCCAGAGGTCTTGTTTGGTATGTAACATCTTCGTTGATGTACTCAGTGATCAGATTTAGGGTCGGAGTAACATTCTCTACCCTACACTGATCTCGAATCTCAGAAAGTAAGTCGGAGCGAGCACCTTTCAGAGCTTCGTTAACCCTGGGTACTTGCGCAGCAAAACTTTTGAGTAATAAAATATTATTGATCGATTGCTCAGCATGCGCCATGTTTGGCTTTTGCGGTATTATGATGAGCTACAGATATCAGCTGGTCCAGCAAACAGAGGATGACAGGACTCACTTTCGTGAGCAGCTTCTCAATGTCACGGAACGGCTGTATGGCTAGACAACTGGTTAGAGCGTATAAATAGACAGAGAGGTCCCAACCTTGGCGAATGGTAAGAAACATAGTATCTTTCTGAGTGAGTTCTTCCACGGCGTCGAATCTTTTATTCAGCACATTCACCTGGGTAGAAGGTTGCAGTATTGTGCTTCTGAGTAGTCTGGCGCCCATGGGTGTAAGTGTGTGATTCATGAGACCAAACAAGCATTGTCTCGATTTCGCATCTTGTAGATTCTGAATGAGTTCCAGCGATTGAATGGTTGACAGATCAATCATCATGGAGCCCTCAGACGGCTGATATTGAATGCGGAGAGAATGAAGCGCGAACTTCAAACTCATCTGGAAATCAATAAAGTGAAGAACCTATTTGTATCAGATGTTTCTCCTAGCGAAGAATCAAACAGATGTCCTACCGCGCAGAAACAGCAGGTAGCAAAGTAGTTTCCTCCAATTGCGAATTTGAGGGCTTCGAGGTCATCTTTGAATGCCAACTGTTCGATATACTCAAGACCCATAGCCTCAGACCAGTGCTTACGATCCATGGGGACGATGTTGGCTGTTCTGAGATTCTCTTCAATCACTTCATGCATCTTTGACTTGCTTCCAGCTGTAGGCACTACCAGAACAACGGTAGGATCGAAGACCTGTAGCTTATTAAGCGTTCTAACATAGAACTGGTTGTCACACATCTGGCTAAGAACAGCTTCACCAGTTGATATATTCACCAAAGCGATACCCACCGTTGGAGAGACTCCACGACTCTCATTGACAGCACAGATGATCTGCTGGTCAACGCCAAACCCTGAGCTGGCTCGTGACCTGCTGCGATTCGTACCAGATCGTGCAGTGCCTGGCCGAGTAGTGGGAGGACGTATGTTTGAATTGGACGGGGTTGCAGAATATTGATACGGATACTGATAGGATGTAGAACTGAAAGATGTTGAAGGACGAGATGGTGGCATGATGAAAGCTGGGAGAGAAGAAAAGGTTAATCAGGTGGGATTAGTTGAGATAGCAGAGTATCATTTCCTCCAATGCGTGATGCAGAGATTGATTTTGAAATGTTGGATGGTTATCTAATTTGTCAGTCTTGAGTTGTTGTCGAGGAAGAGGAGCTCGGAACTAAGAGACATGACTGATAACCTCAGCCTCGTGGATAACGCTAGTCGCACGGGCCACAAGGCTGCGAAGATCAAAAGATTCAAGAATAATTATTTTCGGAAGTTTGCGCCTCGCCTTGTCCTGACAGCTCATAGAAGGATACTGCGCCAACTACCATTAATACTACGCGTAAATTGCGTCTTCGAGGCTGCTGTATACACGCACTATACTCTACATTGTTGGCTAGCTGAGCGTCCGAATACACTCCACCTCTGTCTTTCACCATGGCGACCGTTTTACCCCCACCAAGCAAGAGGCAGCGTACGGATGCAGCAGAACGAGCGAAGAACCAGCAAGATTTGGACGAGATCCCCAGCGATGCTGGCACCCTTAAGATACAATTTTTCGATGAGACCACTGGTCTTCCTATTGGAGGTCCAGTTCTGGTACCTGTTGCCAACGCCAGCCCAAAAAACTTGGAATTGCTTGTCAACGAATTACAAGAACATGTATGTTCAGGCGCTTCTTTGTTATCTTTTATACATTTGAGGTCTTTCAATGATTGGAGTGTCTTTTGCAAGACTTACATCAATCCAGTGATTAGATGCAAGCAAACTAGATTTAATATCGATAGCGCTCTGTTGTCACCTACGGATCTTCCACTTCCAAGCATAGTTGATCCTCGATCCCGCTAACATTCACAGGACCCTTCAGAGCACATTCCATACCGATTCACGCTTCCTGTGAAGAACAAGGCCTCAGAACCTATCACAACAGCCTTTCCTACAAACGTCTATAAAACGCTTATCAGCACCAGTCTTATAAATCTAGAAGAGATTCAGCATATATCAGCAGCACCGCAGGCAGTATTCAAAGTCCAGGCAGTTTCAAGATGTGCCTCGACGATACCAGGCCATGGCGAAGCAATTCTAGCAACTCAATTCTCTCCCCGAAGCTCGTCAAGGATGGTAAGCGGCAGTGGTGACAATACCGCAAGAATCTGGGACTGTGACACTGGCACTCCTTTACATACGCTTAAGGGACATACAAGTTGGGTATTGGCAGTCAGCTGGTCGCCGGATGATTCAAGAATTGCAACTGGTAGCATGGACAACACAGTGCGGATATGGGATCCTAAGACTGGCAAGCAACTAGGAAACATAATGAAGGGACATACCAAATGGGTGACAAGTCTTGCATGGGAGCCGTATCACGCTCAGAAGGCCGGAGAACCAAGATTAGCGTCCGCTTCAAAAGACTCGACTGTTCGCATCTGGTCAACAAATCAGCAGAAGATCGAGATCGTATTAAGTGGCCACAAGGGTTCTGTCTCTTGTGTCAAGTGGGGAGGCACTGGTCTCATCTACACCGGCTCGCACGACAAAACAGTCAAGGTCTGGAACGCCAAGGATGGAACTCTAGTACATTCTCTCAACTCTCACGCACATTGGGTCAACCATCTGGCTCTTTCAACCGACTTCGTCGTCCGCACTGCTTTCCATGACCACACTGGCAAGATTCCAGCAACCGACGAGGAGAAGGCCGCGAAGGCCAAAGAGCGTTTTCTGCAAGCAGCAACGATTCAAGGAGAGGTTGTGGAGAGACTCGTTTCCGCCAGTGATGATTTCACAATGTATCTCTGGGATCCAGCGAAAGGAACGAAGCCAGTCAAGAGGATGCTTGGTCATCAAAAACAAGTTAACCATGTAACATTTTCCCCAGATGGCTTGCTCATCGCATCCTCTGGATTCGATAACCATACCAAGATCTGGAATGCCAGAGATGGCAACTTCATCAACACTCTCCGAGGCCATGTAGCACCAGTATACCAATGTGCCTTCAGCCCTGACTCCCGATTACTGGTGACGGGTAGCAAGGACACGACACTCAAGGTCTGGGATATGCGCACACACAAACTCTCTGTTGGTAAGTTCCCTCTTCCCTTCCTTTCGCGCGTCCGCCCAACCCTCTACTTCCCTTCCTCCGCTGGTAGCTAACCAGAAATACAGATCTCCCGGGCCACAAGGACGAGGTCTATGCAGTAGATTGGAGTCCGGACGGACAAAAGGTAGGCAGCGGCGGCAAAGACAAGGCGGTCCGAGTTTGGAGGCACTAGATTTAGATACCAAAATAGAAGAAGTTTGGAATAGCTGAGCTATTCTCCACCCCGGAAAGTAAACCTTCTGCTGCAAGATATTTGTGATGTGTGATTTCTTTCGTGGTGGGTTTCAAAAGATGACTCAGAGCAGGATCAAAGGTATCGAGCTCTGATGCAAGCCAAACTACGAATCACGGACATCCTTACAAGTTACTAGTCCACGCTCATCGAGAATGCAGTCGGTAGTATACGCAAAGATTTCAGGTATGAGGATCATCACTAAGATCACCGACTGATACTCGACCAAGCAGTCTCAGCAAGCGACAAGCAGCTCCAAGCATCCGAAGACAACTACCAAGTCACCTCAACACAATAACAAATCCCATGCACGGTATGAATATCAGAACATAAATTTTGGGATTCGACTCGCTCAACATGGCTGAAGCCACCCAACCGTCGGAAATTTATACAAACATTTAATGGCCCCCCTTCTAATGCGCAGAGACCAAATGCAACCAGTAGCTCGTACAGAAAACCCAACGCCAGAAACCAACCCGCTACGCAACCGTGCTTTCAAACGCCTTTCTCTCACTCACTCCCCCGCGCATCACCGCCGCTGATAGAATTCTCGCCTCCGGCCATCATCTTCAATCACCACCCGTTCGCGCTCATGGATCCTGCCAGAATGTCTCGGGTTCGTCTCATACGTAATGCTGCGACTGCGCGCACGATAAGGGCTCTCCTCCAAGAAGCGCGTCTCCTTCTGCACGCCCTCGACGTAGCGATATTGTTCCATAGGAGGATGCTGAGGACTCTGTCGGCCCAGCCCGCGGATGCGTTCGCGCTCGCGTTCGATATAGACCTCTCGCTCCTCGCCACCGCGGCTCTTCCTCCGACTGCTCCTCCGACTGACGGACGTTCTGCTGGCGCGCGGGCTATGCGCCTCCTCAACCTCGACGAGCTCGACCCTCGCTGGTGCTGGCGTCGGCGCCGGGGGAGGAGGGGTCGGGGCCTTGACGATCTTCGGGACAGAGGTGCGCGCCGGGGCTTGCACGTATTGCGCGGCGGGCGGTTGGGCGACGATGACGGTGTCGGAGATGCGGGTGCGCGTTACAGACCGCCGCGGTGACGGGGTGACGGCTGCGATATATACTTTGCGTGCGGGTCGGCGGTCAACGAACTCAAAGTCGTTCTCGAGACGGGGGCGGACTGCAAATTCTGGTCAGCCTCTAGGCCCTCAATCCACGAGGGGAGAATGACTATGCGACTTACAGAGACACATTGCTGCGATGGCAGTCAGGTTGCTGAGGGGCTGGGGTATCTGCAAGATTTCGGACTGGCGCACAAAGACTTTCTTGTTTATGTCTCGCACCCAATGTATTCCAACTTTCAAGTATGCCAAGTCTCGGGCAGGTACCTAGTACCAGCGGATGGTGCCAACGTCAAATATAAGGAAAGCGTACGGTCGACTCCTCTGCTCGTAGCTCGAACAGAACAGGGTCGCCAGCTGGCAAGAGGGCAGAGGTCGTCATGATAAAGGAGGACATATATATGTAGCGGGTGGTTGGTTGGGCAAAATCTTGTCAGGCGATTGGGCTGGTTGGGCTGGGGGGAAAGTACTGCCGCATGACATGGATTCGTGGTGTTGAAGCGATCTTGTTTCGGCGCCCGACATGCACCGCCTTGCTGACTGCAGACGCCTTTGACAGGCGTGACTTCGGACGGTGGCTCGGGAGCCGCCGCAAGCGAGAATAAACGAGGCCAACAAAGGGGGATGATGATGACGTTGACGTGCAACCCAGCAAGAAAGGCTCATGTGAAAGGCTTCCATTTGTACACGGCTACTGCCAGTCTTGTCGCCGGCTGTACGTATACTTCTGCATCACCTGACCTCAATATCAATATTCGCAACCCCGGTCAACTCCTCTATCATGTCTCCCCCTTGTGCCTGCCTTCTGCCTTGATTACCACCACGACCGACCCGGCGGCTTGTGTGGTAGAGACTCTCCCCCCAATGGTGTGCAAGTACCATGGTCTCAAGCGAGTCATCGGAATCAGCTTGATCAATAGAGGCATGCACACGCAGCAAATCATCCATCAAAACGTCCCCGTTGCACTCCGTCCCACGTTGAGCGTGGTTGCCTGAGCTCCCTCTAGATGAGCCACTGCGATCTTTTCGGTTAAAAATCAGGTTGTAGGCAGCCATTGATGTTGTTCCGTCGAAAGACCTGTGTACGGGCTCCTCGGGTGTCGATGATGATGATTGAGAAGAATCTTGCTTCAAGCTCTCTGCCGCATATAAGAGCTCCGGCGAAGGTGTTGCTAGCGACACGTCACACATTTCAATATCTCCCTCGAAGTCTAGCTCTCGTATTGTCCCATCTCTTGTGACGATAGACTTCCGGGCTACTTTGTGTTGTCCCGTGTTGATCTGCCAAACCTTCGCCTGGCCTTCTTTGCTGAAAGCCCATATAGCCATATCCGGGCCGGAATCAATTGAAAGATCAACCAACCCCTTGCAGCTTCCAATCTGCTGACCGCGTACCTCTGTAGGCCATGTACCCTTTAACTGAGAACCAAGAGCTGAATCAGGCTCACCTCCAGGGCAGTTTTGCATGGTTTGGTTGCGCCACCACGGAACCCAGTCTATATTGGCGCTGTTTTGATCCAAACTTGGCCGAAGCCATGCTGTGCCAGATCGCGTAAACTGTGACCGAGAACTTGCATTGAAGATGTCGCCCGGAACCGAGAAAAGCCATATACTTTGTTCTTCGCCAGCTCCAAAGGCAGCAACAATGCGCACTCCATAGCGAAGATCAGAACCGCTTGCATAACAGACAGGACTTATGTCATCCAGAGGTCCTCGGAACCATATCTTGCGGAGAAGCTTGGTTGGTCCTCCAATCGGGGCATCGCTCCCAAGAGAGAGATGCCCAGTCGTTGGATCTGTGAAAAGGATGTGGTACCCATCGCTGAGTGGTACGGCACGGTAGTGATCGGAATGATTCCTCCAACTGCTACCTCTCGCTCTTGAGCTACTTTCCCGTCGAAGTTTTTCTAGAAATCCTTGACTTTGGTCTTCAGATTCGTGTTTAGGCATCCAGCCCAACTTACCCCAAAATGGCGATGAGCGAGCCTTTTCTCCAAAGACTCGGGATCCAATCGCGGCACGCTCACCAGGTTCAGCAGCACTACTAATGAGTCTTAATTTCTTAGCGGAGTCGACACTTCTCCTTGGAGGAAGAAAGAATAGGTAATCGCTAGGTGCTGTCAACGGAAACCATCTGTTCAGATCTTGGCCCGTTAGTGCATCAACCCAGTGAAGCTCGATACCAGCAGAACATCCAAATGCAACACAGCGTCTCTGGGGACAGATTGCTACTGAGCGAGGTGGGTCATCATATGAGCAGATATTTCGATAGATCGAGCGAGGGCCGTTGTCTACCGGTATTTCACAACCATGGTGGCTTCTCCGGGTTAAAAATTCTCCGGAGAAGTAACTCTTGTTGTGCGTGGTCTTTATGGACGAAGTAAATTTAGAACTGGGCCCGGCATATAAGCTGCTTGGTGGATTTCGTGGCAGTGAATCTTGCCAATCACCACCTATAGCTTTCTCAACGATGGCTGGGCTATAAGATCTCCGGTCCGTACCCGTAGTAGTGATCCCAGAGTAAACCGAAGACGGCATAGTCGACGACCGACTTCGCGAGGTGCGAGGTGCAGAACCCTGCAACGTAACACGCTCGAGCATGGCTGTTCTTTGGAAGTTGCGGTTCTTAGCATCGTTTGCAAGACTATCTTGTGTATCGGAAGAAATCTTGACAGCTACCTTTTGAGAACCATTGCCTGGGTTCGAGAATTTCTGGCTTGAAATGTCGCATACAAGACCCATGCGGCCATCTAGTAAAGCCGCGACGGCGTATCTATTGGAGGAAGTATCCATGCTACAAGCTAGAACTCGGCGAGGAGCAATAATACTGGTAACCGGTCGAAGCGATCCTGCGTTTGTAACAGACATGAAATCGTTGCCACGATGACTTCGGTTGAGTTCGTAGATATATATTAGACAGCCATTAGCAACCATCAAGAATCTGCCACAGCCGCTGACCGTGAAAATTATCCCGGCAAAGTCAATACCTGCATGTTGAATGGCAATATCATTGAAGTCGAGTTCAGCAGTCTGAATGAGGGAACATCTGAGATCTGGTGTTGAAGAAACAGACGATTGATAGCTGTAACGTTCTTTCAAGCCATTGCCTGTCCAGTCAGGACCAAGTGCGCATTCTCGAGAAAGTCGTTTGCTCAAAGTCCATTCATCGCATACAGGTAATTCTAGATTCGCATCTATGGTTTGTTCAGGCAAGATACCAACACTGATGCTGGATGACCAGCCGCCTCGCCTAAGCATAGCTTCTAAAAGTGACTGCTTCAGACTGCTATGAAACCAGTTTCGACAAGTATGCCGAGCAGCGTTGAAATCAGCAGGACCAAGCTCTTCATAGATCTTGTGCAGTATTTCCGTGGGTAAACGGGCCGCTATGGAAGGCACAGACCCAGAATTAGCTTTGGGCAACTCGAGATGAGGCAGAGACCAGAGCGAAGAAGAGGACTTGATAGCCAAATACTCGAGGTGATCAATGTCGGGTAAGACTTGAGCAAGCTTTTCGGATGACATGGTGGACACAGGGTACAGCGTTGGGCGATCATTGAAGACCGTTTGTAAGGGGTTTGGAGATCGTTCAGTGACAGGGTTATCATTGAGGTTCAAGGTCATCGATGGACTTGTGTTGGCTCGCAGAATACTGCTGAAGACTGGGGAGGTGGCTGGACTTTCTGGAAGTGACACAGAGCTTTGAAGTCGAGCTGATACGCTGCTCATTGAACTGCGGAGAGACTCATTTGGTAGAGGTTCCAATAGAGTATCTTCCAGAATCGCCCGAGGATCAGTAGGGTCTTCAAACAAAGTGCTACTTCGACTGAATCTCTTCTGGATGGGTCGCATGTCTACTTCTATCGAAGCGTCTTGGATTTTTGTTCGTGACGTTGCTCGCGCCAAAGGATCTTCAAGTCTCGGGCCTCGTTCCATCGTCCTCCCACGCAATACCTGTTTGCCAACTAGCCTTGCTGACTTTGGCTCAGTTGTTGAAGACTCCACATCTGATCGGCTGCTAGGTGGTTCACCACAAAGAGGTGATGAGCAGATTGCAGGTTGTTCTTCGAAAGTCGAAGAAATACTCGGATTTGGGTGCCGACTTCGTTGAGATAGCTTTGACCCATTTCGCCACCATCTTTTGATGCCTTTTCCTAGTTGCATCCGTCAAAACTCGGAATTCAGACCTGAAAATTCTAGGCGTAGCTTTCTTGCTCACCCTTTTCATCGCATTCAAGACCATTTTGATGGTCACTTTCACGGCTGCGCCTTATGGCCTTCGTTGTTCCATTCATGGTGTTGTGAGAACTCGACTCGAAGATCGAGGCAACGGATTTAGAACGCTGTGGCGATGAACAGGAGGATGAGGTGTCTGAAGAACATGCTACGTCTCGCGACAGTAGTATTTGAGAAGACGTCGTGGCGGCGGCCTCCTTGGAGGCCAATCTGCTATTTGTCGTCGAGCGGCAAGACACTATAGTTATGCTCCGCGCATTCCCTCACAATGCTGACAATGAGTGTATTCAATCTGAGTTTGTCATGGAAGCAGTGTACAATAGGTATACATATGTGTATTCTAAGAAGAATAATACTAGGAAGAAAGTGGCTGATAACCAAAACCGTACGGTCCTTCAGAGCAGTCGCTCAAGTAAGGTAGGGTAGTAATTATAAGGAAAGAGCCATTCCAGGTATATTCTGATGGAAAAGGTAAGAACAGCCTTGCCAGTGAAGTAAGTCTCCTTTAGTCGATTTGAACGCCTGCAATGCCGCTAAAATCTCATCACTAGACATTGTTGTCTCCATTCTCCCTCCAAATATGGGTGTCGCCGAGACTGACAGAACTTTCTGTACTCGCTTGCCTACCCAGTGGATCTGGGGACTGTGCGCCGCGATTTGTACTATCGTCATTAGAGCCTTTCTGGCCATTGATCCATATCTTTTCTAGGCTAAAATCGTCATTCAGTCGAGCTCTGTTGGCAAAATATGTGGCGGAACTTACGGAACAAAAAGACTTGGATTCACGAACTTCTGTCCCTTCTCACGCGACTCATCAACAGTGGTACTCTCCCTACGTATGTGCTCAGCGGGTCGCTCGGCACCAATATCCTCATCAACAATGTTGAAGTCAGCATTGTTCTCTCGTCGAATGCTGCGTAGTGCGATAAACTTCATGAGAGGCTCAAATGTCCGCGCATAGAAGTAGCTGTACCATATTGTCAACGGAATCAGCGGCACAATGAGTGTGGCCGCAACGAAAGACTTGTGAAGTGCAATGTATCCAGCCATCAACAGTTGAAAAACACCCAAGCCAACAAGAATCCGGTGGCATATCATAGGCCATGCCCCACCTGTCGCGTGCTGAGGGTGGTCCATTGCGTAAAGCAGTTGGTATTTGTAAATGAAGTATCCAAGCACAAAATAGATAAGGCCGAAGAACAGGACCATATAACCTGCTGGCAAGATGCTGTACACAAAACATAGGATGTATACAAGGATTGCTGTTGGTAGGTAGAAGCCATATTTAAATATAGGAGGCTGGACAAGCTCGGCATAATCGCGTGGTGTCTTTGCTCCAATTAGCATAATGGGATAGAGTGCTACGCTCCCAAACTCCAGCAACCGGAATGGCATCAAGCCAACGCCCTGAAGAAGAATGAAGTTGGTGTAGAAAATGGCAAGAGCATCAATGGATTCTGCTAGCCGATAGGCGAGCTTTGTCGTATCTTTCAATGATTCCTGCAATGCAGGCCAGAATTTTCCAGCGGCACCGAAGGCGGTGAAAACAAGGAACACGTTAAAGAACGTGAAGAAAAAATTCTTCGAGATGAGTGACAGTTCGACATCGCCCTGAGAAATAGAGCCTTGCATATTCGCCAGATAGTCGTAGAGAAAGGGAACTGCAACGTTCAACAAAGAAACGACCAATGTTGGTAATCCAGTCTGAACAAGCGCTTTCGTGATCTCGTGTCTCTCTAACAACTTAGCAAACTCAGGCCATACTTGCTGTATCGAGCACAAATTGAGAAGGCCAGCTAAACCACCGACTGGAGCAAGCCAGACAAGAGTCAGTACGAAGATGAATATTGAGACAGTCCAAGAGCGGATCATCCGGCTTGAACGAGGCTGGTAGGTATTCGGCCAAACGATATCTGATGGCGCTGGTGCCAGCTTGGCCAATAATTGCATAGGAGAGGGATCAAGAAGAGCTTGAACAGCCATTTGACATGCAGGAATGGAATCCATGGTGACAAATGCCAGCCGGGTAGGCTTGTATTGCTGTTTTCTAGCTTCAATGATTTTATCATCTAGCTTCCGCAGTTGTTCTTCGTAGTAATCGATGGCGTCCACCTTCTTGCTCGTCAAGTTCAAGAAGCCATACCAGACTTTGGTAGTGGGCCGTGGCTGTTCGTATGGGGTAACATGACTCTGTCCAAGAAGATTCCCAGATTCGTGAGCATTTGACTCATCCTCTTCGTAGTCCTCTGATGAACGACGTATGACTCTCGATTGAGCATTTGCTACAGATGCTTGATTACCAAGATGAACTGTCCAAGCTTCTTCCAACCGACGCAGTATAGACGCCCGCTTGTCCATCATGTCATCAAGCTTCTTCCAATCACGACAGATTGTCACATTCTCAACCTTCCCAATCTCGAGTTTCTCAAGAAGTTCCTTGATCTTTTCCTCGGACTGCAATTCTGGGGGGATACCAGACAGCTTGATTGTTCGATCTGTGATTGTTGTCTGGCTGCCAAGATAATCCTGCCTAATTCGAATGATACGGCGGGTGTAATTCGTCATGAAATATAAACTCAGTGCTGTGAACACGTAGGTGAACACAAAATAAGCCCATAGGTAGCTGATCTCCGGCAATATAAACTTTTTCGAGCCATCGTCATTGTCCGCTTCGTTGCTCCACGACATGTTTGTCAATTGTGGGTGGTTATACCAGGCGATGGTTGGTTCTTGATCACCGCCGTCACCCCAAGGAGGCAAGTATCTGAAGCGCTTGTTGATTGGGGCCATAACGACGAGCGCAAAGAAGAACATAACGCTGAACAATTTGATAGACATTTTGAAGAATGACAAGAACTGCGTAAACCATCAGAATCATTCTCCCCGGGTGTTTAATGGATGGGACATACCACAAAAGCGTCCAGGCCTGCAGAGGCCAAGACTTGCTGCTCCGTCACCTTGTATAATACTGGGATCCATCCAAATAACGTATCTGGGAGCACAGGAAGAGAGTCTGCAGAGTCTCGCTGCTGTTTCCGCGCTGCATAGAGGCCCTTCCATCTCGGTCGAAGGAACTGTATCTCGTTAACTCTTGAATAGTCATATGTGCAACTCCAACTCACGCAAAAGCCGATAAACGCTGATAGTCCCAGAGCCAGAGCAATAACAAGCTGAACAATCGTATCACTCTGTCCTTGAGTAGGATCAGTTGGATCAACCTTCCGGCATTTCTCAGCGATGGCGTTCATCGTGATAATCTTTCAGCGCATACACGCATGGTTAACAAAACCAAATTGAGCGCGACCCCATAAACTCGATTCCAAACAATGACGATTTTGAGTGTGGCTGTGCAGATTGATGAGGCTTTGGCGCTATCTATCAAAATTAAGCCACTTTTACTACAGCCATAACTAGGTAGCCATACTTGGAGCTAGTCCATAAAGAGAAACCAGGTAATCAGGTGCAATCAGTTGCTAAAGCTCTCTGAGGCCAAAAGTCATAGCGAGCGCAAACAAAACTCCTCGTCGACGATTCTCAAGCCACATGGTAGAAGCATTCAAATCATGGACGATGCAGAGCGGAACCCACTGGATGTTTACGTCGAGTCTGATCAAGACGGTGGCCTGCAAGCCTCAACGGCAGAAGAGGTAGTCAACAAGATCACAGGTACTATCTTCATTCAAGGAAGAGTAAAGGATCCAGATCAAGACAAGATGCAGAAAATACACGAAGCCAGTTTTCCTTGCCATATCGCACTATTTGAGCTACTTCTCTGACACTCATTCATAGGGACTGAAGAAGTCTTTATCAGATCCAACAAAGCTGTTCTTCTTCACCCTCGGGGATGATCTTCTCGACGAGAGCAAGAGTAAATTTGCATACGCATTCGCATCTGTACGGTCCCACTACTCACAGCTTCTCAGGGTCCATAGTTCCGTACAGCATATGGTACGAAATCTTCGGTACAGAATTATTGTCTCTGAAAGTTATGGAGTATGTAGGACCAGTGTCAGACCCGCAAACCGCACATCTCTCATCGGACGTTCTCGTGAAAGTCGCAGTGTATTTTTTACATACAGCTTCTCAAGCCTCGAAAAGTGATGAGGATGATGATCTGCTCCAAGCACGAGTCACCCCCTTGCCCAACATCCAATTTGATGGTAGATGGGATCAGTAAGTTTAAGGTTTGGTGTCATAACTCTACAATAAGCAGCTGATACTTTCTCCTAGACTCACATTCGAGACAAACATCAAAGAAGAGCTCATATGGATAATGGAGAACATTTGTAAGATGATTCTGATTGATATCTTATGCAAATCTGACTTACTCAGTTCGCTTTTCTCGGCATGGTAACGAAGAGTTAAGCGACAGAGACGATGACAATCCTGTATTCCTACTCTATGGGCCTCCTGGAACTGGCAAAACAACCCTGTGTCAAGGCTTTGCTCAGGAAATTTCTATTAGGTTCAACCAAAAATACCACGAAGCACTGCTCATTGAGATCAATACAGCTACTCTCCTCTCTAAGTACTTCAGCGAGAGTGCAAAACAGGTGGATGGGGTTTTTACAAAGGTTGAGCAGATGTGCGAAGAAAACCCTGATCGCTTCATCTGTCTACTCATTGATGAAGTTGAGAGTATCGCTGCTTCACGAGAAGTGGGAAGCAAGAGGGGGGAGGCGCAAGATGCAACCAGGGCAACGAATGCACTCCTGACAAGCCTCGATCGAATACGCTTCCATACCAACCTAGTAATCCTCTGCACTTCAAACATGTGGGACAGCCTTGACTCAGCATTCCTCAATAGATGCGGATTCCAGTACAGAGTGGAGACACCTTCAGATGCCGCCAAGTATGCGATTTTGCGAGTACGACTTCAGAAGCTCATGCGATCAGGTGTCATAACCCCATATGATGACTTGCCATGCTATCGCAACAGCGAGTGCGAGTATTTCGGAACAGAAAATCCTGGAGCAATCCTGCTAAACATTGTCAAGCTCATCGATACCAATAATATGAGTGGTCGAGAGATTACACAGCTGCCTAAACAAGCAATTTATCGCTACTTGAGAGGTAGAGACTGTAGCCTTGATATGGCACTCAGTTT
The DNA here is from genome assembly GCA_003369635.1 of Coleophoma crateriformis. Taxonomy (NCBI): domain Eukaryota; kingdom Fungi; phylum Ascomycota; class Leotiomycetes; order Helotiales; family Dermateaceae; genus Coleophoma; species Coleophoma crateriformis. The sequence goes on along the minus strand of PDLN01000016.1, from coordinate 1,175,939 downwards.
CATGCAGCGCCTTCTTTTGGAAAAGAGGCAACTTAGTATCGGACAGAAACGCAAGCGAGAGGATGAAGACTTCATGATTGAAGATGACGCCGCAAGCTGTGAAGGAGCTTGATTTGAGAAATGCTTTTGCTGCTGTTGCTGTCCTATGGGTTGACCATTTTGCTGTTCCGATATACCCCCGCTTGCTTTGGGCGTTCAAAGATGGCGTCTACCCTATCCCATAGTCAAGTTTAATGATGAAACATTTGCAATAAGAATATCTTAGTATGATCAATTAGATTTCAGCAGATGTCAAGAAGTATAAGTAGATAATCTCGAATACCGGAGGTCATCCAAAGATCGAGATAGCCAATATGATGTAAGTGAGACTTTTGACGTAACTGCTCGGTTGAGATGAGAAGGAAAGCAATTAATTAACAAACGCATATACGCGAAACCCGTCATAATGTACCAACGCCCCTGATCCACTCAGCCACCATTCCAAGACATTCCAATCATATAACATCAAGCATACACGACATATCATAAAAGACAAAGAGAAAAGTATCTCACCCCCAGAACTCATCCGTCATCCACGGGTAGATGAAAATTGGTTGCAAGCACCGGCTGCATTGCTCCCTGCGGGTTTCTCTTCAGCTCAACAATCATATCAACAAGCATCTCCCGCGGGAAATGGTCAGGGTGCTCCTCAAACCACTCCTCAGCCAGCTCCCAGGCGCACTGCTGAGTGACAAGCCTCCGCAGCTGACTCCCAGAACCAGTCTTGTCGTAAATATGGTGCAGACTAGATGTGGCAACGAAATTGAGCCTGTTGCAATGCCGGATGATCTCGTCAACAACCATGTTCTGGAGGATTGGGATGCATAGCTTGTCAGCCAGGATCCACAGCTCTACAAGCCGCATCTGTTTGCTTTTAAATGCATCCTCAATCGCACCGAGATCGTCCATCTCTTCCTCGTCTTCCGATGCGCCCAATTCTGATCTGGCTTGGTACAAGACTAATTGACTGCCCGAGTCGGTATCTGATGTTCATTTAGTATCCTTGTCGGCACGTTTCGATCGATGAACTGCTTACCGTCGCCTAAACTTGAGCCTTCGCCATACTCGTCTTCCGTCATGAGCTCAAAGGTTTGCGAGTAGAGCCACTGTACTAATAGTTGAAAGGCTCTCTTTGGAGTGTCATCCAACCCGAACGTTTTCGGGTCTCCTTCCGCACATTTACTGAAGGCTTCTCTCAGAACGGGTGAGTAGTGGGCGGCAAACTCCTCGTGCACCGAGAAGCCCTCACTGTCCTCACCAACATAGAACGTGACGAGCTCTAAGGGAGCCCTTTACACAAGTCAGCCGAGCGCTCTTTGTGATAGAAGTGGCAAGGTCTGCTTGCGAGAAGTTCGGTCGACCCGACTTGTAGCTTCCATTACTGGCAGTGGAAAGCCGCTTCACGGCTGTGTTGGCCTTCGTATGCGCCGTTCCGTTCTCATAGTGTGCCGAGCCGTTTTCGAGGGCCATGGCGACGGCTTCTAGGCCGTTTCTTGATGCAGCTGTAGATATCTGGATACAGTAGGTACTGTCTAGCCTCGTGGGTCAAGGTTCTTACAGGCCTTCTTAGGCCAGCGCTCGGGAGTCCTAGCTCAACCTAATATCGGCGGCTCTGTATGGATTTGACAATATATTCCCGGCGATCCTGAACATGAGAGTGGAGGGCTCAAGTACAGGACGTCCGCAGATGCAAGCTGCCTTATCGAGCGGTGGCACAAGACTTGCGAGTCCGAGTCCCACGATAAGACTTCCGAGAACCAATTGCGTCATTGATGTCCCCGCCCTGCGGGCTGGTCAGGTGTAGATCTAGTAATCCATTGATCAGATCACCCCTACTGTACCAGGCATCTCTTCTGGGACAAACATTCAGCCAACGTCCTTGTCGCCAGGGTATATCTCTTCCTCATCTGTAGCGCAAGCACCAGTCCGGCAGAGTAAGCCGTTACAACACGTGCGGAGCGACCTTGCGAAAGAGCTGGATCCAGTCCGTCACTGTAGTTCTTTGGGCGCGTGCTAAGCTCCAGCCCAGATGGTCTCTTTTGACGACAATATAGCACTGTACGTCCCTCTAGCGCAGCTTCGTTACGTGCCACGGGTCTTACAGGTTAGGAACTGTGCGAGGCTACGTGTATTCATGATGGAAACTTGCTAGTGCGGAGCTTTGTTGCCCAACCCCCTTTGTGCCCATGATTCGGTCGCAACAACATCACCAATTCAACTAGATATTAAGTAGAGAGAACACAAGGGGAGGCTTTACACACCGGCAGAGTTCCCGGCATGGATGCACGACTGTAGCTCTCGGTGGAGAACTGTCATCGCCTCTGGAACGAGCACTTGAGATCCAAAGGACGACGATCGACAATCTATCTTTTAGCCTAGCATGTTCTGTATGTAACAAGGCGTGCGAGCCAGACGGCCCGTACGAAACGCTCGCCAGGACGTGGCTCCGGGCGGACCCACAGCGCTAAAAGAAACTCTTTCCGCATCAAGCCTCTTGACTTGTTTCTCTCGCCCACTGAAGAAATACAGGTTCCACAATTCTGACAACGGTCCAAATTCAGCGTCGGTCTTGCTGGTGTTCTCATGGAAAGCTCCACAGAATCAGACAGAAAGGAAGTTCATAGCTTCAGCTTGAGGCCCCGATGATCATTATGACGGTGATCACTACTACGCTATGCTGGTATGATGCCGTAATCGAACAGCACCGCCACGGCAATTCTAACGTCTGTAAGTGGGCAATTTCTTCCTTCCCTACAGTACAAATAGGCCCTGTGAAGATCAGAACATTTTTGGATATCAAGAAGAAATTCGTCAAAGTCTCTCAGCTATGGCTGAGCAGCCGCCCGTGAGGCAGCCCACTATCAGGCGACAGTCCCAGCAGTCAAAGACGTCGTCAAACACACGACCAAGTCATAAGCCATCAACATCAAGGCGACAACAGTTTCTAGAACAAGACTCGCAACCTGTACGACCGGAATTTTCGCTTGCAGGGGGACTTGGTCCTCACCATCAACAAGGCAGCTATGTCGACCCGAAATACTATGAGCTCAATCCGACATATCAGAGAAAGCCGCAAGTTCCGCTATGGGGTTTGGCAAAGCCTCTACCACGCGTGGTGCGTGCCGGCATGCTAGGGAAGCAAGACGCTGTCGAAGACAAGCAGGCAGAGCAAGCGGAGCCCGGTAGCTCTGAGGCAATCCCACAGCTTGGCATGATCGACGAGCAGAGAGAACAGGTAGGGAAGGAAACTAACGAGCATGGGGCAAGGAATGGATATGGAGGCGCAAGAGCAGAGCCAAAGAGACGTGGATCACAAAGAAGCACGATAGAGCGCATCGGAACTCCTGCAGATGAGAAGGGAGATCCTATGGAAGACTGGCTCACGGGCCAACCATCTGCCAAATCGCAAATGACAGACCCGTTCTCTGAACTTTACCGAAATGGTGATATTGGCATGGTGCAGCCCCATAGACTCTCTGATGTCGAAGAACATCCGGGAAGCGTGACGGCCACAGAAGATTTTGCGCATCGCGATGATCAAAGTATCGATCTTGAGGCTGGAGATAAGATAGATGATTGGCCGGTGGATGAGCAAGAGAACGAGAGACTCGTCCAGGAGCACAGGGACGAGTACAATAAGTGGTGCGCGATCCGCAGCAAGTTTCGTGAACCACTAGCAGAATGTTTAGCAGTAAGCACATCTTTGCCTCAGCTTTGGTATGAATTAACACCGTACAGACAATGATTGCTGTCCTTATCGGTGTAGCAACTGATCTTGCTGTGCAAACCTCTGGTGACGCAGCCGGTTCCTATCAGTCTACCAACTGGGCATGGGGCCTTGGAGTCATGATAGGCATCTATATAGCAGGTGGAATCTCAGGTAAGCTGCCATCCTTCTGTTTAACACACATTCTAATCCCCGATCTTGATAGGTGGTCACCTTAACCCAGCCATTTCGCTGATGCTCTGTCTCTATCGAGGCTTTCCCACACGGAAAGCTATGGTTTACATCTCTGCACAGTGTCTAGGAGCCTTTCTAGCAGGACTGATCGCGTACGGGGTCTATTACGACGCAATAATAGCATTTGATGCAGCGGGGGGCACGAGTGGAGTAAATTCTGGAGTTACCCTCTTTGCTGGAGGCAGTGGCAAATCCTTTTTCACGCAGCCAGAATCGTTCGCGAACGCTGGCACAGGCTTCGCAAACGAGTTTGTTGCCACGGCAATACTTGCATGTGCAATCCTCGCCCTCGGAGATGACTCCAACGCACCACCTGGAGCAGGTATGCATGCGCTGATCGTGGGACTAGTTGTCACAGTATTGACGATGGCATTTGGATACAACACCGGAGCGTGTCTGAATCCAGCACGGGACTTCGGTCCACGTGCTGCTGCCGCTGCGGTAGGTTATGGCGGCGAGGTCTTCACGGCGAGGCATGCATGGTGGGTATACGGAGCCTGGGGTGGCACAGTCAGCGGTGCGCTTTTTGGCGGCCTGCTGTATGATTTAGCAATCTTTGTTGGTGGGGAGAGTCCAGTAAACTATCCCAGGAGGAAGAGGAAGAGGGTAGAGAAGGAGGCTAAGGATGAGGTGAAGAGAAAATGGTGGGGGTTCAGGCTTGCCCTGGGGAAGGGCCTGAAAGGGGATTTGGGGAAGGACGGTTGAGTGAGACAGATATCATAATAGAAACACGTATTAATATAAATCTAAATAGACTTCTATTACTCTAGCCTCCTTCTTGTTGCCTGTGGAAGCCAGCCTATGGTTCCAGCCGTATTAAGCACGATGCAGCCCAATACAGAGAAGTGAACTGAGGCCTTTCACTCCCTGCGATTCAAGGGCTCTCTGGCATTAGAATCCCAACATTCACGGCATCAAGATCCGGACAGCATCGCACACAAAGCCGGGTGCACCAAGAGTACAAAGAACAAGGAATTGCACGATAAGAAAAGACCAAAGCCGTTGCGTCATTGGAAGATAATACCTCAAGAGAAAACGGGATGCGTATGACGTGTATCTTTTTTCCCTTTTCCTTTTTCCTTCGCTCTGCTTTCAGCATGCGGACATGTGATCTATGGGGTGGAATGTTCTACATCCTGCGGAGCTGCAAAGAATGAGACAGAACTGGGGTACGCATCGCCGTCGGCACATCCTTGCGCTGGGTTGGGGGCGAGATTCGGGCCGGAGGTTCTGGGCCGTGTGAAGAGGCGGAAGAATCGGATCTTGTGAATGCATGCATGTATCGTTGTGGCAGGGCCTGATAGGAATGTCGTCTCACTCCATGCATTGCGTGTTGTCAAGATGTCGTGTGTCAAGCGCCGCTTGGGTAGTTGACTTTTCTCTGTCTGTGGCTGGTGAATAGAGGTGTAGGACTGCGGTCTAGACAAGTCTCCAGCATTCGCTGGGCTTTCCAGGTAGGAAAATGTAGTATCGTGTCTGATAATGGAAAATGCATAGGTGCGGACGCATGCTCCGGGTGGTGTGACAGGATCTGACCGGGATATATCCTCAATTCTATGCGCAGAGCATGTCGAAGCCGGCAGGCCAGCCGTGTCTTTACAGATTGGGCCGCAATTCACTGCATCTTCAAAAGGGTGTGCCCATTCGCTGGATAATAGTTATTGGGCTTTCCCTGGTTTTCTGCTCTTCCCTTGTGTGTAGATTTCTTTTCCCAAAAGTGCAGGGAACAGTGCGCCTCTAGATACTGTAAAATCGAGGCTTCTGCATGGGTCCAGAAAAGCTGCATATACTACTTCGTAGCAGGGCAAACAGTTCTGCCAAGACCCAAATCCACAGTAGATTTACTTTACCTAAGAAGTAGTACTTTGTCGAATCAGAGAACTTGATTTGCCAGATATCTTCTGTTTGTACGAAAGCTCCAGCAGGCTGAGCGTAATAGATACTCCGTAGAGGAAGTATGTTTAAGTTCCGCATAGTAGCGGCCCAAAATCGCAAGTAGTTGTGGGGCAGTTCTCGGCAGAGAACGTAATTTAGACCTTAAGCAACAAACATGATCTGAAACGTCTACAACAGAAGAACGGTCCAATCCAAGTGTTTGGGTAGGTATGTTGGGCACTTGGTGGCCAAGAGCATGTCTCTGGCCTAGCTCCGGGGTTCGCTACAAGGTTTGGATGTGGAGGACGAGTTGTTAGTGGTGGTGGTTAAAAAGTAAAGAACATGGCGGAAGCTAGATTCACTTCATCGCAGTCTAGCCAATACGATGACCGGAGCAACCTCTTTCCATATCATTCCATGGGCCCCACTACTGCTCAAAAGCATGGCAAGATAGCTAGGAAGGTAATATGCATGTTCAACTGCGTATCCCGATAACTTGGACCACGATAATGCATGAAAGAGATACAGAGATATCGATGAGCGCCGTCTAACGTGACCTCGAATCAAACGCTGCTATGTACCCCTCACTACCTAGCCGTGCTAGTCTAAAGCTATGGGGGAGGGGTGATGTATTGATGCCTGAGATGTATGGCTCAAAACACCCTCAACATTCCAGGATGTGGGAAACGCTGCGCAGCTTGGATCATCGACAGGAGAAGGGCGGTCGAATGGACGGATGATGTGGCTTGATGAGGTGTCTGGGCCTTAGAATCGGGAGGGCCCGAGATGCGCAACGCAAACTGCATGTTCCCATGACAAGTCAAATGTCGATTCCTGTTCTTAGACTTCTCCCTCTTGTCACCCATCTCGTCATCTCTTATCGCATTTCCGGAAACATTCGGTTCGAAACAGGTCGTATGCCTCTTTTGGGACAAAGGAGGTTTGCAGGCGCCGTCCCAGACCAAGCGTGGGATCTGACACGGGTAAGGTCGAGTGGCTGTGAGCGAAACCTCAGAACAGGTACATACAGGAGCACGACCTGTTGTAGTAGTCTGGGGATCGTCTCTCGTCTCCGTCGCCTCTGTAACTGAGGGCACGGTATGGAGCAGGCATGCACACGTTGAACCTTGGCACAAAGACGATCCGGCCGGACCAACAGATCCTACGAAGGAGGTTGGCCTGTGGCTGGTGAGGCGACAAATCAGAGGCGATGGCATTGAGCTTCTGAAATGTACGGTACAAGGGAGGACTGGCCTCGGTCTGAGCAGAGGAGCTTTAGCTTTGTCTCCCCCTCAGAAATGCCTCAACGCAACACAGTACTAGCGCCACATCCTTTGTGCGCAGCTCGCGGGATTGGGACAGAGGCATGCGATGGTATGCGATGGCTGCACCGTAATCGCGCTAAGTAGGAAACAGTGGACCGTATTTTTGCAGTGACATCAGCCACAGCATCCAAGATTGCAAGACTGGCCTACTGCCGGCCGAATCAGGGTTGGGGACTGCACGACCAGGGTGGGCGTGCATGCAAAACATGTGCCTGACGTAGAAGGGCTGATGGGACAGCACTGGCCGGCTGGCTGGCCGTCTCTGTCGGCGGCGGAAGAAAAACATGGAGAACTTCTGTCATAACGACGTAACGCGGTGACTTGTTTGCTCCGTCGACCACTATACTGCTTCTACTACAACTACGTCCTCCGATCTCCTCTGATAATCAAAGAAGTTTAAAAGATCATCACTTCTCCACGAAGGTTTTACGTGGTGGTCGCATTCAGCCCAGACATCCTGCAACTGCAAGGCGGAAACCTTCATCCCAGTTTTGCCGGCTTCATCGCTTCCCTAAAGCTCTTGGATTTCGACCGTGTCCTGCGAGAAATTTCGTGCGCTCCCTCATCACTACCTCGCCTCCCACCGGTGCAGATATCAAGTCTCGACCATCAAACCCCGTCACCTACAGTTCCACGTCTCTTCGCAGCGTGACCGTTCGACACCCTCATCCTTTTCACCACATCCCCGGAGCCTCTAGTTTCATCGGAGCTCATGATTGCGCGATTCCTCATTCTCAACATCAAAACCCCAATTGCCCTGCGTCTCCTCTTGTTACAGATACGATGACTGTCTTCATAGTCTCTCTGTAAGTTCAACCGACTCCTGGGATCGCTACTCAATCCGCTCGCTCTGTAACCAGATCCGCCTCAGCAATCGCGCAAGGAGAGCTTTGGCAGCTGCCCTTGGTATTGGAGGTTGAACAGCGACGCGGCAGAGCTTTTTCGAATGCCTTTCAATTGCTGATCTGTTTCTCCTCACAGCTTTCTACCCAACACGATCAACTTCTCTCTCCCTACCGCCACCTCCTCTCGTACCCGTCGACCATCGGGCCCAAAGCGAACCGCTACCAGAGTCTCTCGAATCGACACGACCTCGCAAACCCCGAGTCTCTTCGCTCAGCAACGGGCCTTGACCCCACCTGAGACTCCTACCAAGGATGCTCACCATGAGGACTTCTTTGCGCCGCCAGACGCACAAGTACCACGCCCTCACTTTCCCAAGCTAAGCGACCGTCGCTCTACAACGGCGCCCAGTGACCCGCACTCACCTGCCTGGGGGTCTGGCCGCTCATTCACTCAGCCCAGATCCAGAGCGAGCTCCCCACCGCCAGCCAATGTTCTCAAGCATAACAAGGCCTTTGAGAAGGCAAGTGTACTTGGACGAGCTGGTATCCGCCAACCTCAGCTAGATCGAAGTGAGAGCCACGATCGTGTTTTCTCTGCAGCTGACTGGACCGTTGAGCCTGCCGATCAAGGAAATGGTGGACTTCGAAATGCTGTTCAAGCGGCTGTCCGTAGCGGACACCTTAACGACAAGATATGGGTTGGAACGCTAGGCATGCCTACTGATGCTTTGGAGCAACAGCGAAAACAAGACATTGAGGATCGTCTTGCTACGGAATATGATTCGTTGACCGTCTTTTGCAAGGATAGTGATTTTGACGGCGCCTACACTCACTACTGCAAACAAATTCTCTGGCCAGTCTTCCATTACCAGATTCCTGACAATCCTAAGAGCAAGGCTTACGAAGACCACTCTTGGATCTACTACGTCAAAGTCAACCAGGCGTTTGCAGACTTACTTGTTAAGAATTGGAAGCGTGGCGATGTGATTTGGGTCCATGATTATCATCTTTTATTGGTTCCTTCCATGGTTCGCAAGAAGCTTCCTGATGCCAAGATTGGCTTTTTCTTACATGTGGCCTTCCCCTCTTCTGAGGTCTTCCGATGCTTGGCAGTCAGAAACGAGCTCCTTGAAGGCATGCTAGGCGCAAATCTGATTGGATTTCAAATCCACGAATATGCACGCCATTTCCTTCAAACTTGTAGCAGGCTCCTGTGTGTAGAAGCCACGAACGATGGTGTCCAGCTCGAGGACCGTTTCGTCAACGTTGTAGATCTCGCCATCGGCATCGATCCTGTTGCTCTTGATATGAACCGCGCTGATCCCTCGGTCGGAGAATGGATGAATACGATGCGAGAGCGTTATCGTGGCAAGAAGCTGATTGTTGCCAGAGACAAGCTTGATCATGTAAGAGGAGTACGACAGAAGCTTTTGGCTTACGAGCTATTCCTGAACAAATACCCGGAATGGCGAGATCAGGTCGTCATGATTCAAGTAGCAACGTCTACCACTGAACAAGCCGAATTGGACGCAACTGTTTCGGATATCGTCACGAGAATCAATTCCTGCTGGGCAAACCTCGCATATCAGCCTGTGGTCTACCTCAAGCAAGACATTAGCTATGCTCAGTATCTGGCTCTACTCACTGTGGCCGATTCCCTCATGATAGCGAGCCAACGTGAGGGTATGAATCTCACTTGCCACGAGTACCTGTTCTGCCAAGATGGAAAGTTTGAAGGACACAACAAGTTTGGCTCCCTCATTCTCAGTGAGTTCACGGGCAGTGCATCTGTCTTTGGTGGCAACGAGCTGTCTGTCAATCCTTGGGATTATCGACAATGTGCCGATGCTATCAAGACGGCACTTGAGATGAGCGATGACGAGAAAATCTCCAGATGGAATAAGTTGTACGACGCTGTGATGCACCACACAGCTGAGCACTGGTTCACCAACTTCCTTACACAGCTCAATGCAACTTATGAAGAACAGCACAAGCGTGATACTATTTCCGTCCCCAGGCTTTCGATCAACTCTCTCGGACAGCAATATCAAGCCTCAGGTCGCAGGCTCTTCATTTTAGACTACGAAGGCACTTTGGCGTCTTGGGGTTCTCCCAGCAGCATCATCCTAACTAGTCCTCAGGTAAGAAGTCAAGATGCGATATTCTCTAACTCCTACTAACCTACACAGCGCACAATCGATGTCTTGAACGAGGTCATCTCCGACGAGCGAAACATTGTCTACGTCATGTCTAGCCGCCAACCGGAGGAGCTCGATCGCTTGTTTAAGCGTGTACCTGGCGTTGGGCTCATTGCTGAGAACGGGTGCTTCGTCAAAGAATATGGTAGTTCTAGCTGGAACGAGATGGCTGATCCTGACAAGATGCGATCGTGGAAAGATTCTGTGGAGGGTATTATGAAGTACTACCAAGAGCGTACTCCTGGATCACGTATCGAGACCCGCCATTGCAGCTTGATCTTCCACTACAAGAACGCGGAAGATTTCGAGAGTGCTAGTCGACAAGCTGGAGATTGTGCAAGCCACATCAATGATGCTTGCGAAGAACAGCGCGTCCGCGCAATTCCCATCGAAGGTAAGTTTTGTTTCCCCTCACTACCTATTTTGCTTACAGTTTCTAGGTGCCGTTGCAGTCGAACCGATTGATTGGTCCAAGGCTACGGCAGCTGAGCAGATCTATGATAATATGATGCAAGGGAAAGGAACCGACCCTCAACATGATGCTCCGGTGGATTTCTTGATGGTGGTTGGTGATGGCAGAGATGACGAGTGTATCTTCCGATGGGCCAACGATCTGGGCAAGAGTGGAGCAGTCAAGAATGTGACGACTGTCAGTCTTGGAAGTCGGAACACGGAAGCGGGATGTACAATGACTCAAGGCGTTACAGGTAAGGCTTCCAACATTCTGTTGTCTTGAGATTGAACTAAGTGAATCCTAGGTGTCTTGACCGCCCTGCAAAAACTGGCCAGACTTACCTAAGAGTCTGTCTATAGCCGTGGGTGATATGGCAAGTGCGTATGTAAGCTTGGGGCAGACTTTTATCTGGCCGTTCCTTTCTTTAATCATATTCGGATCCGAATGCCAATAGTGAGGGAATAATGGCATAGCAACGGCGTTTTATTCTGGGGGTCGTCGGGACTCGCCAGGATTGTATGGGATACGAAACAGTAACGAGTGGATGGAGCATGGAATAAACGAAATGATTAAATGCAAATGATAATAATACTTCCATGGTGATCCAACTGACCTCTCTTTGGGTGCGTATATCTGATGAGGCTCAACTCGGCCTGCTCGCTTAAGCTCACGCACCGCATCTTTGCAGCACCCAGGGCCCAGGAATTGCTGATTGGTCGAAGCTCCCCGTTCGACGTCATGGGCTAAACCTTAAAGAACAACCAAGAATCTTGAGGGTGACACCAACACCAATCAACACCACTGTCGCCATGGCCAGATCAAGGCACCATCCTCTTAACATGCAGACGCATCTTACGCTGGCTCGTATCCCAACAGGGGGCTGATTTAGGGTGGGTTGACGATGAATGGCGGAGAGGATGCCATGATTGGAATGGAGCTGACGGAGTGGCGGGGTGGTGATTGTTTCCTGGGGTAAGCAGGGAAACGACTGCTGCGATACACCTCTATTTCTTTTCCATGGTTCTTTCCCCTCTTGACGTATTTTTCCTCCTTCCATGCTCCTTGTCCTGGTTTGGAAAAGTCCGCGATAGAGGACCAGCGACGCAAGTATAACATCCTTACCTTTACCCGACAAGCCTGGTCGCTCAGCGATTCCAGCATCATGTTGCGTCCCTCAGTCGCTCTCGTCTTCCTTACAACCCTCCTCTATCATGCGCACACAGCCTCCGCGGGAGTGAGTACCGTGGTCGTAACTACAACCGCCTCCTCGGCCCCGACAGCCACCAGCACGCAATACACGAGCGACTCCGACTTCCAGTCCTCAGTCCTCGACGCGCATAATTTCTACCGCAAGCAACACAATGCTTCCAATCTAGCTTGGAATGCTACATCGGCCACAGCTGCGCAAAGCTGGGGTGCGAAGTGCGACTTTGTGCATTCCGTAAGAGCGCGTCTTTTTTTCTCTCCCTTGGAAGTCTCCGGGGGGTTTCGGAGTTGGGTGTTTTGCTCACACGGCTATAGGGCGGTCCTACCGGCGAGAACCTAGCTGCTGGCTACCCTAACGCCTCGGCGTCGATCGACGCCTGGGCTCTCGAGCGCGAGCAGTACAATTGGAACAAGCCCGGCTTCAGTGAAGCAACGGGCCATTTCACCCAAGTCGTCTGGGGCAACACCACGTCGGTGGGCTGTTCCCGCCAGAGCTGCCAAGGGGCCAACGGCACACCTGGTTGGTTTGTCGTCTGCGAGTATTACCCTGCAGGCAACGTGGTTGGTAATGGAAATCTATATTTTGAGTGGAATGTTAAGAAGTTGGTTGACGGAAAGTTGACGGATACGGTAGAAAGTGGTGTTAGTTTGTCTGCTGCACAAGGGATGGCGCAGTTGGTTGATTGGGCGACGGTCTTGGTGGGTATGGCGGCCTTTGTCGTTGCTTCGGATCTGACGCTGTGAGTGGAGCTCTACTGCGCATGTTAGGCTTCTTGTTTGGCATTGTTGCTGAGATACCCGACTGTTCTGCGTTCATACTATAACTTTATTCTTCTCTGTTCCATATTCTTGTGTATATTATTGGTTGTTGGCCATTATTAGCATGTTTGGCTGATATGGACACGAAGTTATGACCCGATGCGAAGTAGTGAGAACTTAGTGAGCAAGATCCCATGTAGCACAGGTCTACTTCAGATGACTCCGCGGCTGAAGGCAATGTCCAATTTTGCAGGTTTGCAAGTGCTCAAAATGAGAAACAAAAGAAGAGAAAAAATGAACTCAAGAGCTCTGCTGCTTATCAGAGTAGGATGTGATAGGATGTTTGTTCTGGCTGACTTTGATACTGGATTTGGCCCGTCGGCGTGCCACACACACTTTGCATGTATACTAGCTTGGAGATCAGTTTACAATCCTGTAGATCCCTAACTCGGGGATTCACAGCCGCTTATCTTCAGCCAATAATCTGAGCTCATGAATGATCTGCAGTTTCAATACTAAGTGCTTAACAAAAACAACCCTCTTTAGCCGTAATGGTCTCAGCCTTGACGGTCCCGACCAGCACCATGGGTAAATATAGGAGCGGCCCAAGCCGACGCGTACTCCTTTCTCTGCGCGTGTTGCGTGACCGCAACTAACGGCGTCTTCAGGGGTCTCCGAAAGCGCTTTATGGCTCTTGTAGCTCTCGGGATGAGCCTGGTGATGTGGACGAACTCGTCGTGCATGAAGTCTCCGTGGGCCATTTCTTCATCTTGATCTCAAGGCTGCATTTCGACTGCGCTCTTGTCAAGGGTTGAACTTGGGTCTGTAGACTCTGCATACAGTAGAAGGCGCGATGGGCTCCTACTTCCATGACATAGCACCCAACACTTGGGCATGGTGCGGAATACAGAAGTCTTGAGAAAGAAGCATACCTCGGTGTTCGATGGTGATGCTAGAGGAGGATATTTGTGGAAGCAGACGGAAGACTATCCAGCCATGCACCTCTGGCTACTTGCCGACCATCTACACCTCCCGAAATTACAGTACATGGTGGCCATCAAAATGATTACCGCGTCTCGAAGGTCGGCAACATAGTATACGTCCAATATCATCTGCAGCAGCGGTCCGGAAAGAAGGAACCGCGTCTATCAATCGTCGGTGTCGGTATCGGTAGCTGTTATGCCGGAGGCCTTATACTGAGCTGGTTCCGCCAGAGACGCGCCGCGATACTGTCCCCGTCTCCAGTGATCGAAACGGGGGAATAAAATGGATTGAAAGTGGATGGGCTGGCAGAAACCTACATATCTATGCCAGCATGAAGAGCAAGCATGGGAATTGGGGAGCGCGGTATTTTTGATTAAGTAGGAAGGGGCGCCGAGTGTGACCGCACGTCGCATGTCCTTCGCTCATGCTTTGTGGACTAGTGTGTCGAGAAGATTGAGCAGCATCGCCCAAAGAGTGGGTGAGTGGCTTATATCTTGCATGATTCATGGGCCGCAAATCTTCAGGCTGGCCGGAGTGAAGCGCATGGCATGGGACGACGGAGCCTCAGTCATCGGCTGCGATTGCCAGTGGGATGAAGGAGGAGAACTTCTCGGTTGGTATGAGGCTAGTTTGGACCCCTTCCTAGGCGCTGGAGATGTTGCTCGAATGTAAATACGTTCGTGGGCTTGCGTTATGGCATTACCATGCCATACCGCATCGAAAGTTGGCCTACCTCAGCACCAAGTGACCATCAGGATCAGCACGGGCCGCTCTACAAAATGATCTCCAGATCTGGACTGTAATCTTCCGGAGGAAAGAAAAGGTCGGTTTTATATGCCGGTCTCTGAGGCTCATGGCACGTTTGGCATCGCGGTCGAGAAGGTTGGCACGCTGGGCAAGATGGGCCAGCTGAACGAACAACCTGGTATTGACGTGCCTCGCTGCGTCACGTCGCTCCGGTGCCACTCCTCTTCCTGGGGAATCGGCCTTCAAGGTTTCGGTTGGCGTTCGATCCGATCATCGAAAGGACTTCATGGCATCGCAGATACATGTCGTTACGAGTAGCCGTTGATTAGCGAAGCGAGCTGGTGGGTCCCCTCCGGCCTTTCGTCCTTTCTTTCCTTCATGCTCCTTTTCCGCCTCGGACGCGGACTCTTCTTCGTGTCCGCTGCATGTGCCTCTTCCTTAGTTTCTTCCTTCTATTGGGAATGCGATCCTGGAACACCACCTGCTAATCTATCTACCTTTGGCGAAACTCAGAATCTTTGATGAATCAATCAAATAACCTCGTGGTGCTTGAAGCGGCATATCATGGGAATGAGGGTGTTCCCAGCATGGGCCTATATCAGACGTTCCCTATCAAAAGGGTTGGCTGTTTGCCGTCCGGAATGCGGATGCTGCAACCTGTAACATCTCCAATCGTCACTGCCTCATGCAGTAAATGCGAGCCTTGGACCTGTCCAGCCAATCAACGGCCGCTCTTCTGGCATGGAGATACCTGCCGGCTCACTCTACTCTATTCACTCAGCCTTGCTATTTTTAATCTCTCTCCCGTCGCCGACGTATTGTGATGAGGCTCATCCCGAATTACCATCTCCTGCTCGCCAGGGGTCCTGCTGGACGTCATATTTAAGTAGAAGCGGGGGAACACACTTGACTTCAAAGGCCCCCCTAAAGTCTTCGTTGTCTTTTGGTCTTTACAATACGCTTCTCGCACTCAGCCATGCCGTTTTCTTTCGAATCCCGAATTCAAGTGCACACGCAGCGAGTAAAGGAGACGATCCAGCAGTTCGAGGAGAATGAAAAGAACGACCAGTTTCCTAAGCTGAGGTAAGCCTCGTGCGAGCAGTGCTGGTTCTCGTGTGTCTCTTCAGGTCTAACACAGAACTACAGGCCCTCATCAGCCCTGGTCACCATCGAGCTGGTCAGTGATGGGAAAGTCACGCCCTTCCAGGTGCACAAAGACTTCCTCTGCTACTACTCCCCCGTCTTCCGATCTGCCTTCGGGAGTCCCTTCATCGAGGGCCTGAAGCAGACGTACAAGTTGGAAGACACCACCGAGGATGCCGTCTTCCTCCTCATCCACTGGCTCTACACGCAACGCCTGGATCTGATCCAAGACATGAAGCTTTTTCGCGAAGAGTTCGCATGCAAGGACGGACCGCCCAAGAGGATGCCGGTAAAGGACAAGGAGGATCGAGCTCTCGTGGCACTCTGGGCACTGGCAGACCGGCTGCTCATCCCGAGCCTGCAGAACATCATCGTCGACAAAATCGAGCAGATGCCTGCCATCTTCAACACCATGCCGCTGATCTACAAGTCGATCTACGAGCAGACCTACGAAGGGAGTGCCCTCCGCCGGCTCATCGTTGACCTGTTCTGTCACGAGATGCCGTCGTCGTGCTGGAAGGCCCATGCGAGGCACTACCCTCACGAAATGCTCATCGATGTCGCGACTTTCTACAGCACGCGCTACATCGCCGGACAGGGCAAGAAGCACTACGGCCTGCGAGACATGTCCCAGTACCACGCCAAGCTGGGGTGAAAGTAGTGGTTAAGCGAGGTCCTGAAGGGCCCCTAACAGAAAACTACTAGGAACCCAAGAAAAAGAACAGAAGGGACCGAAGCTGTTGCAACCGATACCTCCCAGTAACAGCCACTGGCACCCCATCTGAACAGGCGCACGAGTCCTTGATGCGGCGCCGTCGATAGGGCTTTGCGAGGTATCACCGCCTTGCTCGCCAACAAGAACTGACGCAGAGAGTACATGACCACTTGGTCAGGGCCACAGTGGCAGTCGGAGGATGAAGAGACGATGTTGGCTCACTAGACCGTGCAGCCCAAGGCCTGAAGTGAACGAGGCACGACATTTATATGGGTGAATATTTAGAGCGTTATGGGCCATGAACGAAAGCCAAACCGAGGCTGAGAACCTCGAGCTGGTCCTCTGTGCATGGACAATGGGATTTGGGAAATGTTTGGATGTCAGACTGGAGTTCAAGAGAGCCAGGTCAAGCAGTTTTGTAGAATTGCAAGTCGGGTTTGACCCGCGTTACTCAAACCTTTTCACTTACTGCAACTCATGGTCCCAATGTGCGTGATGCGTTGTGAGGTAGCTCAGCTGGTTGGTAATCGTTTTTGCACTCATCCCTATCCCATCTCCTCGCCGAAGTTGTTGCTGTCCGTCAAAGCCGAGGTGACATTCCGATTCATTTCGGTTAGTGAGAGGAAACAAGCCTTGGACTCAAGAACGGGCAGTTATTAAACCATGGCTCCCAAATCGGTGCGGCAGGAAATGATTCATGATTTCGGAGTTATGGGAGTGGGCTTTCCATTGCGGTGACAATGCATTGTGATGAGCGGTGGAGAAAGTCCAGGTACGAAGATCCATTTTCAATGCAGCAAGTGCTTCACATGCATTCCAAGACAGGATTTGTATAAATAGATTTTTTATTTTCATTTGATGGCTACCGTTCTTCAGCTAACGTGGAAAGGGGGAACATACTCACCTTGAGCAAGAGGTATTGCTGGATGCTTTCGGGTGAGTAGTGAGAACTGAACCAGTGTGAAGTGGAGTGGGGGGTTGGGGACGATGGGGGAATAAACACGTACCGGGCTCACGAAGATTGAGAAACTGTAGAAAGATTGACCGGTAAAAGGGGGGAGGAATGGGTTGGAAAAGGAGGAACGGAGGGATTTCTGAAGTACGCACCTTGACTCAGAAAACCAACCCAGAAGAAAAAGAAACACCACAAAACATACACGAACGTGCAGATACAGTGAGTGACTCTCCGTCACCGACCTTGATCAAAGAAAGAAGAGGTTCTCAGAAGAGAAGAGAGAAGAGAGAAGTAATGGATATATGTCCCCCGAAAGAAAATCAGAAACGGAACATGAGAAATTGACACCACAAAGTATCCGCTACAAATGAGATCATTCTGCTGATATTGATGCCCCAGTCCCGTAAAGAAAAAGTCGTCAAAACTCCCATGTGCCACCCCAAACACGCCAGTCCCATGCAAAATAAATAGTCAGTCTATGGACGGTGTCTGCTAACCTGCTAGACACGAATAATAAGTAGGGTAGTATACTGTATCTACAACATCTCTTCGTCTTCTCCATGATGCCCGACCGCCACCCCCGCCCATCCGGTGTGAAGGTTCTGCGCGTAGGCGCCATATTGATTCTCCATGGCTTCTTGTTGCTGCTGGACATGCCAATCTCCGCCGGACTTGTAGACTGGGTCAGTAGCGTGGTTGTACTGGGAACCTCCAACGGCCGTGCCAAAGTGGCTGTAAACATCCTTCGGTCTGGCTGACTGCTCATACTCACGAGCTGCCATCATCTCATATCCGGAAGACATATAGGGCTCGGCAGAATGATGGCTGCTCATCCAGCGTCCATCTCCGCCTTGAATAGGAGTCAAGGGTGCCGTGCTGTCATCGCTCATTGTATCCTCGGTGTCCATAGTACGGTCCTGTACTCGTGACAAGCGTTCTTCGAGCATCTGTTGTTCATATCGCAACTTCGCCATGGCCTCTTCCTGTTCAAGGGTCGTTGTCCAGCTACCTGTATCTTGCTTGAGACCCGTATAGCTTGGGAATGGACAGATACGCCACAGTTCAACCAGTCGCATCTGCTGCGTAGCGTCTGCGCTCTTGAATAAGTCCAGCTGTGCGGGAATGAGGGTAGAGGCATCCACGCCATGTCTCGAAAGGATAATTTCCGTGGTAAGCTGGTCTGTCTGCGGCGGTTCCGAAGCAGGTCTTGAGGGCTGCTGCTGGGAAACGAGGTGGTTGGAGTGATGGTAGTGCTGGGTGATGGAATAGACGTAGGCAGGTTCCGGCTCTGGTGAGGGTTCTTTAACATCTTCTACAACTTCTTGTGGGGGAGGGACGTAGGGATCATGGTGGAGGGATAGGTTGCGGTAGAAGAGAGCCGCAAGATCATCTTGAGTGGCCATATTGGGCAAGTTCGATAAAAGGTATTGGGTTGGCTTGTCCTGCTGGTGTTAGCTGATAAGTGTCTTGATGAGGTGTGCAGCATACCTAGCTGCAGATGGACTTTGGAATTAATGCCCAGAAAGGCTACCTAGGTGCCGGCCACGCAGAGTTGGAGGGAGGAATGCGAGTGGCAGTCTGGAAGGAGGCAAGCCTAGAGTCAGATGCAGACGCGCAGACAAACTCGAAAAGAGAGCGGAGCAGACTGTGAGGAAGGGCAAGAAGTATTGCTTGTTTGTTTTGCTTTATATTCACTAGGTATGCTATGTACTTGAGTGTGCTTGAGGTGCGAAGAAACGAAATCGGCCTGGGTGGGATCGCAGGGAGGGGAGATGAGATGAGATGAGATGAGATGAGAGGGAGTTGCGGAACGAGACGAGGCGGAGTATGGAGAAGGAGGAGCGTATAGCAATGCTGACAGCCGGCGAGAGTCAAGCACACCGCTGGCCAAAATGAGGCTGTTCGTGGGTTGTTGCTGGGAGTTGTGTTGAGGTGAAGAAACCCACGAGCACGGGAGGTTTAAATAATCTCCAAATTACCCCTCAGGCTGGTCCGGCCCCAGCAGGACGAAAGTCCTATGACGGGTCCACCACCGCATGCAGCAGCGCCAGGAAATGAAACATACGCGCTCTTAGCGTTGTCAAATGTCCTGCACGCTGCCAATGATCCTTCGACACGCAGGCCATCTGACACATGGTGCATTTTGCATTCTGTTTCTTCACCGTCGCCGTCTTCACTTTGCTACTCGTGTGCTCGACATTCTCCTGCATCGCAAGTCTCTGTACTGTCTGGCAGTGGCCCCAGAGTTGCGAGAGCCATAGTCCCGACAGCGCAACTCCTTGCACGCAATAAATATAGAACGAGCATCACGGCATCCCAGCAGATGTCCTATTAAATAGCGAATATCAAACCCACGTTGAGATGTATACTTACTGTAAACATGACGCAAATAAAGTTATGAAGGCGTGCCCGCCACTTATGAAACCAGATAAGCCGATATGCGTGCCACGTGACTTGGTGCCTCAGTACTCAGCAATCCCATGTCAGCGGTGCCAGCCGCGCTAGAGCCCAAACGCGGCTCATGGTGCCTGGAGCTTTCAACGTGTAGATACAGACCAGAGCTCCCCATAATCCTCCATATACACTGCACATCCCCCACATCCAAAGTCTCCCGCCTCAGTCTCGTTCTCACACATACGGCATCATGGTAAGCTTCCGCGAGCTCAATTTTCATCAGAGTATGCTCTAACCCTGCATAACAGACGTCAATCGGTACAGGATACGATCTCTCCAATTCAGTCTTCTCCCCGGACGGACGCAACTTCCAAGTCGAATATGCTGTAAAGGCAGTAGAGAATGGTGGAACCTCGATCGGTATTCGGTGTAAAGATGGTGTTGTCCTAGCAGTAGAGAAGGTCATCACCAGCAAGTTACTGAAACCAGGAGCCAACAAGCGTATTGCAACAATCGACCGACACATGGGCGCAGTAGGTGTCCGGTTTGATTCTTTAGCATAATAGATAACTGATCATCTCCTAGGTTTCATCAGGTCTTGTTCCTGATGGCAGACATTTTGTCTCGAGAGCTCGGGAGGAGGCATCAAGCTGGCGCAAAGTTTACAAGTCCCCAATCTCGACATCTGACCTTGCGAGCCGAATGGGCGGTTACCTCCAAGCATACACACTCTACTCATCTGTACGACCTTTCGGTATCACCGCAATAGTGGCAGGTTGGGATTCCGAGGTCGAGACTCCAGTTGATGCGCAGGTCGGAAATGGCCCAAGCATTGGATCTGGAGGCAAGGCAGAGGGAAAGAAGTACGGCGGCCCAGGTCTGTACATGATTGAGCCAAGTGGAATCTACTGGGGATACTATGGTGCAGCGACTGGAAAGGGACGACAGACTGCCAAGGCTGAGCTCGAGAAGCTGGATTTGGCCGCTGGCACTTTGAGCCTGGAGGATGGAGTCAAGGAGGCAGCACGAATCATCTACGTTGCCCATGACGACAACAAGGATAAGGAGTTTGAGCTAGAGATGACCTGGATTAGCAACCTGGAAGGACCAACAAAGGGCAGACATCAGGAGGTACCAAAGGAGTTACTGGAAGAAGCTGAGAGATTAGCCAAGAAGGCTTTGGAAGGGGACGATGATGACGAGGAGACGACTGACAAACCGGAAGATAAGATGGAGGAATAGACAGTTTATGGCTGTAATTTCATGTACCAACACGCCCGTGCCAACATTTGATGAATACAATGGCTCTATTATGAAGCAATGATGTGGCCATGAAAACGAGATTCCTTTTGGCAAGTACCTCCTGCAGATTTAAGCACTCACTTCTGAGCACTCTTTCCCTTCCTACAATCACTACACTAAGACAGATTTCTTAACGATCACAACCCTATTAAGACACATCAAAAACTCATCCATTAGCAGAACCACAATTTGCTACAAAACCCGACAGGCGTCACAGAAGTATACTCGGTGATCGTTCATAATGCCCAATTTCCAGTGGTCAGAGGTGATCCCTGTCCTTGAGTCCCAAGTCAGAGAATACGAAGCCCGTCAACGGGCTAAGCAGATTAGAAACGAAGTTGAGGTGGACAAAGAAAGGATTGCAATGCAAGAAATGCTGGATGAGCTCTGCAAGCTCAGCGGTGTTGTCCCTAAACCACTTTCCATCCAGGAACGGACAGTCACATTTCACTTCGTCTCCTGCGCCGAGGCATGTTCATGCAAACTTCAAGACCTATCCCCTGCTGACCAACGTTCCGCAGTCTATTGATCCTATAAGTTCTCGAAATACCAACGTTGTGCGCAATCCTAAGCTCAGTGCAAAGGGCTTTGATCAATGCAAGTATCTCCATGCGAGGTTTCCGCACCATAGGAATATCAACTTTGTCCTCTGCTCCCCGCTCATGAGGGCCCAGGAGACAGCTTTCTTTGGTTTCACTCCCTTGTGGCGTCGTGTATTGAAGGCTGCAATATGGATGGAGTTGATCGAGTCTGGTGGCGGCTTGTACAATGACCTCGGCGCCTGGACTGATGGGATTGAGTATGTGACAAAACTTCCAAAGAATACAGCACTCATGACACCACTCGAAGGTTACAAATCCCGGCTTTCGGTGCAGAATGGAATGCCTCGAGAAGCTTCGGTTGCGGCAGCACTGTACGAATTGGGAGAGGCGCTCAAGTCAAAAGATGGTGTCTGGAAGGGTTTGCCTGTTGGCCAAGACAATCGCAACAATAAATGCAATGTTGAGATACTGGTTATCACGCACAACAACTTTCTCGCCCAGTTGTTGGATCTCGATCGTAAGTCCTTTTGTTCCTGTCCATGACCCAAATGGCCCAGAGCGATGTCACACGATTCCAGCGTGTACATCAGATTTACATTCTTCGAGTATTCTGGGATAGCTCCAAACTTCGATTATCTTGATGTTGCACTTGACCACAGGTTAAGCAACGGAGGGATTTCGCCGGAAGAAGAAGATCAAGTTTGAGCAGCGTATTGTTGATCATAAGCTAACAAATTTGATCCTAGATAATTTCATGAATCCTGAGTTTCGAAGCTATCAATTCAGGCCGTATTCGGTTGATGCAGACGGAACAATCAAACGGAAGCTTGTGGAGACAACTGAAAGCAAATATGTCATTTCTACAGTCCGCCCATATGGATATCTTGGAGAGGACAGAGCACTGTTCCCATCTGAGACTGATAGTTAGCTGCGACGTGGAAGTACCCAAGCAAACATCATCGAGTACACTCGCAGCCCCCCTTCCCGAATTGCCCCAGCTGCTTGATGGAGTTTCTCTTTAGAATACTCGCTTGAGTATCAGGATTAGGGATTTATTAGGTTTTACAGGATGTTATGAGCTGAGGATGCACTCTGTAAGGCTTTGCAGATCACTTACATGGTTGGGGTTTGCACGACTATAACCAATTGTTCTTATCCTTAATTTTGATTAGACCTCAAGGATTCGAGGTCTCAAATTAATGGTATAGCTTTGGAATGCCATTGTCTATCAAAGCAAAGTCACTAGTATTAGCTCCAATGACTTCTCCGAACAAGCTTGCTATTGCATCAATCAAGGTACTCTTTACCTTTACATACCGCAGCGCGCCCAGTGACACGAATTGAGGGAAAGCTTCCATAACAGGAATTGTTACATAGAATGTATTGTAGATTCTTTCCATTATCAAAGTGCATCTTATCACAACCACTCGACAGCTGTCAGAATGGTGCCAACCTATCTGCAAGTACACAATCATGCAACCATGACTTGTACCAATACAGCCCTCTTTTCTCCTATGTGAGTGACTTTATGACAGTCTCACTCGAATTCTCCCTTAACTGAATCACACAAAATGGAGACACGCCTTCTTAAGCTTGAAAGAAAACCACGCTAAGTATTCCCCAACTCCCTCAGAAATAGAGGCAATTGTGGATCGTCTTGTTCACTTGCCAGGTAGGGGTTGGCTGTTCTCTTCATCTGCGTTCCCAACTTCACTGGTCTCGCTTGACTCCGCTGTATAACTAGGGAGACATCACTCAGGGTGCTTCGCTCCAAGGGTTTGCAGCAAATTCGACCCTTAGTTGATTTCATCTAGCAGACGGAATATACTTAATTGTTCTGAGGTACGTTGTAGTGATCCAGGGTTAAGGAGGCACATACTTAGAGCAACCAATTCACGAGGGAGGCAGATCAACAATAATCCTTTAAGTTGGCGATAACAGAGTTTGGATTTTTTGATGGTAACTAGGCGTATTTCCTTCCTGAGAAAAGGAAGGGCAAATCGAAGATAGAGCCCAAGTTGGTTCCAACAAATCATCCTTCCTGCTGCTTATGGCGATTTTCTAAGTTAACAAGAGAACCCCCAAACAAGATAAGAAATGGAAATGATAGACAACCAAGCAACCATCTCTTCCTATTCTGCAGGTACATGAAAAGAGAAATCCAAAGAAATGCTCAGAATTTCCATCTCAACGGTCTGGAACAGACACCGGCCTATTGTCCTCAAGCAATGATCTCTTGTGGAGAATGTAAAAGAACAGTTGTCGCTTGTACCGCCTCGCTTCGTCTTAGATGATGGAATTAGCTTTCTTGGTAACAGACAGCTATTGACTAGCTGTCACCAGGTAGAACGGGTTGGTGTGAAGTGAAGTAATTGAGAAGTGAATTATTTGCGTGCATTGAAAGGTTTATTCAGACAAGTTCGTGCACCGAGAGCAGCGGAGCTTTTTGACCGAGTTTGAAGTGATTAGCACGGTTGACCCATCCGCCCGCACCTGGGCTCTGGTTCAGGAACGGGCTCTGGCGCAGCCTCTCTCTTGCACGGTTGACCCATCCGTCCGCACCTGGGCTCTGGTTCAGGAATGGGTCCTGGCTCTCTCTTGCATGGTTGACCCATCCGTCCGCACCTGGGCTCTGGTTCAGGAACGGGCTCTGGCGCAGCCTCTCTCTTGCACGGTTGACCCATCCGTCCGCACCTGGGCTCTGGTTCAGGAATGGGTCCTGGCTCTCTCTTGACAACTTCCAGAAAGATTAGTGATAATTGTGACAAGTAAAAAGAGTCATTTGAACTTACTCTCATCAGCGGTGACCTCTGCGACAGCCTCGCGTTTACAGGGTTGTCCAAGTCTGCCACAGTGAGCCTCAGGGGCTGGAATGGCTACAGCACTGACAGTGGCAGCGACAAGAAGAACGCTGAAGACTTGAGTGACTTTCATGATGACTGGGTTCAAAGAAGCTTTGGTCTCTTTCTCAGTAAATTGAAGACACGAAAGAGTGAAAATTCGGTGCAAATAAAATGCACAATATCGATCAGCTTGTGGATCTTAAATGAGAGTATGATGTGATAGATGAGAAGAGAAGAAGCTACAGACAGGATTTATTAACGCACTTTATACAAATGTGGCTGAAGAGGTTGGTCATTGTATTGAGAGACAGCAATAGTTAGCGCTTGCTCAATAATTGCTGAGGGCTGATTCTATTGAGGACCTCAATACTAGGCTCGACGGTACCAATTTCCCAGAACAGAGCTGTATAGACAAAGAGATATGCATGAAATCAGACAAAAGTAATTTCTGAGATGGCCGAGGCTAGTATTTTGATATAATAAAAAGCCGAAGAGGGTCATTTTCTTAGTTTATGCCAAGGTTGTCCTTCGACTTCAGGAATAGATCCAAGCTCTGACACGGCTATCCCAGTTAGCCTACTCTCGAGACGGCCGAATACTGGATTCAATAAGCTTCGAAACAAAGGAAAGTCTTGCAGATTGCAGAAAGGAAGTCAGAAGATCTCTGCTCGCTGGAGTCACCGGCACAGGTTCCGTTAATTCCTAACCTCGGTCTAAAGCATGATCTTTGATGGCCTGAGTAGCCCGTAAGAAGTAGAAAAGCAACATACAGAAATAGATATAATGGCTTAGAAGCTGCCGATATGCTGGGAGTTGTTGGTGGTGGAAGTCTTTCAAGCACGGCTTATTGAGGTTGATATTGAGCTTAGCGCCATCTTATTGAGACCCAATTTCAGCAGTTGGCTTGTGATTGCCGATGGAAATTCTGAAGCACATCTAGAGCCAAAACAGTAAATGGCAAAAACAAAGAAGACGACTCATGCAATACATTGACTCGTGAATTTCAACGGAAACTCTCAAGTTACTGTGTATGTCCTGATGATAGTGATCAAAGTCCTATTGAGTATTTGAATAAAAAGGAGCTTAAGCGAGCACTATTTCCAGGCCGAGCCGTGTGGTCCAGAGTCACTCAACAACTGACAAAGGCATCAGAGGCGCAGGTGCTACTGTTCTTAAAATACTCTAGGGTTTGGACTTTGGTTCAAATAGAAAGTCCTATGCAGTGAACTCCGCGAGAGCTCCAAACACGGCCCAAGATCCACTAGACCTGAACACGTGAACAGCCCAGTCGCAGGCCTTTGTACGTGGACGAAACAAGAACCAAGGTTTGGAAGGATACATAAGCCATAAATATACAGATCGTAGTTGTCTGAGAAATAGAGGCGGATAATGCTGCCGTTGTCAGTTTAGAATGTCCCCATATCATTCAACCTCATTGTCTGGTGACGACATGCATTCACAGATATGCAACTCAAGCTTGCTTGGGTGCACGTTCTGTGCGTCTCAAGCCACAGACGGGGTTGCAGAGCACAAGACGCTTAAAAGAAAGGACCAGGCGAGACGCAATAGATGCTGAGATTTGGCCATGTAGACCGCCAAAGTCGTTCGATCGATGGCTCGCTTGATACCTGTGCGACGACTTGATCGAAAGGTGCCGAATGCTATTGACGCTGAATGATTGGGCAATTGGGTGTTTGCACGCATTGCCGTGCCAGGTTTAGAGTTTCCTGGGGTGTCTCATTCGAAGATCAGATTACCCCCGCATAAGCACTCATGACATAGCTCTATATCAATAAAGTGTCCTTCATACTTGGAAAAATGTTTTGGAGGACTGGATGTCACCTAGATGAGTCGGCGTGGTTCCTGCTAGCTTTTCCCCGATGACCGGTCCGATCGCTGCGCTTGACCCGATGCGGAATCGGTACTACTAGATGATCTGCCCGCATTTTGCGAGAACCTCCGAACTTCGAGCAGCTTTTACATTTTACGACCTCCTATCAACTCCTAATATACGTCCTCAAAATGCTTATGCGAAGCTCTGTAAGGTCGGCGCAGGTACGTGCATTTCATATATCTGACTCAATGGCTGTGGGCAACCAAATGCTTTGCGCGCCAACATTATCTCGTCTCCGAGGAGCGCAATGCAGCTTGTTTTGTGTAGCTCGCGCAGCCTCACACGACTGTCAACTAACGATTCGATAGAGCCTTCTGCGAACTGCTCAACCCGCTACACGCTCCTTTGCAACTGTGCAATCAGATATCTTTAAGCCGACCGTATGTATACATCGAAGCAGCCGGCCCTCGGCATCGCGCATCAAGGTCGAACTTGGTCTAACTGTAAAAACAGAAATATGGAGGCAAATACACAGTTACCTTGATCCCAGGTGATGGTATTGGAGCTGAGGTTGCTGAGTCTGTCAAGACCATCTTCAAGGCCGACAATGTGCCAGTTGAGTGGGAGCAGGTTGATGTCTCCGGTGTCGAGTCTGGAAACAAGCACTCCGAGGAGCTTTTCCGGGAGTCAATTGCTTCCTTGAAGAGAAACAAGTTGGGATTGAAGGGTATTCTGCACACACCTGTGGAGCGATCTGGCCATCAATCATTCAACGTTGCCCTCCGACAAGAACTCGACATCTACGCCTCAGTTGTCCTAATCAAGAACATTCCCGGATACCAGACCCGACACAACAACGTCGATTTCTGCATTATCCGTGAGAACACCGAGGGAGAGTACTCCGGTCTCGAGCACCAATCGGTTCCAGGTGTCGTCGAGTCCCTCAAGATTATCACCCGCGCCAAGTCGGAAAGAATTGCCAAGTTTGCCTTCTCCTTTGCGCTCGCCAACAACCGCAAGAAGATTACCTGTATCCACAAGGCCAACATCATGAAGCTCGCTGACGGACTTTTCCGAAACACCTTCAATGCTGTAGCCAAGGATTACCCAACTCTCGAGACCAACGACATGATCGTCGACAACGCATCCATGCAATGTGTCTCAAGACCGCAACAATTCGATGTTTTGGTTATGCCCAACTTGTACGGAGGAATTCTCTCCAACATTGGAGCTGCTCTTGTTGGAGGCCCAGGTCTTGTTCCAGGTTGCAACATGGGTCGCGACGTCGCTGTTTTCGAGCCTGGATGCCGTCACGTTGGTCTCGATATCAAGGGCAAGGACCAAGCCAACCCAACTGCCATGATCCTGTCCGGTTCCATGCTCTTGAGACACCTTGGTCTCGATGAACACGCCAACCGTATCTCTAAGGCTGTTTATGATGTTATCGCTGATGGGTAAGCTATCTCTCATTCCCTCTCTAACTACCTTGCTAACAGCTTTGAAGTGCCGTGCGAACCCGTGATATGGGAGGTAATAACACCACCCAGCAATTCACTCGTGCTATCTTGGACAAGATGGAGTTGGCTGCTTAAGCCCCTAGTTTTCTTTTGTATGAATGGGACACACGTAAATATCCGTTGTACACTTAGCATTAGCAGGTCCATTTGAAATCATTCATCGTTCAATTGCTGCTACCTAGTGTCCTTTGCTGTCTGTGGTAAAATAGGCCCTTGCTCAAGCCAGCTACAGGCCCTCAAGCACAGAGCTGAGCTCTGTTACCAGAAAATAATAGCAATCAAATGTTGCTCTAAAGATATGAGCTGTCACAAATCCCAGTATTAGACAAACGGCACGAAGCAACAATTTCATCATGATTCGCCCCTCCCCCAACATTCCTGGTGGGAAAGTCTAAGATAGCTCTATCCTTGGAACAGCTCCTCTCGTAACCAGTTGATCGATAATTGCAGCTTTCTGCGAAGTTGAGCGTTCCTCATAATGAGCCTTGTCCTGAATCTTCCCGGTGGTGATAAGCTCGTCATACCTCCACGCCTTGAGCACTTCGAGTTGAGCTGCTCTCTGGACATTCTTTCCGTTGCTTTCGCGGAGCCCATTGACCTTGTCTTGAACGCCTGTTTTGCAGGTCATTCGGCTGGGCTGCTGATTCTCAATATCTCGACGACCATCGACGTTGGTGGCGAGCTGTAATGCTTGGAAAGATGGACCTGCTGCTCTTGCACTAATTGGTGAATCATTGCCGTATTGGTTCCCGAGAATTCTAGCCACCGCTTGTGTACTCCATCCCAGCCGTCCTTTGCCTTCGATGTGGTCTGAAAGAGGCTGTTGCGCTTGTTCTGGTGGTGGTGCGTGAAGCTTCAGCTGACGTTGGGTTTCCTGCTTCAAGTCATAAAGCTTAATTCCATTGGGACTGTCTTCTGTATTTTGTCTTGTACACTGAATGGCTTCTTTTGGTCCGCTACCCTGAACCTGGCTTGTAGAACCAAGAGTAACAGCAATTTCGGCGCTCCCTTCTTCAGGCCCACTGTTCCATGTCAGATAGGCTAAGGTCAGAAGTATGGAAACGTGGATAGAGCAAATACTTACGAATAAGGGCCGACCTCAGGTATGTGAGCGTCAAAATTACGCAATGCTGGAGGCAAAACTCTGAAAACGCCTTCGACTTTGTCAGCATCCTCTATTTCGTCTAAGATATTCTGATATTGGGCCTTGATAGTACGCCTATATCTAGCCAACTCTTCAGCCGCAAGGTTCTTGAAGAGCTTCATAGTGTTTGGATGTGATGTCAGGATACGTTGAATATCTTTCTTAGAGACGTATCTAAAGTCACTACGCCCAATCAGTAAGAAAACATGCAACCGTAATGATGGCTTACTGTGGCAGTGCTTCTACTCGCTTTGGCACTTTTGCCTTCTGTCTTTTCAATGCCTTTTGGTATTTTATTTGCTCATCACGTCGAGTCATTTTGATAGCCGCCTCTTTCTCTCTTTGATGAGTTTTTCGTAGCTCTCCGATTTCGTTTTGGTGGTGCTCATGCAAATCAAACAGGTCCGTTCGTACATCATTTTGTAGTCCACCGGTCACTAAAGGTCGCGGTCCTGCTTTCAACTCCTAAAAGATGAATCTGATAATCTAAGCATGGCAGGAATAACTCACCACCAACTGTGAATCTGGGTCTAGTTGCTTATTGCGATCAAGTCAGTGAGGAAAGCTTTGATGTCAGTTATGACAACTCACAAGTTTGGGTAGCTCGGGTCCTGACCAACGCGTCAAGGCTCTGATTCTTGATTCCAGATTTCCAAGCGGACTGTTTTGAGACGAAGCCAGAGGCTTTTCGGGATTTGCTTGAGTTCTGGAA
Organism: Coleophoma crateriformis; assembly: GCA_003369635.1. Taxonomy (NCBI): domain Eukaryota; kingdom Fungi; phylum Ascomycota; class Leotiomycetes; order Helotiales; family Dermateaceae; genus Coleophoma; species Coleophoma crateriformis. Next base: position 1,146,445 of record PDLN01000016.1, on the reverse strand, counting down.
GACGGTGTGGGGGCTTGCAAAGATGGCAAGCTCGGTGTGTTAGCAGCCACAGGCGTGCTTGGAGATGGTTGCTTCTGCTTGACCATTGCGGTAACAGAGGCGGTCTTTAAAGTTGGTGGAGCTACTGAGGCTGTTTCGGTCCACTTCTCCTATCTTGTGGGTTCTTCGTTGTTTTACAGCGAGTATTGAAGCTGGTGTGGACTGGTTCTTGGCTGCTGGGAGATGAGGCCTCGTACGGTACCCGCATTACCGGTAAGAAAGTAAGGATTCAAGGACGGTTCAATCGTCAATAGAGAAACCGTATTGCTGGAGGGCTTTCTAAAAACACAAAGGTAATGTTTTTATCTCAAAGGAAGCTCACCTAGCGCCAAAGAATGTTGTAGACCATGTTCAAATATTCAAAGGACGGAAAGCGCAAATCTGCCCTTCGCCCAAAGAAGCCCAAGGAAATGGAAAGATCCACACTAGCCAAGCAGGACCTTGGAGGCTTTAAATATAAACATGTAAACTGAAAGACTAAGTATGCGGCGTTTTCCGTACGGCAGAATGCAAGACATAATAGCTGTTCATTGAATCTATCATTTGCGTTCACAGCTATATCTCAAAACAATACTTGTGGATGGCGTATATGGCCCAAATGAGCCATATCCCTGAAGAGTTCCCGAACTCACAATTCGATTGGCATTGATCTGTGCATCAATATCGTCACAGACGAAGAAAGTAATGTTAGATACTGAGACGCTCCTTAGTGATTTCTCTAATTGGATTGGCCTTTGTTCAATCCCACCACTTCTAGCAGTCACTGAATGCTTAGCTTCATATAGATTTGAGGCAAGGCACGAGATAGCTCAATCTTTGCTCAACCAAGATTCCAGTTCCGAAAAATTGCATTCCTGTCCATCAAGCAAGTCAGGAGTGCGAAACTGAGGGGTAATAAGTAAACTTCATTTGTGAACGCCTGTACTAGAGGTATTTTATGATCCAAATGCTCCAAACGCCATGCCATGCACTTCGTCATTCTTTCTTTCGTCTTAGAATGCAATATTTCTCGAACGTCCTGTGTACTTCGATGAATGCTTGACCACCTTCCCTTTGGCTTCCATCTGAGCCTTCTTGTGGTTAATCCAGGCTTTGCTTCCCTTTTTCATTTCCTTCCTGCCCTTTTCTTTGTGCTTCCTTCTAGCATCGAGGACATCCACGCCCTCCATACCCTTCACTACACCAGTAATATCTCCAGAGTCACCCTCATTTGCGGAGCCTCCGACAGTCAGAACCAAGTACAGCTTTGCATTCTTGGTTCCTGGGTCATCTTCCAGGATACCGGCTCCGAATCCAGCCTTGATAGCAGCTCCACTGATCATCGTTCGTTGCAGGTCATTTTTAGGATAGAACTGGCAAACGGCTCGGCCTCCTCTCTTCAAACTGGCATACAGCCCATTGAAGAACCTGCTCAATCTCCCAGTGGAGCTGACTTCGCTGCTCTCTGCATTACAAAGCCATTGAATAGCACTAATACTGATCGCAGCATCAAAACTTCCTGCTCGGAAGGGTACACCTTGGCCAATATCTGCCAACATAAGGTCGCCTTCCACATCTCTCTGCAGCGCAATATCAAGCATAGATGCAGAGATATCCATTCCGACCCATATATGAGGGCCTCCTTCCGAGGGATCTACGGAAGACAAAATTTCGCCTGATAGTCCAGAACCGCAGCCGATATCGAGGATCATAGATGGTGTGTCCAGGTCGAGAAGTTCGAGCGCTCGATTCGTCATAGATGCTTGGATATTTTGTATACGAGAGGATGTCGTATATTTGCGCGCTTCAGTGTCATTGTAGTGGAGATCTGGGGGACTATGGGAGCTGTCAGTCGAGTCGGCATGGAGATGGTGGGGGTTCTTTTACAGAGTATCTTCGGGACGAGACATGGTGATGAGAGGAAACCTGCCACAGCAGTTGTTCACAGTCTAGTTCATATATCTGTACAAAGTAGCGAGTTCGAGATGGTCAAAACCCGACAGAGAATTGGGGATTTATCAACTGTCGCGACTGCTGAACAATGGAATGTAGTCGGATTTTGATAAATTTTCGATAAGGGTCGTTTCTTAGATCCGAAGTTGACCCGGCCGGGCCAGGATGGGAAAGTTAACACGCTGGAGCATGGACGTGACGTGACCAAACAACCAGCTTTGAGAACAATGAAAGCTTCATAACAACGACCTCTAGTTGTAAGATAACCATGTGGGTTCTACCACTTGTCGGATACTTGGGCCTGGCAGTTGGGTTTGGCTTTTTGACCCTCGCCATAGGTACGTCTTCCTTGAGTGTGAAGCTCTTCCCCTCCACTAACACTGGCTGAATAGCTTCTGGACTTTACTACCTTTCCGAGCTTGTCGAAGAGCATACCGTTTTCGCGAAGAGGCTTCTTATGCGCTTGATCTATGCTGTTATCGCAATTCAAGTTCTCCTTTGTCTCGTCGATGGCTTTCCGATTACGATTTCCATCCTCAGTATCTTCTCCCACGTCGTCTATCTAGGAAACATGAGACGTTTTCCCGTTGTCAAGTTAGACGACCCTCTTTTTCTGCTCTCATGTGGTTTGTTAAAATCTACCCAATACTCTGGACTTCACTAATTATATGCCAGTACTGGTACTCGTCAATCACTACGCCTGGTTCAAACACTTCTCCAACCCTCCTTACGTAGCACAAAGGGGTAGATACGACCAAGCCTCGTTACCTTCCTTCACGGAGATCGCCTCATACTTCGGACTTTGCGTCTGGCTCGTGCCATTTGCACTCTTTGTGTCTCTCTCAGCCAGTGACAATGTGTTGCCGACGATGGGCAGTGAAGAGCCAAGCACAATACCGGGAGGAGCGGCGGAGGGCAAGAACCGAAGACAAGGCATTGCAAAAGTTATCATAGACACGATTAGGGAAGGCATTGCCAAAGTAGGCTCGGTGGCCGGTTGGTGGAGAAGAGATAGAGATATCTTCTGATGTACGGCACATGGGCATGGATGGCGTTCGGTCAGGCAATGCATGGGAGTCTGTAGGACTACAAAATATGGAAGGGAGTATTCTTAGTACAACGAAAATACATCATCGTTAAGTCATGTCTTAACATTTCAGCTAAACATATTAAGTGCGTAAGCTAGTAAAGGGTATATTTCAGCTCATCAACCTTGAATGCCCCACGGACGTCTTCTAACATTTCTTAGGATATGAATGACAGCCGTCAATCAAGCAATTCTAGTGGTCCCATCTTGCGTCTTTTCAATAGTGATTGTGAGACTCTGAAAACTCTCTCAGGCTTGGGGGCGCTTCATCTTGATTCCCAAGGAGTTGAGGGCCTGTTCACGCCCAGCCAGAATGGCCTCTAGGTCCCTCACAATCCTTTCTGAACGCGACTCAAGGGCATTCATGCTGCGAAGAATCTCAAGCTCGACCTCGCGGCGCTGCTGTATAAGGGACCTCAAGCGGTCCCATTCTGCTTGGTGGAGCTTCTGGCTGGATACAGAAGTAAGCATGAAATCGCTCGCCTTTAGGAGCCGTATCGTAGGGAATGGGTCATTATATTAAGTCACCCGAGGATGAAAACTTACACTCTGTCCCGTCTCTTTTCGGCAAGAGTATCAATCTTCTCGCCCAGATCCTCCACAATGTGTTTGAGCTCTGATGAGATAGCCTTGCGCTGCTGATTTCGGACCTTGACTTGCTGAAGGGAGCCACAAAAGCGAAAGTAAGATTTGCTGCTAAAAGAATAGAAAGAAAAATGATGAAATGTCACTTACGGCTTCCCACAAGTTACGTGCGCTTCCAACAGTCTCTTGGTTGTCCTCGGCCTCGACAACAATTTCAGCATGCTTGTGCTTGTTCCGTCGCGAGGACTTTTTAGTCTTCGCAGACGCTTCTTTGTGAGGATTATGAGGAGCCATGGTCACCTGGTAATACCTAATAAGCTTACGCCACAAGACCAGATGTCAAATGTGAACAATGAGTTGTAGATTTCGCCGGGGGTAAATCGAGTACCGCGACAGTGAGAAGGCTGACGAATTTCAGTAAGGCTGCTGTAACGAAAAGCGCATGGCCAATTATAGTCTAGCGCTATCACACCCCAGTCTGGCTTGGTGGCACCAAATTTTTGGATTGGCCGCAATAACAGTCCAGGCCCAATTTCAGGAAAAGTTCGCATTCATAATAACACTCCAACATGGGTCTCGCTGGCCCAAAAATGTACGAGCAACGGTCTCAAATATTGAGACAAGCCTGACGCTGACAATCTCTCCACAGAAAGACGAAGATCTCACACGATCCAAATAACACAAGATGGACTCGCGACTCCGCCTCCTTCGGGCACAAGATTATGTCCTCGCAGGGTTGGAATCCTGGCGAGCTGCTAGGTGCCAAAGATGCACCCCATGCCGAGTTCCATACCGCCGCCAATGCCTCCTACATTCGTGTCGCCCTCAGAGAAGACAATTTGGGACTAGGAGCGAAGATTGGGAGCGGCGTTGGGCACGGGGAGTGTACCGGCTTGGACGTTTTCAAGAACCTCCTGGGACGATTGAATGGAGCAGATGAAGCCGACCTAGCCAAGGAGCAACAGAGCCGGGACGATTTGAAGAGGGCAATTTATACGGAGAGAAAATGGGGATCCATTCGATTTGTGCCTGGAGGGGTGTTGGTTGGTGATAAGATACAGGATCTTATCGATGGCGAGAAGGAACGGCTAAGGAAACTGGCAGATGACTCTGAAAACAGTTCTAGCGATTCAAGTTCTGAATCGGAGACTGAAGAGGAGATATCAGAACCTGTAGAGCAGGCGCCTAAGAAGTCAAAGAAGCGGAAGGCAGAGTCACTGGAAGACAGCGCACCTGAGGCTTCAGCTGCCAAGGTTAAGAAATCCAAGAAGACGCAAGATGCGGACGTAGACTCCGAGGACGACAAGAAGCTGAAGAAGAAATCTAAGAAGCGACGCGACAAGGAGGCCGATGCAGACGAACCATCAGATGAGGCGAAGGCTAAGAAGAGTAAGAAGGAGAAGAAGGAGAAGAAGAAGGAAAAGAAAGAGAAGCGGTCGAAGAAGGAGAAATCGAACGAGGATTCAGTGGACGAGTCGAGTTCCAAAGAAGCCAAGAAGGCTGCGAAACGAGAAAAGCGCGAAAAACGAAAAGCATTAGAAGAAGCTGGCTCGAGTACGGAGATCACAGTAGTATTGAGCACGCCAGTATCTTCTGCATCAACTGGGCGCTCAACGCCAGTGATGATGCAGGGACGGCATGCGGTTAGGTCACGGAACATTGCAGCAAAGCGGTTAGCAGCCATGGATACAGCGTCGCTCAACCAGGTGAGTCAAAAATCAAGCCACAGATCTCTCTCAGGTTCCACGTCCGGCTAACACTTCTACAGATTTTCATGATCAAGTCATAGATAAAGCGTAGGATAAGATAAATAGAGAAATGATACCAAACCAATTAGAAGATCTCTTCGACTCTTTCCGAGCAGACATGTGCTACCTGCCTTTGTGTTTTATTGTCCATACGTCTCCGCGCAATTCTGCGTATTTCGCTAGATAAACCAGGTTAACTTCCCAGTAGAGGAAACCGATTCAACATGGCCAATATTTCCTTCAAGTTGAAACATGCAGCTCACAATCCGTACTTTCCGCGTGCTACAAGTCCAGGAGATGTGAGCCAGCCTCTCAACCAAGCTTCAACCCCACCACCATCGAAACCACAAGCCAACACCTCTAGATACAAGCGAGTAAGTTCTTCCGGGCGTATCACCATCATCCATATTCCTGTAAGAGATGTTTGGTCCGGCAAAGGACGGATTCTAAGCCCAATGTAGCGTTGCCATCGCTTTCTTCCGGTCCATCCCCCTCGCTTAGCGATCTGGCTTCCTTTTTTAAGCGAGAGGAAGACGAACGTTTAACGTTCCAATGTCGCCCCTTCTTCCACTTTGGATGAAGGAAGCATGTAGGATAAATAAGGTGTATATGCTCAAACATCAATGCCAATAAGCACACACACCTTGACAAATTGTGGATGCTATGGAGGGAGTTTGAGTAAAAGGGTAACATCTAGCGCTCTGTGCCGCTCCTGTTTTAAAAACATGCAGTATTGCTTTGGCTAGGTTTCTCTTCACTGACGGAATGCACAAAATATTTAGTACAATAAAGGTGGCATAGGATTCTGTGACTATCTCTCATACCATCCTGCCATAAGGGCGTAATCAACTCAATGCATCCTGCCATGATATTTTAGGACCCCTATGAATCCACATCCCGTAAGAGCAAAGAAGGACCACAATAGCCATGATCAAGAGCGAACCCCCTCAAAGCCTTTCAAATTTTTGTGTTTCCCCCTACTCATCCATGGGAAGGTAATAGTCAGAAAGATCTACGCAGTAGTTCTCCAAGGCATCCTCCTTAGTGAATTTGCTGTGCATCTTGGACATCATGTCAAAGACCATCTGCGTTGGGAAGACACCGATGTTAAGCTCCCAAGTTCGGCCCCAGGTGTACTGGTGAATGAGGAGTGCCTTGAGGTTAATTATCTTGTCAGGATTCTTGAAGCCGTAGACCATAGGAATGGTGGCGGGAGACATTGGAACACCATCGTCGTGCAGCATGTCCAAGTTCCAGATAACCCAGTTTTGCAGCTTTGGCATGTTGAAATTACCAGCCAGGATGTAGAGGTTGACCAGATTGATGTCATGTTGGTCACGGATTTTCTTCTTGTCCTCAGGGGACATAGTGTAGTCATCATCATCAGGGCGGCCAACGTCAAGCTTTGCGTTCTCAAAGTAGTAGACCAGCAATCTCATAGCCTCGACAGTAGTGTCATCCACACGGAACACCTCAATATCAATGACATTGCCGAAGAGAGCATCGATAACAGGTGAGTGTCGACGGGCCAGTTCTAGCTTTACTGGGAATTGAACTGATTCCTCGCCCACGACAAAGATGATAACTGGAGCCCTACAATTGTCCCAAATCAGTGGTCCGAGATATACCATAAGTCATAAAATACTTACAAAATCTCGGCAAAACCATCCTCATCGAATCTTTGATACTCAGCAATGAGTTCCGAGATCTTGGAGACGATGGGCTCGAAAGAGGAAGCATTTTGCTGGGCTTCGCCATTTGTACCGTCAGTATTTCCTGGGAGGTTGGTGGGCTCGAATGTCTCATCGGCGATTGAAGCACTGTTGAAAGCCTGAGAAAGCAATTCATCATCAGAATCTGCATCATGCTGCATGCCAGTGTGTCCGGAGGCGGGAGCATTGTCAGAGGTAGTGACACCATCTAGATCTGGATAAACAGATCGCGCCATGTTATCACGAGGCATGATGATGGTCTGAACTTCTGAATACACGTTAATCAAACCTTGTATACAGGAGACACTATTGATAACTTACTCAGAAAGCTGAAGATCCTTTGGGTGTAAGGTGAGATTGAGTTACGGTTCAACCTTCAGATCTTTGCCTGTGAAGTTGGCGAGCAGGAAGAACTGAAGCTTAGAGAAAGGTGGGAAGAGTTGAAAGATCTGTTGTTTTCGTGGGGAATAACTGCGAGCTAATGTTGTTTTGACTAGTCGTCGATGAGTCGCCGAGAAGTTATTTCTCACATGGATACTATCTCTCGGCGGATACCAATGTAACACGGAACGCTGACTTGGTCTTCAATTTAATGAAGAAACTCGTACAAGACAAGCTTGACTATCATACACACAATCAGCCATTGGTACTCCAAGTCCTTGCAATCGTGTTTGGAATCTGGCTCTGGTACTACTCGACTTGTCAATGCACTTAGACATTGGAGACACTGATCCTTCATGAACTAAGAAGCTATACTCACACGTCCAGAATACAAGGTCGGCCTAAAGACAGACTCTTGGATTAATTACTCTCGTCCTCATGTTTGGAGTGAAAGCGGGACTCAGTCTACCATACCTCGATCAAGTTTATCGATATCCCAGTCGGAGTAATACTTTCTGTTGCGAAGTTGGCTACAGAGAAGCCTGAAGGCTCGGTGGCCAAGCGGTCTCCAATGGCATTGTCTGTACATCTTCAGCAATGCATCAGTGGTAGACCATTGAAGATTTGGCATTCCAAGCTCCTTAGAAATGGCCCAGAGTTCGAGTAGCGCCTTCTCCTGCTCAGTGCATGATTTCAAGTGAAGCTGCACATCATGCCAAGTCATGAAATCTAGCTCTTCAGGAGTGTTTTGGTGGCCGTGGTGTCTCAATTCAAGCTGCTGCTTGCTCCACCACCGAATAAACATACTGAAGACAGCGGAATTAAAATTCTCGAGAGTACAGGTTGGCGGGTTCCCTGTTGCCAAAGGAGAATCAAATTGTTTTTTCAAGAACTTTGAGTGGCGGTACACAGTACGCCTAGGTACTGTAACCCGCTCCAGCTTGTTGTCTCCGTTTCGAAACTGCACGAAGTCTGAGGGCAGGCTACTGATGGTCAGTATTTCGAATGTATAGATTTATATTTTCATACAGGACAATCTTTCCCTCGTGTGGCTTGTTGTTCTCAGCACTTCGAGGTGATAGACCTATATTGGAGACATGTGATCCAGAACTGCTAATTCCATGGCGCTTCTTGAGCTTGGACGGTCCGCGATTCAGTGACGAATGTTCTTCCCTTGAAGGAGATAGCACATCGTTGTGCGTCCAATTGAAGATTCGTTGAGGTATTGGTGGCGGGTCTGAGACCGATGTCGTCGTCCTATGACTTCTAAGTCTCGCGCTTGACAACGCTGGCGTGGACGAACCTTCGAGTTCCCAGGCGTTGAGGTGACGGCGGTCATCTGGAAGATAAGCAGTATTTGGCGTCCGAGAAGTATCTAGCTCAGCGGTGAATGAATTTTGTGGCCGTTCATAAGTATGGACAGGAATGGGGTCATGGAACGCATCGAGAAGATGGATTTTGCCTTCGTGATCATTTCCGGGCCAGGAGACATCTGGAGCACTAAGCTCTGAGACTGTTTGTTCACGACGCTTTTCAGATCTGTAGACCACAGAATTCTCGGGTGAAGCCTCGAGCTCCGAGACTGTGTCCTCTCGACGTTCTCTAGTTGATGATTTGGCAATAGGTACCGAGTCTAACTCAGATACGATAGCTAGACGACGGTCAATAGGTTTCCGTGTTAGTGGCTGCGTAGAAGAGAACATCTAGATGGAGATGTTGATGCGAAGGAGCTTAGGATACAGGGGAGTTAGGACAGAGGTGAAGCACTAACTACGTGTTAACGATGGTACAGCAGCCTTAGGGACTCTCGTTGTAAAGCAATGAAGCTGTTAAAAATGGTTTGAAGTCTTGCATATCCCAACAGCGAGCTTGTTGATAAGGGCTAAAGGCTTTTGAGCCCAGGCGATTTACATTTGGCAGGCAGGAGCGATGTCAACTCTGGATGCAAAAAGCATGCATTGAAACGACGTCCCTAGCAGGTAGAGATGTTCATCTCAAGCGAAAGCTCAATCTCTATCGCCAACGATATCTGATCTCATCCATACCCAAGAGAGTCCCATATTGCATCCTTTTGTCATTAGCACAGCCAGCATTGACAAGTAAGTGTAGAGGAATCCAACATTCTTGCAAAGCACAAGTAAGTAATACCCAGAGAATGGGAATTCTATCAGCTGTCTTGCAGGGTACATGGTCGATCCTCGTTGGAATCACTCGAACCAAGGCCAGTCAAAGAAAGTCACAAATACTGTTGGAACGGTAACTGGTTGACTTATCTGCCTAATTGTAGACTAAAGCTATATCGTTGTATACAATGCCGCTCCAAGCAAGTATGTCACCGCGATTTCCTGTTCGAAGCCTCGATAAGATAGACTCCTACAGAAAAGAAAGATCATCAATCATCCTTGAGCACGGCCACTTTTGCCATTTTGGTTTGCTAGCCAGCATAACAGGTGTGAAGTATTCATAAACAAGAAATGAAACGACCAGCGCACAAATCCACGCATCGTAAAATCAAGCCCATCATCCGTGGAGCGACTGCCGTCAAGCTCAGTAATCATAATGCTTCCCAAAGCGTCAACCATGTGCAGCCGAGTATACCAGCACATTCAAACTCCATCGACGCCCACGCCGAGACGAAAAAGGTACTGCCAAGAGAGATGCCATGTTTGCAATAACAAAGAACTTCATTAAATTGGTGTTTTTCCCCTCAGTCCATGTAGAAATCGCCCTTCAAGATCCGCTCTTGAAACGCGTCAGGCTTCTTAGCCTGTCGTGCTGGAGCAGGAGGGGCGATAGAAGAGGGTGGTACCGGCATTTCGCTGACACTCTTGGCTCGCTCGTGCATCAGGACTTGTGGGGCTTTGCCATTATTGGGCGAGGTCGATAAATTAGGGCGTTGTTGGCTAGAAACGGTGCTCTCGGCACGAGACCTAAGCTGCTCAGACCAGTTGAAGCCTCCGCCTTCACCTGGACGGGCGAATGACAAGTCAGATGCTGTTCTGGGCTTTGATTGCATGCTTGCCTGTGCTTGAGTCTGAGAATCTTTTCTTTCCCCTCGACCACCAGCGGGAATTGGGGGGAGTGGAGTAGATGTAGTATAAGAGGAGGTTCTACCAGTTGAGCCCGGACTGTTTCCATTTCCACCACGAACTGTGCGTAGAGCTTGTGCTCCAAAGGACATACGACGAGCAAATGGAGTTGTGGGCTGACTACGGCCGAGGGGACCGTCATCGTCATCGATAGCGTTCTCGTCGATTGATTCGGAACCGGCTGTAGAAACACTGGCCCGTCGTGCTGCAAAGGGGAATGGCGACGCTTGGGAAGGTGAGGTTCCGGATAAGCCGAGCGTCGAGATGGACATACGTCGGCGTTGGTCTTGTGCTGTAGCTGTGCTGATAGGGCCAGGGAATGGAGCAGTGGGACCGGACGTGCTGTTGGAACGACCAAAGATGTTGTTGAAGGCCTGCGAGGTGAACGACCCTCTTCGGGGACGGTCGGTGGGGGAGATATCTCCGCTGGAGTTTTCGTTGTTCGACATGACGGTCGAGGTATCGTAGGAGAGGTTGCAAATGCGTAGTTATGTATAAAGGAATTCGGAGACGGCTGGGACTCTCCCTTGTAGATGGGGATAGAGGCGGTCTTGGGTGTTGGGCGATGTGCGAGAGGTCTTTGTCGTCTGGGGGTAATGCTCGTCGTTAAAAGAGCCGTCGCTCTGCAACGCGTGCACAATCAGGTCAGGCTGGGAGGCGGTGGTGTTAGCTTTATAGGCCAAAGGCTAAGTCGTCTTATCGTAGCTGGAATGGGTCCCAACAGACGGCGATCGATCATATATGACAGTTTCTGGCTCCGAAAGTTGTATAAAACGGTTGGGCAGAGGGAGAAGGAGGGAGGGAGAGTTGAATGATATGAAGGAGGAACAGCAGGAAGGAACGGACGACGCTGCTCATTGGATCAATGCAACTAGAGTTCTGCGACTCGTGCGTTAGCTTGGAAGCCAGCGTGCGCTAGTGCCCTTGCGATAACGTCACTGAGATAGGGACACTCTTCCCCTCTACTCGACGGCCACCTAACTTGGACGGTGTCGGTCACATGACTGCTGTCTCGAAGCCCATCCAGCTGCGCAATGGGCCAACCGCCGGGCAGAGTTCCGGATGCTTACTCTGCGTCAAACTCCCGTACTATGTGCCAAACCATCGACGTCGTCGAAGCACCCTGAGTGGTGTTGGCGGCGGGGGCTCTGATCTTCATTGCTTTTTGTCCCATTCGGTTCGGCACATCGCAGTGCCTTTATCAATTCACGGGGTCCCAAGTGCAAGGGACCCTGATAGTGTGGGGTAAGATATTGCAACAACCACATTACGACGGTCAGAAACGCCTTGGACGAAGCCATCATTGAGTGGGCTGCCTCCAGAAGCTCACTCAGAGTTTCTTGCATTCCCTAGCCTCGGTCTGTGGCATGGTCAGTGGATCTCCAGTAACCTTTTTAGCGTGACGGTTCCATACATGGGCGGCTTGGAACTTGACCCCTCATGCAAGTGGCCCTTCTCTGCCTCATACGACGAGAAGATGCAAAACATTCGACATAACAGCCAAGAAATCTCAGCCCACGAGCGCCGGCAGTTATCGCGCGAGGGGTTTTCCAATTCTGGGTTCGAACAAGTTCTGATGGAATGCAGCAACACTAGGGGGTGTCAAGAAGTCAAAAGTGAGTCTTAAGGGACGGAAAGTCTGTCATCCTTCCTGTCAGGTATCGCTACAGGTGTCCAGGAGATAAGCTTTCCAACGCCAGATTTTGGCCATTGCCGGCAGGCACAGGCTTACCAATATGCTTTGGCTATGGTCTTGCGGTCGGAGCCCTCGTCGTGCCATCTTGAAGAAGCGGTCTCCATCTTGGAACATCAGCCAAGTGACCAATCAAGAGAAAGTTCCCAGCGTATCGCTCTTGGATTGGATGATCTTTTACCTTTCTGTGGAAATTATGCCTGTTCCGAGGAGGCGCATGCCAAGATGGGGGTAGATCACGTGTTTTCAATCCCCACTCGCAAGCCACGCTTGGTTGCAGCTCGGTCGCAGCTTTGCGTGTTTCTGGTTCCAAATTTGTGAGCCCACATGGGGACGTACGATTCTCAGGCTGCCAATACGAGTCATAAGCCTTGCTTCATATGCAGAGACCTCCATGGCCATAGGTAGCACTCGTGGTGGCAGCTTCGGCACGGGAAGCATGCTGCAGACATCATATGTCAATAGCTCTCGAAAGCACCTGAGTTGCAGTCTTCGAAAGGACCAAACTGTCATCACAAGACAAGACGAAGGCAGCTAGGTACGTAGATTTTCCTCAAACCCTTAGGAAGACGGAGATGACATTGACTGCTATAGTAAGCGGTGTGTTTTCGCACAACTATGAAGCACATTGAGGGCCAGAGCATCTTTCGACTTACTGATCCAGATATCGATTCAGTTCCAAGCTCTGGTTGGCTCTGGCATATGCGTGTTATCTGCAATTGACCTAAGATTATGGTTGAAAGCCTTGCTTCGATTGCAAGCGGTAAGGTGATAATTAAGCGAGCATGAGAAGGAAGCCAACTAGGTCAGGCACTATCACAGAAACCAAGACCTTCATAAACCCAGATAAGTGGTCTTATTTTCCCTCTGCTTTCAAATTTGAGGCAGACGAGGCTTTCCCTGGCCAGTATCCTCAGCAAGTCGGTGTGGTGGAGAGACCCGAGCAGGATCATGGCCATAGATACCAGAACCCCAGCTAACACCACCGCTACTATTCTACTACTCTTCTAGTAACGAGCGGAGTTCTCACGTCTGGATTACTTATTACGACCTTTCGACTCTGCAAGGCTCTCGGCGGTCTAGGATATGACATAATCTGGTAGCACGCATCTCCTTTGCCACTTCCTCGTCTATGGCTTGCTTCTTATTTGTCTCGGAAACACTGCTCTACTAGGCTAAACTTTTAATCGGAGCTTTTACCGCGATCCCAATACTAGACTCGATCTGCTGCATCAGGCTTTCCGCTCTTGAAATTTCTATCATTGGTCTCGTCAACATCGTCCTTTGACGGAGCTTTGACTACAACGGCTTTGCTACAATATTTGTCTTGCTCTAGAACAACGCTTCTGATGACTTAGGGTCGTTTCGATTTACTATAACAATTTGACATGCAATTTTTCCCTACTATCTAGCACCGGACGGCCAATAGTAGTGTAATGATTTTCCATTGGTTGCTACTGCAGTTCGCATGTCCGTTCCAATTATGCGTTTACTTGGGATGAAAGGAGACATCTGAACAGGGCATGGCCTCAGCTTCAGCTACAGCGAAGACACAAGTAACAAATCCAAGTGCATACCCTCTTGCCGTGCATGGAGGTCTCCGAATTGCTTGAGGAAAGACTATCTCCGTGTATTCTGAGTCCCGTTCCTACGCAAACATACTGGGTTCATTGTTTCAATAATTGCTGTAGCATATCTCAAACATAAGACTTCAATACCGTCTCAGGCATTTGGCATAGTGATACAAGCAAGGAATCTAAGAAAGGTCTCACTTGGAATATTGAGCAATAGCAATGAAAGCAACAAGCTAGGATAATTGGGCACGAGCCAGTTCGTTTATCTACGGAGCTAGAAATCTTCTTACAATTTAAGCAACTACACAGCACCCTTCAGAAAGTCTAGTGTAGTCCACAGCTGAAGCTGGAGAGAAACAATAAACATCCCCGCCCCCTTCAGCTCCCCCAAGTGTTCTCCTGTTCTTCTTCAGTTGTCGTTATATCACGTGACGTGACGTTTTGTTGCACATCGCTTCGTGTGATTTGAAATGCCGCCGTCGCGCTCAATAAGCGAATGCATATTGTCAACACCCTCCCAGTTGTAATAATAATTAATGCCTTGATCCTAAGCAACAGCGCTTATTTTACCTATATAACTTAGTATATCTTTATTTTCTTTGCCAGTTCCAGGCATAACCCTACCTCCTAAGATCATACCTGAGTCCTGGAATTCTCGTTGGGCCGAAATTAGTACCTCAAATGTAGTAAAACCGAGGCGAAACAGATGATATTTGGGCATGTAGTATACGATATTCCTCTACATAAAGTTTTCCCTTCTTTCAAGTCTTTTCATAGGAATATCCTCAAGTAGAAGTTAGTATGTACAACAAGAAAGAGTTCGGAATCTCTGATCAGCCAATATATCCTGTTCGCTATTGAGTGCGTCCGGCGGGATCTAAAGTGATAGCATATACCGTCCATATGTGGCTATGGATGAAGGTTAAAGCGATTTCTGGAAAGGGGTGTCAATGCTTGAGGAGTTCTTATGGACCAAGGAGGTCTTACTCTAAGTTGTACTAGTGTCTACCTAATGTTTAAACTTGAAAGAAATGATAAAGCAGCAGCAGTCCAAGCTACCTCAAAAGACCCAGAGAGATATACAAACATGTGAGCTCAAAGTCTCTATATATTGACCAGGTAAATCAGGCACATGAGATTTAAGATCTCAGGTTACACAACGTCCTCTTAGGTGATCTCATTTCTTCAATCTCAGTTGTCATTTATACACATAGAAACAAGCTCAAGACCTTACTCACTCCTTCCAGAAGGCCTGTGAAACGGAGAGAGAAGGCGAAGACCCCCGAATCCTCTAATGTAAGACTTCTCTCCTAAACCTGTCAGTCCATCGGACAAAGTTGATAAAACTCCAATCTTCATATTTCCAGAACCGCCATCTTGAGTCTTCTAATTTAGCAACCGGCGTTTGCACGGCTTTGAACTTATGCATGCCTACACATGTTTTTGACTTAGCAGCTGCATTTCACGGCCACCGAACCTCTTACAAAGCAAGAACCTTAGTTCTTTGGTTTAAGCTTCCTGATAAACTTACCCCTTTCGCACTGAAATTTATTCTGATTGCTCGTACCATGTTTCAGATCATTACTCAGGATATCCCGACTCTTTCTAAAGCACTGTTAAAATCGTATCCAGCAAATTCAGTATCTTACTTTTACCCGTGCGAATTATCTCTCCCTCAGCATTGGCTCCGCACATTTCTAGAGGTGCTTCAAGGCAGAGATAAAAGACGGAGCAGACCTACAACTTTCTTCGTATGGTGCATCTGGATAACGGTAAGAATAAAACTATTTATCTTCTTCAGAAGGATTTTACGTTGTCAGATGGACTCGATTTGACCCCGAGGAGAAGATTGATGCAACGGGTGACCTTACAAGGCTTAAGCTGGATATTGTAGTACTGTACGTGTTTATTTTTGAACCGGGAGATATCTGCTGATATTGAGATAACTATCCCATAGACCTGCATTTCATCCGCTTCCGGAACGAGGAGCTGCGTTCCTTTGTGAGTACCATGACGGGACTCAAGCCCTGGTGTTCGCACAAGTTGGGATTAGTTTCTCGACTACTTTATAGAATCAACACAACCAAAGTGTGAATCTGATATGTTTTCACTTAAGCAGATGGTAATAAGGCCGTGGCCGAAAGAAAGGTTCATCCCAATCCAAAACCCAATTTGCTGGATACAGTGTTGAACGGAAAAGATTCTGAGCAGGTGAAAGTCTAAGTGACGAAAACAATTTGAATAACATAACATAATCACCTTTTTAGATTACAGGGAGTGTTCGCTCTGTGACACGAACAGTGTAGTCAACAGAGATATATTGGAGAGTTTATTGGCTTTGACTTTTGAACGCCGCTTTTTGTTTCTTCTATCTTGAAATATGGATATTTACTAGAGTTCTAATCCTCGTAAATTGGTAGTACACCTAAGAGAATCTCACACCCCCCCCGATCTAACAATACCTCTTATGCGTCCTAATCTTCCAAGCTCCAAAGCAATTGAACAAATTCATACTTCATACAAATACGAGCCCTCAGTAGACTGATGTTCAACACTGTAACAGCTCTATCTATGTACAATCATCCTGAGAGAAAAGCCATTCTTGTTTACTCATATCTTCTCGAAGGTTTTGGCACTCTATTATCCTCCTCCTACTTAGCTTTATTACTCAGATCAGTAAAAGGCAGGAACTACCGCGAGAGGCATCCTCCCAGTTATCTCTAACGGTCTTGGGCTACTTTTGAGATTGTAATATTCTTTGCCCGGCGGGCTGGCTCTTCCACCTACTCAGAATCTCACCCACCATACTTCATCATCCTCGGATGTCTCTTCAATAGGGATGAGATCAGCATGAAGTGTCTGTCAGGTAAGCAATAGCATACAAAAGGGCAACCGAGTTTGACAGTACAGAGTTTAAAAAGGATCTCTACAGGTCGCTGTAGAACTGAAAGCAAGGGTAAGCTAACAGAACAAGCAATTGTATCCGGAAGAGCAAGAGAAAGACATGAGAACAAGAAGAGAAACAGCCTAGAAACACCTTAGACACTTTGTGACAATACCGTTTACCTAATGCAGAGCAGTAACTCCTGCTCTTAAACATGATTTGCAGTTGAGTATCATCAGCCGTGGTCTGATTGTACATCAGGATGGTTCAAGACTAAGACCCTCATGAGTAGCAGCATCGATTGTAGCCGTGTATACTGCGGATCTTTTCTTCTGCATCGATTACTTGCAATACTTGCTCGGCTAGATACCACCAGTGTGGTAAGAAGAGCTCGTGTCTCTACAGTCCTGTTTCACTCCATACCCTACAGATCTGAAATAGATTGTGCAGATCTTTTATCGGAAAGCACTGACGCTGTTGCGAGCAATGTGCCAAGGCGCAATAGAGGATTCTTACTCACTTGAGGCGATTCCTGAGGGGCCTGAACTGCAGCAGGTAATATTGCAAGGCCGCTCCAATCCTGTCGCCTTTTTTTTGGTTTTCTTTTCTTTTTTTAGACTCCAGGATCTGGTCGTCGAGCCTCGAGGAAGGAAGACCATGCTAGTATTCGGCGTTGATATTTACGCGGCACGGTAAGCTGCCGTGGGCTTGGATCCTGGGTTCTCATCTCCTGACAACCTCGATCCAGAAATCGATATCACGAATTCGGGACTTGCACATTTCGATTGGTCTTCCGTGGGAAAAGTCTTCACACTCGGTGTGGATGCGTCTTCTAAGCTGAGTGGCAGACAACCAACACGCCATCTCGGCACGCCGGAGCCAACAGCCAGAACCTCGACAGGGTTGCCAGAAAGTGGAGACGGACCTACGCAAAGCTGGATATCTTCGAACCATCTCTTGGCAGCGAACGATAAGGTAAGGTAGTAAGATGAGAGGCTCTAAGGACTTCGTGATCACCGACCGAAGAAGAAGCTGAAGTGATGAGCAGATTCTCGCTCATGCAATTTGATTGGTGGAACGTGCTCCTTTGCCGCTCACGCTACCACTCTCATACTTTTTGCGACAGCGGCCGAGGTAGATTACCCATGGGAGCAAGATGATGCGTTTCAGGTAATTGAAGATCCGGATCTCAATTCGGCTGCTGCCTCTTGTCTGTCTTGTCGAAGGACTTGATTTCAAATGCTGATACAATACGTCAAAGGATGGAAATTCAGGGTCCAAGTCTGGGATGGGGGCTCCTGCCAGCGCAACGTGGGTGCAGCACCGCCCGTTGACGTGGACGAGGCACATGCGTTGTTTCTGAATCCAAAGCAACCGACGTACGTTAGACACCGACGCGGACTCAGACTCCGCTCTCACACACTCTATTCTGGCCCAAGAGCTGGTGCCAACCCGCCCGCCCGCGCCCACGTACTTACTTTGTTTCCTGCAGTGCAATTTCGCATATGCAAGCACAAGCACAAGCTCCAGCTCGAACGGCCAAGAGATTTGGCGCCAAAGCGAGAGGCGGCCGATCAACTGTCAAGCCGCCTGGCCTCCTTCCCTAGCTGCTGTCAAGTCAGGAATGCAAAAAGGGAGGGCCCGAGAGGTAGCATCGTGGCTTTCGAGTCTTGTTTCTAGCTTTGTCAGTGGTGGTAACGAGTAATGGTTTAGCTCTCCCGCGCATGGTTCCGCCCTGCAATGCCCTCTCACTTGTCCTGCGGCTTTATGCCTCGTCACAAATGACCGCATATTTTCCCTCTGCGCAACCGAGCTGGTGCTGTCGAGCATCGGCATTGCATTCGCATTCGGGATTGGAGCAATGACGATGCTAACGTTGCGCCGGCAGGTGGCGCGCTCAACTGTTTGGTCTGAACAATGTTGTTTGAACCACCGTTGCCAGCAGACGCACAATAGGATGGCACACGACGAGCGCTCCAAGGCTCTGAGCGGTGGTCGAGTGGTCGAGTAGGGCTATGCCTCGGGTACAGGTCAAGCCGTTTACCTTCGTCATGCTATAGCCGTCGGTCGACTGAGGCCCTTTTGCGAGCAAGACAGGCAAGCGCTGGGCAATATGCATGCAGCTGCAGCAAACGTGGCCAGGTAATGAAGGAACAGGACGGGCAGGCCGGTACTTTGGGGTCCCGTTATCTTGCTGTACCTTTCTCCTGCATGAAGATGAAGAGAGTTAAGGGGCCCCGGTTGCTCAAGATCCGAACGCATGCCTCTCGACGAATCCGTCCTGTAGAGGTCGCGAAGAAGGTCATCTAATCAAAAGCTGTGTTTCACCTCTTGACAATGACTATACGCCTTCTTCACTATGGGTTTTTCTTCCTTCTACCCCATGCTCTAAAATAAGCTTGACTGCTCGAGGATGGGTCAAGAACTGGCCTTTAGTGGATACGCGGAGTGTGCGTCGCTGTGCTAGCTGCACACCACGCGGACTGGGCGTGGGGAGAGAGGCATTCAAAGGAACGCGCAGCCTTGTCTCTCATGTTGTCAAGTATTCCACGGTCATGTAAAGCTTTCAAGACATGGGTTTCTGCTAGATCCAGATTCTATTGCGTTCTTGGTAACTTAATGTTTTATTTGCCGGGCCAGGTGTAACTGCAATCGGGTAATTCATGCTGCAATCTGACATGTACTCAGTACTTGACAGCAATACCGCCAACTCAACAAAGACCCATGGGCTCATGGCCAAATGGACCGGGGATAGCAGCTCCATCGCACTACAGACTGCAACCCCTCTACTGCCCCAGACTCTCATGCGAGCAAAGGCACTGCACCAGACAGGAGAGCTCGCGCCCGAGGTCGCTTAGCCCATGACAGAGCCACGGCTTTTCGTGGTCCGTCCTTTGTCTAGCTGACTTGGGCGGAAAGCATGCGAGCTTGGATCTACTTGAGTTGCAAAGCCAAAATGGAAAGCCCGTTGGTCTTTGACTGCAATCAAAATCTGCATTGCTCAGCGTCGCAAATATTCATGATGAGAGGTGGAATGCAGCACGACGAGCAGCCGTGGCGTGCCTCTATCACAAAGTCAGCGCTGTGGCGCTGACATTACCGTGACCCCTGTGCACCCGGTCACGTTTCTATGGCTTTGGCCCCCTTCCACTGCGTGAGGATAATTAATCTGCAATGGATAACCTCTAAAGCCTGCTTCACCCGAGCTGGAGATGAACTGCAGCCCGAGTCTGACTTAGAAACGTGTCAATGGGCGCGCGGTCGCCTGTCATTGTCTTGTGCGCCTGTTGGGCGGCAGTGGTCCAGGAAAAAGCTGCATGTCCACTTTCGCGCAGACGGTGTGACGCTTGCTGCGATAATTGACGTTAAACGCTTGCAGACATCGCTTCACTTTGATGATAGACAGAGACTGACTGCATTCCGTGACGGGCCAGCAGCTGGTGTTGTGCCCCTGGTGCAGTGATTGTCTCTCGCCAAAGAAGAAAGGATTTGGTTCATCAAATCTTACTCTACAGGACAGGACAGGCACTAGCCGACAAGGTAAATCGTCCCCGTTCTTTCCAGCATGATTTGATTGCCGTGGAAGGATATCATTCTACAACTCCTTCAGCCCATCACCTCCCTCCTTAAGCCTTCCCCCGGTCCTCCCGACTCTTCTTACCTTCCTTCCCTCCCACTCTCAGCGCAGTCAGCGGCGCGGCTGCTACGCGACCTTGAGCTTCCGCATTGCATCTTAATCCATAATTCCTCTACACGCCCTCAAACGCTCCTTACACGGTTGTTGTGGCCGTGCGAAACAGGAACCGGCATTCCCAGGCATCTCGAAACCTTCCCTTCAGCAGGCCTCTGCACCCTATTGGCGATCTGCTGACCCTCGAATGGACCACTGACCAATTGCTGGTGGAGTTCCTGGTCCTATTTGGCACCGCAGTGTCACGTAGAGGCGATGCCGTACCACTCGGAACAGCAGAACGATGCCCATCAGACCGCAACGACCTTTGCTGCAGCACAACACCAGCTAGATTTCTTTCCACAAGAGGATAGCCCCACAGTAGGACGCAAGACATACCAGCACTCTCCAAACAATTCGCTACCGGCGGCAGGAGACTCGCAGTATCGGTGCGTGACAACTTTCTTTTCTGGCAATCCTTCCTAGCTCGCACTCACATCGTTCAGGTACCAGCGCAAGGCTGCTCCCAGTCCTTTAGTTTACTCCAGCACAGCCATTACGACGTCTCCTCCTGGCAGTGTGACACCCACGAGAACGACCTTTCCAAGGACTGCTGCCGGGCATACAAACTTCTCTACGGGAATTTCTGAGAGCCCAGACGAGTTCCCAGAACAACAGCTCGATTCGCAGAAGAGCTTCTATCAGTCCGAGGATTCTTCCACGGAAGCATTACCTCACTTTGATCACAACAGGTATGTATAACTTTGCAGCTTTATGGTCATCAGCTTATTCTCCCTGCACCAGTTCCCGAACGGTACTGAACGACCCGAATGCTGCCTCACGAAGCGTCTCTGATCCCGTCCTGACATCTAAGCCCACGAGCCGGCCTATGGCAGCAACGGCACCGATTCACCGGAAAGATATAGGACGACCACTTCCCAGACAATCATCTATAGATTCTGCAATTTCCTCAATGTCTGACGGGGCTTTGCAGAAGCCAGGCTCCCGGCCTGGCAGCGCGATTAATGATATCGAGAATTTAATTAGAACCGCAGGGTCTGCGGAAGCTGTCATACAATATCTGCTGAAGGAGAAGCAATCGCAAGCTGCACAGAACTCTCAACTATGGAGATTGGTGGACAAGCAGCGCGCAATGATATTAGGACTGAACAAGGACCTGGAAAGATCGTTGAAAGACAAAGAGAGGTATCGCAAGAAACTGAAGGAAAATCTAGGCATGGTGTCAGCTCCCTCGCCGATTGAGTCAACGCAAGGCGAGTTAGGATCTGAGAACGGCTCGGTGGCTTCTCACTCTAGGGCTGCGGAAGCTCCACGACCGGCCAATGTGGAAGCTCTTGTCTCTGCTGGTTTAAGGGAGCCGGAACACGACCATCCTCCATCACCAATTGATGTCGCACTTGCGCCATATCCAATTACGCCTCCTGCCAACCATGACATTGCATCTCCGTTACCCACACTGACTAACATGACTGAAGCCGAGCATAGAATGCCTTCTCCTACCGCTCATGCATTCCAACAGTATGATGCAGATGCTCATGTGCCAGGGTTTGAGGAAGGTCAATTGCAGAGGAAGGCTTCAATGGCCCAGGGGGTACCTTACAAAGCGACACTCCCACCCTCTCGAACTTTTACAAACAATCCTCCCCCCAAAGGACCACCGCCTGCCTTACCACCACCAAAAGCTCCAATGTCATCACAAAATAACTTCTCCTTGGCGATCACTGAGGCATCACCTGAGGTAGATCACGGCCTAGCTAAATTTCCAACACCACGAAAAGCACCGCCTGCTCCATTGAAATTGGGAATGAGAAATGAAACTAGTTCACATCTGCACGGCGTTGGCGATGGCGGTAACGAGACAGACTCAGATTATGATGATATTCTAGAAGTTGACGAAATTCCCGTATTTCCGGAGAGAGGGCGGCGAAAAACCCGAGAGGAGGATGATCGAGATAGAGAGGCCGCTGCTCAGAAGGATGCAGAACTTCGAAGCCTTTCCAAGAAGAGCTCGGGAAGCACTCCAAAATCGAGGCCCACAACACCAAAAGATGTGGACCCAATGCCTGCGAGTCCACGGACGGTGCCAATATCACCTCCAAACATGTTTTCCGACGCTGCCAATGCTGGGTCCTTGGCTGGTATGCTCAGTGCAAACTCTCAAGGCTCTATCGCGGGCCCATTAAGTCCTGGCCTGCCACTCAGCCCAAGGCCTGCAGATCGAGCAATGGCTTCACCGCTTCCCAAGAATCCTCGTGAGGCTACATCTGGCTCTGCTGTCAACTCGCCCCCAATGTCTCCTCGTAGCACGGGTGCCTTCCCTGCTGCGCCCTTATCTCCAAGAGCACCACGACAGCCGATACCTCTGCCTCCAGGAACTCCGATGTCGATTTCATCTCCTCGAGAAGTCAGAGGAGATCCTCTGCAGCTTGTCTCTCCTAAACCATTGTTGATCCAAAAGAGAGCTGAAGCTTCAACTGGCAGCCCGAAGGACCAGAGTCCCAACAGTCCCCAGATGCGCACTTCATCCGCAGAAGGCAGACCTGGCATCTTCAAGGGCTTTGTGACCGAAGAGTATCCGGACTTGCTACTTCCACCAAACGCCCTTCCGTCCATCGATGTCAAGGTCGCGTCATCTCGTCTTAAACCTTCTAGGGCTAGCATTATGTTTCCTAAGACTTACGATGAGGACCCAGTGTTTACCCTTGCGGTGTTCTCCCGATCCGATGGCAAAGAGTTGTGGAGATGTGAAAAGGACTCTTCCTCCTTGGCTCAATTAGACCAGTTTCTCAAGCAATCTCCTAACTTCACCGCGAAGACCCCAGAGAAATCCCTGTTTACAGGGCATGCTCCTGCTAAGTTGGACGCAAGAAGGGTTGCACTGGACAGATATCTAGATGAAGTTCTCAACACACCCATGGAGCAGCCATACGCCTTGGAACTATGTCGATACCTCTCAGCAAATGCGATGGAGCCGAATGCTGAGAACTTGCATCTGGTTGGAGATTCAATCAGCGAAAGTCCTGTCAAGACAGGCCCTGGTGGACGAACCTACAAGAACGGGTATCTTACAAAACGGGGAAAGAACTTCGGCGGCTGGAAAGCCCGCTTTTTTGTGCTCGATGGTCCCGTTTTCCGATACTTTGAATCCCCTGGCGGCCCTCATCTTGGAACGATAAAACTTCAAAATGCTCAGATTGGCAAGCAACAGCAATCAACTGAGTCCCAATCTCCTTCCCGCGGAGATAGTGGTGAGGATCAAGATAACCAGTATCGCCATGCATTCTTGATCTTAGAGCCTAAGAGAAAAGACTCTTCAAGTCTTGTAAGACATGTTCTCTGTGCGGAGAGCGACCAAGAGCGTGATCAATGGGTTGAAGCACTGCTTCAGTGGGTTGACTTCCGAGACGAGGAAGAGAAGCGTAGTAACTCAAGGCAACATGCACGGAATGATTCGAACGGCTCGGGCCATGGAGTGACCTCGAGGAAGAAGGCATCTGGAACAGGAAGGAGTCATACGGTACCAGAACGTGACGACTTGCGGGGAGTGAGCTACGAGACGACCAAGCAGGGTAATGCCCCACGGCGAACGAAGAACACCGATACACCATCACCGCCAACTCATGGCCACGAACAAGACCCTATGAGTCGCGCACAACCACAGGCTTCAAAAGCGATTTCGGCCCCAAAGAATGCACACGTCATCCAAGACTCAACATCCTGGGGCAACAAATCGAACATGCTTGCTCCAGCCGTTGCTGATGATCGGATTAAGCAGAAGAAGCGTAGTTTTTTCGGGTTTGGGGCTAAACCAAGAAGTCCATATGATTCTTCAGACGCAGGAGGGGGTGACTCTACGAACCTGTCACAACTGGCGTATGAGCAACATGGGCCGATAAGACCCGTTTTCGGTGCCCCATTATCTGAGGCCGTAAAGTATAACCACCCCGCCAATGTTCAGATTGAACTGCCTGCAGTCATCTATCGATGCATCGAGTACCTGGATGCCAAGAATGCTGCTAGTGAAGAGGGCATCTTCAGGTTGAGCGGATCGAATGTGGTCATCAAACAACTCCGAGAACGTTTCAATACAGAAGGTGATCTTAATCTGGTCACGGATGAACAGTATTACGATATACACGCCGTTGCTTCCTTGTTAAAGTTGTATTTGCGAGAGCTTCCCAGCACGATCCTGACAAGAGAATTACATTTGGAATTCCTCGCTGTAACGGAGCTGGGCAGCATTGAAGAGAAAGTCAGAGCTTGCAATGGACTTATCCATAGACTGCCACGCGCTAATATCTCTCTGTTGAGATATTTGGCAAGCTTTTTGATTAATATCATTAATCACGCTGATGTGAACAAGATGACAGTTCGCAACGTTGGCATCGTCTTCTCTCCTACGCTCAATATTCCGGCACCTGTCTTCGCGCTGTTCTTACAACAGTATGAAGGAATTTTCGATGCGATACCTGAAGGGCAAGAGATCGTGGAAGTTTCCGTAAATGCGCCCCCGCTCGCACCAAACGACATTCGTTCCCCTCGACGCCAGAAGTTCCAAGATTTGCCTACTCCATCTTATGATAACTCTCCATATGGGCCTCCACCGAACTTTCCTCCGCCACAGCATTACCAACAACAACGTACAGGATATGATACTGGCTTTACATCTCTTCAACCTTCATACGAGCCTCAATTGCAAACCATGGCGGGACCTGAATACGGTAGCCGAGCTCCAACTCTAGCTGGCCCATCTTATGACGTCTACAGCGGCGGTAAGCCGTATGGACGTGAGAGCCCTGCCCCCAAGAGCAAGCGACGAGAAAGCACCATGTTCGGCATGGGCATGGGAATGAGCAAGAAAGCCAGCAGTCAGAAACTGCGAGAGGAGCGTGAGTACATTGCTTAAAAAACTACTTGTAGGCTCCATTCCTGAACCCTTTTAGGTCCCGGTAACGAGGAGTCAATCTTTGGCTAAGACTATGATAAAGAACTTGGACGTGGAAACCATGTCATAAGCATTCTACGACTTTGGACTGGAGCCTAAGACGTATTTACGACCAACAACGACATTGTAATTATTAATAACGACTATACTAACCGAGAATCCCTGTCTTTTCGTTGAGGGGTGCATCCTGTACATTAAATGACATTAAACAGTGCATTTCTTATCTTTTATCGCATCTAAAGGCGCGAGGCTGCTTTCTCGTGTTCTCAAAGCAATTGTTTTTACACAAAGACATCATACTTTTGTGCGTGCTCAGCAAAAGCCGATACCCGAAGAAGGCTTCCACTTGCATTATTCTGCCGACTCTTTCTTCCGTCTCTGCTTTGCATAATTGGTGCGCTGTTCTTCGTCCTTGCAGCGAAAGCAATCAATGGGGGGAAAGTCGTATGCAGCTCTCTTCAGGCCAGTGGAACACTTGGTTCAAGGAGAGACGAGGGATTGATTAGCGGCGAACGAAAAGAGCGATTGGAAGGGAAGTGTGCTTATTCAATGGTCTTTATGGTTGATGCGGAGATGCGGAGGGTTTGTAGGGGAACGGAGCTGGGAGGAAGGTTGGATTATTGGGTTATGTGGTAATTTTGGCATCTCTTTTTATACTTGGTGCCGAATAATGGTAGATAGCGTGGTGAAGTGAAGTAGCTGAAATGAATGAGGATGAACTAATCAATGTCGGCTCGTCGCCCAATTCGTTCTGCACGGTGCATGCACTTCGTAGTATCATGAATAAAACCCCTTGTGGTTATACAAATTCTAAACATTTATTTCTGTCCGCCCGAGCAGGATCCTGTATCTCCAATTTTTCAAGTTGCCACTGCATGGCTTGATTTTTTGACGCCAATATACAAATATCTTTACAGGCAAACGTACAAGGATAGTTATTTTTGACGGTAGCGAGATTATCTTCTCCCGCTCTTCTTCTTCTTCAACGACTTGCCATTGTAAGAGCTCGTCTTCACCTTTTCAAGCACTTCAAAATCCTCTTCCGCGTCTGAGCTGCTTGGCGTGGCTTCCCCGCCTTCCTCAGAAGAAGCGTCCTCTGCAGGGGCCTTGTTGAGGAAGCGGCCAGCGCTTTGGTTGAATACCCAGACAGGGAAGCGGACCAGTGCCGTGTCTTTGATGCTTGGTTGTGGTAGTTCATTGGGCTGAGATGGAAGAGTTAGTAGAGTTTTGTGTTAGGACTTATTGCAGGGGAACGTACGTCAAGGAGGAATTCGTGGTTTACGCCATTCTCGTCGGGTTGTTCGAGATAAACGTTGCCAGCGGAGTCGACGATGAGGATCTTTCCATTCTCTGCAACGACTCTCTTCTTTATGCCAGTGCTACCAGTTGGAGTTGAAGCAGGGGAGCCTCTCTTGCTTTTCGGCTTCTTCTCGGACTTGTCTTTCTTGGTATCTTTCTCTTGCATGCGTCTTTGTCTTCTGTTCAAAGGCATAGCTTCTGGATCCACGCCATCAGAGCCACTGGCAACAGGTGGCGTAGCTGTGCCCTCTACGCCTGGTATTCCAAGATTGTCCCCCCAGGCAGCGTGTCTAGCGAACTTGATGTAGCGTCCAACAAACTCGCGTTGGCGGTTCCAGCTCAGGTACAGCGCAAGCCAGTGTCCTCCACCTCCAACAAAGATGAAGAGTGTGGTCAACACCGTTCCCAAGCCGGGTCGGAATCTGGCATAGTAGTAACCTGTTCCCTTCCATGTCGGGAAGCCGTTGTTCAAGAAGTGATCATAGCGTTCTCGTCCCGGACCGCGTAGGATGTTGGCAACAAGACCGAGGCGTGCAAATCGATCACTGGCTGCCTTGGCCGTAGCAGCAATTTCAGACTTCGAGGGCCCTTTGGAAACATGAACTCCAGGTTTAGAACCTGTCTTCTTGTCCTTCTGGTCCTTGCCGGTAGATCGCTCAGCGATGAATTGTTGCTTGACCTTGTCTGGATGAAGGACACGGGAGCGCTTTCGATAGGCCTTGTTGATGTCATCTTGATTCGCGGAGGGCTTGGTACCCAAAAAGTCATAGAAAGATACGTCGGCACCCTCAGTGGAAGCCAATTCGTCTCTCAAACGGAAGATCTCCTGGTCTGTTATTGTCAGCAACGGGCATGTGTAACGCTCTAGAGCACTCGCCTTCTTTGCTCCATGCTGCCACAAAGGCCACCAGGCAGGCCAATAGGCCCAGGGTAAAGAAAAACCGCCCCATCGTTTGCTACTGCGTTGTTGATGTAGAGTGGACACCCCGCTGTGATGTGTCCTCAAACAAATCTTTGGAAATTGTTCAACTTGGTCCTCTAGGGTCCTCGGAAGAAAGGATAATCCGGAATGTGGAACTGCGCAGGGGCAACGACAGGCGCCAGCACACTTCCGCTTCCAGCCTAAGGCAGCCTAAGGTACAGTACAGGCCGCAGGCGTCCAGCGAAGCCTGCAGCTCCCGGTAGATGGCGTAGACAGTGGGAGACTGTGACCGAGTTCCGGCTCTTATGCGCCAAAGCAGGTTATATAAGGCGGGCGCGGGGACGCCCACACCGATTCCTGCTCCTTCCTTCGACCTTCTTCTCCCGGAGTCGAGAGAACGAGCTCTCGGAAGGTGAGCAGAGCAAGAATCGGAAGCCCTGCATCTGCAACCGGCGAACGAGACACGGCCAGCTGGACTTGGAGTTTGGTGCCTGAGAACGTCTCGAGGCATTCCAGGCATCCCCCGGCCAATTTCGGATTAGGGAGACGGAGGGCGCCCCAGCAAATCAGTCCTCGCCAGTGCTGATCCGCCGGTCGCCAAAGATCTGTTCCTACATCAGCATCTGCATTCCTGGCCAGAAAGCAAAATCACCTCGCGTCTCCCTCCTTACGTTCAAGCTCTCGAAATATCACTTCTGCTGACCAGGTGCGTATCCGTGTCTCTCACCCCTCTCACTTCAACGGCTGCCTTGGATTTATTCGTTGCCTGCCAATTGATTACGTGGACGTCGTTACTCAGAAGTTAACACATCTCCCGAAGCTACGAACATAGCCTCAAACACCTCATTAAAAGCCTTCAGACCTCACGAACCTCGCCCTCACCACTTGCCCCAGACGCGTCAACCCTCCAAAGTCTTTCTTGACCATCCCCGAAATCTCTACAGCCATGAGCCGCATCAACATCCCGCTCGACGTTCTTACGTCGCGATTCAATCTTTCCGACAGGTTCGCAAGCGTCCGATCACAATCGTTGGCCTCGAGATTTGCGAATCTGAAGCCCGTCTCGGAATTTCTGGACTTGAAGCGTCTGTCTAAACCTGCAAACTTCGGCGAGGTCCAATCCAGGGTCAACTATAACCTGGGCTACTTTTCCAGCAACTATGCCGTTGTCTTTGCCATGCTGAGCATCTACAGCTTGCTCACTAACTGGCTTTTACTTTTTGACATCCTTTTCGTCGTTGGCGGCATGTGGGGTATTGGCAAGCTGGACGGACGAGACCTTGACGTCGGAGTGGTTCGTGCAACCTCATCTCAACTCTACACCACCCTGCTTGTCATTGCTGTACCTCTCGGTATCCTCGCGTCGCCAATCTCGACTATTCTTTGGCTCATTGGTGCAAGCGGGGTTAGCATCCTAGGACATGCCTCGTTCATGGACAAACCGATCGATGAGGCTTTTTCTGGGGAGGCGGTCTAGGTGGTCGGCCGCGATCTCCCAAAGTTATGCCCTCATGGGGAAGACCACCAGGGGCCAGGGGGAGCAGGAGAAGGAGGCAGTGGGAGTATGATCAGGCTTACTGGCAAGAGCAAGCTCGGGTCGAAGAGCTGGAAAGTGATGATACTGATACACACGGAGTTGGTTTGAATTTCAAGGAAAAACGATTTGCTAGCGATCCACTTCAATTCACGGGAATAGATTTAGCTTCGGCGACACGCACACGCAAGAAATATGCTTATGATGATACGGATACATCGGACGAGTCCTCGGATAGTCTGGGAGAGGATGATGATGGTGCGATGCAAATTGTAATGCGGGACAAGGAAGAAGCGCTTGTGCAATCGGCACTGGCTCGGATTCGCAGAGCTGAGGAAAAGGGAAAGCGAGAGGTACGATTGAATCAGGACGAATTGGATGCTCTGGCAAAGAGAAGGAAAAGAATGCAGTCTGCAGCAACTGCAAAGTCCAAGAAAAAGAGTAGTTCTGGGAGTGGGAGCGACCATCGAAGAAAATCCGAACGACATGTCGTTTCGTTGCCAATAGCCAGTGTGGAGCCCATCAGCCGCAAGAGCAAATCAAGGAGATCGGACGATATTCAAGCAGCAGCACCTGCACCTGGCATGCTCATTGCTGGTCCGGACGGCCCCATGTATGCACCATTTGGCTACAATCCTGCAAAGTCCAACAGCACCCGCAACTCTCCCTCAAGGCCACGCTCAGCAACGAACCGCGAGTTGCGCGGCACGCCACCACCTTTTCCCTTCCCCCAAGGACAAGCTGGTCGCCATTTTTCGGACGGCACACGCCCAGGTTCTTCAGCAAGCAACAGTTCTCGTCGACCTCTACCAGATGATGAGGACTGGGTTCCATCAAATTCAAGGCGCAGTTCTGTGTCGTCGCAATATGCTGATCCATTTCTATATCAGACATCGTCTGAACAACCTCCTCCCATTCCTCCACAATTCATACAACCCACAGCATCTGGTCGTCGGAACAACTCTGGTCCAGCCGAAGTCAATTATGCTTCTGTCCGTCGTACGCCCCCCATTGGGGGCTATGCTAGCAATAGTCGGGGAACCCACTCAGATCAATCTCTCTCAAGGAGACATGAGGCTGAGGTCCCGGACAGTCAAGGAAGTAGCAGCAGCGTCAGCACAGAGGAATCGAGTGATGATCCGCTGGGCAATGGGGTGCAAGTCTTTGTGGAGGAGCGAGAACCCGATCGATCCAAAAGTGTCGTATCCAGGAAACCCGTTGGTGGCCGAAAGAAGGGTAAAGGCAGATAAAGATAGTTCATTGCAGGTTGCATTTTTGCATTCGCGTAGTTCAGATAGACTATTTCTTCTTTTTTTAATTGAATGTTTGTCCCATCATTTTTTTGCTACTTTACTGGTATTCTCTCATATATATATATATGCCCCCCAATGAAAGTGAAAGGGAAGCAAAAGAGACCCTGCTTTCGGCTTAGGAACACCATGGAGCGCCGTGCCTGAGCATCCTCTATAAATTTTGTTGTAGTATCGAAAGGTATAAGGCAAGAGATATTCCATAAACGCCAGATTCCCAATTTCATTCTTTCGTTAATGACCAATCTTCCACAGCAGTCCTCACATATTACCTGTCATATGACTTCCCTTTGTCTTTCCTTTACATGAACATTTTCGCCACGCTCATCAATCCCCCAGCTCCTTCCATCAATCCCCTAACCCCGTCGCCCGTCACTCTGCTACGCTCCCACTGCAAGTCCCCGTGGCCATCCCTCCCCAAGCGCTCAACGCTACCATACCGTCCCATTCCACTCGAGGACATCCCCATCATCCTCTCCAAACCGCCCGGTAAGCGGATGCCGAATCTTTGAAGTAGGCCTGTCAAAGCGCCGCCCGTAATCAATGGCATGATCACCAGCATGAATACTTTCATGGGATGTCGCTTCATGTAGTACAACAGGTCACGTAGGAGGCGCCGCAGTTGCGCGTACATGCGCTTGAGGTATCCTGATCGGGGTGAGGCTCGCCGATGAGAGCGTCCGCCACCGAAACCTGGGTTGTGAGATGTGATTAGTATATGCTTGATATGTTGAATTCGAGGAATTTGGTGGGAGGGAAAAGAGGTTGGGGAGTGAGTGTGCGGGATTAGGAGTGATTGGGCAATGGCCGTTTGGTCGGCGCGTATGGAAATCTGGGGGAGCTCAAAGGAGCAGGTGATAGCTTACTGAAAAATGAGCGAGTGGATGAGTTGTGATGATGGCTGCCAGATCCAAATATCGATCCTGTCGAGTGATGTCTCGAGGGCGATTTAGGTCGTACCCATGCTCCTCCAGTGCTGTGTGAACGCTTATGCGACGACGATGATGTCCTGTGGTGAGGACTCAATCCGATCTCTGATGCACCGTCGAACCAACCCATTGCGGCACAAGTTTTGGTCCTGCGTGGGAATTTTCTTCTTCAAAAAATGGCCTTGATTGAATTAAACTGAATGGGTGCGATGGACGTGGATGGACTTTGTGTGTGCTCTGTGCTTTTGAGATTCTTGACTGATAGCCAGCCAGGCTGCCTCTCTGTGAACCGTGCTATCCTGCAATGGTTTGCTTTGCTTCCGTGCGGGCTGGATGAGCGATAGGCAATGCTTTGCTTTTGCTTTTCTCCGAATGGACAGACGGGCCAGCCAATATGTTGTACGTGCGGGAATGGGAGTGGCAATCGTGTTGGTGGAGGTATATTGAGCTCCGAAGCCCCTGTCTGGCGCTTTCAGGAGGCCAGATCTGGCACAGAGGTTGCGCAATGGCTTCTAGGAACGAGTGCCGATAGGATAGACAGTGGTGGAGAGCTGGTGTTGTGCAGGACCGGCGCAACAGTTGCAGTTCGCTGCAGTGAGGCCCAAGGGTGGAGAGGAGGGTGAAGATGAAGGGTTCTGGAGGGGAATCTGTGGGAGAGAGGGTCGCTGACAATGGCGGTGAAGCTGTGTGAGATCAGGTACAAGCAGTGTACATCGAAAGGGACCACTCGGTGGTGAAAAGGGAATTTGGGCGACGATAACTGGGTGGCTGGGGGTGCTGGCTGCAGAGTGCAGATGGATGGATACCAGGCCGCTTCGATGTGGTCTAGCGGGCTGGTTCCCCCTCGTCCCCCGTCGCCGTCGTGCGCCCTCCTTGCACGCACAATCGCTTGGAGCGCGACCAGCAAACAGCCAACGCCTCTGGCAGCAGCCGCAACTGTGGGGTCAAGCTTCGCATTTCACGTGGGCTGGTCTGGGCAGCGGAAAGAGCTCCAGGATGCCATCGTACAACCAAGTCTAGACTCGACGACTCTGCAAGGCCGCAAAACTCTTCATTATCTATTGATCCTGTGCAGCTGGCATTCTTGACGTGGACCGTTTGTTGTCAGTCGATCTTTGCGACTGCAGCATGACTCTTATCTTTCCTGCTCCGTTACCTGACGCTGGTGAAGTCTGGTAAGAGTCGAGCAAGGGAACACGGAGACGAGGAGAGTACCGTACTCAGCAACTGGGCCCAGGAATTGAGGCTTGAGTGTCACATGACTTAAAGCCACATCTACCCTCAGGATCGCAATGCTTGCGCCACTCAAAGTGACGTAGCTTGACTGGCTTGAGCATTCAAGAGACAGCTTCACTATCTGTTCCTGTTCTTGTGAACTCGCTCTCTGCCTTTCGAATCACATCTCTGTACGGTCCGCACTTGTCATTTTTTGCTCTAAATTCTTGCCCAGAATACTCATCATGTCTCGTGGACTCCCTTCAGATTACTGTAAGTGAACGTGTTCTATCTTATCGGACCCTTACTGACTACCCCTCCAGATGCTATTCTGGGCATCGCATCCAGCGCGACCCAGCAGCAAATTAGAGATGCCTATAAGAAGTGAGTCTTTACTGGTATGCAAACACCTCAAATACTAACCCTATGCCAGGGCTGCTTTGAAGACCCACCCTGATCGTGTTCCCTCTGATTCACCAGAACGTCCCGAGCGCACCAAGAAGTTCCAAAAGATCAATGATGCTTACTATACCCTTTCCGATGCATCACGTCGTCGCGATTACGATGCAGCACGTCAATATCACGGCTTCGGTTCGGGTGCTTCCACCGCATCAACAGCTTTTGACTCGGACGAGGAGATACCCGACCCCGCTGCCGCTGGCGCTGGCACAGGATCCTCCTTCCCATGGTCCAGCTTTGGCTTCAAGGCCAAGAACCAAGAAGAAGAGCAAAAGTTTGAGAACGAGCAGTTCGGGGATGTATTCGAGGAGATGCTGAAGGAAGAGGGCATGGCAGAGAATGGGGGTACGCCAACGGGCAAGTTCTGGAGTGTCGTAGGGGGCTTGAGTGGCGGTGCCATGGGATTCATAGTTGCGAACTTCCCTGGTATGCTTGCAGGTGCTGTGGCCGGAAACAGGTTAGGAAACATTCGAGACGCCAGGGGCAAGTCGGTCTATTCGGTCTTCCAGGAACTCCCACAAGGAGACAAAGCGAGGCTGTTGAGTCAGCTCGCGAGCAAGGTCTTTGCCCACGCTGTCGGTTCATAGTGGAGGATTGAGAGGTCAGAGGTGGGAACAGTGACCTTGCTGCAATGGATGTTTTGATAATGCTGGCGTTTTGGATGAGGGAGGAATTTAGGGAGGGCTTTTATAGTTTAGATATCCAATCAATGAGGCAATGCCATAGACTCGCCGTGCTACACGTCATATGTGCTAACCATCAAGGTCGAATCTATGAAACACAAGTCAGATGGAGTGTTGGTGTGGCCAGGAAGAGAATTGGAGAGCGGACTTATCAAATATCATGACCACATGACAAAAGGACCAACCACAGGAGTCTTGCGCGAATAACCAGTGTTTAGGGGAGAGCGGCTGGCCCCAGTCGAATGTTCTTTTTGTCAGGAAGACCTTCGACTATCGCTGTAGTTTACCAGTGCTGATCGATTCTCTTTCGTAATTTTCCAATGTCATTTGGCGTCGTCTTGCAGCAGCCGCCGACAACAATAGAAGACCACAGGTCCCTCTGCTCGACCTTGCTGACAATATCAAAAATCCTCTCATCCCATGGTGCCTATTTGATATTAGCATATGTTTCTGGCCCCTAAGCATAAACGAGAAGGAAACCCACATCACTTCGTCCATTAGGGTCTTTCACTTCCCATTCTTGCGTGGTAGTGTTATAAACTTCTCCATTGGTTCCATCCGGATACAGCACCAAGGCAGGCCATTCGGTTACCTCTCCAGCTGTCACCATTTCCTTGATTGCAATTTCGAATTCTGAGATCAGAGCATCCAGCTTTCCAATCTTTGTGCAATTCATGCCAATGCCTATTGGTCTATTCGAACCTGGGCCACCCAGCATAGCTTTCACTATATCCTTTATTGCACTGCTATCAGGCAATTCAGTGCCTTCTCCGGGGAAGACACAAGCAATCCAGAATGGCTTTCCGACACCTTCCATAACCTCTCGAACTGCAACGACCTCTGGGAGCATAGGTAAGGTCTCGAAGGCAACAATATGGATCTGATCCCAACAATTGGCGTCTTGCGAAAACACCTGGATTCGTTCCTGATGCCACTTCCTCAATCCCTCCGCACTCAGGCGTTCTTCGTCGTACTTTCCACTGTACTCCTGACCCGGTATCATCGTAGCTCCATAAGCACCCAAGCTCAGCGCAACCTTTCCATTTCCTTTGCCGGCTTTCTCGAATGCCTGGCCGGCAATCTGGACGGCACTTCTCATGTACTCCTTGCTCTGCTCAAGCGATGTCGAGCCCTCGCTGGCGAATCCCTTGAAAGAGGCTTGGTAAGTATCGGTGAGGATTATGTCTGCGCCTGCGGCAGCGAAGTCGCTCTGGCACTCCAAAAGGGTCTCGGGGGACTTGAGGAGAAGGGATGAAGACCAGAGCGGCGTGCTCGCGTCGAAAACACATCCATGCTGGTCTGCGAGTGTGGTACCAAGGCCACCGTCAAGTAGCAGGATTGGTGTCTTTCGGGAAGCCATTCTGAGGGAGAGTTGTAGATGGTGGTGGTTGGTAGCGAGGCTGACGAAGTTTTTATCTGGAATTCGTGGTGGGGTAAGGCTGCGTTGCGTGATCGGGTTGGTTCTCGGTCTAAGGATTCTGGGTTACGTGAAATCTATGCAGCGCTTTAGATACCATACTCTTCACCATCCGGACAAGTAAAGCTAGGTACATAATGATAACATCCACGAATATTAAGGATGGATCCTAGCTCAACATTGTTGTCATGAGTATTCACTCTCGTAGAGCACGTTCCAGAAATTGGCTTGTACATGCCAAGTCCTTCGACGTCAAAATTATTATTGAATATGGCAGCACCATATTCGGATGAGGAAGACTCATCACGGTTCATAGAGGCCGGGCTTGATTCCAAGGTCAATTTCAGAAATTCCGTCTGAAAGGTCATGCGTATGCATGAAGAATCATTCTAGGGCCCTACTTTGAATTAGGACCTTCAACAATCTTATCAGTCTTATCCTTTCTCTCCGCCCTCCAAGTCTCACAAGGAGCGGAAATGACAGAGAAAGCAAGTCAGCATTCTTCTATGCATCAATCAATCTTTGAGATATTTTATGGACTACCTCATGTCAAGGACATGCCTTGTCAGTAGACATCTAGATGGCTTCATGGAGTTGCACGTTGAATATCCTAAGAAGGGCGCCGAGAGCTCAGCACCGCATACCAAGCAGGACATTTCCCGCGAGTGACAAGAGATATTCAGATAAAGTATGCGGTACAATTCTGAGATGAAATAACCTGGTCAAACGCTGATCTGGCGAATACTTAACTTATATAAATCCGTCTAATTTAATGCTTATATTGCGTGACTACATCCTAAAGATGGGGTTCACAGAGGTACAGGCCAGGGACATGGCCATCGCATCATAATATGCAAGTCTCCGAATGAAGCAGTTCTTTGTCCAACCAACCTGTCTTGCGGTTGCAGCTCGTCAAATTGTGCAATTTAGTCATCATCCATCGTGCAGCCCATTTTCAGGATTGATAAGGACTCAATGGACAGCAAGTCCATCTAAATATCCAAGTGGACCAAGCTTTCTGGTCTCTGGAGACTGACTCTACCACTGCCATCATGGGTATACATCTCAACCGGCTCCGAGCTTTTCTCTAGGGCGCCGACCCCAAAGATGCCGCACTTCTAAGCAAGCTAGATCTCACCATCCTGCCCTACTTCTCCATAATCTGGCTCCTATTCGGGCTCAGCCGGGCAAGTTACGGATCTGCCTATATCAGCGGTATGAAAGAAGGCCTCGGCTTCAAGAGTAAGGACTACAATTACCTCACCACCACCTACCTCGTCGTCTATGCCATCTGCCAGATGCCCGGGACCTCGCTGCTGA
Source organism: Coleophoma crateriformis (assembly GCA_003369635.1). NCBI lineage: Eukaryota > Fungi > Ascomycota > Leotiomycetes > Helotiales > Dermateaceae > Coleophoma > Coleophoma crateriformis. Next base: position 1,109,997 of record PDLN01000016.1, on the reverse strand, counting down.
CCATCTTCCCGCCCAAGTACGTCTTCGTGTCCGCGAACGTCACATGGAGCGTGCTGACGCTGATCACGTTCAAAATGCAGCACGTATGGCAGGTCATCCTCCTCAATGGTTTCGAGGGCGGCTTCTCTGCCATCGCTTATGTCGGTGTGCATTTCATCTATGGCTCCTGGTATAAGAACTCCGAGCTGGGAACGAGAGCGGCGATCTTTTGCTGCTTCGGCCATGTAGGTAGCATGGCCGGGGGCTGGATCCAGCGGGCTTGTTGGCGGATTTCAGTGGGAGGCAAGGTCTACCAGCTTGGCGATGGATATTCATCATCGTGTCAGTCATCACGATTCCTACCGCTATCTTCGGTCAGTCAAGTTGTCGAACCATTGATTATTGAACCTCGTAGCTGAAGCTAAGCGACAGGCTGGATCTTCATACCGGACATCCCTTCGCATCAGAATGCGTGGTATCTGACCCGGAAGAGAGAGAACATGCCTACCACCGACTCGGCCAACCAAAGAAACATAGCTGGGATAAGACGGTCTTCAAGCGCGTGCTCTTGTCCTGGCAGTTCTGGCTCCTGCCTACGATCTTCATGCGTGCGTACATACCTCCCCATCCCCCAAGCAACGAGATACTGACGTCCCAACCGTTTAAGTTTACTCCTTAGCCATCCAAATGCTCTCCAACAACGTCTTCCCACTCTGGCTCTTATCCCGAGGCTACACGACCATCCAGCAAAACAACTACCCCACCGCCGTCTACGCAACAGCCATCCTCGGCACAAATCTCTACTCGGTCATCTCAGACAAGATCCAATCCCGGTCGCAATGCTCGCTCGCCGTCGGCCTAACCTTCATAGTGGGCAGTGCCATCCTAATATCCAACCCCAGGCAGAACGCCAGCCATTTCGTGGCGTTCTACCTGCTGGGGACGACGTTTGCGCCGCAGGCGCTCTGGTATTCGTGGATGGCGGATGTGATGGCGCATGATTTCCAGCTGAGGGCGCTGACGACGGGGTTTATGAATTCGTGGGATTTCGCCTGGGTGACGTGCGTTGCTTCTTTCTGTCGTGCTTCTAACCCACTCCCTCTCTCTTCTTTATGCAAGCTCAAGCATCCATGCTGATATACTCGACTCAAAGTTGGTGGCCCATCATCTTCTACCCGGTGACGGATGCGCCGCATTACCGGAAGGGCTACATAGCGAGCCTGGTGACGGGGGCGCTGATAATCCCGCTGGTAGGTGTGATTGCTTACCTCGAGAAGAAAGGGTTGAGAAGCGGAACACTCGGACGGGAAAGAGACGAAGAGGTGAGGGATGAAAAGGGCGACGTGGGTAGTGAAGCTACTGTAGAGGCCTTACATGTGCCAGATAAATATTAGATGGTACAAAATCTACATTATTGTGTGCTAGGAAGGATGGAGGAGAAGAACAGCATCCGCCAATATATGCTCTCTTAGGAGACGTTCTCTAGCTTAAGATTCTGCCATGAAACGAAAGAAAAGTTAAGCGACGGGATTCAGGGCGCCATCAACTGACAATGTGATGACAGGCGTAATGTTAGCAGTTAGAAAGTGTCTGTTGAGCTTTAAGTACTCGAGGAACAGTTGCTCAAGGGACAGTTCTTGAGTCAAACCAGCATTTCTGTTTTTGAATTAAGGTAATTAAGGATAGCACTTTCATCAAGCCTACGACGTACGAGCCATGATCACCGGCGTCGTTGTGGATTGCTAACACCGGCCACCTCTCTAAAGGTTCTCTCCGTCCGATGCCACTCCTTGCTGCTTGTTCGCCTGCCCAAGCCCAATCAAGTATCCTGTACCTTGTTGTGAAGAGATTGCCTACGGTATGGTCGATATCTTGGAGTGAATCTGGCCTCGGCCTGAGGGGAAGCAGGCACTCCAAGTCTCGAATTAACCCGTCTGTGATGTTTATGACGCCTGTCAACAATGTATATGACGCTATCACAACCATCCGCACCACGTTCGCCCTTTTCGCCACGCAGGCCTCTTGGGCCAGGGACACCAGGTTCTCCTCGTGGGCCTATTGCTCCTTCCAAGCCCCTGGGTCCACGCTCACCAGGCACGCCTCGTACTCCCTGCTCTCGAAACGCTTCTGGTCCTGTAGCGCTTTTCTGCAACTGAGCGTGCTTTGCAATCTTGGTACTATCCATACGACCCACTTCTGTAAGAAACTTTCTAAGATTAATGCCGGCAACATCTTCAACCCTCTCGTTGACTTCTTCCTTGCACGCGGCTGCTGTCACCATGTGCAGTCCTCTAATGATGTCCAGATTGTTATAAGCATCAACCTCAAAGTCATCAACCCAATCCAAATCAGATGAGCCAGATAGTCTTGGCAGCTCCCACTCCGTGAACCCAAACAAACCGTCGTGTGGAACTTGAGCCTGCTCAGTACAAATCGGGGTCGATTTTTTACATGGCCTCTTCTGCTGATTGGCCTGAGGCTGAGATTTAGTTCTTGCAACAGAATCAGTCCTTCCTCTTGCGAGCTTAGACACAGGAATGGCTTGGTTGCGTTTTACAGACTCAGCAAGGCTTTTTATCACAAGTTTTTTGATCTTATCCTCATCGAAAGTCGGTGGTACAGGAGGCGTTCGACTTGGTGGAGTTCGATCATTGATTGGAGGACCTGGCTCTCCTGAAAAGTCAATCACCGTTGACGATGGAGAGAAAGATATATCAGACTCAGATCTGCGATCTCCATGCTGAGAATTGGATTTTGGAGATATGTCTGGTATATTGCTTTGGTTTTTCAACCAGGGGAGTGACTTTTTCGTTGCGGCTCGTGGGGAAGTTCCGTTGCCTTTCTCATCCACTGCACCATCTGTCATGCTTGTAGTTAAAGATTCATATTTGATGAGGTTCTGGTCCTGCTTGTTGTCTGAATCAAGATTCACTATCTCAGGCTTCCGGCTCCACTTATCGTCTTTGGGAGGCGTTGGTGGAGGCAAAGGACGAGAGTTTCTGTCTTTAACAACTCTTTTCCTACGTTGATCTGCCGAAGATATGCCGAATCCAGCTGCACGAAATTGCTCCTCATAGGGCTTCAAGGCTTGAATTGTGTGTATTGATACTGCACCAGATGGAGTGATTGTGGACGATGGGACAAGTTTACCACCAGGAAGAGTTCGGGTAGCTTGAACGTAGAGCTCTAATTCCTTCACGTAACGACGCAACCTCTTTTTATCGGCCTTGAGAGTCCCTGCATCGACCGTATCCATCTCCATGATTTCGCGCGGTTTCTCGGCGACCTTGGGGTGTCCAACGGCTCGTGAAGTGCTCATCTGAGGAGAAATTGAGTCTGGTAAGTAGATGGATGCTGTGTTCTTTTTGGTAGCGGAAGTCTTTTTGATCGGAATCCTGGGATCATAACCCCTTTCATAATTTAGAGCTGAAATAGTCGTCCTTGTCTTAATCGTATTGATCGAATCCACCGGACCTCTGTAACTGTTCTCTTTCTCTTTTAGACCTTCTGGAATCACTCTAAGGTGTCCATCATTGTCCTCCATGGGAGGTTTAGACGACACGTCTGCAGCGAGCATTCGAGAGTACAGGTTTCTTTGCGGGGTTTTGGTTATCATGCCAGCATTGTTGTCCCTGGTCGTATCTTTATGGTCACTCGACCAATCGATGACAGTGTGAACAGTGGCTTCAGAGTCTACAGACTCTGCTTTAGAACGCATAGTTCTAAGCTGGTCCCAGCCAAGCGCCTGTAATTCTCGACGAAGTGCTCGAACAGCAACGAGTTCGGCGTGAATGGCGTTGGTAGAATTCCGCGAAGCTCGATCTCGTTTCCGCCGAACTCTCTGACGCTGCCTCCTTCTCAACCGCTCTAGTGGTGCAGTCAACGGTTGCTTAAACGCGTTCTGGGCAGCGATATGAGACGCGGTATTGTGGAAAGATGCGTGCTGTGGCGAAGCAAGTCCGATTCGTGGCAAATGACGTGGACAGCCTTTCCAATTCATGTAAAGGTTGGGCATCATAAAGCGTACACAGAGAGGTTTAGGGATGCATATCTTAGGTTGGCTGTAAATGCGCTGTAGAGAATTCTGGAGTAGGCGTTCGAAAAGTCCCCCATACTCCGTAATGCTCTATCCGGAAGCGGCTACTGTGCTGAGCCATTGTGGTACGACAGCCCCCTGTCTATATTGGCCACTACCAGCTAACGAACTCAAGACTGTAGCAGCTCGGTCTCACAGTCCACAAGTGTCAACCTCCAAATGGATATTCGCGGTGCAGCAGCCATTGGTGCTTCGCAGTTCGTCGGACGCACGAGCAAGGCTCGTATATTATTTTGGATCATCGAATATCCTTGATTCCCGGACTAGAATACATCTCCAACTGCCTCTGGCCCTTGCGCAAGAGATATTCAATTGCAGCAAAGTCCTTCTTATCCAGCCTAATACTCTTTTCAAACTCGGTCCTAAATTTCGCAGAATCACATCAGCATTTGTGCATCCCCGCATCGGCTGGAAACCTACCGGGTAAAAGCTTCAAAGTGCTCTCTCGTTGACTATATGCAAATTTCCAATTGGTATCGTAGGATTGAAGTACATGGATGGAGGATTGCAACGTACGGCAGGTTTCTTCCGGCTTTCTCTCAGACAACTCCGATATAGAGCGAGGACTTCCCTCTGCAGACCAGATAATCGAGCCATGGCTCCACGTGAACAGTCGGAAGGGCAAGAATATTTACAATTGCACAAACACGAGCATGAGAAGGAGAAGTGGACATGAACGAAGTCAAGCAGTCATCAGCATCCGAGAAATTTAGACCCGATGACGCTAGGAAGCTTCGTATTGGTGGGAAATGTCCCGAGGCTAAAGCTCTCGACAGGGGTAGAACATGTGGGGGTGGAAGCTCCGGCGGGGCGGATGCGATCGCGGCATTTCCTGTCAAAACCTCTTGGATTTCATTTTCCACTTCCTTACCTCTTCACCATTCTGACCGGCTTTCCAATTTGTTTTACATACTCGTTGGCATCGTCAAGCTCCATCAAGCATCTAGTATATAATCTCAACCAACTCATCACAATGCCAGCATTCAGCGTATAACTCCCACCTATCTTCGTCGAATGCATTTCAGCTTACACCATTACAGCGTCTGGTCCGGTTCCTCGCCAAAGATGGGCGAACATACTACGGTGATGCCATCCTACCACATGGGGTCACAGATATTGCCAAAGCGGTGCAGGCCAAGGTCATCCATGGCTCAGTATTCGGAAAGCACGACGTGACGGACCAAGTCATGGATATTCGACTGCTACTTGCGCCGCTGGCTCAGGAAGATGTTAAGACGGTTCGGTGCTTGGGGCTAAATTACGAACAGCATGCTAAAGAGGTGCGTCTTCTCGTACCTGTTGGAGGAGAAACGGCATGGTAGCAAATGGTAGTTGGGCTGAGCACTAATAACGACGTCGAAAAATAGTCAAATATGGCCATCCCCAAATATCCCGTCGTATTCTACAAGCCCATGACATCGCTCTCAGGCCCCACGGACGCGATACCGATCCACCCCATGGCACAAGAAGGAACAGGATTGGACTACGAATGCGAGCTGGTAGCAGTGATTGGCAAGGCGTGCGCAGACGTATCCGAATCATCTGCGTTGGACTATGTGTTGGGCTATGCAGTCGGCAACGATGTGTCGCACCGAGAATGGCAGATCCAGCGTGGCGGTGGACAATGGTCGTTAGGCAAGGGGTTTGATGGATGGGCGCCGTACGGACCTGGCATCGTTTCAGCGAATCTGATCAAGGATCCGCAGGCATTGCAGATCTCGACAAAACTGAACGGAAAGACGGTGCAGAACAGTAGTACGAAGGATCAGATCTTCGGGGTTGCGCAAACCATTGCGTTCTTGAGCAGGGGTACCACGCTCTTGCCTGGGGATCTCATCTTCACTGGAACACCGCAAGGTGTTGGCATGGGCAGGAAACCCCAATTGTGGTTAAAGGATGGGGATGTAGTTGAGGTGGCTTTGGAGGGTGTAGGAACTTGTACGAATAAGGTCGAGTTCACCAAGGCGAAGCCAAAATTATAGATCTTGTACATATCATCATTCGTTTCTTTGCATATTTAGTCTGATCGCTGATGCTTACTAGTCATACGCCTGATGACCAACCCTCTTCATGTTTTCCCTGTGGTGATTAGAAAAGCAATATCTAACAAAGTCCTTTATATCCCAAACTTTTATAGGCCATCTCCACCAGCAAACGAGAACGTATCTATTGCGGTTTCAAAGCCTCCCATCCTCCCATTTCTCCACCATCGTCATCTCCTAAAAGATCAGTTGGTCGGCGTGGTAACTTTGGTTTTGGACCTTCGTTCTCATCGATCAGAGACTGAGTCTTAACTCCAGTTCTGGCTCTACGTGGTTGTGGGGGAGGTGGCGGGGTCTTGTTTTGATCTTGGCCGTTGGTTGACATACCAGCAGTGGCTCTTCGTGGTGGTGGCGCGAACCCTGTATGATCTACGGAGTTCGTTCTTGGCTTCTGCTGCTGCAGAGAGGCGTGAGATAGAGTGGGTGACGGCGTTGAGGATGAACTGCCCGTGAGATGTACTGGTTTACGTGCAACAGGTGGTGCGGCTTTCTTTGATATTGACGAAGAATTTGATACAACACTATTGGGCCTAGCTAAAGGTTGCTTCTTTACAGTCGCGGTAGGTGAAGGGACCTCGCGTCTTGAAGTAGATGTTGTCAAACCGGTAGGGTCAAATGGAGGAGGTAATTTTCGAGAACCATTTGTAGCTGGTAATGCACGACTGTTGGTAGAATTGGTTGAGGTGAACGAAGCTTGCGAGTCAGTACGAGGTCGATGCACCGTTACCCAGTCCGGTTCGTCAGAAGGTGTCCAAGGATTTGCCGGTCGCTTTGGGTTGGGTATGGCATCTTTAGGGGTGGGCTGAATGTTTGATCGCGCAGGTTGTCCATTATCAAGCCACCACTTTCTTCTGTCTGAACTAGCAGGAGGAAGTCCAGGTTCGATTGGGTCATACCCAATAAGATCTTCATCATCAGTATCATCGTCGCGGGTGTTCGCTGTACTTGAGCTAACTTCAGCACGGCGTCTTTCATAAATCTCACGGCTGAGCGAATCCTTGTGTTGTTCATCAACAATGTTAACTTCGCACTGAAATGTGGCATAGACGGGTCGATGATCCGAGAAGCGAAGAGGGGCTGAAGAGTAATTGATCTGACGAAGATTGCTGCCTTTTCGTAATATTCGATCGGTCCATGCTGGTATTCGAGCTTTCTCACTATTCTTGGTCAGGATTAATTCTTGTCTGTAGAGATTTGACACTTACGATGTGTCATAAGTATCAACTCCGAGATCAAATTTGTAGGTCGGCATGAATGTTATTCTTGCCTCTGAATAGTATGGAAAGGTAAGTCCCGCAACCATTTGTAGGTTTAACTGCAATCAGATCAGCGGCATGTCTGCAGAATTGGGAAAGGTACACACTTGATCATTCTCATACAGCGAGTCGAGATCGTTCATCTTAATGAGCTGCTTTACCCTATCAGAGCCGAGGCCAATGCGATAGTTGAAGTCTCCCATCCATATTACGCTATCTGAATCTTGTGTTACCAATGGCACCTGTGATTGAGGCTTGAGAACACTTACCATGATCATCAATACCTCGATTCCGCTGAAACCTTAACCCATTATGAATCGTGGTGTAATCCCGATTCCTTTCTTCATAGTTTGCGAAGCCTGCAGCCAAATGAGCCGTGACAAAGCAGATCTGGGTATTAGCATAATCCATTCGAATTGCCACAGCACCTTTGTTACCGGCCATACCGGACATGCCAGTCTTTTTGACACTGCCCTCAACATTCTTGATCTTTTGAAGGACTGAACTCTTCACAAAGATGCAAAGAGCAGCCCCAACAAGCTGTCCACTACGCAAGAGTACATAGGTATCACTACCTGCAGCACGTGCACGTTTGTTCAGTGTCTTCTTTACTACCTTTTCCCACGCCTGCTTCCGAGTAGGATCACTATTCATGATCTGCTGTGGACTGAGTTCAACAATTTCTTGAAAGGCCACCGCAATGATCTCGGGGAATAGCTGAGATTCTTGGACTTCTGGACACAGCCATGGTGATAGATCTTCGTTGATTCCATCTGTACGTCCATTGAGGTTGAACGTTCCACACCATCTATGCCAATGTCAGCTAGGAACTTTTCGTTCATGTAGTCAGAACTTACATGTTAATTGTTTCATTTGATTGGAACTCCGAACTTCTTTTGGCTAGTTCAGCAGTCACGTAATCATTTATAGGATCATAAAGGTGGACTGGTGCTTGCCCTACCAGCCTACCCAGCAGAACATCAATTGTATTCTGGCGGCCTTTGTCGGCAAAGTTGTTGATGTAGAGTCGTGCAGCACTCTTTCGTGCATCAGCAAACGCACCGGCGATAGACATCTTGCCAGATCTAGTAAATGAGGACTTCAAAGCCCCAGTGCCGGCATAGATCTTTGAAAGTTCATCGCCATTATCTGCCCATAGTGCAGAGTGACGCATCCAGAAGTCTGGCGAAGCACGTTCTCCCCGATGAGCCAAAAATGATTCCAGGGACATTTGCGAGATGATTGTCTGGATCAGGTTGGTTCTGTCCAAGCAATCAAGACAATTCGTTCTGAAGACACCCTCCTGTTGCAAAACGCTAACGGTTCTCCGCCGACCACGCCCAGGCGCATCTTCGACAGGATCTTCAACTTCTTCGGAGAGGTAGTATGCAAATCCATCTGCTGAATTCTCAATGAGACGTCGAATCATGCTTGCAGCTTCATAGCCTTTTGGCCCTTTGGTTTCGGCGTGGAAATCATATTCAGTCTCTCGAAGCAATTGATGATCATGAGCATCTTTCTCGCCCGGGTGGTTGAGAGCAGAATGTCTAACGCCGTATCGGTAACCATTCGTTAACTCTGCCTCCCCTGGCTTTGTCTCACTCAGGAGATTAACTACATGCACAGCTCCGTAGTTCTGCTCTAATTCACGAAAGTGCTTGTCAAAAGCCGGCTGCGTTCCCTCTGCAGATCTTGTGACTGTAAGTTTCTGCTGTCCAGGTATGAGTCCTGGAGCCTGTTCCCAAAATATAGGAACTGAGCCTCGAACCTGGGCATATGAGAAACATACGCCAGAGGCACTCCAGTACAAAGTCTCGGACTCCACGAAATTTGCAACATTTCCATCATCGTCAATACCACGGCTGTTGAAACGTGTGCCTGCTCTTCGGCATGATAAACGAGATATCAAAGTCAACGAAGAAGGGAGTCCTGTTCGAGAAGTCCGTAAAGGAGCACTTGCTGCAGGTATAGTAATTGACAGAACAAAGCCACGGATTGCTGACGTCAATATACGAGAACGGTCCAGAGCTTCTCTTTCATGTGCTACCAGCCTAGATCGAAACTTTACAAGTGGGCTGATCATATGTGAATTCCAGAGAAATGACTCGTCCAAATTGTCTGCATCAAAGGTAGATGCTTCAACAGATCTGCAGCAGGTCAGTATCTGAAGTGCTCAATTGTGGCGTAGTAGATTTACCTGTCTTGTAATCTGTTTGTCAGATCGAAATCTGTGCTGTAGTAAAAACTGCCGTTACCCAGCAACTTCTGGAGTTCTGTGAAAGGTAGCTCTGCAATGGGCTCTCTTCGACTGAGTGGTTGACCGTATGAATCCTGCCGATCTCCATAGGGATCCAAATCGTCACTGAAGGTGTCGTCATAATCCGAACTGTTCAGGCAGTAAAAGTCCACGGCAAATATCTTCTCCACCGTTTCGCCGGGTCGCACTGTGGCAACTCTTGTAGTTCCCTTCACTACGCATATGAAGACATCATTCTGTATAGTGATTAAGCCTAGGGTGCCGTGGACTGGAAGCGGGCTCAAGGTTCGGTAATCGCTCAGATCGACCGAGCCCACTTCAGCGAACTCGACCATGCATTTTGGGGAGCTGACTCCATCAGTCGAAGTTCGTGTCGTGGCATTTGAAATCCCAGGCAGTGAGCCATTGGCTATGGAGTCGTTGGTAGAAGAGCTGTGCCGGAAGACAAGGGCATGGGTCCTAAGGTAGATAGATCGGGTCAACACAGGTATCTTAAGCAATGAGTTACGCTTTTCTGCAAAGCGTATTGAGTGGCACTCTGCTGAGTTATGCCACTGCTGATCGTGCAAGTTGCGACGAGCAGAAGGGCAGGTCATCTATTCACTTACGGGGTAACCAATGCAATGCTGCGATTGGGGTGTTCACGAAGTAGTACCCGGATAGACATTGAGGTAGAGTAAAGACAATGAAGTGGAAGCTTTCCGAGATGTGTATGGCATTTTGTAGCCCGATCTTAGAGAAGCATCGACATAACGTGTGGACTAGTAGGGAGACGACGTAAAGGAATCTGCGTGGTGTTCTGAGATGATTGGAAACTTAACACAAGTCTTGAGGCTGAGGGACTGTCACGGCTGACCGGGACGCTTGGACAAGGCTGAAGGATTTTGGCGCGGCTGCGATGTACTTCAAATCACGCGACAGAATAATTCGAAATATCAAATAGAATATGAAATGTAGAAGTATAATGCAACCAGTTGCTAGAACTACCCGCTATACTGAGTCTAATCTAGACATGGAGGGGTTAGCCTCCAGAGATAATATTAGTAAACGTCAATACGATTCAATTCATTTCCTTAACATCTTGGCCTCTGGCCATGGTCCTTCCTGTACGCCTTGCAATGTTTGAAAAAAACGCCATGGGTGGTGTCCTTCCCATATTGACCTCCCTTTAACCTCATTATCCCTCCTCCACAAGTCCTTAACTCCTTTTCCAGTACGCTGAAGCATGTTCAAATGACCCACTCCGAGGGAAAACAATTGCAGCAATCTAAGCTAAGCTGCCTTGGGTGCTGCCGAGAAATGTTCAGTGATAAGACGTTCGATGTCAAAGACTTTGTATGGCTTGGCCAAGAATCTTTGCATCCCGGCGCCTTTCGCCCTTTCAACGCAATCGCTAGTGATGTCGGCCGTAACGGCAAATATTGTTGTTGTCTGTCCATGACGACGAGCCAGATCAGATATAGCTGCAGTAGCTTCGTACCCATCCATGTTTGGCCTGGAGATATTCATCAGTGACAATTTTCCTTCAGGGGGGCCAAGGTTGAAGAGTGTATACTCACATCCATATGTCCATAAGAATAGCAGTATAGCGCTCGTGGGGTGGCTTGGAGAGTGAAGCCTCGTACTGGCGAACTGCTTCTACTCCATCAAAAGCCAAAGTAATGTCGTCTTTACCGTAACCCAGCTTTGTTAGGGAAGCCACTGCTACATTGCGATTGATGGCATTGTCTTCTGCGATCAAAAACTTGATAGGATACTCCTTGGCTAAGTTTCCATTAAATACCGATCTCTTGCGTGATTCTTTGCCAGAGCTTTGTTGAGTTGTTGCTTGGAAAGATTGTGTCGTCGTGGCAGTTGTCGTAAGAGTCAGGGAGTTCACACTGGAGATGGACTTGTCAGATCCATTGCAATCCTTATCAGAATGATACAAGCTTGCCGTATCATTCAGTAGAGATGCATCGGCAGGATCGGAAGGGATTGGCAAACGGATGAGAAAAGAAGATCCTTTCTGGTCGCCCTCGGTAGCAGAACGTTCTAGAGTTACGTCTCCTCCAAGATTCCTTCGTACGTGTGCTTTAGCATTGAACAAGCTCAGGCCCAGCCCGTCTCGAGATCGGCTGATGGATGCATCTTCTTGAAAATGAGGCGTGAAGAGATGGGATCTGGATTCCTCTGTGATGCCACACCCGGTATCAACGACCCAGATTTCAGCAAGAGAGTTTCTGCCCATCTTAACCGTGATAGTAATACTACCACTCTCAGTAAACTTCAATGCATTATCCACCACCTTCTGAAGCGAAAACTTTAGATGTTGTTCTTCCGTGACCATGGCGATGGGAACTTCGTCTTCAATGCTGAGATTGATCAATCTGTTGTTGGTCTCGCCCCTTGGTCCTTGCGTCTGGACCTCAATGGTTTCGCCCAGAGCCGTTTCGATATGTACTTCGCTTGTTGGGTGACCGCTCTTCAAAGCCGTATGAACAAGTTCCCGCATAAAGTCACGGATGACTATGCGTCGGCGGGTTGGACCAATGTCTGCAGGCATTAGAACAGGACTTGCTCGAGTAGGTGAGCTCCCCAAATCGAAATAACATTCTGGAGAGAAGTCGGGTCCATTTGCCCGTGGTCCTCCTGCCGATGTTGGAGTTGGTGGTTGTCTGTGCAGTGCAGGTGAATATTCTGCCTCTGTAATAGTGAACATCTTCTTGAGTGGTGGTCCAGGATGGAAGCCGACTGCGTCTGAACTATATCGAGTGTTTCTTATTGAGGACTCCGAAAGTTTTCGCTTTGTGCTTGTTCGTCCTAGGCCATACTTGTCAGTTGCCATGGAGTCCATCTCGGACTCCACGGACTCTAGGTCATCCTCACTCGACAAGGGTGTTTCCGGCATCTGCATGTTCAAATCGTATGCGTGAACCACGTTATCAGCTGCTTCTACGGCTCGTTTTGAGCTGTCTATAGCGTTGTTAGCTTCAATTTTATGTCATTTGGAAACACAACGTACCTTGTACGACCTCAATATGGCCCTTGAGATCTGTAAATACGCTGCGCACAACTAGATTGTCTTGTGTGGCAATGGCATCCAAGACTGTTGAGTACATAATATCAAGCATGCCAATGACTCCTTGCATAGGGGTTCTGAGCTCGTGGCTTAGACTGCGTGCGTAGGGCTTCAAGGATTGCGAGGCAGTGATGGCTGAAAGAGGAATGACCTTGGCTGGGGTTGAATTTGGATCGTCAGAGTCCTTCGCAAAACCTCGTCGTTCAAGGAGCCGCTGCGTAATCAAATCTTCTAGAGAGTGCATGAACATCTCTAAATAAATCCAGCTCAGAGACCGCTTCTGTGCCCCCTCGGAGGACCAAATCAAGCAGAAATGCGCGAAAGACTTGCCCTCTGCAAAGAGAGGAACCCCGATGAAAGCCTCAGACTGGAAAGGAAGGGTAGCAGCATTTGGGTTGTTGGGACACACTTCTGCAACCCGTTCCGGTATAACGAAGACTTTATCATGCCTCATATGGGCACATGGGGTGCCATAGGCATGATATCGATAATCTCTATACAACTGTTTTTCTGAACCAGTATTTATATGGAAGGCCACTCCCATGAGACATGAACCTGAGTCATATATTAGTGGTGCACTATGGTTACGCTTTTTGAAATGAACTTACCAGGTTCACCTAATGGTGGCATTTCAACAGCACTGTCTTGGTCATCCACAAGCATTCGTTTTGCTACAAAGGCGCATTGAGCACCAGTGATGGCACACATCTCCTCCAGAAGCAGCGCCCAGAAGTCGTGCGTCGACGCAGTTCTCAGCGCTGATTTGAGATTTACTAGCCTTTCTGTCGCATTGCTTTCCGTCACAGGAAAGTACTGCCGCAAGGCGTCCTTGAACCCTACGTCTCCCTGATGTACTATTCGATCCGAATCATAGTTTGGTAGACATAAAGTCGCTCGGTCGATGGATTCTCCTACAGCCTGGTCTCTCGCCCCCGTTCCTTTGGGTTCCAAGTTTATCAGATCTGGAGCTACCTCTGCCTCCATCGCCTTCTGCCCTGCCCGCAGGCAATCTGCTGTCGCCTTGTCCTCGATACGTGCTCTCGCCCGAGCCCTCTGCGGTCTGTAAGTCCTGACTCTGCCTTCAAACACATTCGGACAGAAGTATGTTTCCTGCATTCCCTAGGTTCCAACACTAGATATCGCAAAAAATTCATGAAACGACCATGGACAACCACGCGTGGGTCAAGATGTTGTCGTCGTGTTGGACTTAGAGCAGTGATATCGGTTCGGTATCTTTCAAGAGGAAGTCCTGGGGATGAAGCGATTCCTTCGAGGCACCCTCGCCGTTTTACCGTTACACAAACGTCCAGGCCAATCCTCCGATGCTGTTCCTGATGGCGAGCTTGTACTTTCCCCACCTGATACGCTGAGTAGGCGTGTTCAACGATCGATCCTTCCTTCTGCTCCTTCGAGAAAGCCTGACAGCGGAGTAGATGGTCGAAGCGCAATCTCCAGTGTGGCGGGTCCAAACGCCGAGAAGATGATGGTAGATAGTTGCAAGGAAGAAGGGAGCAAGCTGCTACGGAGAACACACACATACAGTACTTAGCACAAGGTCACGACGACGGAGGAAGGGCAGTGAAGGGCTTTGGGGTGGAACCGGTGATTCGCAGGAAGGAGCGGAACGGCAGGCAGACAGAAGTGAGCAAGTACCTTTGATGCAGTACGATCGGCTAAGTATAGGGATTGGTCTGTCAAGCATTCAAGCCTTCAACCATCCGGAATGGGTTGGGGTCGAGCGGTGCTCAGAAGCAGCTTGGCGGCAGTTCGGGAGTAGTCTGGCTTCTCTTGCAGTAGGATGTGTAGCTCTTGCAGCATGACTTGGGGGAGAGCGGAGCCGGCAAGAGAGAGGAGGAGAGGAGTCCAAAAAGAGGAGCCCACGAGAGACGACAAGCGTGGTAAGCGTGACAGCCAAAGGGCATAGCAGCAGTCGGAGTGGTTCATCAGTTCCATTCGGCGGACACCCAGCGCGCCCAAGAGTTGAGTGGCTTGTCATGCTGGTGCTGGTCGCACTTTAAAAAAAGGACCCGATCCAGAAGTCTAGACCCTCCGATGATGCCTGTCAGGGTCTAGCTCGGCCTGGCAGACGCAGTTACGGACCCCACTGTTTTGCTGCAGTTCTCGCCCTGGCTGCCCCACTGTTTTCATTGCGCAGATCAGCACAGCAGCTGGAAGTGGGCCCAGTCTTTTTGATTGTCTCGTCGTGTCTAGATGCTGTACCTACGTACCTACGTACCTACCCACGACCGACTTGCCGTGCCGATACGTCGTCACTACGGTGTCCGCTTGCTGCTCCGGAATCCCCAGTCCTATAGGCTCCATCCCAGGCCCTGCAGTGGTCGGGACCTCGCTGGACGGGGATAGGACACGGGGGAGGTCGACGATCGATGCCCCGACGAAGAGCCATCCCATGGCAGACCCGACCCGACCAGACCAGACCAGACCAGACCATATCATACCATACCATACCATACCGTCGTCCAGTCCGCCGCAGTGACGCTGGGAGTCACAGGTGCGCGCTACGTCGTACCGTAAGAGAGGGCGTTAGTGCTACCAGGGACAGCAGCCGGCACACCCTGCAAACATCTTCCTTCTTCCTCTAGGCCAAGGCTGTTATTGGATCTAGAACGCTCCGTTTCTTCCTCAAAACTTAGTCCCTCTTTTGCTGCGCTTCTCCAGTTCGCCCTTAACACCAACCCCCATCAGGTAAGCTGGTCGTTCCTCTTTCCAGTACAGCCCCCTCGCACCATATCGGATTGTATCCCGTGGTCCGAGTGCACGGTACGATGGTCGCTGTGCCGGAGAGAGTGCTGCACGACGAATCCTTCTTTGTTTTGCGTCCTCACCGAGTGTGCCAATGCCTTGGGTCCCTTCGTGTGGCCGGTGGTGACAACATGGCATGGCATAGCATAGCATAGCACCCGCCGCCGCCCTCTTCCACGGCAACCCGAGTGATACGGTGTTGCGCTCGCATTACTATCGCTCGTCGCGAAAGACGACTGCGGCATTAGAGTTTTACGCAAGGCTTCGGATCTACCGGCAATTCAAAGCATGGGCATGTCATCTAAGGAACGTTTTGCATCTTTGTCCGACAAATATCTGCTGCAAACAGACGATGCCATGCCCGCTTGTGCTTCGTGGTTGCCCTCTATTTAGATGTCATGAAGCCTTATCGAAAAGTATCCCTCAGCCCATACGTCACCCATGATTGCTTGCATGCCAGCGCCCGGCCCTTACCTGTGGTGCCTGTCCTTTGACTTTGAATCCGATCTCCACCGACGTCAGCGAATTCCTAACAGTTTCTTGCTGGAGAGAAATAGAAACATACGATCTCGCGTAGGCAACGTAGGTACACAATCCGAGCTGAGGCCGGCATCCATCATACAACTGTACAGCTTAGCTGATGGGTCAAGGTCACGGCTCAACATCCTTCCTCCGCTGACAACGGTTCAGAGTAAGGGGAAGCCACCGTGCGTCGACCTCTCGACATTCCAAAGCGGCGGCCCGGCCAGCCACGAAGTTCCGACGTGCCGAGCTAACGCAACCTGTCTTCAGTCGAGGAGGGGAAGGGCCATTATTACGGCGGTACACACGGCATTATTGATTATCTCGTCGCTGTCTGTTACTAACCAATTGGCAAAGCAGAGACATCAATGCTTGGATCGGAGAAAACATCCGCAGCGTCAGGTGGTTCTATGGCACACCCCTGCAGGCCATTCGGAGCAGATATGGTGGTATATGCGCAGTCAACCACTCCATCGCGAAGTACCTCACGCTGGATACCTGTGCGGTTAAAATGTACCTGATGCCAGGGCCGGAAGCAGCGGGGGATCTACATTTTTAAAGATCTCAACACTCTCCTCGACGACGACAATCAATCCGTGTCTGGCCATCCAATTCCTCGGGACCACCTTGTAGAAATCCCAACGCCGCAAGCACGCGGGCTCAGCTCTTGCGAGAAAAGAAAGTGACCCGGCAAAGCCAATCAGCTCGGAGCTGGGCCGCACCTCGGAGGGCTTTCAAGTTCCTTCATTGCACTCTGCGACCGCAGCTTTCTCCTTCCCCCACTGCTCCTAGTCTGCCTGAGACAGGCCTTCACCAACGCTTTTCGGTGTTCATGATGTTGATCTTGAGACTTCGAATCGTTGCGGCCTATGGGCGCGACATCCAATAGTTTGGGCTCACTAGCGCCATTGTCTTGTGTTGGTATCCCAGCTGCCGCACCTCCACAGAATCCCACCTCGTTGCCATGCGTCTCCTCCAGGCGGTCCGAGATAACGCTGATTGCTTTCATCTGGAATTTGGGTTGCTTGCACGATCCGCTGAGGGGGGAGGACGGCGATTTGTGTGGCGAGGGCCGACTGGAAGTGGTCACTGCAGCTCTTCAAGCGTCGACGATCCGGCCTAAGCTCCGTCTCGTGCTGGATCCGGTGCTCCGGGACGGCTTTGATGTGGCATTCTGAACCAAATGACAAGCAAGCTTCGTTGTGGATGTTGCTTTAGGAACAAAGAATGAATACGACGCCAAACTCCCCACGCAGATTACTCTTAGCTCCCATGAGGTGGAAATGGACGGCGAGGCGGACACAGCGGCCAGCTACCTTGGGTTGATTCTTGAGGTTCCCTGCTAGGCTTTTCTTCTTACTACTGACCGAGATGAATTTCCGGCACGCTGCAGATAGATTGTCCTGGAAAACTCAACCTCGTCCCCCTCGCTTCTCGTCTACACGGTCCCATCACATCGTAGCCTCTCGAGTCCAATCCTTACTTTCGCGTAGCAAAGTTTGATCCCTTACCGAATTGCATCATTCATTAGGTGGTGAGAGTATATTTTGGCCTCCTCCTTTGTCATCGACAGCTGTTGGTCTGTCGGTTCCAGATGGGCATGCCTCGTCTTGTTCTGGAGGCAGATCACTCTCTCCTTTTGGATGGTTCGACTTTTGCTTACAGGATGCTCACCTGCATACCAAATCGTGGTATAGGCTAGCCATAGGGTTATTTTGGTTCCCGATACTCTCGCTGCATATGGATTTTGACTTCATTGTCACCCCAGATAGGCGTGCAGTTCCAACCTCGAATAGCGATGCATCCATCCCGCTGATTCAGATACGCGAAACCACCCCATTTTTGTCGATCAGGGTCTTGTGCTGTGTCGCTTTCTCCGTCACTGCGCTCAATATGCGTCAACTGTGAATTAGGCAAACTTCGTTCAAAGTCCCTGTTCCTGTTTCTCTTCGGAAACCCGCAAAGCATAACATTAGACTCAAAGCTTCAAGCTCATTTCAAGAGTGATGAACAAACTATAACGAATCCCCTATTCATCGTGACAATTATTTCACGCTACCGAGCTCTCCTATCGATGGGCAAAGGAGCATCAAGACCCTGGATTCGTTCTACTGTATTCCCCTTTGGTGCACGGTCGCTGCAGAAACTCAGGCACAAAGAGCGGTGGGCCTGCAAGTACCACTTTACTCTAGCCGGCTGTTTTCGCTTGAGTATCGCATAGTTGCAGGAAGTCATGAGGTTACCGGGGAGTTAGGACTTTGCTATGTAGATTAAAATTCAATGAGCAACAGAAATCTTCGCAGACCAACGAGTCGTTCTTGGAAGTTGTAAACATGCTGAATCGGAAATCCTATGTCTCAGGATGTAATATCACGTGGTAGGGTCACGCGACATGCGGTATGCGACCTACCTATCTTTAGGGCGTACCTCAGGCGCATGACGTTTTGAAGCCGAGGAGTGATCCCCAGATTTCGAACCTCAACGCTTCCTTCTACCTCTCAATCGCATCAGACTCCATATAACCGCCTTCGCAACCACCTAATATGTAATAAAACCACAGCAAGATGCGCTCCACCAGCATCTTCGCATCACTAATTCTCCTCGCCATTGGTGGCTTCAATCTGAGCATTGCGTCGCCTCCTCCTCAGCATACCCTCAGCACACCCTCCATCTTTCAGGATGCCAACATATCCCTCCCACTCTTTGCCGAGCTTGAGGAGCTTGCGCGCATAGTTGATATCTCTTACTGCGTCGGTACCACGGGCATTTCAAAGCCATTTCAATGCGCCAGCCGCTGTGATGATTTCCCCAATTTCGAACTTGTCACAACCTTCAATACTGGTCCGTTGATGTCTGATTCTTGCGGGTATGTGACGTTGGATCATGGAAAGAAATCGCCTGGGTCTGGTGCTATACACCAGGGGAAAGGCAGGATCATAGTCGCTTTCAGAGGCACATACAGTATCGCAAATACGATTGTCGACCTCAGCACTGTTCCCCAAGAATATGTGCCATATCCAGAAGAGCCTGGCAAGTCACCCACGAACAACCCGGATGGTGGCGATGTTGGCAGACAACGCCCACCTTTCTGGGACCGGATACCCAAACCTGGGTTTCTGAGCGCACGCCGACGCAATGCACTTCAGCCCGAAAGACTGCAAGCCCAGGAGGCAAGTCGCGCTGCAAGGATTCGAGAAGACCAGTCCCGGAAGTGTGAGAACTGCACTGTACATTCAGGATTCTGGACCAGTTGGCAGAATACCCGCTCGGTTATTCTTCCTCATCTGTACCTCATGAAGCAAAATCATCCAGACTATGACCTCCATTTTGTAGGGCATTCCCTGGGAGGTGCAGTTGCTGCACTAGCTGGACTTGAGGCTAATGGACTTGGGTGGAAACCTACTATCACAACTTTCGGTGAACCACGTGTTGGGAATGCACCCTTCAGAGATTACATCGACTCTATATTCGCACTCAACAGTAACAGCAACAATGGGAACGGGGAGAGATACAGGCGTGTTACCCACGTTGATGATCCAGTGCCACTTCTTCCATTACAAGAATGGGGTTACCGAGCCCATGCAGGCGAGGTATATATTTCCAAAGCGGCACTGTCTCCAATGCGAGCCGATGTCCGGCTCTGCTTCGGCGATGAAGACGTCAACTGCATCGCTAGCGCCGAAGTAGATGAGGCATGGTTTGAGTCTGTGGACAAAGACATTCACATCGATGTACTCGAAGAAATTGATGAGGCAGCAATTGCAGAAGTCCAAGATGAGCCCATTGAAGCCCGGCAGCTAGGAAAGCGATGGGGCGTCCCTATCCCCGCTCGCTACAAGATGTGGCAACTCTTCTTTGCCCACCGCGATTACTTCTGGCGGCTTGGTCTCTGTGTAGCAGGGGGTGACCCTTGGGACTGGGGCCGTGGTCAATACAACTTCACTGATATCGATGTGGAACTGCCCCGAGGCAAGGGGGTTGAAGAACTATAAGGCGAAATGAAGGGAGAGAAATGGGTAGCAACAGGACGATCCGGGTGTACATGACCAAATTATTACTCTGGGAAAGCAAAAATACGCGGGCACTTCTTTTTCTTGCTTGTTGGTGTTTCTTCATGTGTATTACAGGCCTTGATGAGTACATACATATATATGCAGGTTTCTCTGCATCCTCAACCAATTTCATTATGAGACACTCCGAGTAACTCACTTACCTCTTGCGACGTCACGGGCTCGTAATTCCGACTCACACGTATCCACAATCGTCCATTACACCACAGAGTCCACCGCTCCATGTCTACTAAGTCTTTACCCAAACACAAGCTAGCTCTACGACCATCCCTCCAACACAACGTCTCCCCCCTTCGCAAATCCTCTACTATGCATCCCCTTCAGACCTCCTGTTCACTCCGTACAAACTCTAGGCCTTCCAACACCTTGGTCCGCCCTTGATAGTCAGGACGGCGAAGAGAGAGAGAGAAAGCCTCGCGCTCCTCGGCTGCTCCTCCGCTCTCCACCCAGTCCGACACCTTATAAGAATGGATTCCTGATTGTCGTTTAGCTTTGATAGTCATAGTATAGGATACTATGGAGAAAGCACGGTGAGAAGAGGAGGAGAAGGTGGAGGATGGATGGTGATGTCGCTCCTCGCTAAACTTTTCCAGCAACCAGCAAGAAAGTACGTTAGCTCGCTCTCGGTCTACGTCTACGGTCTCTTCTAGCATTAGTTCGTTCTTGCTTTTCGTGCTTGTTTTCTCTGATGTCGAGTTTGAAAAGGACAACCTAATTCGTGGAGGTAACATCTGTAGCTGAAAATGGGCAAAACACCTCTTTTCCTTCGACCTGCCTACGTGCTTTGGGGGCTTGATCTGGAGCTTGAATACACGCGGGGTGGGGATGTTTTGAGGGCGAGGAATTGGAATATTTGCTTTCATATAAAAGTGGAAGTACCCATTCACCTATCCCTCTACCTCTCTACCCATCCAGCTACTAAATAGCCATCCCAAGTCAATCAACTCGAAACAGAACTCCAAATACCCACCTAACCAAGTCTCCCTCATAATGATTTTAATTCAATTTCAGCTTTGATCTCACATCGTTTTCTTCTGGCTATTAGGCATGAGCTCCATTCTCGTCACTACATCTCGCCCTTCTCCTTCATCTCCTTCAAGACCCGGTCAGCGACACGGAAGGATTCCATGCCAGCTGGCATACCACAATAAGCACTGGGCAACACGTTAGCATTCATTCTTCTTTTGGGGAGTCCTTTCCCATCCCGTCCTATGTCATCCTATCCAAATGACATATGGACCCACCCGACCTATCGTCCACGCAACCAATCGGCTCGGAAAATTGAAAGCAAAGAAAGAACATACGTAGCCTGCAGCAGAGCCTCGCGGATCTCCAGCTCGGAACAACCATTCCGCACCGCTCCACGCACATGCGTGCCCAGCTCTGTCCACTTCCCCAAGGCCGTCAACATGACAAGATTGAGCAGGCTGCGCGTCTTGAGCTCCAAGCCGGGCCGTGTCCAGATCGTGCCCCATGCTGCTTCCTTTATTTTGGAGAGGAGGAGTTAGTTGATTGGTGCGAGGAGTCTGTGCTAGGTGTGTGCATTATGTCCCTATTTGTGCGGTGCAAGAGAATGACGGAATAGGAGGTTTTGTGCAGGCTTATCTGCACTCTCAAGATGGAGCAAGAAATCCATTGCAGGCAACTGTACTCGGGACAACACCATCCTCCTCAAACTTGCCCGAAACAGCAGCTTGGGAAAGGCCTCGGAAACCAAAAGAAGAGGGAGAAACTCACAGTGGCATACTGAATCAACGGCCGCATAAAATCCCCCTGCGAGCTCCCCAAGCTCCTCGCCACGTAATCCTCTCCAACCACCTTCTTCCGCATCTCCAGACCCCTCTCATAAATGGTCCGGTGAATATCCTCATCCATATTATTCTCACTCAAGCTCGTCTCGGCCCCGTTCACCTTAGACTTCCCCTCCATTCCAGCCGGAAGACTGCTGGCAAGCAATGCTTTTCCGGTAGTGGTTGGGACGGTTTCCGGGGGCGCAGCCACAGAAGGAGAAGCAGGAGAGGTAACCGGCTCCGGGAAAGACGATGAGATGGCCGATAATGGCGGCGGGATGGAAGCCGTGGAAGGCGTGGCTTTGTGGCCGGGCCCGGGTCTTGGTGCTAATCCCTGGCCTGTGCTATTCCGGGCCGAGGAGCTGCGGAGGGGGATTGGGTTTGGTGGGGAAGCGGAGGAGGACATGCTTTCTATATGTGCTTTTTGGCCCCTTCGCTCGTCCGGGGACAGTGGTGGTTGGTTGAGAGCCCAGCGCTTGCCTCCGAGATCGCTAAAGCCAGGGGTTGACGAGGAAGTGGAGGGGAGTGGAGTGCTGAGGACGAGGATAGCTTTGTCAGGATGATGTATGCCCTGAAGATGCGATGGCTCCAGATGCTGACAGCGAGTGGCCAATTGTTGCGGGCACACGGCAACCCGTTCTGGGGATGGAAATAAAAATGGCAATTGGCCCGGATTAATATCTGCTCATGTATCAGGTACCAGACCAGATCGTACACTCCCAGGACCCGAATGAGCAAAGCAAGCAATAGCACGAAGAATCAAGATCAGATAGATCAACGTATACTGGGGTCGTCGGGGACGTGACGTTGCGAGGCGAGACGCAGCATGCGACATAAGGATGCGGGGTAAAGAGGTGCCCTACAGTCTCTCCCACTATGCGAGCTCTTACCCCAGGTTAAAGCCTATGCACCAGGATCATTCATATGACGGCAAAACAGGTCTAGGCAAGTGTTTGATGGATGGCTCAGTCATCGGTGGTTGAAAGGGGCATGGTGCAGCACGGTATAGGCTTTCTCTTATTTCAACGTCGGTCTTCTCTTTCTCCTCTTTCCTCTCGACACACTCCTCATCTGCTCACTGAGTGCTGCTCACTCAAGGTTGACTATCCCTGCCCCACATGTGTGCACCATATCATAATCATAAACTAGAGGATATTTGATTTCTAATTCTCGTTTCAGGCTCGCCATCTATATTACAAACAAGGAAAACGGCTTTGAAAATCCGGTAGTTCCATCTCTAGCTCAACGAGAGCCCCAATGGCTTCCACCTGACGATCTGCTGCTCCAGTCCTACAACCCTATCCATCGTGCAATGCACGAACAAACGAACACAACAAAGAGTCACAAATTGACAGCAGTCAAAGAACAACCAAATCTACTCTACGCTAGCTCTGCCGTCTAGTGAACATCTCTTGTTCAATCTCGCTAAACCGTCGCGGTCGGTCTATTCGTCTAAACATCTTTCTAGGGACATCTCGTTCTACGGGTATTGGCGCGCATATTCTATCTCGTCCCAATCTTAGGACTCGCATTTACGCGGTTGGCTTGAAGATCATGGGTGCTTGCTGAGTGGTCTCCTCGAATGGAACACCAAGCTCGAAAAGCTTGACGATGACGTTGCTGAAGTCCTTGAAGAAGAGCGACTCGTCCTTGGCGTACTTGTCAACCCATTGCTTGAAGGCCTTGTCCTGAATCAGAGCCATGTCGGTTGGCAACATCATCAAGGTCTTGGTGGTCTTGTCCTCCAGCTGTACAACCCGTTAGCACTGGTGCCGTCGCTAAAACACTCGCATCGCCACTTACTTGCTTGGGGCCATTCCACTTCTTCCAGTTCCACTTCTCGTTCAACAAAAGCTTGTAGTACTCGTTGGTGACGACGGTTGGGGAGAAGGTCCAAGGACCAGAGAAACCAGATCGGTCCGTGTGGCAACGGCCAAGGGCGTGAGCACCGCTCAACGCCACAATCTCCTGGTCATTGAATCCCATTCGGTAGAAGATGTCTCGCAAATGGCTCTGGTTCTTAGTGGCATCGGGAAGACGTCCATCGGGAGTGCAAGCAGCCATGTCCTTGTCTTGTCGGCCAGGTCGGTATGGGATAGCAGGGCCTTGCATCTCCTGAATGGCCGCAACACCTCCGAGGAT
The DNA here is from genome assembly GCA_003369635.1 of Coleophoma crateriformis. Lineage (NCBI taxonomy): Eukaryota > Fungi > Ascomycota > Leotiomycetes > Helotiales > Dermateaceae > Coleophoma > Coleophoma crateriformis. The sequence continues at coordinate 1,086,019 of PDLN01000016.1, read as the reverse complement.
CCAGAGATCAGAGTAAGTGATCCATGGGAACTTCTCTGCAGCCCAAAAATGTCAGTAATTGCTCTAAACAAGGGGGCCCAACCCACGTACGCTTAATTGGCTCCATGAAGTCTCGGGCAGCCTTCAAACCAGCGTTGGCGCCGTGGTCGCCCTCAGGTGAGAATCGCATGGTAGCACCATTGGATCCACCAGTGCCTGTCTCCTTATCATAGGTACCACTTGCGTGCCAGGCCAAACGGACCAAGACCGGGCCATAGCTTCCATCATCATAATCATCCTTCTCCTCGAGTCTTTGAGCAATCTCGTTGTACACCTTCTGGTAGTCCTCAAACTTGGGAGTAAAGAGGCCCTTGGTTTCTGAGGCAGATCCCGAGAGAAGAGATCCGTTGCCGGCGCTGTAGAAGTAGTAGCCGGCACCAGCCAGGGCGATAGCTCCAACCCCTAGGTAGAGACCTGACGAGGACTTAGTGGGAGTAGGCTCGGACGAGTACGCGCGACGGGATTGCTGGCGGAAAGTCTGTCGGGCAGATGCGAATGCGCTGTTGCGGCTGGCCGTCTTGAAGGCAGAGGTGGCCGGTGTGGACTTCAGGGCCACACGGGCGAAAGTTCTTGAAGCAGAGGCCATTATGATAAGAAGGATCGCAAATCGATCGGGTTGTAGGAGGGCAAGAGAGGATTTCAGAAGATGGGTTTTCTGCAGCAGGTCAAGGGTCAACTTGAGCTTGAGGACAGATGGGATTGGGACACAAGAGGAGAAAAAACAAAGGAGAGGGGTGGAAAGAGGAACACGCATCAACTTGAAGATAATCCGTTGGTACGAACACTACCCTCCCGGCCAGTGCCCACTCTTCGGCAACTGGCACAGACCACTCCAACTGGGGATCAGGCAAAAAGTGGGCCGACTCTGTTCGATATCTGTCGCTGGTCGGGCGCCAGGACCAATCAGCGAGAGCCTCATACAAAGCAGACGAGTCGCGTTCTGGACCGTGATCCGTATTTGTAACCCGAATCATCTTACAAGCCTACCGCCGTGACACGATTATTCAGTCGCGAGCTCTAGAATCTGGACGATTACAGATGTTCTGGGGCGAGGCGGAAGTGTGCATGAAATTGGTCCTGGTGTGTACGGAGTAGCCTTGAGTGTATGAGGCTCTCCGGCGCGATTATATTTTGTATGTAGACTGATTGATTATCATTCATCTCATTGGGCTATGGGAGTTCCCCACCCTGCCGTGGGGAGCTACCGAAGGGAGGCGACAGAGAACCCTAGTCTTGAGGATACAGTTTTTTCGTTTCGAAATTCCCATTAGCTGTTTGATACCTCTCTGGGACATCACTAGAAGGAGTCATGTCATTTTTTCAGCCCCATCCGGCCTTTGAACGAACGGGATATGCTACGTCCCAAAGCTTTAAGCTGTTCTGGTAGCACTTAAATACAGTACTGCGATGCGCGACACAGTGAAAACCGTCGAAGTCTGCGCGAAAGGATCCTCTCCCTCTATCATACGCCTGCTACCCTCCTGTAGCTCTTTGTGCTCGCGGCCCCAACCGGATTAGGATATCGAAAATTGAAGGAGAAACGCCCCAGGTCATGTACAAATTAGTGAAATTGTGCAAGCCCTTGAGCGTTCACCGGTAGCTCTCCAGACTGCTTGAAATACGTGCTATACTGGACCTCGCCCTTCCGCAGCGTGGCTTCATCAAGCTCCCCTACGGCATGGCCATTCTCAAGTCCTTTGCTACCTGCGTTTTTGATTATTGCTGGTTGAATAGAGAGGGGTCTATAGGTAATTAGTATTTGGTCCAGGCAGCTGCGGTGTACAAACATACCCATTCAAATCCTTATCAATTTGCAAGAATTCCTTCATTGCCTCCTTGGTACCTCTCTCTTGAAGATAGACAAGGTAGTAGTTGGCGATGTCCTTCTTTGTGGAGAGCGTCATGCGGCTTTTCTGAATCATATCAGTGTAGATCTTCTTGATCCTGCTGTAGTGCTCTTCTTCTGTTGCAGCACTTGTTGGCTGGGCAAATTCGAATTCGAAGAATCTGATCCAGAAGTGCCGGCTTTCAAGATACCATTGCTGGTTCTTTTGGAAGACTTGGCGGGCCTCATCAACAGTTCCTTGAATCTTCCAGAGAAGATTTGCCCACTCAACAACCAACGCAGCCTTTGCATAAAGACCCACAGCAGCGGAATCAATCTGAGTCTTGTAGACCTCAATAGCCGCATCCAGTCCGTTTTGCCTTCTTTCGAGATTGGCCCACGATATGGTTGTCTCGACGTGGCCAGGCATACGATCCAGAATGGCCTCGTGGATTGCTCTCGCGACATCCACGCGCTCAGACATCTCTTCGAAATATGCATATTGCAACCTAATTCCAGGTCTGCTAATGGGGACGAAAAGTGTGCTAGCTCTTTGGTAAATATTTCGGACTTCCTCTTGCTTTCCCTCTTGTGCATACATCCAACGAACGTAACGGAACCAGAACTCGTCATAAAAGGCACAAGTGACCAAGCACCTCTCATAGAGGAATACTGATCTCGTATAATCGCCCTCTGACTCCTCGAAGTCAAGATACTTTCGCCAGTTGACAAGCTGTTGTTGATCGAGCTCAGTGACGTGGAAGTATGGGCGTTTTATCTCGGACTCGTATGTCCATCTTTTGGTAGTCTCAGTCTGAGTACGGGAGAATATTTCGAGGTGGAAATTGTCGATCTTGGTTCGCAGATCTCGTTCGATTTCGAGCTCGCCCTTTGGACCAGGAAATGCAGCCGTTTCTGCGTCGATTTCTGCTCGGAAATGGGCCAGGGTTTCAGCAGGGAGTAGTTCCTGGATGGGTCGGAGGTGTGCGAGCTGGCGGAATCGCTCAAAGTAACGAGCATATTGATGCATGGGGATCTTTACAACGCGGGCAAGAATGGCAAAGATTCTGTCCTGCGCCTCCAATCGATCTTCGAACTCGAGATACTTATCCCAAAAGGGATGCGCAAGAAAGTCCAAGCCAACACATGTTGCTCCACGTTCGAAGAGCCTGACATAAACAATTAGTAAAGTTCGTGAGTGGGGGAAGTGGATGGCAAAGGTGGCAAAGGGCAAATACGGGAAGGAAGTGTGCTTGAGCTAATAGTCCCCAGACCCTCTTCACGCCGACATGTGTATGTATGTGCAAGTGATAATACGAAGAGCGAGTGTTTGACAGCAGAAAGAGAGATCCTGAGTAGTTGCGTGAGAAGACTTTCGAACCGTGGCTGGTGGCATTTCTCACCGTCTGCCAGGAAAAGAATCGCCGTGGCTAATTCCAACGTTCATGATGGTCGCATCGCTGCAGATGCCATGTTAAGGGAAGGAAAGCATCCAGTATACTTACTCTCTGATCACATCAGGGTCGTGGCTTGTCTCAACTTTGAATGAGCAATAATCCGTCCACAGGTCGACGGAAGTCGCAATGCTTGCTACACCTCTTTCGAAAACCTAGTCTCATCAGCATCTCCTTTCATAATCTGGCGCTCTGCTTATCTTACCATCTCTGCAGCCTCTGTGCCTGCAATGGAAAACTCCAGGTCGGCATATTTCTTCCAGTAACCGAAGAGGAGAGGGAATTTGGCAAGGAAGCGGTCGTATGCATCTCTTGTTGTTGCGATAGCTTGTGGACTCGAATTCCGATTCAGACCTCCTTCAAGAGTCTCTGATGCGCGTACCAATTTCTCCCAGTTCTCAAAGTTGTCCGTATCCTCAAGCTGCAGAATCAATAGTCAGCGACGAGAAAGAGCTACAGGTACGAAGATCAGGTACACACCACTTCAGCATTGAGCTTCTTGATCTCAGCCGACTCCTCGTCAGTCCCGCCATAGTTGAAGTCGCTCATGGCGTAGGTCTGATTGTGCGGTAACGACGGACAAAGCGGTAGCTATAGGAGGGGTTATCGATATTGAGATGCAGATATCGTAAGCGCTGATCCCTTGAGACTTCTGTCTTTCGAATCGTGGATATAGATGATGGCGCGAAGAATGGCTGGAGCGCGGGATTTCTGAGGCTGAGATTGCAGAGCTGCCACTTATGAAGCGTTACCAAATTTGGTTTAGACGTGAACTAGCCTGCCTCGGTTAGAAATCCGAACAAAATTCTTTGAAGAGATCGCAGCCTTCTTGCTTGAATACATACATAGGCTAGTGATGAACGATACACAGTATCACAATTATAGGAAGAGAATGAATGCTCTCCGGAGCTTGATCTCAACAAGACCAATTCTGAAGCCTCTATCAACTTCTCCTTTTTTGCGCAGGACACCTGCATGAACTTCATCCAATTTCTTGTTTCGAGTTCCTTCAAAGCTGGAGGATCTGCGGAGCCCCTTTCTACGCACTGCGTCTAAGGAAGGCAATGGAGGTCCGGCTGATCGCATAAGTAGAGTTCCGACGAGTGCTACTGCTTGACAAGACGAGATGATTGACTGGCAGGTCTGGTGATCATCCAATGATCATCTTAGCCGTCGTTGGTTGTTTGAGGTCCGGTGCAGGCATAAAAATAAAACTGCCAGGGAACGACAACCCAGTGGCAGATCTGGGGTTACTCGTTGAACTTCAAACCCGATGGGTCGGCTTTCTTGATAAAGGGCTCTCGCATCTTACTATACTGTCAAGCCATTCGTTTTCTTTCCATCAAAGAGAGCTTTCCAGGCAGGTAGTAGGTGGGGTTGACGACAGTATATAGCCCTAAGCTGTGAAGTTCATTGAAAATCATACTCGTTATGTGTGCCGTTCTAAAAGGTTCCAAATGTCTGGTCAATGTCTCAGCTGCATGTATACCGTACCCGAGGACATTGGTAGTTTTATTCTCGGGTTGTATACGTATACGAGAACGGATAGTCTTTGGCGATGTTGGGCATGCTTAAGAAATGCCTCATTCATGTGTTGCCAAGGAACCTTGTGACAGGTGGGTTGTGGATTTGCGGCAACCGACATCTCCCACGTTGTTGAAATGTCCATATTGGTCACTACATGATCGTCGCTTCAGACGTTTTGAGCATTAAGGTTTCATGACACCAGAGTGGTCGATGACTGCAGCGGCTTGATCGCGTGTGTTTTGCCTTGCAAGAAAAGAAAGCTTTTGTAGCGCGTCTCGAATGCAACACCCCTATGTAATAGTATAGGAGTTGCATTCTACAGTGTCAATTAGAGAGACATATGCTAAGTACATACCTTGTTAAGACTAGAAGATCACTACATATACAGAATAGTCCCAGCTCTTTCTCGATTACTAGCTATTTTCTATCAGTGTCTCCATTGCTCTTTCCGTATCGCAACGTTCGCTCATCTACTTCTCGTAGTTCTCTCATTTACAAATCGAAAGTCGTCACGATGACAGTATATCACAACAACGATGGGCACCATATGACGTTCCCACGTTGCTCGCACTTGTAACTAGTCGAAGCACAGGCAAGGTCGAGGTCTGTACGATCTGACCGCCACAGCAGATATGGACATCTAAATATGGCATACACTTACCTCCGCTTAAGTCATCCGGTATTTCTGACTGAGCCTCTCCTCTCAGCCACCACGTCAGTTCATCCGTCACACACCGCAGCAGTTGAATGGAGTCAATTTTCGAGTCAGCTTTCGCGCTAGGGATGTCGTAGAATGGACACCTTCCTCGAAATCTGTTCTATTGCACGTGCATTGCCATCATGGTTGACGACAATGATCGTGACGCTTGCACATAGTTGCACGATGCCCCTTCTAGAAATTACTGGGAGTTTGGATGCTCGGTATGCGAATATATTCCCGGCCCGAGAGCTTGAAGAGTAATTCTAAACACCTACTGAGTATACTAGAAATCTACTGGCGTGGATTTATGTATGTACCTGCATTGCCAGGGAATTGCTAAGGATGAAGTGGATCAGAGGATGAAGGGCACTACGGTACTTACGAGGTGCCTTATCTATATACCCGAAATACTACCAAATCCTCACACCGACGGAACGATGACGGGGGTTTATTGGTTGGTGTATGGTGGTGCCTTGGTCAATCAGGGCCAGCTTAATTTTGCTTGTTGTGCCGGCGGGTTTCCTTCCAATAGACTGAATTTAATTGCCATGCCGAGAGTGTAGGTGAATATCTCCGATGAAGTCTACATAGATGGAGCCAGATGAGGTCGTCTTCGTAAGCAACAGCGTTACAGCACGGGTGAGCGTAACTGCATGTCATTCCCCATGCCAAGCGTAAATCCGGGCGTTGTCTCCCCAGAACCCCAGTATTCTACAGAGTTTATCAACCTCGCAAATATGACCAAATGTCTCTCTAGATTCAGAGATCCAATAAATAGACGTAGGTACCAAAAACCAACGTCGGTACTGGTACTTGGCGGTGTGACATGCGCATCCTCATGCAAAGCACATCAGCAAACCCTCCACTTGCCACTAAACTCAATCGTCAAATCTCGATTGATCGCTCACGACCTGGCGCACCTTAAAAATCTTTGGATTTGGATATATTAAACCTGCATGCTGTCACAATATCGAACTTCCGCAACGTCGGGAGTCTCGTGCTGAACTTTGTCGGCCGGAAGAATCATGCGGGGATGATTAACGAGCGACATCGGAACGTGCAGGACGGATGGCACAGGATGCAGTTCCTCGCGTCTCTGTAAGGGAGATGTCACGCAAAAGCAAGATCTCTTGCGAAATGTACGAAACTGTCACTCAGCCCTCTACCTCCCAACCTATCTTTGGGTTTGTGCCTAAGACACACGAGGCTTGCGGAGAGACAAAGAGGGGAAGAGACGAAAATTGGCTCACCTCCATCAGAGCTGGCTAGAAGGTTGGAAGCATAGAAGCCTGCACGCAGGCTGCAACAGCGAAGCTAGAGGAAGGACTGGCTCCATTGTGCGCCCAAGAGAGAAAAGCTTCGACCGGAGGGCCACCAATCCCGACGCCGAGATGGCTGGCCAGGATGTCATAGAATGGACTAAAGGGCCAGCTGGAGAACCGCCGAGGCAGCGATTGGTGAGGCAAGTCGGAAAGTCGGAACCACTATATACTAGGAAGGGAAGGGTGCATGGGGGCTAGTCGCCGAGCGATAAGGCTCGTACACGGCTCGTCGGCATGCTGCATTTGCGTTTGCCTCTGACTTTGTGCAGCACCTGCATGCGACGTTTGATAGGAGGCAAGGGAAGGGCCAACGACTGTGTGAGCGATATTCTGTTCTCGAGGCCAAAGCAGACAGCAGCGCACCCAGAGCGCGAGGCAAGCAAGAGATGCATGCGATAGAAAGTTCCCAAGCTTCCATCATCCCATCCCTTGAGCTGGAGGCAAAGGGCCCGGACTGGGGCCGAACGTGACATCATAAAAGTCTGCTCCCACCTTTTCCCTTCCGCTCCTCGAGGGCTCTATGCACTACGCACGCCGCATTGCCCACTACCCACTACTCCCCACTCACTACGGGACCAGTCTGCCCTGCAACCACCACCGCCGATTGCCAATTCCGAGTCCAAAGCAACCGGGAGAACGAAGGGCGAAATTCGACTCCACCAAATCTCCCCCTCCTACTCGCTTTCGTCGCTCGTTCCCCAAGGCCGAGACAAGACCGCGCCAAAGAGCTGCCCTCCTCGGAAAAGTCCAGCACCAATACTCGCCTTGGCCATTCTTCGACTTCTTGACCTTCCGGGCCAAGACGTCTTGATTGACGTGCTGGTTGCTTCGAAACATCCCATTCGGTCAAGGCCTCCATACCTCGCCATCCCATACTTGGCTCAAACAATTATAGATACCTTACATGCACACCTCCAGACAGCTCCCCTCAACAAAAGGAATCAAACGCGGGATCGACCTCTCTACCCCCTCCTTCTCCAGTCCACGCCAAAAAGTCAACGGACAAAGACGATAGGCCGCTTCGCAACTCAATTAATCCTAACAGAGTGCCACGCAAGATCTTTCGCTCGAACCAACCATACGTCGGCAATCCCGCCAAACTTCAAAACAAGGCCGAACGAGCTCAAACCTCTGCACCTGTCACTCCCCATAACCACCCAATTCGATTCAATTGCGTTTCGGAATGCCGCTCTGAGGAAAAAAGAAAGAACTACACAACTCTACGAAATTACCTTCTCTCACCATACCTTACTTTAATCTCCATACTTTAAACCCAGCCTGCAACCTTGAATTCACCTCAAAATTACAATTCCCCATCGGCTACGGTCGAGAAACTAGAGACGAGAGGGAGCGCGAGAGATAGATAGAGGGACCAACCCACGACTGTAGACGCGAATACCCACGGCCCTCATCATGACGACCTCAGAACAGATCAAAGTCTGGCGACAAGAAGTGCCCTGCCCATCCTCGTGCACGCTCTGCCAGCCCGAATCACGCACTTCAACCTCTCCCAGCGACGGCCGATCATCGTCAGAAGAACAACCTCCAAAACCGCGCAACACTCACCCCTCCAAACCCAACAACCTAGATCCCTCAGAACAACACGGCCGACCATCCTCACCCACCCGCCGTCTTAGTTGGGCCCTAAAATCATTTTTGTCGTCCAAGACACAACATATCCACGTGCCCATCCTCCACGGCGATCCCGAAAAGGCAGAGAAGAAGAAATTCCAGAAGTTCTGTAAGAAGGGCGGCGAGGACCCCGTGGAGAAGTTGGATCCCACGCGGATGTATGAAGAGATGCTGGGCGAGATGGGTGAGGATTTGGAAGGACCGGTTAGCGATAGCTGGGGAGGGGACGCGGGATATGGGTCAGGCGTGCCACTGGGTGGAAAGATGGGGAAAGAGATGCAGAATATGGAGCGACTGAGGAGGGCGAAGTTGAGATATGAGTTGGATAAGATGGCGTGGAAGCAAAAGCAACCGGAGGAGTTAATTGGGAGAGTTTGTACGTGACCGTGAGGATGCGTTTGCTTTGGGGTTTGTTCGGCGTTGGAGGCAGCTTGTGCGACTAAATTTGACTTTTATAACGCATTGTTCTGCACGACAGCAAGGCAACCAACCTTTCACCTGTTTCTGAGCGTTGGCTCTTGCTCACTCGAGATGTCTCTCACAGCCTCCCACCTTAGGAGTTGGTTAGACGACGACGCGTCTTCGTCATGAGAATACTAGCATTTAATCTATAGATCACACTTTACCTGATTTGATGGAGTGACAATTCCTCGTGAAAGATGTGTTGAAATGAAAACCCATTCATGCACATGTGAAGTGAACCACCAAACAAAATACATATATGTCTAATACTCAAGCCAGAGCACAAGAAACCCGGGCTTGACGGCTTGAGGTATGGTATGGAGTGAAATTTGATCGAAACCCTAGCTACCGTCATGACAGGCACTCAGAGCTGTGAAGACCGCTTATTCGCTATGACAAACAAACGCAAAAGGAGTAAGAGAACCAAAACATGTTGTGTCGGTGGAGGGAGAAGCCCACAACAACAAGCAACTAGTTGTCTGTCGATGAATGGGCCATGGTAGTAGTTTGTAGTAGGAAATTCCCCCGGGATATCTAAGATCCGAAAAAAGAAACCAAGGCACACCACCTCACCAGCGAGGACCAAATTGCAAAGAGGGAGAGAGATTCGTCAGAAGGACCGTTGACTTGAACCGTAAGCAAAAGGAATCATCTCCCGTAAGCAATTATGTTTGCCGTAGAGGCTCTTTGTGTGTGAAAATGTTGTCGCATTCCTGTCATCGTGCGTGTTATACTTCAATGCTTTGGATAAGCGCAAATGGCTTTCCTCAGCATAGAAAATGACACGGATATCGAGAAAAGAATACAAGCGCAAGGGGGAAAAATTGCAAAGCTAAAAGGAAACATAATCATCAGATTCGCAGGATGGTGTATTCGCAAACCGCAAAGTCGCTCGTTCTGCTTTTCATATCAACTCCATCCCCTACCCATGCTGCGTATCACTCCACCAGCCAGCCAGGTTTCCAGCCATCTAGTAAGATCAAGAAGCATATGAAGATAAGACGAGGATATTCTCCACCGTGAGAGAAATCTAAGATTCTGGAGCTGGTGCTTCCTCGGTCTTTGGCTCCTCAGGCTTAGCCTCTGTCTCAGCGGCCTTCTCCTCCTTTGGTGCCTCAGCTGCTGCAGCCTCTGGCTCTCCGCTATCCGAGGAGGTCCAGAGAGTCAAGTTATCACGGAGCAACTGCATGATGAGAGTGCTGTCACGGTATGACTCCTCAGACAATGAGTCGAGCTCGGCAATGGCATCATCGAATGCTTGCTTGGCAAGGTGGCAAGCACGGTCTGGGGAGTTCAAGATCTCGTAGTAGAACACAGAGAAGTTGAGGGCCAAGCCAAGGCGGATTGGGTGGGTTGGGGTGAGCTCGGTTTGGGCGACATCGGTGGCATTCTAACAAGCAGTTAGCCACAGCTGAGTTGACTCGGATTCTGAGCATACCTTGTAGGCCTCGTGGGCAGCAGTGGCAGCAACCTTGCGCTTCTCGCCGGACGCAAACTCGGCCAAGTAGCGGTGGTAGTCACCCTTCCTGTTAGAGAAGGGTCATGTCAGTAGCTATTATTACGGTTGTGTCGCGTGTGCAGTGCATATATCACCGATAAGACGTACATCTTGTGGTAGAACACCTTAGATTCTCCAGACTCGGCCTTTGGGATCAAAGACTCATCCAAGACATCGAGGACATCTTGGCAGACCTTCTCGAGCTCGGTCTCAATCTTTTGACGGTAGTCACGGATGGTGGCGACGTGCTTGTCAGTCCCCTTGGACTCCTCCTTCTGCTCGATGGAGGAGATGATACGCCAGGATGCACGTCGGGTGCCGACGACGTTCTTGTAAGCAACGGACAAGAGGTTGCGCTCATCAACAGTGAGTTCTCCGCCCAACTATTTCAGAAGTGTTAGCCTTATGCTCGTAAAGCTCCCAACCAGGATAGCTTTGAAGCTCGGGCGCGTCGCCTACCTTGGCAACCTCCTTCATGTAGGTAACCATCTCATCGTAGCGCTCAGCCTGCTCACAGAGCCGCGCGAGGAAGGTCTTGCTATGGGGGTGTTAGCGCGTCGGAGGAGGGGTTGTCGAATATGGGTAGAGTCCGAAAGGTACCTTTCACGCTGTAAAGAGTAACAGTGTTAGCAGATTGATATTTCTAGGGCGCAGCAGATGCATGGACGTAATGGCAGAGACGCGATCAGAGGTATGGGGTGAGTTGAGGGGAAGGAGCAGCGAAATGTCAAAAGTGACGTTGACTGTGACCCGGATAGGAGATAGGAGTGGACTTACTTCAGTAGTCATTTTGCTGTTCGTCGACGATGTACAGGCGGGTGCAAAGAGTGTTGGGGTTTGGGACGGACGGTTGAGAGATGATGAACTTTGAGTTGAGGGAGTGTTGTGTTGATTTGATGGCTGCGATCTGGGGGAACAAGCAAGTGGTCGTGCAATAGCGCCTAAAATCCCTTAGCGAGTGAATAATTATGTGTCTCTCAGCACCATACTTTTGTCGCTGTTATGCGAAGCACTGGGGTAGAAACGCGTCTAAGATGAGGTGAAATGCACGAAATTAGCACGGTGTAGCTGAGGTCTTGTTATATCATATCACGTCTGTAGTGCGTGCCACCGCTGGATAAAGGGACCCAGGGGCTCATCAAGTTCGCGTCACGTGAAATCCTCCCTCCAGGTAAACATTGTCATTGTGGTGGCAGCCCAACCTTAAATGCACTGCTATCCTGGCAGCCGCCATACGTGTGGTTGTAAGCAGTCAAGAGTCGTCACTGTAGCAGCATGTATGCGTCCTCCAGTCACTGCCTGATCAACCAACATCCTCTACACAATCTGAGACCCATTCAACAGTGCCCCAAGCTCACATGTCAGCTTGTTCTTGGGATATAGCGGATAAGTGAGGGGGCATCCTTATCAGTCTGCCTCGTGGCGCACAAGGATTTTGCTCTCATCGTGTGTTGGCGCTCGTTGCCCAATGAAGCAGCATGACTCTTTATTGACTCAACCCTCCACCTGGATTGGCTCTTCCCAGATAAACAACGAAGGTGATCAGAAGGTGACAACGTCCGCTCCATCACATCCTCTCGTACACCCTGACCGAACTGTCTTGAAACCCAACTTAGCAGGCAAGTCACATGCTGGTAGTCCCGGCATTGCTAGACATCCACGACCACGATGCCATGCCTCACTATGGAGCCTCACTTTAGATCTACCCACCTTGCCTATAACACGGACAGACTTCCAGCTTTACTTTGTCGCCGACACGTTGTGAAGCAGGTTATACCCTGCACAACTGGAACCGGATGATACCCCAAAGTATCGGTAGACTCGAAGAGTTTCTCGGAGGGTTGTATGCGCTACTTAGAGCGCCTTTACTCTATTTTCAAATATAGATGTGTCCCCAGGAAGTTCCGAACACCGGGATGCAAGCGTCTTGTTCTGCACATCTAAAAGCAGGGGAGTCAGAAAGCTCACGACGAACGACTTTACTGTATCAACTTGTAAACGAGCACTGTGGAGCCTGCAGGCTCCGACTCGTGGCAATAGTAAATTTGTCTTTGGTCTTGTAAGACTGCGCCATGCACGTCTTTCTGCGCACTTGACTTGCTTCCTGGTCGCTGTCCAGCTGTCCAGACATGCTGGCTCTGCTACTGGAGAGATTTACAATGACACCAAATGGTCAAGTTAGCAAGACTAGAACGAAGCGTGTCATCCCACCATCGGAGGCTTACTTCATTGACAGCTGTCCTGTATCTGTTCGAACAATCTGCTGAAACTGGTAGGTAATAACCACCGGGATAGTGTAACGAGCTGCAAGTGGCAAGATTATGGAGCAACTCTGTGATCGGAGAGCAGAGCCTCCCTCAGGTGGTCTGCCGACCACCCACCATAGCCGTCGAGCTCTGATGCGAAAGCATTAACAGCTACCTAGCAAGAGCAAGATAGTCTTGTCGTCTCATCTAAGTCTAAGTCTAAATCTGAGGCGATCGGGACGTCTGCCAAGCTGGTCGTAGAGCCCGACTCGAGGCCGGCGACCGAGCCTCGCTTAGTTGCAAGCCGACGATCCGCCAATCATGAGCGACGTCAATCCCCGTGAGGACACTTTGTAAAGAGCTAGGCTAAATGATAGTGACCAAGCATCTACGGATACAGCAGTTTCCTTATAGTTCTTCTAGATTCCTCTCTCTTTCATAAATCTTCCCACGGTTCTCTTCTTCCCACAACCGTTCCAACATTCATTTGGATACAGACGCTGCCTTGCATGTTCCAGTAACCTAGAAATCGTGGCCATTAAAGCCTATTGTACTTTTAAGCTCAGCTCGCCCCCGAGATCAACAACCCCACGTTACCTGCGCAATGGAGAACGCTTTTGAAAAGTCAACCGCAGAGGTGCTGAAATACTTCTCAGTTTCTGAAGATGCTGGGCTGACAGATGCCCAAGCCAAAGCATCAAGAGAAAAGCATGGAAGCAATTGTAAGTCAAGACGAGTCGGTGTCGTCCTGCGAAGCGCCACCAAGGCTGATTATTTTCCGTAGCTATCGCCGAAGAGCCTCCCACTCCTATCTGGGAGCTGATTCTCGAACAATTCAAAGACCAACTTGTCATTATACTTCTTGGTTCTGCCGCAATCTCATTCGTTTTGGCGCTCTTCGAGGAAGGCGGCGGGTGGACTGCCTTTGTTGATCCCGCGGTGGTAAGCATTCCTTTCGACAGACGGAGCTACAAGATACTAATATGTCCCGCAGATTCTCACCATCCTTATTCTCAATGCTGTAGTCGGTGTATCGCAAGAAAGCAGCGCTGAGAAGGCGATCGCAGCTCTTCAAGAATATTCCGCGAACGAGGCCAAGGTTATTCGAAATGGCCATGTTACCAAAGTCAAGGCTGAGGAGCTTGTACCTGGAGATATTGTGTCCATAGCTGTCGGTGATAGAATCCCAGCAGATTGTAGACTGCTTGCTATCCAGAGCAACAGTTTTGCAGTCGATCAAGCTATTCTTACGGGTGAGAGTGAGAGTGTTGGTAAAGATATTGTTGCTGTTAAGGACTCCAAAGCAGTGAAGCAAGACCAAATCAACATGCTCTTTTCTGGTACAACGGTCGTAACTGGACACGCTACAGCCATTGTTGTTCTCACCGGATCCGCCACCGCTATTGGTGATATTCATGAGAGCATTACTGCTCAGATCTCTGAGCCAACACCTTTGAAGCAGAAATTGAACGACTTTGGAGACCAATTGGCCAAGGTCATTACGGTTATCTGTATTGCTGTCTGGTTGATCAACATCCCTCACTTTGGGGACGCAAGCCATGGAAGCTGGGCTAAAGGCGCTATTTACTATCTCAAGATCGCCGTTTCTCTTGGTGTTGCAGCTATTCCAGAGGGTCTTGCGGTTGTCATCACCACTTGTCTCGCTCTTGGTACTAGAAAGATGGCCGCAAAGAACGCCGTTGTGCGAAGCTTGCCATCTGTTGAAACCCTCGGAAGCTGCAGCGTCATCTGCTCTGATAAGACTGGTACCTTGACTACGAACCAGATGAGTGTGAACAAGATTGTTTATATCAATGAGTCTGGAAATGATTTGGAGGAGCTTGACGTCGAGGGCACCACCTTTGCCCCACACGGAAGCATTTCTTCCAACGGCAAGACTGTCTCAGACGTCGCTGCAAAATCGCAAACTGTTTTCCAGATGGCTGAGGTCGCCGCACTCTGTAACGATGCTCAACTTGATTACGACGCTAAGACTGGTACCTTCTCTAACGTAGGAGAACCCACTGAGGGCGCTCTTCGAGTGTTGGTGGAGAAGATTGGCACCAAAGATACGGCTCACAACCAATCCAGAGCCAGTATCGCAGCCCAGGATTGTCTTCACCTTGCAAGCGGATGGTATGAGCAGAGGGCTCCTCGACTTGCAACTTACGAGTTCTCCAGAGACCGCAAGAGCATGTCCGTTCTTGTTGGAGATAAGCTAAACCAGAGACTTCTCGTGAAGGGTGCTCCAGAAGCTATCATTGATCGTTGCACCAGCACTCTTGTTGGAGCTAATGGAAAGAAGATCCCAATGACCAAGAGTCTTTCTGATCTTTTGCTTAAGGAGGTCGTCGAGTACGGAAACAGAGGTCTCCGAGTTATCGCTCTTGCAAGTCTCGAAAATGTTGCCTCTAATCCATTGTTAAAGAAAGCGAAAACAACCTCTGAGTACTCTCAGCTTGAGCAAAATCTCACTCTTATCGGACTGGTTGGCATGCTTGATCCTCCTCGCCCAGAGGTTGCCGCTTCTATCCGGAAATGCAAGGAAGCTGGTATCCGAGTCATTGTTATTACTGGTGACAACCGCAACACCGCTGAGACTATCTGTCGCCAGATTGGTGTTTTCGGAACTATGGAGGATCTGACCGGCAAGAGCTACACAGGTAGAGAGTTTGATGCTCTTAGTGATAGCGAGCAATTGGCAGCTGCTAAGAGAGCTTCCCTTTTCTCCCGTGTTGAGCCAAGTCACAAGTCGAAGCTTGTAGACCTCTTGCAGTCTGCTGGAGAGGTGGTCGCTATGACTGGTGATGGTGTCAACGATGCGCCTGCTTTGAAGAAGGCTGATATTGGTGTTGCTATGGGATCTGGAACTGATGTCTCTAAGCTCGCCTCCGATATGGTTCTCGCTGATGACAACTTTGCAACTATTGAGGTCGCCATTGAAGAAGGACGATCCATCTACAACAACACCCAGCAGTTTATTAGATACCTCATCTCCTCAAACATCGGAGAGGTTGTATCCATCTTTTTGACTGCAGCTGTTGGCATGCCCGAAGCTCTTATTCCTGTTCAACTCCTCTGGGTCAACCTTGTTACCGATGGTCTTCCAGCCACTGCCCTGTCATTCAACCCTCCGGACCATGATATCATGAAGAGATCACCAAGAAAGCGTGATGAGGCTCTCATCGGCGGTTGGTTGTTCTTCCGTTACATGGTTGTTGGTACCTACGTTGGCCTTGCAACTGTTGCTGGATATGCTTGGTGGTTCATGTACAATTCGGAAGGCCCTCAAATCTCCTTCTCGCAGCTGTCTCACTTCCATCGCTGCTCCACCCAATTCCCAGAGATTGGCTGCCAGATGTTCTCTGACGACATGGCCAAGTCAGCATCCACCGTGTCCTTGTCAATTTTGGTTGTCATTGAGATGCTGAACGCCATGAACGCTCTGTCCTCCAGCGAGTCGCTCCTGACTCTCCCGCTCTGGAAGAACATGATGTTGGTTTACGCCATCACATTGTCAATGGCTCTCCATTTCGCTCTCTTATATACTCCTTTCCTCCAAACCCTCTTTTCCATTCTTCCATTAAACATGAATGAATGGAAGGCAGTCCTTGTGATTAGTGCCCCAGTCATGTAAGTCTTCCGCGCTTCAAAACTTATGAAATGATAACATGCTAACCCGTCTCGCAGTTTCATTGACGAGGCCCTTAAGTTTGTAGAGAGACAGCTGTACATAGAGAACAACCCAGCACTAGAGAAGCCAAAGAAGGCGTAGGCCATCTCATCAACATATACGGCTGTACATTAGTAGATAGGGTAGATATTAGAACAAAATAAACTGTGCTTGACTTCTGTATTGTTCGTACTATCTGTTCTGGGGGTCCTTAGGCACTGTGTAGGCACTAAACAAGGAACTTGTAAAGTATTAATGTACCACACTTCGCATACCTCTCAATGGTCGTGACATGCTTGTATCTTTGTTTGATTCATTGCCCATTTTGCACCCATCACGCACCGTGATGCCAGATCTAATACTACACAAGACGAAAATCCGCCTATTTGCTCTGATCGTAATCTTTATTCTGCACCAACCACACCATCCACCTAATCTTGCCTTCCCTTCAATAATCTCTTGGTAACCTTGTCCTTCTCGATGATGTAAACGTGTGCTCCCCAACCTGACAGTGCATCTCTATCCACAGCATTAAGTAGCGCTTGGGAAACCGTCTCGAAGAGATCCTCTGGACCCTGGAATGGTCGTTAGCATTCCAATCTCAACACCACTGAAAGAAGATGGTCGTGTGACAGCAAGGATAGACGTACCAAATCCGGCTCCCAAAGACCCTCACAAGTACCAAACAACTGGTCACTGGCCGTTCCACTAACGATAAAGTCCTTTGCAAAGTCGATACATCCAATACTGTCAAAGCCACAGATAAACGGCTTCCCAGTCTTCTGATCAATACCAGCTACGACAGGCGAGACAAAGTAGGGACCAAAACGGCGTTCGTATAAACTCGACGAGACCAGGTTGGCCATGGTGGACGGGGAGATGTTGCGTTCCTCGCGCAGGCGGTACATATTGACCTTGTACCGGAAGAGATCAGACACCGTTGATACATCCGTCGCCAGCCCCGTCAGTCCTAGGTACACATCGCCGTAGTTGAAGATCTTGGGGAAGTTGTTCGACACTGTGAGGGATTGCAGGCCTAGGCGCAAATCGCATGCTATGGCTACGCAGTCCTTGCCGACCATTGCCACACAGGCACCACCATCTAGAAGCATGTTAGCAGAGGGCTCCAGCCATAGACCTGGGTCGTGGGAGCTGTACTGATGGAGAAGGGGGAGCTCTGGGTTGCTGGTTAGCTTGGCCTCCAGGCTGCTTAGAGGGACGAATCCATACCATTTTCTATCTACGGCACTCTAGATTATGTATTGTAACCTGGGGGACTGTTTTGATGTTGATCGAGGACTTTGAGAGAATGGCAGATGCGGTGGTTAGGAAGGGTTGTAGATTTGATGGTCTGGAGTGCTGGCCGGCCGTACCTCACTCACCTCTCTCTGTAAGGCTACACGGCTGTCGCGTCGAAGCTCCAAGCACAGACCACCATCGAACTGCCAGGCACCAAGGCTGGACATCATCTCTCCCGCTCCATCTGAATCGCAACAAGCAAGCTACTCTCGAACTTTCTGTGATTTTCTCTTCTGCAGTCTGTGATTGTGACCACTTCCATACTCCAAGAAAAGCTGTCCACTTTTTATCTTGTTCACTTCCTGTTCGAGTGGCGCTTCTTTGTGGTCCATTCTGCATATCGTCAACCCTCTCCGGACTATCAGGCCCCCGCCACAGCCTATTGCTACCTGACAAATTCCACAGAATCGAAGAGAATACCCAAGCATATTTTCCAACACAACGGTTCAAATACCCAGGCTTCTCAGAAGATTCTTCCATCACCAGGTTAAGGAATCTTGTGCTAGGCATTCTCCTGAAACGGTGTTAGAAGTGTGTCGGTCAATATGGCATCCCACGTTGTTGTTACGGACAGCACGTTCAAGAGAGCTCAGATCAAGGTAACGCCTGGGAAGTACATGACAGAGGTTCTTGAGGAAGCTTGCAAAAAGCTGGGACGGAATTCGACAAACTATGGCTTGAAGTAAGTCGCTATATCCTATTCGGAATGACCACGAGCTAACTATTCGGTAGGAATAATAGCAAGCAGATCGACCTGTCCCAGACTTTCCGGTTGACAGGTCTTAGTGCCGGTGCCAAGCTCGAACTTGTTGTTACATCTCGATCTCCATCTGTTGTATCTGTGGCTCTCCAATTACCAGAGTCACTAGCTGCAGGCGTTCCTGGGGGAAGGCTGGTCGATAAGGTCCCAAGTGATACTACGTTATGGCTCGTGCTGCGCAAATTCGAAACGGTTGGAGGAACGAATTTGAACATCACTGGTAGAGGAGTTGCGCAGACAGAGAATGGTGCTTCGGGAGCTGGACGGATATATTACGAAACCCCAGTTCTGAATCTCGCCGGCCGAGAGGTATCAACGTTCACGGATTTACAAAAGACACTTGGACAGTTCGGTGTCAGCGGCGGCAGCATTCTCTTACGGCTCACCTTCCGCAAGACGGATACACCACTAGAGGAAGCTATGGCCGAAATTCAACAGTACTTCAAGACATCAGACGAGCCTGCAGAAGAACCAGCACCGAGCTCGTCTGCAGAGTCTGCACCTACTCCAGCTCCAGAGGTAGAATCTGTTACCGAGGCCGTATCAAAGATTGCCACCCCATCTAGTGATGCACCGGAGTCGTCACCGACCAAATCAGTCACGCCAACCAAGCGCTCAGCACCAGAAGATGAGAGCAAATCGTCTGGCCCCCGGCCCATGACTGTTTTTGCAGCTCCTTCTGGAGATACACCCAAGGCTGCGCTTCAACCTCATAATGACATGGATTACGAGCCAACCGTTCAGCATGCAAAGCAACATCAAGAGGTGCTCAAGACTCATACCATGAATAAGCGATTGCCGTCTTATGCCGAACAACAGAAGCAAGAAGAAGAAAAGGCAGCAAGGCTCGCTAAGATCAACGAAGTCATTATTCAAGTCCGGTTTCCAGATCAGACACGAGTTGAGAACCGATACACGGCAACCGATACATGTTTGACACTCTACAACTCCATTGCAGCAGTACTTCGTGTAGATCAGCCTTTCAAGTTGGTCTCGTTTCAATTTGGAAAACCCGCAGCTATACCTAAGGACGAGAAGAAGTTGTTGATTCGAGATATAGGTCTGGGTGGAAGAGTACTGCTGAACTTCCTTTGGGAGGATGGTGTCAGTGAAGAGGTCCGAAAAGGAAAATGCCTCAAAGCGGAGTATATCCAGGAGGCAAAAGAGCTCCCTGTGCCTGTTGTTCAGACCATCGAGGAACCAGTCAGTCAGAGCCTTGACAAGGGTAAAGGCAAAGAGAGCGATAAGAAAGAGAATGGAGGCGAGAAGAAGAACAAGATGATGAACAAGATCCTGGCCGGTTTGTCAAAGAAATAATTGTGTATAAGGATCAAATCAACTTTGGAAGCATGGGCTTAGAAGGGGATATGGGGCGCTCTTTGTTGCATTAGCAAGTTTGGGAGAACAGGATTCATAGCGCGGAGTTTGAATAGTGGACGGAACCACGGAATGAAAATCATGGTTATTAATAAGAAAGTGTATGAGTTGCTCCAAATCTGTTTCTATTGTCTCAAGGTGCATGTATCACTTCGAAATTTGGTCCACAAGAAAACACCGTGGGTGAGTGGGTGAATGAGTCCATTGAGGTCGAGAATCCCCATGTTGATATTGGCTAGCTAACAAATCCATCTGTCAAGCCGGCATATCGAGCCCATTGGTATCATAGCATTGCATGCGAAAAAGATCCCATCCATTCATTGACGAGAACATTTCCCTTGTCTTTTCCCAATCATACAAACTCCATTCAAATCCACCCAAATTTTGTCTTTTTGCTTGCTCTCATCGCGGATCCCCTTTTTGTTCAAGCTGTCGCCATGAAACAAAGAGATTTAGTGACCAGCTCTTCTAGACTCGGCGATAACACGCTGGAGCTCGTCGACCTTGGCCTTAGCACGGCCGAAGGTACCAAGTCTCTTCTTGGCGAGCTTGCGGGCACGCTTGTCCTTGCTGTTGCGGAGGAGTTCGATAACACGGCGCTCGTATGGGGCAAGTCTGGATGGCACACGGTCGCATTAGCCATCTGATCCAACAGGAACAGCGAGGGGAAGACTTACCCGGAAACCTCCTTGACGATCTCGCGGACGAAAGCAGTGCGCTTGCTCAAGTGTCCCTTGGTGCGCGAGACACGGGGCTTGGTGACACGAGCCTCGGTTTTCTAGAATCAAAATCACATCATCAGCCCGGGGGGTCCATCTTCAAAGTTGCGGTTGGGAAATTGAAGATCCTCCAAGAGGTGAGACGGGGCTTGCAGATGCAGGTGGGTGGTGGTTCAACGTACGTGGCCCTTGTTGAGACCAACGGCCAAGCCGCTGCGTTCGGTTTGCTCCTTTGCCATTGTTGATGATGGGGAGGATGGTCGTTCGTGAAGTTGTCGATATCGAAGGAGAGGAGCTGGGGAAAAAAGTTCGCGATGGTGGTTTTCCAGAATTAGCTAATCGTGGGCGCTAGTGTGTGGATCACGTGTCATCGTTGTGGGCTCGGTTTGCCGAGATGTGGCTCAGTGCAGTGCAGTGCAGGACGGCTCAGGACCACCTTGTTGACTTCACCCGCTTGACCCGCCTTTCTCGTCTTCCTCCACGGCAGCTGGGACTGTCGCAACTAGAAAGGCCCGTTGCCGGTTACCACAACCCGTTGAGCGCAGCAAGCGATGCCTCGAAGAGCGTAGAAGGGTCTTACGTCAAAAAGGACCGTTTCTTCTCAGCCCCTTACTGAGTGCATGTGCTTCTCGTACTCGTCCGGACCGACTCTATTTTGGCACTGGGCTGAAGTGCCATCAACATAAGCATAGTCGAGAGTGGTGCCTGCTGTTGTCGAGAGGCTGTCGCTGCAGCTTGCCGACATACCTTACTGTGGTCTGCCTGCTGCGGTCTTCTCGTTGGTCCATCTGTTGCATAAGCGTACGAGGATAGGATCAACCTTGCTCGGGGCGAGAGTTGTGCGAACAGACACCCTTTCCAGAGGGACAAGGTCCTTTGAACGTCATTCCTGAATTATATTCGCGGATGGGACAGCCAGGTCGATGACGTTGTGTAGTCACTTGCTGGGTTTGTCTCGCCGCCGGTGGTGCGATTGGAAATGGATGTTTCTTTGCCGTGAGGCGTAGTCCACCGTCAATGTCATCCTTTACAGCTTTGCTGTCTTGCTCGGTACCCGCCCACGTTTGCAAACGACATCCGGTCTTTCCACCAACGCTCATTTGATTCGTGCAGAACGAAAAAGAAAGAGCCGTGCTCGTATTCCTCTGAGGCTGATCCTGACTGTCTGGGTTATTTGTGTGTTCGGAAATGGCTCTTTTGTAAGCCTCTTGGCTCCGTACTAAGGCAATGTCACGCATGTACCAGAGCAGTACACATGACATGCATGCAAGCAAGAAGCAGAGATCGTAATCCCTTAAGCATAAATACACTTCCTTTTCCCTCCATTCAAGTCTTCTCATTCATCCCAACTTTCCACTCCCTTACCAAATCTCCCATCCAATATCACAACCCGTAACCTACCAACCGTTACCATGAAGCTCACAACCACCGCCGTTGTCACCACCCTCCTCACACTCACAACGGCCCTCCCAGCCTCCTCCAAGCTGCCCACAACATTCAACATCCAAGGGTTCAGTCTTTTCAAGCCAGCCAGCGGAAACAGCAACCCACCCAGTATCTCCTTCAAATACTCGGATCCCACTACCAACGCGACATCCTCGTGCAATTTCTCAGGAAACACTACCGCCAACACCTTCTACCCGTGCACGAACCCTGCTGTCGGATTCGCATGGGATAGCAACCAGAGTACGCTGACCCTCCAAGAGAACATGTAAGTCAAGCTTCAGCCAGCTATGGTTCTCTCATCCCGGTACTAACTACCCTTGAAAAACAGTCCTCCAACTACCGTCATCTTCGGCGACCTAGGCATGGCCCTGAACTGCTACCCCATCGAACCACCCGTGCCAATGGGGTACGGAACGCTCTGCCAAACCGTTGGGGGCACACTGACGGGCCAATTCACTCGGGCCATTGCCCGTCGCTAAGCCCCACCGTACCGAGGGCTTCACCTCCACAACGTCTTCTTTCCTTTTTCCTAAAGCACGGAAGCGAGCAAAGCCCAGCGAGCTAAGACAGCGGGCGAGGGTGGAGAGCGGTGGACGAGTTTATTTTTAAAAAAAAAGTCGTAATGTCTGATGCAAATGGCGGAGTGGTGGTGTAGAGGGGGAAATGGACGTAAGGAGTTCGCACTTAATTCTTTTGGGAATGGGGGGGGTTTGAACGGGCGGCGTTTTCAGTTTTTTTCTTTGGGGAGTTTTCTTTCTTTTCTTCTTTTGCTTTTTCGGGGCCTTTGTTTGTCTTGCATGGATTGCATTGTGGATTTGACTCGGGCTAGGTCTAGAAAAATAATAAGGCTGGGGGAGGGGGGCTTCTTGCTGAGGGCATAGCATAGACTGCGTATCGTAGAATGATAATAGACGGCTATGGCGCATTGATCTGGCTCGCGTACTGGTGTTGATAGGCATGCATGCATAGCTTGCAGCCGATTGAGAATATCATAAAGCCTACATTCAAGGTAACCCCATCGGCATTCCTGTACGTGGTTATCTCTCCTTGCTGTAATGGGGGAACATCATGCCTAAACGCCTGCCCACATCATCTCTTGGTGCATTATGCATGTATTGACTTCGGAGCAGCTGGAATTGTCACTCCCTCTTCTCATTATACAGCTAAACATTTCTCGACGATGCGAGCAATCGCTTTTCATTCCCTGAACTCCTTCGCTGTGATTCCCAAAATGCAAAGCCGATATTCTTTCACTCGTCACTATCACTGTCCACAACCCGAAGCTGTTTTCTGCGACCGCCAGGTGCTCTCACAACGTCCTCTTCCTCCTCAGTCTCATCCGATACATGGTCATCTGATTCATGGCCATCCGAGTCCTGTATCCGGTCATTGGATATCGACTTGCTCGGCCTTTTCTTCGGGCTTATAAGCGCCGCCAAAGTATCGTCCCCGGTCTCATCGTCGTCTGAATCCTGGAATGGATTATTGACAGGCTTGCTCTGCTTCTTCGACCGGGCCTTGGGTTTTGGTGGTGCTTCGTCTCCAGAACTGCTACGCATCACCTCGATGGAAGCGGGATGATGTGACGTCTTCCTCGAAGAGCTGAACAGGTCGTTCAGATCCGGCATATCGTCGTCATTGGTCTCCTGTGTAGCAGTAAATTGCGTAGGCTCGAAGAATGGTCTCGTAGCATTGTGGATAACAGGCGAGGAAGCGGTTGTTTGAGTCGGAATTAGTCTGCTACTAGGGAGGTTTTCACTTCGCTCACTTGCGAGAAAGTCCTTCAGACTGCCAACATCGTCATCACTGCTTTCTTCGCCCGCCGTGTCAGTTGCACCGACACTTTCACCTTCATCCTCAATGTGGTTATAACCTTGGGTGTTTCGATTGGAGTGATTTCCTGGCATGCTGTCTTCGCTGTTATCATCGTCGTCTTCGTCGTCTAAGTCCGCAAGAACCGGAACTGCTTTCTTTCGCGGTCTAACAGCTGGTCTTTTGGCCGTTGCTACCTTTCTACTCCTTTTGCTGACCGCAGACTCTCTTACCTCGTCAACTAAAGCGGGAGCTTTTAGCCAACTCAAGTCGCTTGATTGATCATGTGAAAAGCGGTAGAGGGTGCCATTTGCTTCAGCAAGAGCCTTGAATAAAAGTACACATCTTTTAGTATGAGCACCATGAGGGACCTTCACAGTACGAGAAAGAGATCGCTGGCTCAAAGTCTGGGCAGTAACATCAGGCATGCCCACTTCTTGAATATCTGAGCCAGCAACAAAAAGATAGTTTCGTTGAAAATCCACTTCCGCGGAGGCATCCAGCAAAACAGACTCGAGTGGGGGAATTGGTGCTAACTGTGTCTTGGCAACTTCTTTCACTTTTCGAGTTACTCCGAAGTCAGTCAAGGAGCCGTCTGCTCCCCACTTTGAAGCAGTTCTAAAACCCGTCTCTACACCATCCGGCATGTGGAATTTCTTTGCCGGAGCCTTCGTAGCTGCTTTCCTGCCACGACGGCGAGGTTCAGGTAAAGATGTGTCTTGAGTGTTCTCCAGAGGGATATCAATGATACGTTTTTCAACCACTGGCGTAATGTCCCTGGGTACAATCCGACGCGACAGATCATGTCGGAAATTGAAGCGTGCGCCCGAGCTTATCATCTTTTGCATCTGCTCGTAGTTATCCTTGGCTTTGGCGAAAGACTCCTCCTCTTTACCGCGCATAAGCAGCAGAACAATTTTTCCAGCTCTCTTTCTCCCTGTTCGACCCATTCGCTGTAGCATTCGGATTGGCGAGGACGAAGCATCATAGCAGACAATTAGATCTACCTGACCAATATCTAGACCTTCTTCGCCGATCGATGTAGCCACAATCACGTTGAATGTTCCGAGTTTGAACTTGCCAATAGCCGCTTGTTGAGCATCCTGGTTCATTCCAGCCGAACGCTTGGAATCGGCCTGGCCAACGAAGACCGAAGCCCTGACCATCGGCCCATGTCTGTTCAGAACTCGAACAATCTCCTCGGCGCTATCTCGAAACTCGGCGAATACAATGACCCGGGTACTGGAAGGAGGAGCATCAGCTCCGAGTCTTCCTTCGCCGGCATCCATGAAATGGTTCAAAACAGTGTCGCAAAGATAGGTCAACTTCGGATGTCCCACGAAATCATCTCTGCTAATCCAGTGTTGGACATGATCCATCATCTTTTTGAAATCCGGACTATCGACTACCTGCTTCTTGTATTTGGATCCTGCCCCTTTGCTCTGTACCTCCTGTCGTAGCTCATTTACAGCAGAATAGAATGGCCCGATCCCATGGAAGTTGAGCATTTTGATTCCATGAGCTAAACTAGAGAGTATTGTGAATAGCCCGAAGGCCATACCTTTGACTCCTGCGTTGGCATTTCTAGCCGCTGGCGACTTCAACCAGTTCTTTTTCGCTTGTATTACGCCAAACGTCGTCAGGGCCATTGGATCTCTGTTATAGTAGGCATTCAGACCGCAGAGCTTATTGACCAATGGTTGAAGAGCTTTGGAATACAGATCTTTGATCATGACCATTTCATCAGACGGATCAAGTATGATCTGCTCGATATCACGATTATGGACATATTGCTGGATGTCGATAGAACTCTCTGTCCGAATTTCGACCTTGGAAATTTCCAAGCCATCTATAACCTCTTGTACAGCCTCTACGGAAGCGCCTGGTGTTGCCGTCAGCGCGAGAACGCGGAAACTCTTGTTGAACTGGCGCATAATCTTCACGATATTATTATAAGCGTAATTTCCAGTTGCACGATGTGCTTCGTCGACGACAAGAAGCACTATCTTCTTTGGATCGGCGTAGCCGTACTTGAGATCGTTTTCTAGCGTCTGGGGTGTCATGAAGAACACTCGTTTGTCAGCCCACTCTTCTGCTCGTAATGCTCTTCCTACTTCGCCAGTGAGCATAGCAGTAGTTGACCTTGGTATTGCAACTGTTTGAAAACATGCCTCCACTTGTTGAGCAACCAAGGGCTTGGTAGGAGCGACGAACACAATTTTTGCGTCTCGCGTCCAGCGAAAGAAGTTGAACATGATTGTAGCCGCAATGAAGGTCTTTCCCAGACCAGTAGGTAATGCAACAAGAAGATTATTGAAGAGTCCATTTTTGACAATGCTGTACTGATAGTCACGGATCTCGCCAAGATTTGTAGGATACACCCATGTCTTCAACTGTTCATGATCCAGGGCGTGATGTGTTGGTTCTTCCAGGGGGAGATCGACTCGGAAATTGTGTACTTTCCTGACCTGCGAAGCACTAATCTGGGCTTGCGAAGCACGGCCGCCGAATAATGTTGTCTGACGAAGGCCATTTTGCGGTGCTGCAAGCTGTTGCCGCGCAGTTTGCGTTGCAGGACCCGCACGGGTTCGAGTTGGAGAACTGAATACAGTAGGACGAACAGTGAGCTCTTCAAATTCGGGGGACGATAAAAATGCATCCGACGGTAAATCCTCAAGCTCCTTGGAGCAATCCTCCATGGATATGCCACTGGTTGTCCGCTGGAGAGACCTCGGTGGCACTGAACGCTCATCAGATCGATGAGGAGTTACTGTGAGGGGCAAAGGCTTTGGTGACGGTGACTTCGGCGGTCCTGGCCTTGCTATTTTGATAACAGGACCTCTTATTCTATAGGGGCTTGAATCTGGCATGGCCTCTGCCTGGGTTGCGCCGACGACTATCGCCTCAGGTATGTCACAACCCTGCTCGTTGATATGAATCTTATACCTTGGTTTCTTCTTTCTCTGATCCTCCTCTCCTGGCTCACCATCTTGCCCACCCTCTGCCGAGTTTCGAGATCGCCTTCTGCTTCTGGGCGGCCGTCCATCGTCAGTAATCTCGTCACTGTCGCTCGAGGGCGAAATTCGTCGTCGTTTCTTAGCCCGGGAAAGGGACGGGAGTTGTTGAGATGCTTGACTGTGAAGTTCAATCAAATCCTCGTCGAGTATATCGCCATATTCATCCCCATCACTTATTGACATGTTGGACCTGAGGCGTTCCCATACTGGTGCGTCCTTTGTGGTCAACAGTCGAGGTTCGCGTCCGAACGACGCGTGTTCGGGATTGCACGTGATCACGTGTTAATCATGTAAGGCTGTATGGCACCAGCTGTATATCCGGAACGATCGCCATGACTATTCATCAAAGACGGAAGGACAAATGTTCTGGATTTTAGTCATATGTCTAGGTATGACCAGGTTTGCGATTCGGAGAGCAGGGAACGGGCTAGAAATGTCTAGTATAGGAGCAACATTATTCATCTACTCCGTACTCCGTAGGTCGCCCGACTGCAATACCCACGACTGTTTGCTGAGACTTGATGTTTAGAGGAACCGCTCTTACACTTTCCACTCTCCTTAGCACTTAACCTTGCCCTTTGCCTCGGCCTCCGTCCATTCGTCCTAAGTCCCATAGCGACTGATGCTGTAGCATTATATAGGTCCCAAATGCATCACGTTAAGACGCTTCTGCTGACTCGGAGCAGGGATGAAAGGCCCGAAGCACGAACATCCTCATGCCAACCAAAAGCATTGGATCTTAGATCTCTGGTGATGCAGCCCGACTGATGTCTTCGAACTCAACGAGCGAGCTTGGGCTCAGTAAAGGGTGCTCATTGGTCGCTTATTGACCCGGGAGAACAAGACTCTCAGCTTGAGGGTTTGGTGAAAAGCATCTTGTATGGTGTGTGTCGACTAAGATTCGTCGAGCGGCAGATAAATGATCCGAACACAATGGCTTATATCTAGTCTTGGCGGCTGGATGATTAGCTTAAACACTCTTCCTGCAACCAAAGGGAGTTAGGCCAATGCGTCATCATGGATAATATCAACAAAGCGCGGAGCTGGGCCGCCCGATTCTTCCGCTGAATCATGCTGTCTGGCAAACGCACCCCCATATTGCGGCTGCCACTGTCTATTGCCAGCGGCGGAACAAACACAGGGAGGTAAGCAAGGCAATGTAAGCGACAGCCTGCCACGCTGTGCCCGTGAAGAAGGCATGGACGATTGCCCGGCTCAAGTACACCGGAGCGGCTGTGGCAACTTCCGTCGCAACGAGTTAGCGGGCATGACACATGTTACGCCAAACCTAAAATTCGGGGATGCTATCGAAAATGCTTTTGGCAGCCCCGTGGGTGCACATCAAGAACAGAAACAAACCCGGCGGAATCCAGGCGGACAGAAGAAACATGTTTGGTTTGGTTCCCGTGGAGGGCATACCACGGCGCACAAGTACCGGATCTCATTTAGGCCATCGTTCGGCAAGAGCTGCCCTTGGCCGCCCGTGCAAGCCTGGTCCCCGTAGGCCCCCATATATATCCTCGGGACCCGCTGCGGCGCTGGGATCTGAGTGGCTGCTTATCATCGCTACCAGTTGCCCTGACACCCCAGCCATCCTTGCACAGATTGGCGATACCCAGCCCAAGGTCAGTGGAAGCGAGCTGCCCGTGGCCTGGCTCTGAGGGCTTTGCCAAACTGCGTGCTCTTGGTGCCACTCGCCGTCCCCGGTTCGTTTTGGGGTTAACATCTTCAGGATAGATCGCATTGGAATGGGATGCCTGGAGACTTTTCCTCGTATCCTGGCGCTGTAAGGAAGGCTAGCAGGCTCTCCTAGCGACTCGGTGGCGTCTATCAGATCGCCTCAAATTGTCGTTCTCGGACTTGGTACCGGCCCAAGACCCCGTAGCCCCATCATCCAATGACTAGCAGCAACACAAGGATGATCCGATGGTACAAGATCACTGCACTGCCCATTCCCCCTCGCACCTCACTCAGACCTGTTCGTGCTGCTCCACTCGTAATGTCATCGAAGTGCTGTTCATACCCCAGTTCTCCTGAGTGTTAGTCCGGTCGAGGGCTGCTGGGAAACCCGACCTACTTTACGCCTCCCCGTCTGTACAACGACTATGAGCATCAACAACATCCTTGACCACTAATTCATTGTTTGGAAGATGTCTTTGACTGTTAAACATTTGAACTCCGACGCCTCCTTTCTCTTGTCCTTCGAACCAATATCAACCTTTCCACCCTCGCCCGGCCTGAAGCAGAAGGCATTCACTATAGTCCTCGATCCATGGCTCACCGGATCGTCGACAATATGGCATTCCAAGTTCTCGACTTCCACGCATAAAAAGCCATCTTGTGTATCTTCGCTGTCAGAGCTTCCAGAGCCCGACCTGGTCATCATCAGCCAGGACAAGACGGACCATTGTCACGCGCCAACGCTGAAGCAACTTCCCGCGAGTGGAGGGAAGACGATCATATTGGCAGAACCAGGAGCAGCGAAGACGATCCGTGGTTGGAAGTACTTTGACTCAAGCAAGGTCGTCACTCTTCCTCGATGGGAAAAGACCAAGAGTAAACGCAACTCTGCCATATATCGCATACCCGTTCCATCGCCCACACTCAATGGCACACCTGGAGAAGTGACCGTGACCTGGTTGACGCAGAAGCTAGATGTGACGGGGCTTCACAGTGCGGTAGGAATAACATACCGACCACCAGCAGCAACCAATGCGTTCGCCCAAATGCCACTGACACCACCGGCATCACCACAATCCTACCAATCTACCTTCTCACCATCCGTAGCTGATCGAGCCCTCTCGGTGATCTTCTCGCCCCACGGATGCGCATACAACATTCTCAAACCCTATGCCGAATCACACCTAGTATCCGAAGCCGCCTTGCCCCTCACCGCGCTGCTTCACTGCTTCGACCGCGTCACCAACCCATGGTACCTCGGCGGCAACATCTGCGCTGGCTTCCCGGGCGGGCTCGAGATTGCACAGAATCTCTGCGCCAAAACATGGATCAGTGCACACGATGGGGACAA
The DNA here is from genome assembly GCA_003369635.1 of Coleophoma crateriformis. Classification (NCBI taxonomy): domain Eukaryota; kingdom Fungi; phylum Ascomycota; class Leotiomycetes; order Helotiales; family Dermateaceae; genus Coleophoma; species Coleophoma crateriformis. Next base: position 1,056,180 of record PDLN01000016.1, on the reverse strand, counting down.
GCTCACCAAAGGATTTGCTGCCTCGAAGATTGTGACCGAGAAGTATGAGCGCGAGGATGTCGAGAGCGTCATCTCCCCTCGCAGCCCCGAGTTCCCGCACAGAAGACTCGGCACGGAAGCTGTGGTGTTGGATGTTGGGAGTGAGGTTCGCTTATCTCAGGCGATGACTTTTGGACCGGGAGATATGACGCCGGAATCATGAGGGGAGAAGGCGTGATGGTTTAATGGCCGCACGCAACGAAGCATCATTGTTGTTGGTTTTTGATTTTCGCAAGGGAGGGCTCGGGTGGCGTTTGATGGATATTCAGAAATGCATGGGAACATAGAACCAGTCGTGTATCAACAGATCAAGATCATTCATAGCAAGGGCGTCTAGCTAGTCTTAACAGGATAGCAGCAGAGGCAAGGATACCTAGAGTATAACTGTAATGCTAATTATGGCAATGAGGGGAAATATATACTTATATGATACTTTCATTTCATCGACAATCTCGTGCAGAGTACGCATAAAGTGATCTATCAGACTTGAAAAAGTCGGTTTACCAAATATGATACGGATTCTTGCCCTACTTCTTTCCACTCTTTAACATCATCTCCCGCATGGCTGCTCTAGCACTCCTACTCCCACCTAACTTCGGACCTTTCAACAGTTCCTCTTCGCCCTTCTTCCCCCCTGAACCACCCGGTGGAGGAGGAGCCGCCTTCTTCTTATGCCGCTGCGATACAGCATCCATAAACTCCCTCCTGAACTCTTCTGCAACCAGGTCGTCGGCTGCTTCGTCGCCATTGACTGCACGTTGTGGCTGAACAGGTTCGTCGTATATCTCTACTATATACCACAAAGAATGAAGTCAGTAAACAATAGGATTCTCTTTCCTTCTTTCTTTGCAGATGGGGCATGTAAAAGCCAGAAATAGGAGGAGCACTTACGGCGATTCTCCCTCAGTATATCCTCAACCAGCTTATCCCGCTTCACATCATCACTACCTCTTCTCTTCCGGCCCCTCCACGGCTTCCCGTCTCTCCCTAGTCTAACCTTTCCTTTCTTCACCTCTTCCTCCTCTATCTCCTCGCCATCTAACCTCCTTCGTGCCTTATCCGTGCGCTCCACATTTCTGCTCCTCGCCTCATCCCCAAGATCAATCTCCTGCAGCTTCCCTAGCGCAGCAGGTTGTCTTTGGACATCATCTGCTTGAAACCTTGACAGGGTGTTTGGCAGATTTGAGGACTGGCTTGATGCTGTTGTTGTTGTTGTCGTTGTCGTAGCATTCATTGAGGGAGAAGAGCGTTTAGCCAGTTGCGAATCTATATATGCCATCCTTCCATCGTCAGCCTCTGCAGAATATCCACTCATGCCTCCGCCTTCGCCCCACCTAGCTGCTTCCCTCTCATATAACTCCCAGAAAAGTGCATTGGAGGGTACCAAAGCTGTACTTGGAAAGCAGCACTTACATATGTTTGTTCACATCCCCAATCATCCCCGTCTGCGGCGCGAATTTCCTTACTTCTCCAGTCCTTGCAACCTCGTCTTCTTCAGCCTCTTCCCTAACCACCATCACCCCCTCTCCACCCATTCCAGCAGAAGTGGTCACACTCGCAGCAGCTCGAAACTCTACTCCGCCAACACGCGCCTTGTGCTGTTTTCGCAGTCGCAGGATCTCCGAGATGGGGACACGCGTGCCTTCTACATCTCCGTCACCTATGGAAGGGGCTTCGGAGGAGATCAGTTCGTCAAGGGTTTGTGCTGGGACCGCGGGTGTGGGGTTGCTTGAGGAATCTGGTGTGGTTGCATCTTCTGAAAGCGCGCGCGAGCGTTGCCGGTAGATCTTGCGCTTTTTGCTTGGTCGGAATAGGACAGTTTCGGGGTTCGAGGGGATTGCCGAAGTCGACATCTTTCTCGCGCTCGTGGGGGGTTATAAAATTGGTTGGTGGTAGTATCCTGAGAGGCGCGTGAGGTTGGGGTTGCTTGGAGATATGGGATGGTTTCGCGAGCTGGGGGTGGAGATCTTTGGCTTTAGCTTCGGGTGAGTGAGTGATAAGGCGCAGATTCTTATCTTGGTCCAGTAGCACTAGGGAAAAAAGAATTTCGCACAGAAGCTTCAATGACCCCACACGCAGTTTGCAACATTCCTTTCAGAAGTATGGAACTGTTCTATGGCTCGAACGAAATGTCCAAAAGTGAAGTATTAGTTGAACCTCAAGGCGATGAATCACGAGAATCGTTCTACAAAAAGAAGCTTTACAAGAAAAATGATTATATTGACTACTGGTATTATATACTCTTACCGTGAGCTGTAAAGACAGCTAGTTCGCCATTCCCAGGCCATTTCCGGCGCCATTGCCACCCACCTGCTGCTCTCCTTCAATACTGGTATATTCAGTAGTAGAAGCACTCATGCAACGGTAAACAGACACATTGATCAATTTATGGCCAAGGAACTTGCATCTACCCAATACCTGTTATGGCTTGCTGCGCGAAGTCGGTGAAAGACCGTTCTAAGTCCACAGGCACACAAGGGTATGTCGAAGTTTATGTAATCGGATTCTTGTTACTTGTGCAGCACCTATTCATGGCAGGACCAATTCGCACCCAAATAATGACAGGGTCCTATATTCAGTCCAGCCCACGAGCGTGGTACCAAGGCCTCGTTGACGTTGGTTAATGGACGAATAAACTCGTGTTTGTTAAGAACACATCCTATAATCAAGTCAGCCAACTGCATCGACCGACAAGATCCTCCAACCAGCACAAGAGGCACAACACAGCTGGTTCGTATATTATTTGTTTCAGAAGCCCAGTTTCTAAGCACCGCTGACGCCGCGAGCGGTTCTGCTGCATATGACGATACTGCTGAACCGCTGTGTATTTTGCAGACGTCGGCCTAATACGGCTCTTCCTAAAGATTATTGAGGGTCTTGGGATCTCATCATTGTATGGTTGTTGCTGTGCTGTGCCTCGCGTGTGATGGGAAGTATGAGAACAGGAGAATCTATAGCTTACATTATTTGCTGTCCCTTGGTATGCGTTGCAAGTTGTGGTTGTTGGTTGAAGGTTGAGTGACGGAGAGGAATCTTTGGAGCTCTCAAAATTTCGTGTAGTGGCAGATGCAGCTAGCGTAACCTAATTAGGACTAGCTCCATATTTGCTATCAGCCTCCTTGTGGCTTAACGACGGCTTGGTGTTGGTCGGTCCACCACTTTCAATATATACTATAGCTGTTTGCAAGATGTGAGCATTTTGTTCGCACTTGGTGTCTTAAAGTTCTTTCTGTCGCTCCTTCTCAAGCTACATATCTTGGCCATCTAATTCCAAAACCTTCGAGTGGAGATATACTGTTTCTAGAACTGTGTTTTGTCCGGAGAGTAAATGCGAGAACAGATGATCTAGACACACTTTCAGATCAAACCTTACAGAGTGCGTGTGTGCTCATTGTGTCGAGTTGATCTATCTTTATCAGCATTGGCTATCTGGGTTTTCCTTCTTGCAATCCCTTTCTTATCATTTCCAGCTTAACAATATAGTACGATACTTTACTTGCGTTCTTCCGTGTCAATTGGGGAAACGCCATGTCAGTACATCACGGAACTCATTGTACAAGGGTTCAAAGAGGCAAGGGTTATTCTTCATTATTATTATCTAACGCGAGAGTAAGGAAGGAAAAACATGAATACCAGACAGATTGACAATGCAGCAGAGCCAAGGGACAATTAATCTAGGAAATGACCCCAAATCGCGAGACCAAATCTATGACAGGTCGAGATTGACAAACTGCCACTCACAAGGTCACAATCGCCTTCCTCACAGACATGCCCTTCAAGTTCAGATTTATAGCCTCCTGCACGAACTCGAGGCCCTTTCCAACCACCAGTGGTTCTGGAGCTGGGACGAACTTCCCTTTCGCCAAAGCCTCTGGAAGGAAGTCTTGCCAAACCGCAGGGCCGACTTCACTCCTCATGAGATCAGTTCCAAAGACAAAATTTGTGCCGATGCCGTTTATCTTGCACCTGATCGCCTCAGATGCGCGAGATCTAACCATAGACAACCCGATTGGGAGCCATCCAATTGCACTTGTTGGGAACTCTTTGGGCAGATCAACACTGATCTTGGTGACGAACTTGTTGCCTTTTATGGCGCTGACTATCGCAAAACATGGGGTCGCAGATCCTTGGCCAATGGACATAGCGCCGGCAGACTCTCTGTTTTGGAAAGCCTTGATGATATCCTGGACAACTGTGGGACTACGATAATCGTACGCCTCGACTGCTCCAAGTCTTTTGACGTAGTCGAAATTCTTTGGAGAGGCTGTAGTGATTACCTCGTATCCTGCGGCAACGGCAAGTTGAATGGCGTTGCTGCCAACACTGGTGGACCCGCCCCATATAAGAACAGTCTTTCCGGTAGGTTTTGGTGACAGTGATGGGAATGACATTGCAAGGGCGTCCTTCATGAACAAACCACTTGCAGCAGTCGACACGCAGAGCGGGAAAACACAAGCGGCCTCGTAGGACATGGAACTTGGAATCGGCGACGCCAGGCTGGTTCTGAGGACTGTGTAGAGTTGAAAAGCTCCCTCGCTTGACTTTGCGACCTTTGGATCCATACCGACAGCGTTTCCGACGACACGATCGCCAACTTTGAAGCGGGTGACTCCTTTTCCAACCTCGACAACCTCACCGGCACTGTCGCTACCCAAGACGAAGGGGTGTTTAATCCATGAGAAAATCATACCGCCAGCGAGCTGTAGAATGCCATCGACCGGGTTCATCGCGATTGCGGCATTCTTGACGACTATCTCGTTTTCTCCGGGAGGTGTATAATCAGCGGACTTAACGTCGAGTGATTTGGCTGTCTTGGAGGAAAGCCATGCGGCTTGATTGGAAACCATCTTGATAGAGAGTGAAAACTAAGATTTCAGGTGTCTGAGAGTTTGCTGAAGTAGTAAAGTAAGAATATTATAATGACACTGGATTACTTTCGATGATGGAAGCTATAATTGAACTCGGGCAGAGGAGAAGCCAGTCCTTTATAGAAACTCAGACATAGTATAACCACCATTAGACATACGAATGAACACAAGGAGAGATTACAACTCCGTGCTCCATCACAAGAACAAAGTCAAAACATCCTAGATACCTGCATGACGCTGCGAATCCGAGCAAAAGCAGTTATCTTTGTCCACTTGAGATACCATTCATCCTCCTACTAACCTTTCCTAGCCGTGAAAAGCCGTAACAAGCAGCGGTGCGGCAAGACTCGAGCATCGTGGTGGTTGCGATATTCACACAACCCGATTCATCGGACTCAGCTGTCCGCTAAGCGAGCAGCCATGCCTCGGCGCGGAGGAATTATGTGCAGCACACAGCCACAGCCCCGGACTTCACCTTTCCACGATCGCGGAAGCTCAGCGGTGTTCTACAGATCGTAGGGCGGTTACTGCTGCTGGACCGGAGGGTTGGCATGATCGCCTCTCACATCTCGCATTCGTTTCACGGCCTTTTCTGGCTTTTCCACGCTGGGGCCAGGCGCGAACCGCCAAGAGGTGTCACAATCCATGAGGTCATTACCCTTCCTGCATCGTCTAAATCATTCAGTTCATTTGCGTTTATGCTGCTGCTGCATTGATGGATTTTTGGTTTCCCATGAGTTGTGGCGTTTCTCTTGTAGTTTTCTGTGCCTCAGTATTTGTTTCTCTCGTTAGCATGTCCAACCTTCCAGTGTTGAAATATTTCCCCCCCCCCCGGCGCAAGATAAGGTTCTCACTGCTGTTTCTATTTTTTTGCTCCTGTGAGAACCTACTTTGAAGCATAATGCAATCAAGTACGTCTTTCCAGGGTTATAGGTCCCGCCTTTTAAAGTTGATCAAAGATTCAAACAACTGCCTATCTATTTCTCCAACGAATAGGCCAAGATTTCCTTCGGAAAGATTACAAGGTACTTGGCATCAGGCTTTAATGTACTCTTTGTTCGAAGTTCCGCTAGATCAATAGAACCATGGACTTGAAGTTAAACTGTAGCCAAATACCTACATAATCACTTGGCTTAGATACCGACTTCATGGATCAAAGACGAAATGTTAAACACTCGTTAATGGTTATGGAAGTCTTCAGCTCTAGAAAAAGGGTTGTATTTTACTTCCAGTCGCGGGCCGAAGGTACAAACTGCTGCTGCCAAGTCCAAGGTACCGAATTGTGATGGCAAAGGTATCAGGTATCGTCACCCTGGCACCTACTGCATGTTTAAATGGTGGCGATTCTTTAACTTTTGTCTCTGTGCAACTCCGTAAGCCTGAGCTGGCTTTATATATTAGAACTTGAAATCCCCAATAGCTTCATACAAGTGTACAAACAACTCCTATGCATATATATGTGCACCTAAGAATTAGATATACTTTCCCAAACATCCTCCCCGGGCAGGATTTATACCAAATCTAAAGAGAAAATATGGTCTTATTCCATGGCTAATCTCGGAACCTCAGAAAAGGGCCGGTTCTCTTACAGATAGGATGAAATTCACAAGCACTTAGAAGTCTTCATGGCTTTACAATTCAATGAGGTGAATAACCGATCGGTTACCAATTTTAAATCGAAGTCCACATTGGACCGAATGCTTTTCTGTATCGCTCCCTTATATTGTTTGAGTTGGGTACGGGTATCTAGATTTTGAAATGACAAGACCCAGATTCGACATCTATAACTCAATCGAATATAGCGTTGATTGAAGTGATTGACTCTATATTCTATCAACCATTAAGGAACTCCATACCAACCCAAAGAGGTACATGCTCCTTAGAAAATCGACACATGGTTCAAGGACAAGGGCAGATCCGCGCTCTTCAAGACTCAAGGTTGACTAGATCTCTGTTCTGTGGACTCCGCCTATATACTACTTGCCTTTTGACTCTTTCGCAGAGTATTACGAGACCGCTCATTTCATCCTCATATCTGCTAAGAGTTCTCCGATCAAGATCGATACCCTGTGCCGCCGGTAATAGTTATCCTGAAGACGACGAGTATTGAAATGATAACTGCCAGAAGACTGAGCAGAAGTTCAGAGAAATTCCACAGCGTTCAGGTCTTGGACACAACGAGGGAAGGCGAGATCTAGACCTCCAGATTACAGAAGTTGAGAATAGAAATGATTCGAAATCTGAGACTTCTTGTAGGGTTAAGTCTTCAGGCCAGTAGAAACAGAAGGAGACATGTTCATCGATTACCCTTCTGGGCTAAGAAGCTGGGCGAAATGCTCTAAGCACAGAAAAGGAGACAGATTTGAGTATTGAAAAGCACGGAGAGTGATAAGGAGCAGTTCTTGGAGGTATTACAGAGCTGGCTGTCTTTACTTCATTTATCGGAAGTATCAATCAACATTAGTGATTTAAAAAGCTAGCCTTTTCAATGAATGCAGAGAACAAGGGTGCAAATGTAAGGCTCATTGGTCCGGAATCTGAAAAGCAAGGGAGCACAGAGATATTCGAGCCACGAGAGGAAAACGGCGTTCCTGTGTAGCCTTTCTACCAGAGGCAAATCAGAGGCAAGGATGACGACCTCGGACAATAAATGCCTCAATAGAGGAAGTTGCCAGCATCATTTAACTTTGACCTGTCCATATCGTTTACAAAGTGTATAAAATCATCGAAGAGCAATATTCGAGAACGGTTTCGGTGACAGGACAAGCGCTACACAAATTAGAGTTTCCCGCCTTATCCAAGATCTCTCAGAAGCAAACAATGGCAATCTGACAACGGAAACCCGGGATCTCTCGAAGCAATATTCCTCTGCCAGACTCACACTATTGCGATCAGCATCCGCAAACGGTCGACGCCCAAAAGCTTACCTTGCTTGCTATATCTTCGACAGAGACCTACAGAGGGTCTGGCCTTCAACGGCTCGTGTATCACCCCACATCCGTCCAGAGTCCATGATTCAGAGACCGACCTGATGATGAAAGCAATGAACAGATGTGCACATGTAGTCGCCCAACCTAATTTCCATATGGGCTTTCCGAGTCACATGCCCACCTACTCTCATGAATTCATCTCATCTCATCATCGAATGACAGGTTCTGGCCTCCAGTCCTCTGATATCCAGATCTCAAACTTATCTCATCTCTCCCCTCCCGATTCGTCCTGTCATCCGAAAGCAAAGGAACAAGCGATGAACACAAACCGGCATCCACGCACCCAAACAGGTAGGGCCATCAAACACCAACCGTCGCAAGAACCGCTGCGGTTCCTCTTTCCCCACACAACCGGGCGCAGTCCTGGATCGGTTCTAAATTGAAAAGCCGCGTTGGGGCTCGCATGGGTCGTCGAGTCCTTTGCAAGCCAGCCAGCAGGGTGAGGGAGAGGCGGACGAAACAGCGAAAAGGGCCATTCGTCGTAGGCGGGAGGTGATCGCGAGCCGCCCTCCCTCGCCTCGCTTACCCTCGCCACCACCCTGAGCCAAAATGGCGGAGATGATGCTGCTTCTGCTTCATCGTCTGATCGACAGAACGATCTTCTGGTCGTGCAGCGTGCCTCATCATCATGGGTGGCCAAGCCTCGATTGTTAATTTCGACGTCAATGCTATACACCACTCATTGTTTGTTAAGAGTTTACTGTTTAGTTTCCCACGCCTCGCTATCTCCAGACCCGTCTTGATGGATGTGCATGTGCTCGTACGTGTGAGACAAATGGGGATCGATTGGAGAGATTTGCTTTTGAGTTGATTAGACATTTACGGTTATTCAAGGCTCCGAGACTTGGTCTAAGGTTGGAGGTCACTGATGTCACAGGTATGTATTGCATTCGTAAAATGGAAAAAGCAAGCAAATGTGGTATATTCTTGCGCGTGTGATGTCTTCTGGTGTCTATATTGACGCAATTATCATGAATTCCGTTCCTCTCCCAACGAAGCCTTCGAGTCCTGTTTCCTGCAATCGTAAAAAGAGCGTAATATTGTCAAATTTGACAAAAGAATAAATGAATGTTGATGGAATCCTGCTCCCAGAATTCCCAACCGCCAGAATCAAGACATTGATATCTCCCAAATAACTCCACCGGCACCACTTTTCCCCTCTGAATCATCGTTAAAGGAGCGAAAGAAACGAAATTGTAATAAAAGATTGCCCAAGGGGGCAGTGAGGAAAGGTCGGTAAAATATATACAGCGAAAATCGTGAGAACCTGTCTCTGGATACCAGACTATATCCACATCGTTTGCATTGCTGGTTTCTGCTCTCCAAAAGTACTCAGGAAGAGGCCATGAATCTCGCTCATGTAGTCTTCGGCACGGAACTTGAACAAACCTCGCGAGATTAGGTATTGTTCCTCTGCATCGATGACTTGCATGTTCTCTTGAACACCAAACTCCTCAGCAAGTTCTGAAACTTGAGCAAGCTCGTTTCCAAAGGGGTGCTCCTCCTTTACTCCGGTCTCGATCTGTGCAGCGGAGAACAGGTTCACAGATGATCTTGTGGTATGGATACTGTTCTTCGCCGACGACAATTGGGTCATCGATCGCTTGCTGGATAGTGACATTGAGGACTTCTTTGTATGGCTGAGAGCTCGTTGTGGAATCTGAGGAACCTGGGGGATGGGAACAGCTTCCGTCGGTCGTTTCAAACCCTCGGCACTGAAATAGCAAGAAAGGTGGTTAGGTTCTGGTGTCGATGGTGAAGAACCAATGGAAGAGGTATCGGGCGAAGTTGGTGGTGTTGAAGATCTTGATCGAGAACGAAAGTCAGAGTCTTCCACAGAACTTCTGGTAGTAGCAGAGTTGGGAGCGCTCGGGTAGAGATCCGGGGCATTATATGTGAGCATGTTGGTGGTGGAGATGAGCTCCACTGGGGCCGAGATCTTATTCCTCTGGATAGCTCCAGCCGCAAATGACCGCTTGGTAGTCAAGCTCCGCTGGGGAGTTGGAGACGAGATATCCAAGGATTTCTTGTTGGCATGGCGCCTGGTAGTGAAAGCTCGAGAGAGAGACATTGTTTTCCGAATATGCTTAAAATGTTTCTTCGTTTCTGCAAAAGATTTCTCGTCCAGCTGCCCAGCTCTTATTCTCTGGGGCTACCAATATCTGGTAGGTGCAAGTGAGCTCCGACTTGTGATCGAATATCCGATTTGGTTAAGTCGCGGACCTAAAAAATTGGTACAGATGGAATCGGCGAGTGGTTTATTGGCTTGAGATCATCCGACCCAACAACGTTTTCGGATGACGGTAAATCTTGCTTCTAGGGGACGAATGGGCCTGGTCGACTCTAATGACTGCAGGCAATTGCAAACGGCCTCTCGTCCCTGGGGTGGACACTTCTCGATGTAGTTTCTTATAGAGAGAGCTTTGCGTGCTGGGCGCAAGATCGCAGTATGGTTATATAGATAATATGATATGTACGGAACAGAATATGCGTCGCCAGTGATTGACGGGAAATAGGGTGGTCTTTCTGGGAGATCAAATGCGTTGGGATACTCGAAAGTCGAATTAACTCAGGGCGACTGGTCGCAGTGTATAGAGAGTGTTGTGATTGTCGAATGAAGGAGGCTTCGAACAACCAGGTTCCAATTCAGGGAAGGGCAGATCAGTTGGCAGAAGGAATGAAGACGTCTCTCTCGATCGATCCGGCGATGGTGTGAAGATGTCGATTTGACGAAAGAGAGAGCGACAGACAGGAGGGAGGGAACGAAAGACAATTATTGCAAGCAGTCAGTGAGAGTTCTTGCATGCAAGTGACCAGCAAGAGCGAGGGCCCAGAGGAAGCAGGGTTCGCCCGCAGGGAAGGCTGCAGGGGACGACGGCCAGAAGGGGAATATCCCTGAAGAGGCAACGACCAGCGGCACAACTGACCCTAGCCCGCAAAAGCAAATCGGCTGGAGGGTAGTTGCCGGCGCTGGCTTTTTCTGGCCTGCTCGCCCTGCAGCGCGGGTGAGACCAGAGCAGCAAAGGACGGCCACGGCAGCTCGGTTGGGAGCTGCGAATCTACACCTCCCTAGAGCATCCTCATCGGCCCAATAGAGAAACAGACTTGGGGACGCCTTGGGAGATGCGAAGAAGCGCCGGTGCTACGGCGTCTCATGGGCTGCGCCGGCGCCTCTTGGGCTTCCCTCTGCACTTGCCTATCCTAGAGCGCGCGGGCCACGACGACCATCACCCCCCTCTGCGTTGTCCGTCCAGGACGCCCCTGTAGGCTCCGTGTGTTCTGGGGCGGGAGCTGTATGCCGTCATTGATTGGTTCGTCTGAAGTGTTTCGCATCGCAGATAAACAGCTCGGCGCCCGATCGAATCAGAGCCCCCCATCCCGTTCGCGCGCGACAGCTGGTGAGGACCCGATGACCCCATCTATAATTGCAGCGTACCAAACATCGTAGCCAGCACGGAGCACGTTAACCATGTTGCCCGGCACGAGCAGCGTAACGTGCGAATGGGAGCCTGTGGTCGGATCACCTTGACTGCAACCCAGCACGCTCGAGTCACGAGTGACCCCCTGGGCCAAGTCATCGGCTTACTCGTGGTTGAGGCTGCTGGCTGTCAAGGTTGTCGGGAGGCCATTCTCGATGGGTCTAATGACCAAATATGTCTGTAACGACGGCGGGCTTGCCTCGCCAAAGCCCACGCCAGCGAAGAAAGGGGGATGCGGAGCCGGAGTCTCATGGAGGTGGATTCATATCACGGGTTATATTTCTTTTCGCATTGTTCATATCTCCCTGGAGGCTCGCGGAGAAACTTGAAATGATTGCCGATCGCAGATTCATGCAAAGCGTCCTAAGTTTCCTCGCCAGCGCTGTAAACGAACCAGTCCGGCCCATGCACAGACGGCAGGCGGCGCATCACCATGCAAGCCACGCAAAAGTCGTGGAGAAGAACAAACATTTGCTGAAGCTATGCAGTCGCTTCCCGATCGGAGTATGAAGTATATGACGATACCAAGCTTTTCCGATTGGGCTATATTCTTGTTGAGACCAACATCTGTTGCTAGGGCTACACCGTAGTTCGATGTCTATGTCAGCATGCATCCAATCGCTTGCAATATGGAATTGATTCATGGGTGTGGTGATTCTTGATGCTGTATAAATCATATCTTGCCACCTCGAAACGAATGGGCTTTTGTTCTTTTACGAACAGTTCAATCTTCATCCATTGATTCCCAGCCCGTCTTGTCTTCGCCGTCTCCGTCTTCCTCTCCCTCGTCAGAATCGGACTCGCTGTCGTTTTCTACAACGCGTACCAATCTCTCCTTGACCTCTCCTTCAGTGGGTGCAACTCTGTTGGAGAATGCTCTTCTAACTGCCGCATTGGTGCTCCTGCAAAACATTAGCCTATGAATAACAACAAAAGACGCAGAACTTACGTATCCCAGATTTGCAGGGTGCCTTTGCTCCCAGCAACAGCCAGTCTAAAGCCAACCTCTTCATCTGGCGCAAAAGTGGTTGAGAAGACTTTTCCAACTTCCAGGTTTCTTGAGACCACCATGGTTGGTCCCGTGGGTTGTATGTTCCAAAGCTTGACGGTTTTGTCGGTTGATCCAGTGGCCATGAAGCCGGGAATGACCGGATTGATATCAAACGAAGAGATAGACTCATCATGTGCTTGAAGAATCCAGACTGGCTTAGAAGCGGCTGGATTTGAGGGTGCATTGCGTACATCATGGTAATGAATGATTCCATTTTCTGTTGAAATGTAGAAGAAGTTAGGATCGTGGGGATCCCACCTCACACTCTCTACATCACTTTCAACACCCCATCTTGGAGCCTTGCCATCCGGAGCTCGCATATCTGCTGCTACCACCGTCCTATCGTAACTTCCACTCAGTAGCACTGTGGATTCCTTGGGATGCCATGCAAGAGCGCAAACTTTATCAGTGTGATGTGTGTACGATTTGGCGCACTTTGTGGTGTTTAGGTCCCAGAGCTTTACTGTCTTGTCAGCAGAGGATGAAGCAAGCAGATTTCGGTGCGATTTGTTCGCAGCCAGAGCCAAGACTGCATCAACATGGTAATTATCGTTCGCCTTCTTTGACTTCTTGGTTTTCTTCTTCTTCTTGTCCTTGTCGGCGGCTCCCTCCCCTCCCTTGCCCAGAATGGCATTTGGATACATGCAATCGACCGTGTCAAGGTCCCAAATCTCAATATCAGGGTCGAATGTCCCGACAGCCACAAAGTTCGCTCTCGAGTCCTTTTCCGCATTCGTCTTTCCCACCGGCAGATCCAACCACTCTACGCATAAGGGTATAGCAGGAAGCATAATATCGTGATGGACATAAAGATTGTCGGAATCGTCTTCGTAGACATACACTTCGAGATGTGCTACTTCATCCTCAATCTTAGCAGCCAATACCATGTTGTCCGTGGCCAAAATCTGAAGCTCTTCTCGGTCGTCGTCGTCGTCGTCGTTTTCTTGCATCGTGATATAAGGATCATCAGCGTTTGAGTCGTGGTATGCGAGCGACTTGACATTTCCAAACATTCCCATACCCATCCCTACGCCCTCCTCTTTGTCTTTTTCCACATCGTCATCATAGTGCTCCAAATCATACTCTTTGAGATCATCGTCCTCATCACTAAACAGGCGGATTAGCCTTTGTAGCATGGCGCAATCATGGTGAATCTTACGCTTTTGACTTCAAGGTCTTGGATGCTGCTTCGTCGTCTGATCCTGCATCTTCGTCCATAGCTTCCGCACCCTTGCCGCCATCGTCGGCCTTCTGCGCATCTTCTAAATCTTCATTTGCATCGTCTAGCTGGAGCTTTGCGAGCTCGGCAATGCGCTTGAACTCCTCTTCATCGAAGGTATACTTGGTTGGAAAGGGGGCCGCAAATCCTCTGGGAACCCAGGTAGTTGCTGTTATCATAGACATGGCGTCTGATTTGTGATGGGCAATCTACAAAAGGAAAGTATGAACAAGGCGGGGAAAACTACAACTGTTCATGAACTTTTTTTTCTCGTGCTTATCGCGATAAGAATTAGCGCGCATTGGGGTTGGTACAGTATGTAGCGAAATTCGGAACGTCCATCACCACAGCAAATTGCCTAGACTTCCTTCTGGTAGCAACAACGATTATATCATCCCAAAAAAGGCCCTAGCAGTAGAAATGGCTCGAGATGAAGGGGAGGCGAGCCCAAAACGGCGGAAGCTGGACTTCAACCCTTTACGTTCGGACGACCGGTTTGCGATTCCATCTAAACCAATTCGAAATGGCACCTCTGGCTCTTCAACCGCGCGACTTCAAAGTCGCATGGGAAACGACTCCAGAGCCTCTACACCAAGATCACAGTCAAGATTCCCTTCCACCCCTCGTTCCACTGCCAAGCAACAAGAGTTCGATGGCCCCGAGCCGTTCGTGGATGAAGAGGCCTCAAATGCTCTTGATAGAGATTGGTATGCAGGCGATGAGAGTGGACACACCTTTGGAGATGACTCACACAACCCATTTGGAGCCTACGACAATTCATGGGCCGATCAACAGAGAGAGGCAGCTTTGGTAGAGAAGAAGACTGGAAAACGAATGAGTGCACGCGCGACGCAGAAGCAGAAGGATGTCGATGCCTGGGAAACGAATCGAATGCTCACTTCTGGGGTGGCGCAAAGGAGAGATTTCGGGGATGACTTTGAAGATGACGAGGAGTCGACTCGGGTCCATCTCCTGATTCATGACCTTAAACCCCCTTTCTTGGATGGCAGGACAGTCTTTTCTAAACAATTAGAGCCGGTGCCTGCTGTGCGAGACTCTCAGAGTGATATGGCAGTATTCAGTCGTAAAGGCAGTAAGGTTGTCAAAGAGAGGCGTCAACAAAAGGAACGACAAAAACAAGCGCAGGAAGCGACCAACATGGCAGGAACAGCTCTTGGAAACCTCATGGGCGTTAAAGAAGATGAAGGAGACAGTGCAGCGGCGGTGCCTGGCGAAGAAGAGCAGAATAGTAACAGCAAGTTCGGTCATCATCTCAAGAAGAATCAAGGGGCTAGTAACTTCAGTCAAAGCAAGACTTTAAAGGAACAAAGAGAGTTTCTACCAGCATTCGCTGTCCGAGAAGACTTGCTCAGAGTGATTCGAGACAATCAAGTAGTCATCGTTGTCGGTGAGACAGGGTCGGGCAAGACCACCCAACTCACTCAATTTCTTTATGAAGATGGTTATGCTGGAATCGGTCTCATTGGCTGTACACAGCCTCGCAGAGTAGCCGCAATGAGTGTTGCCAAACGAGTTGCAGAGGAGATGGAGTGCGACTTGGGAAGCACAGTTGGCTATGCCATTCGATTTGAAGACTGCACCAGCAAAGATACGCGCATCAAGTACATGACAGATGGTGTCTTGCTACGAGAATCGCTCAACGAACCAGACCTGGACCGGTACTCCTGTGTTATCATGGACGAGGCGCACGAAAGAGCGCTGAACACCGATCTCCTCATGGGACTATTCAAGAAGGTCCTTGCTCGCAGACGAGACCTGAAATTGATTGTCACTTCAGCTACCATGAACTCGAAGCGTTTCTCTGACTTCTATGGAGGGGCTCCTGAATTTTTTATTCCAGGAAGGACGTTCCCAGTCGATATCATGTATCACCGCTCACCTGTTGAAGATTATGTTGACCAAGCTGTGCAACAGGTCCTCTCTATCCATGTGTCTATGGGAGCTGGTGATATCCTCGTCTTCATGACAGGACAAGAGGATATTGAGTGCACTTGCGAGCTGGTACAAGAACGTCTCAACGCACTTAATAATCCTCCTAAGCTTAGCATTCTACCAATTTACAGTCAGATGCCGGCCGATTTGCAGGCAAAGATCTTCGACAAGGCAGCACCAGGTGTACGTAAAGTCATTGTGGCCACTAATATTGCCGAAACATCCTTGACAGTGGACGGTATCATGTACGTGGTAGACGCTGGATATTCCAAGCTCAAGGTCTACAATCCGAGGATGGGAATGGACACTTTGCAAATCACGCCCATTTCACAAGCCAACGCCTCTCAGAGAGCAGGTCGTGCAGGACGAACGGGACCTGGAAAGGCCTTCCACTTGTTCACCGAGGCCGCTTTCAAAGACGAGCTTTACATCCAGACCATTCCTGAGATTCAGCGAACAAATCTGAGTAATACTGTCCTGTTACTGAAATCACTCGGCGTCAAAGACCTGTTGGATTTCGATTTCATGGATCCGCCACCACAAGACACAATCACCACTTCGCTCTTCGATTTATGGGCTTTGGGAGCCTTGGACAATATTGGAGAGCTTACCGAAATTGGCAGGAAAATGACAGCATATCCAATGGACCCGTCTCTTTCGAAGATGCTAATCACTTCCGAAGAATATGGTTGCAGCGAGGAAATGCTCACCATTGTCTCGATGCTTTCTGTTCCCAGCGTATTCTACCGACCAAAAGAACGTCAGGAGGAATCAGATGCAGCTAGAGAGAAGTTCTTCGTACCGGAGTCCGACCACTTGACGTATCTCCACGTCTACTCTCAATGGAAGTCTAACGGTTACTCCGACGCATGGTGTACCAAGCACTTCTTGCACCCGAAGTCCTTGCGTCGGGCAAAAGAAATCAGAGAGCAACTGCTAGGCATCATGGAAATGCAGAAGACGTCCATGATCAGCTGTGGAACTGATTGGGATGTTATCCGAAAATGTATCTGCTCTGGATACTACCACCAAGCAGCAAAAGTCAAGGGCATCGGAGAATACTACAACCTGCGAACTAGTGTCACCGTGCAGCTTCACCCGACAAGTGCTCTCTATGGTCTTGGGTATCTGCCGGACTATGTAGTGTATCACGAACTGATTCTCACGTCCAAGGAATATATGTCCACCGTGACTTCGGTGGATCCTCACTGGTTGGCCGAGCTCGGGGGTGTTTTCTTCTCGGTGAAGGAGAAGGGTTACTCGGCAAGAGAAAAGCGAGTGACGGAGGTTGAGTTCAATCGCAAGATGGAGATTGAGGCAAAGATGGCGGAAGACAAGTTGCGCGAGCAGAAGAGATTGGAGAGCGAGGAAGCGAAGTTGACTAAGAAGCCGGCGGCTTCAGCGGTGAAGAAGGTTGCATCGCATGGCGCGGTCAAGAGGCCCATTGCCAGGAGGGCAGGACGTGGCTTTTGAATTATGTATAGCGAGTAAACACCTGCAAAGAAGAGGTTGAACCAGTTGATGAGCACGTTTCAGGTGCACTTGCGTCGAAGCTTCAACTGCTGCCGCGGTCCTCCACGTGCATTACTCACATAATCTTATCATTATTGCCCTTGGCCAAGCTAACCTGGTTCGAGGATTGCCAGGTGCCCGCAACATAGTGCCTCCGACACGACCGCCGGCTGCTCAAGCTATAGCTGTTTTGCCTGAGACTGAACTGGCAGAGCTCCGGGCCCCCTGAACCGAGCTGAGGCGGAGCGCTCGTGTCATGTGATGGGGAGCACTGACACATGGGCGACGTTACTGTTCCGGCGAAAAGGAACAGGAATCTATATTTGAGGAATTCGATCTAGCCCTCTGCCCCCAGCAGAAGCACAGCAACCATGCCGCATAGACCGATGGTGTGTGCAGGCTTCGAATCTATCGACAGAAGCGGTGGACAGAGCTTTCCAGCTTTCCTGAAGGGATTGCCGAAGATTGTTTCTGGCAGCGCTGCTATTGGCTGCGGTCGCCCCCCTCCTGTTATTTGGGCATGAATCAGTCAGTGTACTCGTACTGGTACTTTGCGCTGCTCCTTCCTCTTCCCTACCCTACCTCGCCTTTACCTGACCACCGAGAATTCACTTTCTCCTGAGCTGTTGTTGGTCTTTGAGCGCTGGACGAGACATAGCATTTATTATTGTTGCTGTCGCTCTCTCACTTCCTCAGACAATCCACATTCTTATCTCAATCCACCTACCTGAGCTACCCAAAGCTTCGCTGCTGCACTCGCAAGCTGGAACCCCGCCTCTGATAGAGGTCGACACATAGCTCCGACACAAAGCTGTTGCATGAAACAGGAAGGATAGCTTTCCTTACCTTTAATTGCAGCTCTTGCAACTCCCACTTTTTGCAGCTTGTGTAGAATTGAATCACGCCAGCTGCTCTCTTCCAACCTCCTGACCAGGGAAGAGATGAAGAGCTTTGCGATCTTTATCGCAAGTCGTATCTAATCTCCAAACACCCGAAAACTTCGCGGGGTGATTTATCGCTCAACAACCATGCCACCAGGACGGAGTTCATTGACGTCCTCCTTCTCGGTGACGGACTCAAACAATGAAGTTGTTTGTCCCTTGAGGAATCTTGATGGCTCAAGCTGTCGGAAACGATGCCTCGGCGTGAGTGCTCTACTCTGCTGTGTTTTGCTATACCCCTCTTTCAAGCTCTTCCTTGTCTTTTGCTTCGGTGCAGTCATGGTAACGGACAATGTTTGGATTGACAGGAAAAACGCTATCGATCGATACAAGAGCATATCAGGAGAGCGCATCCTGATCACTATCTTCCCAAACTCCCAGCGACCGAGGAGAGTTTCCAGCTCATGATTAATAGTCCACCCAATACTGACAGACTTGCCCCAACAAGCTCCAACATCACTCCGCATGGTTGGTCCAAGTCTTCCAATCCATCTGCGCTGTTATGCTAATGATTTACCAGGCTTTGGTAACGAGCGACAAAGCCTTTATGGCGATGACTCGAGTACTCCTAACACCCCTCGAAACCTCGACGAATATACGTCCAATTCCATGCTGCCAGCCGCTAATGCTGCTGCTGCTCTCGCACAGCTCCACAACCACAAACTCGATTCAGGTTGGGATTCAGGAGAAGTAAACCTCACAGCTGGTAGAGGTAGCTCAGGGCTAACTCGCTCGCAGGATTGGATGTCCGACACAGAAGCTCACAAACAGAAGATGCGGTCGTCGATAGAGCTCCCACCTATTCATGCAAATCTTGACCCTACAAGCGAGCCATACTCTCATCTCAATGCAATGCGCCGCAGAGAGCTGCTGCCTTCAATCCTGTCCACATCTCCACCCGGGCGTTCTTCTACTCTTCCACCTATACAGAGACATCCCAGTGTCAATCGTCCTCGGAAACAATCGCTGTCTAAACGAGCACGAGAGCCGCAACATAGAAGACAGAAGTCCCGAGAACATGCGGCCCATTTGAGGAGAATAAGTTACGATCGAAAGGCCTATTCCGCTGAGCCATCCAGTGCACTGTCCGCCGCATATGGCAAGCGATGGGAAGATCTTATCGATGCAGCAACTTCGGCGACGGAAGACGTCAATGATGACAGAACTCCAGTAAGTCTTCATAAATCACAATTGAACGATAGCTAATGGACTAGGTGCCACCTTCTCCTATCTCCGTTAATAGAGCTTCCCTTCCTCCGTTTTCTGCTTCACAGTCACAGTTCCATGGCTATCAAGCCTCTCCTCTCCAGCAAGCTCTGACCCCACCTTCAAATCTCCCAGACGGTCCTGATCCATTTCCCTCGGTAGAGAGTGGGGAGTCTGGTGACAACTTTCATATTGAGTCTCGGGGACTTTCAGATTCTTCTCCATCATTCTCATCCACCAACATTCAAATTTACTGTGCTGCGTGTCAAGGCATCTCTTTGTTGAAAGAATCATATGCTTGTACAGAATGTATATGCGGCATTTGTCAGGCGTGCGTTGACATCTTAATGGCTGAACATGGAGCCAGGAGGAAGTGTCCTCGTTGCGCCACCATTGGCGGGAAGTTCAAGCCCTTTCAACTGGATATTAGATAAAAGGCCTGCTTCTTTCCCTTATCGATCGTTTGTTAGTTTTTCTGGAGTCTTTATGGGATCGGTGGATGGGTCATAGACGGGGTGGGGCGCAATTGTGGCATGCAAGGTAGTCGGCGTTTTCTCTTAAGGCAATGTTCCAATCTGGCTGTCGTTTCTCTACTTTATTTGGGTAATTGGGAGGAGGCATCTGTTTCTTATTTGGGTCGTGCAACGGAACCGGTTGTTTTTGAATCATTCATGGGATTAGGGATTTGCTTTGGCTGGCCATATTTAGAGCCATATTACAAGACAGAACTGGACAACGTCTAGCTAAGCAAACGAAAGAGATCAGTTTGTGACCTTCTGTCACTCGAACTCTGACGTGACTATGTCAAGCGAGATGAAGGTTGGTTTGACGGAGATGTAGCATTCCCCCTGGAGGTTATTTCTAGACAGCGCCTTCAGCTTGGTTGTAAGTGCCAGATATTTGGATGCCTCAATCAAGTCAGGTGAGCTCTACCGTGGCCAAATCTTTCATGGTGTGAATTGGGTATGGATCTTATGCATCATTTCGTTGCAACAGCACATCAAGTGTGTTCCCACCTTAAGCAATATCACTCAACCAAGGCAAGCCCAACTTTTTCATCTCCACCGCAAGCTGAAAGAGATAGTCCAGGCTCTCCGCCTGGGTCTTGGCCTTGGCCACCGTATCGCCCCAGACATAAATGCCATGCCGGCGCACCAATACCGCATACGCATCGGGCCACTGCTCCATGGCCTCCTCCAAAGACTCCGTCAAGTCCTCCTCAAAGGGCGTGTTCTCGATCACCGGGATCCTCAGGGTATCATGGTACCCCAGATTGCCCACCTTCCCCATGCCCTTTCCAAAGCCCTTGATCTGCTCGATATTGTTGATCTCGAAGACGCGGTTGCTGGGCGCGGGCAGGGCTTCGAGCAGGAGGGTGACCAGAACGGCCCATTGTGAGTGCGTGTGGATGCAGCAGGATGCGTTGCGCTTCGTGAAGGCGGCGATGAATAGCGGCGTGCATTGGGAGGGCTTGTAGACGGCGGGCGCGCGCACGTAGATGCGTTGCTTGGGGTCGACTTGTTCGGATAGCTTCAGGACGTAGATGTCTTCCGGGCGCATCAGTTCTTTCTGCACGCCCGACGGTGCGAGGTAGACGAGATCGCTGCAGGCGAGCAAAGGGAGATGTTAGTCTTGCTTGGGCTGGACCAGGTTGTCCGTCGGCCTGGGAGCCGCCTGGTGGGTTGGTGGTGGTTTACTCATCGCGGATCGAGGTTCCTCCTCCGGTTCCTGTTACCCAGCCTACAAAAGCGGTTAGCATTTCCTGTCCCAGGCTTCCGGGGACTACGAGGGGGGATACCTAGATACCAGAACTTCTTGCATAGTTCGGGGATCAGATTGGCGGGGTGTTGGCTGTCCTCAGAGCGGATCAGATGGTCATTGTTCTCGGTGGCTGTCGCCTTCTCGGGGTTGGTCGCCATCTTGTTTTTGAGCTTGAGCAGTTGGAGGGCGGAGAGAGACAGGTAAACACTGGTCAGATTCCACACGGACACAGAGCGAGATTGAACAGTCCCTAAACACGCCTGAAAATGCCAGACCGCAGAGGCACCCTCCCAGTACTTGTAAAGCGAAGGGTAGTGGGGTCTGGCGGTCCATGTCCCTCTCGCACGTCAACGAGACAATTTCCCCCGCGCCGCGCACCCTCGGCGGACGGACCAAAAGATTGATTGCTGCTTAGGTTTAAGGTTCTGCCACCGATGCTCGCTTACTGCGAGGCGGCGCAAAGGTCCAACGTGGCATTTTGGTAGGACTGGACAGGGCTGGCCGGGGTGATCGGATGATGATCAGGAAGACAGGAGCTGCAAAGACTGGATCTATGGAAGAGGACGGAAGAGAAGGAAAGTGGAGATAGGGACTCGGGCATGGAAGCGTGCTGTACCGTGCTGCGGTGTCAATAGCGAAGAGCTTAGTTTGGTCCCTCGTCGATAGTGGCAGTCAGCCTATGGTACAAGAAGATTAAGGGCAGTGTACCGCGGACCAGACAGGAAGGTGTGGCAGGCAGGGGAGATGAGGAATCGAGGCAATCAATAGCACGACGCTCCAGAGACGGAGTGGGAATGGCTCGTTGATGCTGTAGAACACCTTCGAAGGCCGTCGATCCTCGCTGCCCTCTTCGTTGCGCAACAAAACAGCTGCCACCAATACCGATGGGCCCCTCCCCCGTGCATGCTCGGCCTATCACTCTCCGCCTGTGCTATCTCCCCTGCTCCTGCGCCAGAGCTCTCGTGCTTAAACTTCCACGCTGTCCTTTAGCTTTCAACACAGCTATTTGAAGTCAAGTCAACTTCACCACCCCCCCGACTTCGTCTTTCTCCTCATCCATCGCGCTGCTCTGGGAGCTACTATCGAGTTTCTTCTTTATCCCCTCCATCAATTGGTTGTTTGACTGATTGTTCTACCGATCGTATCTTTCTTTGCTTGCCGTTTCTTCATCATGCGTTTCTCCACGGCTACCGCAGTTTCTGCTGTGGCTCTCCTCGCCGGCCACGCACATGCTGATGCTCAGAGTGTTCTGAGTGAGGCCTCCTCCTCGGTCAGCTCTGCTGTCGAGAGCACCAGCACTGGTCTCCCTCCGCTCCCAACCTTCACTGTAAGTATACGTATTCCCTGGACAGCTTCGCGTCGGGCAGCTCGCTAATCAACTGTTTATGGGCAGCCTACCACCATCAAGGCCGACTTCCTCGAGCAGTTTACCGACGACTGGGAGACCCGATGGAAGCCATCTCACGCCAAGAAGGACACCAAGGGTGCTGACAAGGAGGATGAGGAATGGGCCTATGTTGGAGAGTGGGCTGTTGAGGAGCCAACTGTCTACAAGGGAATGGAAGGTGACAAGGGCTTGGTCGTAAAGAACGCCGCTGCTCACCACGCCATCTCTGCAAAGTTCCCTAAGAAGATTGACAACAAGGGTAAGACCTTGGTTGTGCAATATGAAGTTAAGCTTCAGAGTAAGTCCGGTGCAAATTCCAGCTCCCAGCCCTAGACTAATGGTTGCAGATGGTCTCGAGTGTGGTGGTGCTTACTTGAAGCTCCTTCGTGACAACAAGGCTCTCCACCAGGAGGAGTTCTCTAACGTCTCCCCATATGTCATCATGTTCGGTCCTGACAAGTGCGGAACCACCAACAAGGTCCACTTCATTGTCAACCACAAGAACCCCAAGACCGGCAAGTACGAGGAGAAGCACCTCGCCAGTGCCCCAGCAGCTCGTATCGTCAAGACTACCGAGCTCTACACCTTGATTGTCCACCCCAACAGCACCTTCGTCATCAAGTTGAACAACGAGCAAGTCAAGGAGGGTAGCCTTTTGGAGGATTTCTCCCCAGCTTTCAACCCCGAGAAGGAGATCGATGATGTCAAGGACACCAAGCCAGCCACCTGGGTTGATGAGGCCCGTATTACCGATCCAGAGGCCAAGAAGCCAGAGGACTGGGACGAGGAGGCTCCATTTGAGATTGTCGATGAGGCCGCCACCATGCCAGAGGATTGGCTCGAGAACGAACCCCTTACCATTCCTGACCCAGAAGCTGAGAAGCCTGAGGACTGGGATGATGAGGAGGACGGAGACTGGGTTGCCCCAACGGTTCCTAACCCCAAGTGTAACGATGCTTCTGGCTGTGGAAAATGGGAGAAGCCAATGATCAAGAACCCAGCCTACAAGGGCAAGTGGATCCCACCTTTGATTGACAATCCAGCCTACAAGGGTGTCTGGGCTCCTCGCAAGATCAAGAACCCAGACTACTACGAGGACAAGACCCCAGCCAACTTTGAGCCTATGGGAGCCGTAAGTTTCCCTGGTCGGATGGTGTTCCATGCAAAATACTAATGTCTTACAGATTGGATTCGAGATCTGGACCATGCAAAACAACATCCTTTTCGACAACATCTACATTGGCCACTCTGTTGAGGATGCCGCTAAGCTTGCCGAGGAAACCTTCATGGAGAAGCACCCCATTGAGCAACTGATCGAGCTCGAGGAGAAGCCAAAGGCAGCTGACAAGCCCAAGTCCCCAAGCGACCTGGTCTTCTTGGATGACCCAGTCCACTATGTTAAGGAGAAGCTCGACCTTTTCTTCACCATCGCTCAGAATGACCCTATCCAGGCTATCAAGTTCGTTCCTGAGGCCGCTGGTGGTCTTGCCGCCGTTGCTGTTACTATCCTTGCCATCATTGTCGGTCTCGTCTCCATGGCAGGCAGCTCCCCAGCTCCAGCTGTCAAGAAGGCAGCTGAGAACGCCAAGGCTTCCGCTGCTAGTGCTAAGGAGAAGGTCACCGAGGCCGTTGCATCCGGAGCCGACGCTGCTAAGGCTGAGGTGAACAAGCGCAACACCCGAAGCTCATCATGAACTGGTAAAAGGTGATGGATTATAGCCGGGTGAATTGGAGAGGACGCATGTTTGAGTAAAGAAGAACGCTATGGGCGCGTTTGCATTTCACACCATTCAAGGTTGGTAAGTGGAAGAGTAATATAGCAAAGGTATCTGTTAGGCGCACAAAATCTTGAAAAATAAGTCTTCCACATCGTCTGGTATTGTTATTCTGAGCCTACACGTGATGAAATACATGGTCCACTTCTGTCCTGAGATGTGAATCCAAAGTGTCGATGGGTCATTAGACCTCGCGCTTAATCTCCATCCCATCCGTCTCCTTAGACGACCATCTTGCGAGACCACGAGCCACGAGCCGCCCATCATGGCTACGCCATCCGATCTGTCAAACCAACAATGGACCTCCAATCTGACGGGCACCTCCTCTCTTTCCCTACGCACCGTCCCCCTCTCCCTCCCCTCCTGCCTCGGCCCCAACGAGGTCCTCGTCAAAATCCACTCCGTCTCGCTCAACTTCAAGGACGCCGAGACGGTCAACGGCCAGTTCAACCACCACAAGTCCATCTCCCTGCCCGAGGAGATCATCCCGTGCTCGGACGCGGCCGGCTCGATCTTTCGCATCGGGGCGAAGGTCACTCGGTGGCAGGTGGGCGATCGGGTCATGAGTGTCGGCGTGCCGGACTTTTGGTCAGGCGTGCTCACTGAGGAGCTGCTGCGTGGTGGGATTGGGGCGAGTGGGAAAGGTGGGTTGTTGCTCTCGCTCTTCTTTTTCTTTCTCTCTCTTTTTCTGGGTTGGGGAGTTTGTTTTCTCTTTACGGGTTTGGGCTTGGAGCGGCGCTTTTGCTCGGGGGTTCTCCTTACCTTCCTGCAGGGTTGGTGGGGTGTGTAGGGGATGAGGAGGTTTCTTGAGATTCAGTCATGTCAAAATGCACTTGTTCCTTTGTGTTTGGATTCGATTCGAGAGCAATGCCGTTGGAGGAGGCGTGGAGTCAGCTGGGGAGACAGCGAGCATACGCTGACTTGACCTACTATATGTAACAGGCGTTTTGTGCCAGTACCGAGTCTTCAAGGACTATGCACTCGTGCCTACGCCGGCTTATATGAGTGATGATGAGGCTTGTACTCTGCAAGTTGCGGGGACGTGAGTACCTGCATTCTCTTGTCCTATCGGTACTTGGCTCGCTTGATTTAACGGACGTATACTGACTCCGTGTGGTGGGAGTGCAGCACGGCTTGGATGGCCATGAATGGCTTGAGACCTCTCGGGCACCCGGGTGGCCAACGCGAGACGGTCCTTCTTCAAGGCACTGGCGGAGTGTCGATGCAGGGCCTTTTGATCGCCAAAGCGAGTGGTGCTGAAGGTATGTGCTCTCCTCTCCTCTCCCTTCCAGCCTGCATTCAAGCGAAGAAACCTCCGACTCTAACTCGCCGCATCGCCAAAGTCATCATCACCTCCAGCTCCGACCGCAAGCTCGCCCAAGCCCAAGCACTGGGGGCGGATCACGTCATCAACTACAAGACGACCCCGGCCTGGGATGAAGAGATCCTCCGCCTCACCCACGGCCGCGGCGTTGATCTAATCTTCGAAAACGGCGGGGCGCTCACGACAGTGAAGTCGTTCAACGCGCTCAAGATGGGCGGTACGATTGTCGGGATTGGCTACGTCTCGGGGAAGATCGACCCCCCGGACGAGAGGGTCAATATCAACGTGATGGTGATCAAGAAGAATGCCACATATAAGGGCCTGATTAACGGGCCGCGCGAGCGGCTGGATGAGATGCTGGCGTTTTACGAGAAGCATCAGTTGAGACCGGTCATTGATCGCGTCTTTGCCTTCGAGGATGCGAAGGCGGCATTTGCTTATTTGGAGAGTGGAGGCCACTTTGGAAAAATCATTATCAAGGTAGCTTGAAGGTAATTTGCAGTTGGAAGCCATGCACGCTTCTGTCCACCGTCTTTTTATGCTTGATAGACATCTCTTACTCGTCACGCTCGATGAATCTGACAACGCTCGCTGGTCGCGCCGAGTCCTGAATCTCTCTTTCTCTCCGCGACGCCGCTCTTCGAGGATCTTGGACGTCAGACCCACAAGAAGTGAGATGCATGCCAGCCAAAACCCAGGAGCGGTCGGTAAAGGTACGGCATAAGTCATATCTCCACTACTTGGGTGGGTGCGTTAAGGTAGGAGCTTATCATGTAAGAACTTACAATTAATCATCAATATTATAATATATACTATCATATATAGGCCCTAGAAATACGTAAATCTTTTGTACAAATACTAAGTATATACTTTATATAAGCTCTATACATGTTATGTATATACTTTGTATATACTTTGATACTTCGCATATGCCATAAGCTCGGCCAGTATTTAAACCTTCTCCGTCCGATAGTTTTCGCTTGATCTACACCACGTCGGAGGTATTCTCTGCCTTCTCCGGCCTGAAACCCCGACTTCCACGCACTTCTTTCTTACCTACAGCTGGCTGCTCCACCACCTATGACCGTTGTCGCACACTGTTGGTCGTCCGGTGGGCAAAGTGAGATAAGCTGACCTGAAGGGCCCCGCGCTGACAGGGAACTAAGTACTGTGGGCCTGCTCACCCCTGCATCCCGAAACGGCGGCTAAACGTCAAAAGAAGCTTTAAGAGCTCTCCATGGACTTTCTTCATCTTTTTATTCTGCTTATTCCTCACTTTTCTCACGTCCCGTTGTAATTCTTACCTGACTTAGACTTTGACTTGTCCTTCAAAAACCTTTCTAGAGTCGGAGGCCACAGATCATTGTTCCACGATGGTGTTCCTCGCTGAGAAGTCGGTCCCCATACCGACGAAAGACATCCTGTCCTGGACCTTCGACGAGTTACCCTATGATGAAAATAAACCCGTACCAATTGGAACCTTCCCCCGAGGTCCAGAGCTTTTGTCAACTAACCAACGTCGTTAGATCTATATAGACACGGTCGATCCATCTCGCTCGATCTCAGCCAAGCAAGCGAAAGTCATCATCCGCAAACTCGTAGCTGGCTTTCGTGCTGCGGGATTGAAGCCCGGCGACTGCGTGTGCATAACTTCCACCAGTGATGTGAGTTTCAGTGAACTGGTCGACCCCTTATCGCCTCTTGCCTGTTCGTCTTGGAGGGGGAGCTGATTTTTGGAAGATCATGTACTCAATGGCTTTCCTGGGGATCGTAGCTGCGGGAATGATCTTTACCGGAACCAATCCCGGGTATACAGAATATGAGCTTGGTGTGTACCTACCCCGAGCAACTCACTCACCAGCCTATGGACACCTAACCATTCGTCAGTGCACCACATGAAAACCGCACGTGTGAAATTCCTTCTCGCGGAGCCAGAATTCCTGGAAACCACCCTAGCAGCAGCCTCCAAATGCGGCCTTCCACTCTCGAACGTCCGTATCTTCAATGTGCATAAGCAAAATGTGCCCGTGGGTTTCAAGAGCTGGGAAGATCTCATGGACCAAGGAGAGCAGGACTGGGTTCGCTTTGATGACAAGAAGACATCGAGCACGACCACTGCTGCAAGGTTGTTTAGCAGCGGGACTACAGGCCTTCCTAAAGCCGCGAGTCTAACGCATTATAACCTTGTGTCTCAGCATACCCTTGTGGTGGACTGTTTTCCAAAGCCTTGGGATGTGAGTGAGCATGGAGCGGCCCCTCTATGGCAAGCTCAAGGTCTAACCTCTTTGTAGACCCGTCGTCTCCAGGCCCTTCCCATGTTCCACGCTGCTTGCGTTCCTTCGGTAAGTCATTCTTGGATGCATGTGAAGTACAACGAGCTGAATGGAACATAGGCACACACCTCAGCTCTTAAAGCGGGACATCAAACCTTCGTGATGCAGCGATTCGACCTTGAACCGTTCCTCGCCAACATCGAGAAGTACGCCATTACAGACGTTACGATTGTGCCGCCAATCGTCATTGCCGTGATCATGTCCCCCATCACCATGAACTATTCGCTGAAAAGTATCCGATTTGCACAATGCGGTGCGGCAGCTTTAGGCAGAGGCCCGCAAAGTAGAATCCAAGCTCTGCTTGCCGACGGCGCGACCTTCACTCAGGTCTGGGGCATGACGGAGACATGTTGCATTGGGAGTATGTTGTCGTATGACGAGGATGATCACACAGGAAGCGTAGGCAGATTCCTACCGAATCTTGATGTCAAGTACGCCAATCCACCAGCCCTCGAGTCTCCCCCCACACGGGCAGCCAAAAAGCAGTCCCAAAGAATCTCATGCTAACCTTTCGCCTCTAGGATCATCGACGACGAAGGCAATGATATAACCGACTACAACACCCCCGGCGAGCTCACCGTCCGCGGGCCAACCATTATCCCGGAGTATTTCGACAACCCCACAGCGAACGCCCAATCCTTTGACAGCGACGGCTTCTTCAAGACCGGCGATGTCGTCTACTGCGACAAGGACAGCAAGCTCTGGTACGTCATCGACCGCAAGAAGGAGCTGATCAAGGTCCGGGGGTTCCAGGTCGCGCCACCGGAGATCGAGGCGGTGCTACTATCGCATCCACAGATTGTGGATGCGGGGGTCATTGGGGTCGTGCTGAGCCAGGAGGAGCGGGATGGGGAGGCACCGAGGGCGTATGTTACGCGCCGACCGGGCGAGGAGGGCGCGAAATTGGATGAGAAGGCGGTCCGGGCGTGGTGCAGTGCGAGGTTGGCGAAGTATAAGGACTTGACGGGTGGGGTGTATTTCGTCGATGCGATCCCCAAGAATGCATCGGGGAAGATCTTGAAGCGGGTGTTGAGGGAATGGGCCAAGGATGCCGCACCGAAGGAGAAAGCGAGACTTTGAGAGGGCGCATGTCTTCACTATGTTCAACTTTATTGCACATAAGGATAGTAGTAAATTTTACGTGTAGATAGAAAACTAGTTAATGCCTCCTCCCCTTTTGTAGTATTATATCGCTTAATTTCCAACTTGCATCTCCTCATCATAAGCGAGGATATACATGGATACTTCCGACCCGCAAGACAACCTCTACGCCAAGACTTGATGCGAAGTCTGTAACCGAAGTAGGCTGGAAACAACGTCTGTCAAGGAAATCCGAATGCCATGTAAACGAACCGAACAGCTAGTCCTTCCAATCCCTCCGCTTCCCAATCCACTTGACCACATACACAAGGCCCAGCAGCACCGGGACCTCAATCAAGGGACCCACGGTGCTCGCCAGAGCCTGGTCACTGTCGGCGCCGTACGTCGCGACGGCGACGGCAATGGCGAGTTCGAAGTTGTTGCTCGCCGCAGTAAAGCTCTGCGTGGCGGCCAGCTTGTAGCCGAAGCCCAGGCGGTGGGTGACGGCGAGGGTGGCGAAGAAGATGATGGCGAAGTAGACGACCAGCGGGGCGGCGACGCGGATCACGGAGACGATCTGGTGCACGACCTGGGCGCCTTGGGACGCGAAGAGCACGAGGATGGTGAAGAGCAGGCCGATCAGCGACCAGGGAGCCAGAAAGCGGAGGAACGTCGTGTCGTACCACGCGCCGCTGGTAAGTTTGCGGATG
Source organism: Coleophoma crateriformis (assembly GCA_003369635.1). Classification (NCBI taxonomy): domain Eukaryota; kingdom Fungi; phylum Ascomycota; class Leotiomycetes; order Helotiales; family Dermateaceae; genus Coleophoma; species Coleophoma crateriformis. The sequence continues at coordinate 1,026,552 of PDLN01000016.1, read as the reverse complement.
CTGAAGCGGGTGAGGATCGCGGCGCCGAGGGGGATGCCGAGGAAGACGGCGACGGATTTGGCGACGGTCGAGTAGTTGACTTGGGCGCGGGTGGAGTCGGCGTGGCTGATGACGCTGATGAAGAGCACGGCGAGGGGCGCGTAGAGGATCATTTGCAGGAAGGAGTTTACGGCAACGAGGATTGCACAATACTCGCTATCACCGCCCGCGAGGCCAGTCCAGATCAGGACCTGGGTGTTGGTGAGTATGAGGATGGATTGATGCAGGGAAGGGAACGTACCATGGCGATGCACCTTGCCAGCCCCACCAGAATAAGTCCTTCCCGCAGCCCTTGCTCATCTGGGAGGAACGCCCAGGACAGCCCCAGCTAGAGCCATGGTCAGCGATGAGGTCTTCTAGCGACGACAGATGGGCTCACCATGAGGAACGGAGCCACGATCCAGTTCACCACAATACTAAATCCAATCTGAATCCAGATTTCCTTCTTGGCGAAGACCCGATGCAGCGTCTCGTACTTGACCTTGCAAAGAATAGGATACATCATAACCAGCAATCCGATCGCTAAAGGAAACAAGAGCAGAAGATAATCAGCATGGGATTTTCTACTTTACGACCTCATGAAAACCGGAGAAAAGATGGATTTCCAGTGAAGGACGGGTCTTACCAATTGGGATTGAGACGCCGACAAACTTGCCCTTTTGTAAAGCTGGGCCAGTCTCCTTGACGAAATTTCCTAGCAGGATCCCGATCAACATAGCGAGGAAGATCCACAGAGCCAGGAAGCGATCCAAGATGCCGAGACTCTTGAAGGCTGAAGCCTTGCTTTCTGTTGGTTCTTGAAAGCCATTCCGTGGGCTGGTGTCTTGCGCTTGCTTTTCTATGTCCCGTGTGACAAGAGCATCTTGTGGAGTTTGGTTATTCATATCCAGTTTTATGGGCGTGGGAAGGACGTCTTCAGATGGGAGGATAGTAGGCATTTGGAACGGTAGTACGTTGAATCCCCTGGTTGAAGAGATGGGAATCAGGGTTATATTTGGCTCCCACGTGAAGGACAAGAAGTTTAACGCAAAACCAAAAGATTGGTAGAAGTTGTAAAGAGTAGAATATAAAGAATGGGAAACATAAAGTCTCTCAGTCTTCAGTGACAACTTTAACTCACTTCTAGTCGGGAAAATCGAAGCAAGTGGCCAATCATAGTTGAGTAGTGACATTCCGAATTTTTGCTCATCGGAGCGGAATAATATTTTAACGGGTGACATTCTGGCAACCACTTAGTCGCAATTGAGCAAGAAATGTAGTGAACTTCTTCAGGTACACTCTCCCAACTGCTACGTAGAGAGGCACAGATGATTGTTTGTGCAGCATTTTAGCAGACCTTGATACCTTTGTCCAAGTCTCCTCTGTTGTTGGTGTTGACCTGCGCAGTAAATTCCCTGCCGTGCATAATCGGGTATCATATGGCGTCATGGAGCAGACCAGTCTTCAACTTAAGCTCGTGTACTTATCAATCTTCGCGCGTAGGTCTTTACTGATGCAGAGAATTGGATCAAAATCTTTGAGCGTTGACTCTTTCGTCGTAGCGAGAGCCGCGAGGCCGAGATATGAGTGGTAGATGTCAGGTGGATTGCCAGGACACTTTCCAAAGCCTCCTATCCTATGCTGTGTTTGTTCCAAGAGGAATCGTCGTGTTGATGCTGTGTCAATTACCTGGGCCTGTCCCAAAATCTATGATTCTATTAGCTCAATTCTGGAAACACTTGACATAGATACTTACATCTAGAGAAGCTGTGACCCAGAAGGAGTAGCATGTATCCACCAGTTTATTACAACGTCCGTTAAAACCCACGAATTGAGTCTCGTCAATCTGCAAGCCAGCCACAGAAGGAGGTTCCTCGTTATGGATGCCAACTAGTTTCTCGCGTTGGCGTTGAACCTCGCTGTCTTCGTCGTCATCCGACTCTTCTTCTTCTTCATACGATACTTGCCGTGACACGAGCCACCTGACAGTGGCCGGAATGTTGGTAAGACCTGGTGGCGACTTTTCAACGTCGCTAGAAGCCTGGGGGCTAGGTAGTCGATCGAGAAGAGCCAACGCTGCAGTCGCGCAGTAAGTATATCCAGCTTCAGGAACTATCAGCCACGCATTAAATGTTTTACAAGAACTCTAGGATGCCTTACCATGTGCTTCATGTTGCGAACTTTCTGATATTCCTCCATCATACGTCTGTCCAGCGCGGATGTGACCCACCAATTTATCTACGTCGATATCCTCCACTGCTTTCTCCCCTTGCAATTCACCCCTCAACATCCATCTAACAGCAGCAGCACAATAGCAATACCTCATATCCCGACCCCCCTTGACTTTCCCATCTCGAATCAATTCTCCAAAGCTTCCATCCTCCCGCTGCAGGGTCCTTAACCAAGTCATGAGCTGCCTTCGCCGCACGCCCGAGAAAGGGCTTCCATTCTCGACCAATCCCAGGCTTAGCAGCGCAAAGAATGTCGCTGGCAGATTCGCAGGGTCCATCTGTCGCGCGCCTTGTCCAACATCTACGTAGAAGGCATCCGGGAATCTATGATTCGGAGAGCCGCAGAACCCGCCGGAAGGGTGCTGACACGAGAGGATCCAGTCGCGGAGTCGTCTTCGTTCGGTGAGAGGGAGAGTGTCCGGACCTGCAGAGAGGAGGTCTAACGCCGACAGGATGAAGAAACCGAGCGTCATGCGCGAAGAGTCGGTGCTAGTGTATTGGGTAGGGAGGAGGGTCTTGAGACATCGGTGCCAATATCTGACATGTTGCTCTACGGGAAGCTTCGTCTCTTCCATCTTCGACTGGTCTTGAGACGAGTCCGGGAAAGATCGTTGTTCGACAGAAATGAAGTGAACCTGGCCTGACCAAGGAAGCTTCAAGCGATTTAATTGCTTGAGCTTGAATTTGTCCGCAACGCGGGACTATCCGATTAGATAAGATTAGATCCGATGCGCCGCGTGCACTTTTTCTGTCTTGCCTGGCGCGTCACCTGCAACGCTTCTTAAACAGATCTGCTCTCATCAACAGTAACAATCACCACTCCCCGCCCGCACCTTTGAAGCTATCCACCGCAAAAATGGCAATCATTTCAGCAACCACGATCATTACCTCTCTGTCGCTCTTCCACATCACCCTCGGCTTCTTCTTCCTCACCTCTCCGAGCACCATCGCAGACCAGACACTGGTGTTCATAATCGGCGAAGCAATGGGTCTAGTAAGCCATCCGACATACCTGCTAAGACTTTGTTGCTAATGAAGGGTATGCAGCCCTCTACACGATCCTTCGAGACTAAATCCCCTCAACTAGCTTTCCTCTCCGCCGTGCTCTTCTTTTTAGGTGTATGTGATCTCACTGCCGCCGGATTGCCAGAGGAGATTGCTTCATATCATTGGGGAACACAAGGTATGTAACAATTGATCTACTCTTCTTATTGATGCCAGCAGAAACTATCTCCATACAGAAGCTTTACTGATTTTTTCTTCCCTTGCAGCCCCTATTCGTCTGTCGGTCTTCTTCGGTCTCTGCTTCTACTCGTTTGCATTCTCGTCTTCCTCACCGGCATATACTACTGGTGCGCACAAGTACGTGCCCAGTGCTTGGGGAGAGGGACTCAAGAACCGGGTCTTTTTTACTTGGGCATTTGTTGAGTTGATAACTTGGTTCTGGTTATTCGTTACCTTGCGCGAGGAGCGGAGGGAGATGGCCATTCGAATTGCAGAGAAGAGAGCGGCTGAGGAGGACATGTTGTGATTTACATGCTGGACCGCCTTGGTTGCGTTTTAGCGATTGCATTGGGACGGAATAAACGGGACTTGGTGGTTTTAAACGGCGTTATGAAGATAAATGCATTTTGACTTCTAATGCTGGCGGATGTCTTAAAACCCCTCGCTATGCAACAAATAGAACTTCGTATCGCAGCATGCTAAGGACTACGTTCATGCCTTAGTGTCGTCTTTGTGCTTAACACTCAATAGCCCCTCCATTGGATGAACGTCCAACCGTGCCATTCACGTACAGGGAGGGACATGAGAACCATCTACTTCTTGAACCCTTTGAGGCAGGCCAACCCCATCACAGAATCTCTCCAACTTTCCACCACCTCTCCAGCCCAGTTTTCCATGAAATCTGCATCGACCGTAGCTTTGAATGCTCCAGCCAAAGTAGTAGACTTTTCACCCGAATCATCCTTATCACCGTCAATCACACTGTCAAGGACACGATCGATCCATCCACTCTCGTCCATACTCTTCCTGGAATTTTCAGATATGCTCAATACCTCCTTCAACAATCTCTCTGCAATTAGGACAGATTCCTTATTGCTCGCTTGTAGTTGAGCTACGAACGTGCATTTACACTTGCCCGAAAGCCTAAAGTATCTATCGAAATTGAGAATTGCAATCGCCAGCTCATGTGCCATGTACAAAGGGTGCAGTGTGCTCATGAACCCTGGGACAGAGGCTTTTGTCGAAATTTTCTTTAGTAGCTTCATAAGCTTGCTACAAGAAATCTGGACGGTCTTGGTAAGATTTCGCAAATGATTGGTATCTGCCTTGTCATGCTCTTCAGCCGCGAATATGACCTGTCCCATGAGAATATAGACCTCAAGAGCCAGTTGCTCGAAAGTTGTATTGATTGGACCTGAGGGGTTGTCGTGGGCCAAGTTTGACAGATATTTGTGCATCTGAACAAAGCTGCCTCGAAACCACATGTGGCTCCACTGTTTGCCATTCTCATCTGTCCTTGGATCAATGTGGAAATGAACTCTCTCCGCAAGGAGACTTTTGGTTAAGCGTTTCACCTGGGAATATTTTAGCACCAATAAGTAAAGAATAAGGAAACTTACGCTCACGTCCGGGCCAAGAGCCGTATAGCCCACAAAAGATGGGCAGTTAGTCGCTTCAAAATTGGGAAAAGACTTGTAGTCAAATGAGGTTCGATAGTCTGTCTTGAAAGGCATAGACCCACAATTATAAGCTGCCTGTATTAGCGATTGCCAGGAGGTAAACCAGGGAGCGTATCTTACGCAACAAGTTGAAACCGTGTGCCTCTGGTTTTAAGAGAAGCTCTGGCTCTGTGATTCGCGACATTCTTCTACTCTCTAAGAATGCTAAGATAGAAGCGTCACTTTCTGTCAAAAACTGAGAGGTGCCCACAAGCTGTACAGCAGAGTCATAGCTTCCATGCTCAAAGGCTCTAAATATATTTCGACTGACTTGGCCAGCGAATGACTCATACGTCGTTTGATGGTTCGCCAATTGCTCCATAGGACTTTTTGTTCGATGGCCTCCGTCTTGCAAATGTACAAAAGGATGCGGGTGCAAAGAGGATATCCTATCAAAAAGAGTGTATGCAAGCGTGGTAGTCTGAATCTGTTTGATGCCTAACCGATCGTATGCTCTCATGGCAAGCGAGCCACATCCCAAATGTGCATAAAGCCTTACAAGAAGTAAAGAAATTTGTGAGTTGGCTTTTGAGTGAGACCATGCGTATTCGAGTATCAAAGAAGCCCTCAAGAGATGAGATAGTCTGTCTCCTGTGAGAGGCACACAGGTAGCCTCTTCCAAAGGCCACGGATAGAATCCTGCAAGCTTGACGAGGCACATTGCGGCAAGTATACAGAAATCGTCAGCTGGGTGAATATCCGTTGGTAGCAGAGTACTTGTTATTCTCCCATTGTCGTTAATAGCAGAACCATAAGCCAGGACTGATAGCCGTGCGTGCTTCTCGAGGCATGATGTACAGTATACTGCGCATGGTTTCGAACACCAGGGGCAAATGAATCGGTCCTCTTTACAGTTGATGCCTGGAGCAAAATAAGGCACGCCATGTTTGTTGTCTGTATTCTCTGCCGGTACGGACGCCAGACGATCTATTTCTGAAAGGCTGCTTGTAATCAAGTATGCAATCTTGTATCGATTGACGCACGACGTGATGTCTTCCTGTGTGTTTAACTAAGAGGCTCGATGTTAGTATCCGGCGGATTCATGGTGGGGAAGTTGAACTTCACAAAATCAGCTGTGAGCAGTGGTTGATGGCACTTACATGATGCTCCGCAAGCGCTTGTTTGGATTCTGACGAACTGTCATCGACTTCAAAAGGCAGGACTTCAATGCCAAACTTTCCGAGTTTCGAAATTCGCAATAGAAACTCTCGTCTCTCATCAACATCCAATCTGCCAATGTATGGTCTGAGGTCTGAAAACACTGAGATAATGTGTGCGTTTTTGCTGAGATATTTTAGGAGAACATCTGTGGTCTGAACATGTACTTCTGCGGGATCAAGTGGCTCTTCCGAGCCTTTTGATCCAATGGAGAAGTATGGCTGTGGACAGAGTTTCAAGTACTCGAATGTAGCTACCACTTCAGTGAGCGCAGCATTCCTTCGATATACCTTCTCGACTCCAGAATCCTTCTTGAGATATGCATCGACTTCTGCCATGATAATAGAATAAGCCCTGGAGCAATTAGAAATTGTGAAGACGCGTGATAATGACGGAAAAACTTACGATTCTGGCTCCATCGTGAGATTTGCTGTCTTTCTGAACAGCTCCCAGATGGTGTAATCTCCCATACGTGAATCAACGACGACCCCAGATGCATTTTTGCGCCCTAGTGGGAGTAATGAGCTACTAATTTCAAGTAGATCATCATACTTTTCAGCTTTCTCGAGGAGTTTTAGTTTATCAGTCCAGAGTTTCCAGGTGCCTTTAGCGACTTTTGAACCTGGTCCCGTGTAATCATCCTCATAGTATTTTAGACGAATATCAATATCAGAGCCGCTTTCCAAGATACGATGCAGGAGTAAGGATTCTTGGGGCGAATGGATAGCACGAGGTGGTAAAGACGAAACATCCTGAGGACTGTTTAGCAGAATGGCCTAGGCTTGGCAGCGAAACCTTTACCTTCGCAGTCTTGGTAGCCTCTGCAAGCTTCCGAATCATAGCGGTTGCCATTCTACTACTCATGTCTCTATCTTTCTGGTCAAGACTAGTAATCAACTATCATTTGTCAATCAATCTGCTTCAATGCTAGCCTAATGTAAAGGCACCACCTACAGATTTGAGATAGTGCAATGTTATGTTCCATAGCACATAACGGTGTTCTTGCGGGAAATTCTTCTCCAAGCTATTGCAGATCTAGAAAGTTTTAGAACGTCACCTTCCCATATGAGCCACGAAAGCCGCTTGGCAAGAGCCTTACCACTTGAGCGTGCGCCAGATCTTGGTTGGAAAGACAACTTTGAAAGTGAGTTATGGCAAGTTGAGCGTCTTTTGGCGATGCCTTGACTGCATTCCACCGCATCGTCCCAATAATGTCACGCCAAAGTGAGAGTTGACCTGGGAGTATGAGCGCCAGCACCGTGTCGTATAAGACGATAGCTTCTTCATCGTGCACGGCATCCTTGGCTACAATAGACTCCAGTTCCACAAAGAACTCCTTGTACTCATGGAATTCTTTCCCAGCCGCATGGGCGGCCTCGGTACGAATGTACAGCTTCAGAGCCTTGAAGAGCATCAGTTTTCTGGACAGTATCCACGTGACCAAGCAACATAAGAGTATATGGAATATTTGACGTACTTGGAGATAATCATCATTGGGTTTCTTAGCCAGTCTTTTCTCGACGGTTTTGAGAGCCTGCTTGAAATTCTTGCTGTCAACGGAAGTCCATATAGCGGCGTCGCCCGGCCGCGGAACAAGTTGATCCACCATGACTGGCGATTGTTGCGGTGGAAATCTTTCCGGCCCCAGAACAGTGAGATCGACGTGATCCGAAAGGTCGTCCAATTCCTCAACAGAGAAGCTAGTGACTAAGCCGATATCATTTGAAAATAACAGCAACAAAAGTCCACTGATCGATGGTAGAGCAACGATAACCTGCAGTGTAGCGTGAAGGCTTTGTCGTAGCGAGAAATTTGGAAGTTGCGGTGCACGTGAGCAGGAATCCTCGCCTTTCTTGAATGGAGGTACTGACGACAGCAAGCATGAATGACCTGACAAGGGAATGGCGACCTCTACTCTTGTTCATAGCACTAATTCAAAGCATTAAAGGGAGGACTCAAAAGGTTTAAATATTTCCTATGGAAATTGGTATCAAAGGTCAAAAGCGATTTTCGCTTTCGCTCTACACATACAGAATCAGAATATACGTCTCGACGACTAATAACCACCCTATCAATACTTTGCAAGCAAGCAAAACAGCGCTCCAAGAAACGGATGAGAGAAAAAAAGAAAAATTTAAGATCCAAGTCGCTCAATAATAACACAGAGATTTCGCTCTATCAAGAAAGTTGGAAGCTCCCCGGCTTGTAGTCCTCCTAGCTTTTGTACAAGAAATAAAATGGATCACTTCGCAGTGGTGAGAGTAGTTGTTTCCGGCTCCTCTTCAACTCCTTCTTCAATCCCCTCCTCAACTGTTTCGGTCGGGACAGCAATACTATTGGGATCAAGTGACATTTCAGGAGGTGGGTAAATAGTCTCGACCTCTCCAGGACCCATTAATGGACTGAACGCCTCGACCTCTTCTATGTCATCTTCATCTTCCTCTTGGATGATCTCTTCGCTCTGCCGACCAGCAATTGAGGTACTGCGACTGTGACTACCACCTCTACCACCTGAAGTGATACTGCTCGCATCGCCAGTCCTTGGGGAAGAGGTGTTAAGGAGAGGTCCTTTAAATATATTCTTCTTCCTTTTTGCGAAAACAAGTCCCCCTGTTGATGAGCTGCCAAAGCTGGAGTTGCCCCAAGATATGCCCTCGTTGAAGGACGAAATTGGCGGTTGACGAACAACACGGATATTGGAGGGAAATGCGCTCGTAGTTGGAGTGGCAGGAAGAACTTTAACAGAATGATGTGGACTGCGATTTGGCAAGGATATCTTGGAGCCAGATCCATTCGAAGAAGTAGATGACGCCTTTGAATGCGAATGGTGATGATGGTGGATGCTCCGGATTGACGAAACAGATGAAGACGTGGACTTCCGCCCTCGAAGTCCTGTGCTTTGCCTTCGATATGTTGAACGGGGTGTTAATGGCGAAGGAGAAATTGATCTACGTTTGCCGGGCGTATTATACGCACGCGCTACTGGTGGATGTGTTTGTGGCCCATTAAGAAGTTGAGGCCTAGACCCAAGCGCTTTTGATGTATTTGGTCGCGGGTTAGGATCAGCTGCTCCTGGTTTGAGACTATTCAATGACTTCTGAAGCAGATCTGGTGAGGATTTAGTGGCTCTCTTGTTAGGGGATCTTGTTCGCTTTGTGGTGTCCAGAAGCCAGTGTTTCCAAGTCGCTAATTGATTGATAAATGCGTGCTGATGCTTCCGTCGAGGCACGCCTCTGGCTGTGCCATTCACGTTTAGAAGATCAGGATTGGATGTAACCAGGTGCAGAGTACTTCCTCGAGATCTTGCACTACGGAATGTGCCGCCTTCTTTGGGAGGAGGTATTGGGCGCCGGGTTCGTGACGAGCTTGCCGAACGTATGGAGTCTTTTTCAATCGGCGGTGGAGGGGTTGCCACTTCAGGAGAACTTAGCAGGCTATGCTCCGGTAGCCCAGGCAAATCAGTCAGAATCAGCTCGGGGTAATGAGCACTACGCCGCTTCTCTCTGCCTCGACTTCGAGGGGGCTCTCCAGACCTCGGAACGCCCTCTTCATCAACGCCCTTTAAAGTCCCTCGGCGACTGCTGTTAGAGCTGAGCCTCCTGGATGTCCGGTTCTCTGCCTCTCTTTCCTTTCTCTTCCTCTCTCTTCGAGCGTGTTTACGCTCTTCCTTCTCAATCAGGAGAGACCACCAACCTGCTAAAGCATCACAACGTTGTGCTAGCACGTTTTCAATCACCTGATCGATGTCGACTCCAGCGCTGCGCATGCGTTCAAGAGTCTCTTTTTGAAGAGCTGTTGTGAAAGGTGCAGGCTTCTCGAGCTTCAATATAGCTTGTTGCTGAGGTGCATGTTCCGCTAGAAATGGATGAGTCAAGATCTCAGATAAAGTTGGTCGAAGCAGTGGTCGTTTGGATAGCAAGATTCCAAGTAGTGATCGTGCATCCGGCGTCAGATGGTCAGGCCATTTTGGTTCCGCAGAGAGGATCTTGGTTCTAGTAATATTATCGTCATCGTCATCAAATGGAAGCTCCCCGCAAAGAAGCGCATATAGGATGACTCCCAAGCTCCATACATCAACTTTCTCACCCGCATACTTTTCACCTTTCAGCATTTCTGGTGCACTGTAGCATATTGTGCCGCAGAAGGTCTGCAAGTAGCTAGCTTTCCCCTCATATTCCCTGGTAAAGCCGAAGTCGCAGAGCTTAACGTTCTCATTCTTGTCGAGTAGGATGTTTTCTAGCTTTAGGTCTCGATGGACGCAAGAAGCGTTGTGGACGTAGGAAACAGCGCCGACCAATTGCGTAAATACTTTTTGAACCTTCTCTACCGGAAGAGCACCATTTTTGAGGAGGTAATTATACAATTCGTCCCCTGAAGAGAGCAGACCTGTCAGCCGTCCAAAATCTCAATTCCAGGGCAGCAACTCTTACCAGGACAATATTCGAGCACCAGCCACACCAGATTTTCCGTAACTATGACTTCGTAAAGCCGGGCAATATGAGGATGTAGAAATTGTCGGTGGTGATGGATCTCGCGTGCGAGGTTCGAATCGTCCTTCTTCGCAGATTTCAAGACAACCTAATCTTGTTCTTAGCCACCGTGACACCTGTATCTTCTTCCTAGCATAACAAACTTTTGAGCCGTGTATGAGCTTGTGCGAAGCAAGATAGACCTTTCCGAACGATCCCTTTCCTATGAGTCGCCCCAACGTATAATTCCCTACCGACCGCAGGTCTTTCGACGAGAACTCTCTGTGCCAGTTGTCAGTAACAATCCTAATTCGGAGCCGCGTCGTACGTACTCCAATAGCTCATGGTACGAGTTGGCAAGCTGTGACGCAGTAGTCAGTCTCCGATGTTCCCGCAAGACCTGCTTTGTACGCAGGTTGCTCTAAATGGCCTCATGGAAGTATCACCTTATTTTTGCGACTCTGCGATTCAGCTTTCAGCCTGGCCGTCTGCATACCAGTCACCGTTGGCACCGCCGTGTATAGAGTCGATGCTGGCGCTGAGCCCGGACATCCAAGTCTGTTTGGCGCGTCGCGTGGGAACTGCCTTCGCGGATCGCCGTCGTCTACTCGTAGGATTCGGTGCGGTGAGAGGGGGCTTAAAGAGGAGAATCGAGGGAGTTGTATGAATGCTTTGTCTCAGAAGACCCGACAGTTGCTAATCGCAGAATGAGCACGAGGAGATAAAGCAAGCACCAGTAGTAGTGAGTCTGTCACTTCTGTCACAGATTAATCGGGAAAATATCCAGGTAAGGTACCCCTGATTCATTGATGAGGCGAGATTCGCTACCATAGTTTGGACAAATAGGGGCGGTAGCAGCAACTCAAGCATCAGACCCTCAATGACCCATCAGTTGATTACCTGAGCTGTTATACTCTCAAAGCTGAGCTCAAAACATTTAGACTAAATGGAGTTCTTGGACTAACTTTACCAGAGCTGTATTTGCGGATTGCATGTATGCCCAGTTCGAGCTGCTGCGTATCACTATCTACAGTATCCAAACCAAGTGCACATCCAAATGTTCTACTCTCCATAATTTCATGATATTTGTGTTTTACACTCAATCTAGGAAGACCAAGCAACGTTACAAATTCCATTGATGGCCCGAGACCTGGTATAACCCTCGATGATTCCTTAGACACCGAAACTCCAGATATGCTTCCTGCCAACGCCCGGTACAAATTATTTTAGCTTCTCCTATACTGTCGAGGTGCACGAGCAGCTCGTTCTGATGAGGAAATGACTCTAGTGACTGATGGAGTTTGAGAGACACCTAGGGGATCGTGGCGACGCGGGGGCGCGACTCTATACGAGGTCATTCTCCGGGCTCTAACTGATGCAGGCTCGACTCTCCAGACACCTTGTTCCAAATCATCGAGAGCTGAGGCCTGTTGGTCTTGAGCTCTTCTGATGCTACGCTGGTGTTCTGCAAACATCATACTAACACGAGGATTGTATTCCTGTGTCCGTACATTTTGATACTGCCGTGGTCTACGTCGCGGAGGCGGCCGTATTGAACTGTCTGAGGAATTCTCTTCAATCTCGTGGATTTCTGTAGCAGCTCCCAGATGTTCACCTGTAGGCCTGCCACCATCTGTACTGACGCTGACACTTCGACTTTCAGGGTATTCATGCTCTGCTTCACCACCAACAAGAAGTGAAGCACAGTGGAAGCCTTGAGGAGAGACGCTCATTTCCGTATCTCCATCATGATCCATACCAGACAGACCTGCGTCAGAGTCGTCATCGTCCGCGTGCTCTTCATCACTTTCATAGCTATTATTTCCTCTGGCATAGTATGCATAGGTATCAGCATTTGCGCCGTAAATGTGCTGTGGAGTTCGTGATTGATCATGAGATGAATCGTCTTCATCCTCTTCGATATCATGGCCAACCATGGTTTCCGTATCACTTTCGGCTTCCTCGGGTCTATCATCATCGGATTCTTGGTATCCATAGTATTCATAAGGTGTTGGTGTATGTTCCTCGTCGCTGTCGTGATGCAAAGGACTCCAACCAGCATTTCTCAACATTGCTGCTTCGTCATTGTAAGTTCCTGCCTCGGACTCATCTGTACTATCTGAGACGGAAACGACGGAAGGAGCCGAGGGACTTGTACTGTCAATAACTCGTATTGGACGACGTTGTCTTGTTGCTCCAAGACGTCCTCGTCGGCGATTCGATATTTCTCCGCCTTCGTCTGAATCGTCATCGTCGGACACGACTATTGCAAGATTACGTGTAGCACTTCCGACAGCCTGACCATCGGCATGATAGTCGTGGGAGTTTTCAGCATTCGTGCCATAATATCCATCTTGCACGACAAAATCCTGCAAAGAGCCATCTTCTTCATCTTCTTCGTCTTCACTCTCGCTGTCTATACTACTGTGATCATCTGAATCTTCCGAGTTAGTCTCCAGGTCCAAATGGTGATGGACATGATCGTGAAAAGGATAGAAACGATGGAGCGGGCCATGCATGAAATGAGGATAAGGCGGTATTCCCATACCAAAATAAAGTCCATGAGGTCCCATTTCCGCATCCAAATCGACTTCAAGGTTTTCCAGGTCTTCTAAGTCCCCATCCATGTCGCTGAAGTCGTTGTACGCTTCGTCATCAATCTCGGCACCGCAATGCTCGCACACCGGTTCTCCATGATGTTCGTGACCGCATGCCAAGCACCGAAAAACGCGGTCTTCCTCATCAAACCGCACATCGGTACGACCTTCGGGGAAGGTCCCCTTAAACAGACCAACGCTTCCATTCTTGTCCCTATCTACATCTGCCGTTTCTTCGAGTCGCTTGGTATTGTGTTGCTCGACTGATTCATCTGACGGCATCAAGTCTGTTTGTTTTGTGAATATCTCAACCAATTGTTTTATCTATCATTATTAGCTGAGAGGCAGTGTATGACATGGGCGCTCCACATACTATGAAAGCTGGTGCGGGCATCTTTTTGATGCTTGTTCGGCATTCTGGGCAGGTTTTTTTCGCTTTATTTGGCACGAACCAGTTACAGAGGCACTATGCGAGTCATTAATAAGCCCTTAGAACAATAGCAAGGTGTACTTACAGAGTAACAATACGTGTGGCCACAGCTTAAAGTCCACGGCTCATAGAGCAGTTGATCGCATATCGAGCAGGTTACCAAGGCTCGCATGTTCCCCAGGTCGGTTTTGAGAATCTGTACAAGCTTCACTTGCACCTTAGTATGTCTTGCATAGAAGTATGGAAGTACAATCTTACCTCAAGATCACTCTTGGTTGACTTGGTTGCCTTGGTTGCTCCTTCACCATTTATACTAGGGATGGCATCGCGGTTGTTCACGCTCGAGGACCCGCTGCCACCTGCAGTACGAACGCTTTTCTTCCCTGAAGTCCGCTCCTTTGAAGACATGCTCGGAGGTGGAGGTATCGTAGCAGGAGTTGGAGGTGCCATTTTCACCAGCACTCTGTGAAGACTCTGGCGTCGATTTTGAGTACCATCGGCTTGGAATTTGATGAGGCTGAGGCGAGATAGTGTAGTGAAATATGAACTTCGCTCTGGAGTAAGGAGTCCTGCTTTCGGGTTCCGTTGGCAAGTAAGCCTCTAGAGAATGGAGGAAGTAACTCGGCGCATCCAAACGCGAAGCCGTGTGTAGATGATCAAGTTGATCTAGTATCTTGAGATAGAGGTTGATAGAAGGTCGGCCTTGCGTGAACGCATCACAGAATACGCTAATAGACTTTGAGCTTAGCGCTAACAACCGGGCTGCCCTTGTTCAGTTTGTCTGCTCGGCTCCTTACTTTCACTCACTTTACACCATAAGACCTCAAAATTACACTTCACTCGACGTCGCATGCGCTCATCTGATCATTCCGATCGAATTTACTGCTTGTTACTGAGGATACTATCACATAAGGGTTTCGGAGTTGGATTTCGTAGTCGCAACTGGACTCAACCACCCAGGCAGCGAGAATCAACTCATTCATACAATCATCAGAATCACCCCGCATTCATCCTTAGTGCGAAGATGATCCAAAAGCATCCATCTGGCTGGGCAAACTGCCACGTCAGGGTCGGAATTTGCCAAAGCGACAACTCATGGGCATCACCAAAGGTAGATCTTACTTGATCTACTGCAAAACCCACTTCAACACGTCAGATTTACGGTCGTCAAGATGAATTTGTCCTATTTGAAAGAAACCACAAGTACCAGGCTAAAGATCTGTGCAGCGCTAAATGACAAGAATGAAAGCAAAAAAGAGATACAAGAATTCTGGTAGAACGAAGGATATTGTGCGTGACGAAGATTATCCAACGCGACTTCTATAAAGCAAAGATCAAACGCCCCCCGAAAGCAAGATTCATGTCAATCATATCCCACAGGCAATTACTTCACTATCTATTGGAGCTTCGCACGTTTTGCAGCAGCCTCCAAGCGCTCGTCCTCACAAATTTCCGCCACGGAGCCCATCTTGACCATGTTCTCTGGAACAATCTCTTTGTTCAGGTGCGACATTGCGGTGATCTCGAAGTCTAGGAATGCCTTAATCGCTGCAACATCTGTTGCGCCAGCCTTCATCGAATCACGGACAGTCTTGAGCATGCGCCTGATTCTGGTTTCGGCGTTCTCAAGTTGATACTCAACAGTCTGACCGTAGAGATCAGAGAGGTTGGAGATGGGTCTAACGGTATTGAGAACGGTATCGTCACGCACGCGTGGAGAGCGTGGTCGGAAGGATGTGACCATGGTAATGCGCTCTTGGCCACCGTATGCCCTCAAAGCTTGGTGATCAATGTATCGACCTTGCAACACGACTGCACAGCCCTATCTCGAGTTTAGACCACGCTGGCAATATGCATGCATTTCTCTTACCTTAGTTGGACCTCGAACTTTCTTGACAACTCCATCCGCCGTCTTCAATGCTGTCTCGCCGCCAATCATGCCAGTTGTGTCGCTCATCATCAGAACACAGACAAACGGATAGCTGTCTCTGTGCCATCCAACAATGGCATCGTCGTCCTCCTTTGGTGCGACTTCCGAGCCATCTTCGTTGAACTTCTTTGGTGCTGGAACAGACAAGTTGACATGCCCGATCTCGTAGTCCATGACTGGAACCAAGTCCACACCAGCAATTTTGGAGATGATCGACAGGACCGCAGGGCTCTTCCACGCTTCAAAAATGAATTTGCCATGCCTGATACAGCATTAGTGTGCGTTCCAAGGTATTGGGCTTGGTATTGGACCAAGAAGCCACTCTAGAACTCACTTTGGTGCGTAGCCTCGGACTTGCTTAGGGGCAATATCAGAAGTGTAGCTGTAGTTGTCGATGACTTCTGGATCGAGGATCTCGTTTCTCATGATATCGATGGCTTCTTCGCTGAACAATGGAAAGGGGTCTGAGACTGCAACTGGAGAGACACCGTTTGATGCTGTGTAGCCGATGTCCTCCATGGTGAGAACATTTGTGGGCTCATTGTAGACAATATGCTTGTTTGGGCTGAATAGTTTGCCATTCTCAAGTCCGTCGGCGTCCCAAGCGTGGTCTGCGGCGAGATACTTGGCGAAAGAGCGCTTCAAGCCATCCTGAACATTCTTGGTTGATGGTGCCAGTCTGGGCGAATTCATGGCGTGGAACACACTGGGACTGCCTGGCGCTGCGAGGACGTCGGACATTGCCATCCTGTTGATTTAATTGTTTGTTGAGAAAGATAATCTGAGTGGCACGGGAGTGTTAGTCGACCTCCTAAATATTGTTATGAGAATAGTAGATGTCGAAGTGTAGAGGTACGGATTGAGATATCTCTTCACGTCTATCGGAACGAGGGGATGGAATGGTGATATATGCTTGTTTGGCGAGACTCCACCTCCGAAGGCTCGCTATATGATGACGGGCAATGAAAGACTGATGCTTACGTTTCAAGTGAAAGGAGTAAAGCCGATCTTGGGTTGAGTGGTGGTGTAGGGCAGAGTATCGATTGCTCAGAGAGTTGATTGTGGCAAGAGATAACGATCCGCTGTTGGGGAGAACGGAACTTTATATCTAAACATCAAATTTATGGTGTCTACACAGTCTACCGAACACTACGAGGGCTGGCAATTCGAACGTTAGACGACACCGAACTCGTTGCGGCCAATGCACTGGCAATTTGGATGGTCTCTCACTTCCCTTCCCTGGTCGAAGCTCCTCCACACCTTTTTTGGTAGTATATTCGACCGTTCTCAAACTCGGAATGATGTTGGGCAATAGATGTGGAGAAGACTCACCATGGCCCGTATCGATGATGGATGATCAACGTACCGATTTGAAGCCAACCCTGGGGCACTGTCTCAGAGCAGCTGGTCAGTCGCGGCTGCCAGAAGTCGATGATAGGTAGGCGGGCTTGAAGGGATGGCTGAAGCTCCTCTATGGAAGTTGTTGCTTCATGCGGATAGTGCTGCGGCGCGAGAGAGTCGTGGATGGAAGGCAAAATATTGGAACGATCTGCTCATGACACGAGCTGGCATGACGCTTGCTGGGATACCTTGTGCAGACCGGGGCCGCTGGAGAGATGAGATCTAGCCACCATCACAGAGGCCCTGGATTTGGAGTCCAGGACCCGGCGTTATGACGGTGCCATCGTTGCGCACCAAGCCTTGCTCAAAGCGACCATGTTAACTCACAGCGCGTCAAATTGTGGAGACACGTAGAGTTCAAAAGTGGAGGTGTTTGGGAAATGATAGTGAGGTGTGGAGGGCTAAGGGAGGCTCATGGTTAGCATCGACATGCTTGGAGTTGGATTGGAAGTCAATCTAGGCAGGGAGGCATGAAGCATGGAAAAGATGACCCGATTGGGAAGCGAATGCTGATGTGGAAGCTTGAGCATGGCGGCTCTCCTACTGGGCGCGACTTGGCTCCGGGCCTCAAGCGTCTCGCTTATTGGGTCGTTGCGGTGCAGGCCCGTAAAGTGATCCCTAAGTATAGTATAGCCCTTTTCAAAGGCTCCCTTTGACCTGCAGGCCGTTAGCGGACGCACCGTACGTTCATGCCTCGACCGTGAACCTTCGTCCCGCGACGCTGCACACTCATCTCGCAGCACCGTGTCACAAATCTCATCGTCATGGTCAACGCACTCTCGAGCCATCTGGCTATCTATCTGCCTACCTATCTGCCCTCATCGAGAATCCCACAAATCAGCGCGCGCCGGCGATCCTCCGTGAAATGTCCCTTGATGATTCAACCATACGGTTCTTCCCCGGACATGCGTACTGCACGGCCATCACCAGCGTGAAGCCTTCCAAGATAGGGAGATAAGGTAACTGAGATAAGGCTTGTGGTATGTGAGGGTGCGCATTGCTGGGCCTCACCGTCTTTCTAGAAATGACGGTGGAAGCGCTCCGCGTTTCGATATCCAGTTCAAAGGGCGATATTGGCTGGGCCAAGGAGAGTTTAGGCAGTGAAGGCTGCATCTATTGATTTGTCGATGGGAGAGGTTCTGGGATCCCCGCATACTGTTGCTGCTTGCTGCTTAAGCTTGGGAACATACCATAGATCCTGAGTAGTTGTGAATTCAAGCTTGCCAAACCATGCCTTTCCATACCACGGAAGACGGTGTTCTCGTGCATCCAGAAAAGAGTGCTTGCCATGGCAGCACGGTCAGCGCGGGACCCTTATCTTCTTGGCCATCTGTTCCTGACCACGGCAAAAGACACTTCCATGGAGCATACTCGGCTACACACTGGAACACGAGTAAATGGAGGATTAAATGCGGAGAGGGAAAATCAAAACGTGCTCCATTACTCTCTCTGGCTACCCTAGGGCTAAGCTCGCAACTCTGGGGAGCAACGAAGCTAAGCCCCCTTGGGGTTTTCTCTTCAGACCTGATCGCGACCGATGTTGTTGTTGCAACAAGCAACCACTTCCACGGCGCGAGATGTCCCACAGCTCTCTTCCGCCCAGCACTCCACGGACCGACCTGCACCGCCACCAGACATCAATATTCGGATCTCAACATGCTTAAGGCTGGCCTTGACCCGACCGGGAATCTGCCAGGCCAAGCGGTGGGAGCTGCTAGAGTGAAAAGCCATGACCTAGAATGGATAATAAATTGAGAGGAGAGAGGCCCCGCTTGGTCGGTTCCCATGTTTTGAGAAAGGCGGGGAAGAGAAAGCTGTGACGGCGCGACACGTGAAAGTTTGAGCCGGGGCTCACAATTGTCTGTCCCCATCACTTTCCCCTTCCCCTTTCCCCTTGCCTCTGCCCTGGTACATTCTTCCGGCACTTCACCTCTCGCCCTGTCTTCTTCTCCTGTAATCTCAACGCAAGATCGCACACCCTCTCCCTCCCTCCTCCTCCCTCCAAATCGTGGAAACAGAAAGTCGTGGCTAGTCAGACGGGCGATAAGGAATGCAGATCAGAGCACCCTTGCTCGCTGCGATAAGATGCCGCCACTAGAGACAAGTGAGTAATATAGGCGATCGGGTCTGACTTGGCATCGTTCCTGATATCTGAGGCCGGCACACGCTTTTCTTTTTTTTTTTCTGTTGCAGCGCCGATGGTGAGGGCTCGGCTGGACGAGGCCCGGTTTGTCCGAGCCGACATCGTGTCTGGCTGGCGCTGGAAAGACTGACGAACGGGTGACCCTTGGGACCGAGCCAGCAAGCAAAAGCATTTCGAGGCAGTGATTCGTCTGTCGCATTCCTCCGTTTCCATCTCTATCACTCCACCTCTCCATTGACTTGGCCGCCAATCTCTATTCTGGCGTAGTCTACACTTTCTCCCCCCGTGTCGTCCTCAGGCCATGGCTTCCGCCTCCTCATCCAGCACGCCGACACTAAAGGGCGTCACGGTCACGGAGACCAGCAGTCCCAACAGCACCTCCGCAACATCAACAACTTCACCCACCGAACAGTCGCCATGGAATGCCGAAACCAGCCAGAAATTCGAGAGGTAAGTTTCCTGCGCTTGCTGCACCTCGCGGCCAGACCGCTCTCCATTACCATCCCCGAGAACCCAAAATCTCCACTGAGGGGGTCCTCTCAAGCCACTGCCTCTTCCCTCTCTTTCTCTCTATCTCAAGGAAGAGAGTCATGTGCCCTCACGGTTTTCGGTGCTAACAGCTGGAAACAGTAAACTCCCGGGTGAATATTTTGATCCATGCCAGGAGGCTGCGAACCGGAGTTTGAAATGCCTGCACCGTAATGCTGGGGACAAGGAGATGTGCTCGGATTACTTCCAGTGAGTCCTTTTCCCTTTTCTTTTCATTCTATTCCTTCGCCTTTTTTTCGTTGGTCCTGTTGGTGCGTGCCTACCCGCCCGGCATGCAACCCTGGTATCCCATATACTGCATTGCGAGGGTTTGCTGAGCGCGTTGCGTTTTGTTTCCCTTTCTTGGTAGTCTCTTTTCAGGTTCTTTCATCCTCCCGGTAGCGAGCTAGCCCAGCTTCTGGGAAGGAATCCCAGACCAAAGCCCCCCTCTTGCCGAACCCTCTACTAATCGTCGTGGTCAGGGCGTATCGAGACTGCAAGAAACAATGGGTGAGTCTAGATTGCATGCTGATCTAAACCATGCAGAGCCCAGGACGTGCAGGCACCTTTCCCCCAAGGCTCCTGCAGGCCGGCTCTCCCAACTGCATGCAAGACGCCTATACGTTCCCTCGCCCCCACCCAGTCTTTCGTCCCCAGCTAATCTCTTTCCCGCGCCAGCTCAACGAGAGAAAGGCGAAGTCGGCGAAGAAGAAAGATTCCGCTGGCTGGTTCTCCTGATCCAGCCGATGGATCTCTCCGCGACTCGAGGAGCGCCCTCCCTCCGTCGCTGCCGTGTACATTATGTAAGATGAGACTTAGTCTGGACGGAGCTGGATAGCGCTTATGCCATGGGCTTGAATGAAAAAGGGATTCAGGGACTGTCTGTCGAAGCCCATGTGATTTGTATATAGTGTAGTAGTAGTACCCGAAGCGCGAGAGCGAAGAGAAATCTAGGACATCTCTCCTCCAGACCACCCGAGCACATGACTTCCCATCCCTCGACCCGTATCCATCTCACTGTGACGCTGGGCTAGAAGAAACACTCACCCATAGAGTCTCCTTCGGTTAGGTCTCCGGCTGCCCGGCTTGGAAGGCATGGAGATGCTGAGAGATAAACCTCCGCGGTCGTCTGCAACCAAGCAAGGGGGAAGGGAAAGACAAACCCGACATCAAGTTCTTCTATAGCACATGGATTTCAAAAATATATGAGGGGGAAGGAGAGAAGGGGGCCCTTTCTGATTAATAGGACGGCGTACACGGCTCCCCAGAAGGGCGAGGTGTCATTTCTTTCGGCCGTGGAGAAAGCTACGTGGACGCGAGTTTGGGGAGAAGGGGTACAGAAGAAACGGGTGAAACTCCTCCTCTACTTTGATGGAGAACATTTACCTGATGCTGTGCCTATAGCTTGCCACGATGGGTAGGAGGATAGCCAACCAAGAATTCATACATCTGACATTCACTTAGGATCAACAACAAACTAGACCAAAAAGGCAATTCAAAAACTGTCTTTGTCTATGAGATGGTATCCTTGTGAACTACGCAAACCCGTAAGAAAATCGCCAAGACAGTCACGGCGATACGGGAAGAAGACAAGGAGTACAAGGAGATGCCTTGTGGACCGAACGAAGTCAAGAGAGCCAGAAAGAAAATAAATGAAGGCTTCTAGAACGGAAAGCGGTTCCAAGGTGTGTATAAGAGAGAGGTTATGCGCCATTCGCTGTGCTCCAGGTCCATCCTAAAAGGGCCTGCCCAAGAACCAGACCACCCATAAGGGTTTTCATCCTGTACACCATTTACCATACAAAAAGTGATCATACCATCAAAGAGGTAGCGAAAAAATGTAGAGCTGAAGCGCTTCCATCTTATCGTGTGCGATCCTCTTGAGAGGGTGGAGGGCTCCGTGAGCTGGACCCTAGACTGCTGGCTAGTATACTTCTCCAGCTCCCCGATTGACGTGAGCGAGGCCGTCTTGGAGTTGGTGTTGCCAGCCCTTGCTCCAAATCGCGTTGAGTTTCTTCGTCAATAGTGCGAGGTATAGGTTGTGCCGCACTTGGTGAATTATTCACGGTTTCTGCAGCTTGTATCTGAATATCGTCGTCGCTGTCATCACGATAAGGCTCGTAGCGAGGACTTGATGGCGAGCCTCGTGCCAGAGAACGGACAACATCGCCCTTGCATATCGGACATGTTCGTCGTCGAGTTGTCAACCATGGTGTACTAATAGACTGATTAGTATCATTCAACGTGACGGTAATCGGGATAACTTACATGCAATCTTCATGGAATTCATGTCCGCACGGAAGGCTCATGACCCGGCTGACACCATCAATGTATTCTTCAAGACATACAACACATTCAACCTGCTTGCCCATGAATTTTTTCCATTCACTCGACACACTGGCATTCTTCTCATGCTCATGACCTTGGCTCCTTGAGGGAACAGCAGGGACTATAAGCGGCTGCGAATTTACACGGATAAGGTCACCAGGTTCGGGTATCCCCGTAGTCGTTCTGGATCTTGGACGTGGTCGACTTGATGTTGATTGAAGTAGAGGTGTATTCGCAGACGAGGAGCTGGTAGGAGATGGGACCCTAGGTGACTGAGTACCGGAAGCTATGGTCTGGTAGGTCCGCACTGGTAGTCTCTCGACAACGGATTTTGGAGCTCTCCACCTTCTCCGCCTGATGCGAGATCGAATGAGGAGTAAGGAGTAGACAATCGTAAGAGTCACTAAAGGACTTACAACGAGTACCAAGAGCGTGTCGAGGAACGGACTGGCTCCACTTGTTGGGGTCAACGTGACCCACAATCCATCGTAGTCACCATCTTCATCGCTGCCATCATCAGCAGCACCCTGCCCTGAGATTGCTTCTGCCGAAGCTCCCCCATTATTGGGCTTTGGGGCTAAAACAAGTCCAGCGTCCTCATCATCATCGCCAAATATCGCTGCCAACAATCCCTTGGACGCACTGCCCTCAGATTTTGACTCCTGGTGGTTTTGATTTCCCTTGCTGTTCTCGTTGGCTTGTCCATCCTTGGCGTTGTACTCACCACTCCCAGGTGTGATGCTTCCTCCTTTCAAGTGATACTCAGGTATGTCCTGTAAAGCTCCACCGGTGTGGTGCATGCCCTGCTTTGGGGCAGGTGCCGAGCTCTTTTCTTTTGAGGGATTAACCTTTCCGTCGCCTTTCTTTGCAATAGATTTCACATCAGTTTCCTTCCCAGTGGGATGGCCCACAAGATCCGGATCACGCCAGTCTTGAACTCCAATCACAAAGTCATCGGACTTGCCACTGCCCTTGGTTTTCTGTGGAGTCTTTTGGTCTGTGTTAGGCTTCTTGTTGGCCTGCTTGGGTGGAGCGTTCTTCTTAGGAACTGCATCATCATCCTTCCACTCATCAACGAGAACCCAGTCAAGCTGTCCACTGCTAGGGGGACGGCTGCTGTCCGATTTTGTGCTGCCCTGATTGGAACTTGAAAAGATTGACTTAAACCATCCCGTGCTCTGTTTTGGAACAGATGCTGGCGTGTTTGCTTCCTTCTTTGGCGCAGCTTTTTTATTCGAAGCTGCCTTAACAGTCGCAGTCGGCTTACGTGCTGGTGCTGTAGGTGTGAAAGTAGGGTTCGAATTCTGCTTCTTGCCAGCCTTCCTTAGCTTGTCTGAATGTTGTACCTTCAATGTTGGCTTGCCATTCTCATCAATAGAATCTTCAATGAAGCTGCCGGGCCCAATAAGCGAGGATAGCAAGTGTGCCGTGGTTCGCGATGTGAAAATCGCCGGAATCGTGACATTGGATGTGTCACCTCTTGCGTACATCTGTATAAGAGCTCCGCCCTTTGTGTCATCGCCGACTATTAGTGCAATCCCTCCTCTTCTCTGTGCCCACTTCACTTTCTCGAGAAAGCCACAGCCACCTCGACTCAAAAGCACCACCTTGCCGGCAATCTCTGCTCCTTCTTGTATAGACTGTATGTCGGCGTGATCGCTCTTCGAATCTGTAGCCTGCTTGTCATTCGGTTTGGAAACACTCGAGCCGGGGAGGGGGTGATGTAGGTAGTCATCGGTGCCATCATCCATTGAAGGCTGCTGGACCGTCCCTTTGACTCGCGAACGACCTTCCGGCACTGCAGTCCGGTCGGTGGCAGAAGAATCGTCTTCTGCATCTCGCTTGTTGATCTTCGATTTTCCTGATGTCGTCGCAGACTTGACATCACCTGGTTTTACCCCATCTGATGTCGCAGCGCCTGACTTGGCAAAGCTGTCAACCCACCCAGGCACATCACTGCAGCCTAGCTCTCCTTCCGCGCCGGCGGCGACCATCCCTTGCCGTATCCCATCATCTCCAAAACCACTCCCAATCCACAGCTGTCCCTTCAAACCATCGATGGGTAGAGGGGGGCCAAAGGCAGCAGGCCTGGCCAGGAAGGCGGTCGAGTTCTCGTGGGTTAAAGTGATAATAGCATTTGGCGGGAAGAGCGAGAACGGCGCGCGGAATGAAAGAAACCCTTGAATGCCAGAGTTGGAGGGAGACGAGGTTGTGATGGTCTGGGGTGTACTGGAAGATCGTATGGACAAGATCGTCAAGAAAATCGAAGTGACTACAAAGGCTACAACTATGATGATTCTTGGAGGTCGCATGATGATGTTGCGGGTCTCGGCGAGACGTAACCCCTCAGCTCAAAAGCTGTAGTGAAGGCCTAAGAGGTCGCATTCGTTGCGTAAACAGAGGATAAGGAACGACAGTGAATACAAATACGCAAAGTTCTACAACGGACGGTCGGCGTTGTGGAAGGCAGTAAAAGGGAGGCTAGAGTCAGGTATGTAGGAGGTAAGGGGAAGCAGAGGTTGATGATGAGTCGTCAAGAGATGCCAGGAGTTTAGTGTTTAGCTGTGGCTCAGCCGCGAGCAACCGGCATGGCGTGTGGCGTGTGAGGCCAGCTGCCTGCCAGCACATTCGAAAAATCACGGTGAAAATCTCGAGACATCCACGACCTGACAAGCTCACATGAGCATACAGCTTTGCTATCTCTAACTTCCTCGACCGGCTGTAAGAACTCTCCGCGCGTGTATGCACATGTTGGCATGTGCGAGGCCTTGTGGCCGTCTCTGCAAGACCTCTATGATTGCCCATCTTGTCCAGCTGATCGGGGGTTATCACGTGCCCTGATGGAGGAGGTCGGGACAGGACGTAAGGCAGGTCCCAAGAGCATTTCTCCCTCCAATACTGCGCTCATCATCGACAGAAAGGAAAGCGATTGAAACAACCGTCACTCGGGGTGTGGGATGTGGCTGGTAGACCCATATGACTGCTAAGGGGCTGTCCTTGGAACAACAAGCCACGCACGGATCAGATGAGCACCGATGCTTGTCGACGGAAAGATGCTGGAGAACACTTTAGCAGTACACCATGAGCCTCCTCCCCATGCGGCGTCGTCCAGATCTGGCTGTCTAGTCTGGTATTCAACGACGTCAATGTCGCAGAGTGGACTAGTGTCGACGGCATCAGCCACCGATGCCACCCACTTGATACTCTACGATTCGGTAGTAGCAGTTTTCCAAGAGATCTCTTTGAACCAGATCCCATCCGACTAGACTCCAAATCTTAGTCGGATCTTGGGATTCCGCCTCTTCTAGAAAGATCACTTTGCGTTTCGTGCGTCTTCTGCACCATATTAAACCTCGCGATTGCTTAATGCATTTGGTGCCGCCTCTCAGGTGTTTCAAAGCCATGCCTATTAAGTCCACCCCTGAAGAGAGGTGCTGGCTTGCTGCTGGTGATGGCATCACGATGAACGACGTGAAGATGTAGACATGAGGAAGTGGGAAATCTGCGTTGATTAGCCAGTGCTAGCTTGCGGTAGCAATCATACTATCTAAGGCCCACGAGCTAATGAAGCCTCGATTCCTCATTACACACGTCTGAGGCGAGTAAGCTTTTAGTTGGTGGTCTGCGATGCCCATACAGTCCAGATCAGTATCAGTCTACTTCGCTCAGACCTGCTGGGTAGTTAGTTTCTTACACCACTCTCTGCTGCAGACAGGGCTGGAGCAAGCTCATGATATCACTCCGTCATTACTCTATTAGCGCTTCTCGAACCAGTTTGATCGTGCAGACTTCTCCGGCTGTGTAATGACGTGCATTGTGAAGGTGTGGGCGGTCTTCTGCTTATAACGATATAATCATGATCTCGTGGCCCAACTTCTACGTCCTCATTTTTCTTTATTCGTGTCTGGCAGTACCCATTGCGATTCGAAATGAATATTAATACGCCCAGAACAAACGGAGGGTTTACTCTACCTTTCGTCAATAATGACAGGAAGCGTCGCCTTGCAGCAGGGTCCAGCTCGAGGAGTTCCCTGAAGTCTAACAGGCTGCCTTTCATGAATTGGATTCCAGATTCGGTGATTATGTTCGCACTTTCTGGCACCTTGTACGCAGCTGACGGCGAGTAGGCTCGAAACCACTTCATTGCTAGCATGGCGGTATGGGTTTACCTTTCACCCACATAATCTTCCATTAGACTGACGTGCTTCTCTTTTAAGGAATTCGCTGGCACAACCTTGTTCTTGTTCTTTGCCTTCTCTGGCACGCAGGTTGCTCTTCTCGCTACTCCCGACTCGAGCCCTAGTGTTATTGGACAAGTCAGTAATCCGGCACAACTTCTGTATATTTCTCTGTGCTTCGGGTTTTCTTTGGCGGTCAATGCCTGGGTTTTCTTTCGAATTAGTGGAGGTTTATTCAACCCTGCTGTGAGTGTGATCCCCTCTTGCGTTGCTTCTGATGGCTAACTGGATAGGTCACGATGGGAATGTGTCTCGTTGGCGCCCTTCCCTACCTGCGAGGTGTCTTTCTCGTAATTTCTCAAATTCTTGGCGGCATCACAGCCGCGGCGATCTGCTCGGCACTGTTCCCAGGACCTCTTACAGTACGAACAAACCTTGGCGGTGGAACCTCAGTTGTTCAAGGACTTTTCATAGAGATGTTCTTGACAGCTGAACTTGTATTCACGATCTTCATGCTTGCCGCTGAGAAGCACAAGGGTACTTTCATTGCTCCTGTGGGAATTGGTCTTTCTCTATTCATTGCTGAGCTCACAGGTATGTTGAAGATGTGAGCTTATTCAAGGGTTGTTCATTAACCGTAACAGGTGTTTACTTCACCGGAGGCTCTGTCAATCCAGCAAGATCCTTTGGGCCTTCTGTAGTATCACATCAATTTCACAGTTATCACTGGATCTACTGGGTGGGACCTATTCTAGGCTCTTTACTAGCTTCTGGCTTCTATCTCTTCATCAAAATGCTTGAATACGAAACCGCGAACCCAGGACAGGACCGCTCCGGTCCAGAGGGAGAGCACTTTAACCCTGACCTCCATCGCAGCGAGTCAAATCCAAGAGTCTCATTTGCGCCCGAAGATTATGCAATGGAGGAAGGACGAGTCGGAAAGCCCGCAGCCACACTGACAGCGGGAACAGGACATTATGGAGAACCTCAAGAATACGGAACAGCCGCGAGACCCTTCTCTGACAGTCCTGCTCCACCTCATCCAAACGACCAATTTGCAGGTCTGGCTCATGGCATGCATGGAGATGAGGCTGGCCTGCAGGCTGCATCTGTCAGTAATGCGTCGGATTCGACTATGGTTACACCATCTGCGGCGACTACTGCACCTCCGACAGTTAACAACCAGAAATCTGCACTTAAACCAGCCCGTGGTGGATACACGAATGGGAGAGAGCACTCGGTTAATTCAAACACCTTCAATAATCGAGTCATAGGAGCCTCAACTCGGGATGAAGACTTCTACGACCATGAATAGTTTAGTACCCTGGTCAAAGGGCCTAAAGTATATGAGCTGTAATTTGGCATAGCGCTTGTTTTGACACCATAGTAACTAGTTGTTTGTTTCACTATTCTGTATGATAGTTATTCCATCTCTTTAAAAATAAAAAATGGAGCATAGCACTTCACATTCTACTGACGAGTATTGAGACTAACTTAGCTGATGGGCTGCTGTTCAGGGAGGATTTAATAGGCCTTCAAATATAAGGTTAGTTCAGTATCTCCGGACCACTTAAAATACATAGATCCATATGTAATACCTGTATGAAGTTAGCAACACTTCAATTCTGAGGCATATTGTGTTTAAAGCCACTGACGCTTCGGTGTCTCCAGCACTTTAGTGATTGAGAACGACAGCACTAGAACTCCTCACGCCGATTCCGTGTGCAGTATAAGATAAAAAGATTATGGTGGCTCGTAAATTATACAATCCAGTGCAATGTTCATTCTTAAATTCGCCGTACGTGTACCAAACTTCGTCAGCCACTTCGCTTAAGGTCGATCACCACCCTTTGAATTTCTAGATCCCTGTAGATATACTTCTCCTATTGTACCTCTGTTCCTCCATATCAACGTCACGTCAGCACGATATGTCATGAAGGATGGGGAAGCCATCCTATTACGCTCGTTACTGTGTCCTCTCCCTCTGTGCTTTTTCGTAAAGCATTTTCCTCGAACCTACGATTGAGTACATGAACTTCTACGAGCCACGGGTGCTTGCACGCTTGCTACCAACAAGAAGGCCACGTAGTTCCCTTCAGTCGGTCAGCTGGATATCTATTCTCTTCGACCATACAGACTCTCTCACCACTCGTTATGGAAGGAGAGACATTAATAGCGATGCTCGGGGTCATGATCGCCAGCGTGATCTTTGCTGCGGGGATGTCAGCTTCTGCGTGGGACGTGGAGCTGTGGAAGGTGGAGGACGACAAGTCGAAATAAACAGCACGGAGCATCTCCGTAAACCATATATCATGCGGCCACTCATCTCTGTAGATGACCCCGCAAGAAGAGCTGGGCATTGTGATATCGTCTTCACATATTACGACCAGGGCAGTGCATGGCCACGTGACCCTGCATTGGAGTCATCTTTCTGTGTCACTGAGCTTCAGCGATCGCATTGTCGGCAGCTTTCAGTATCAACCATATATTGGACTGCCAACGAGTGGTTTTATCTCGGTTGGCATAATCGCCCGTAAATCGCCACCGCATTTCGCACACAGACCAGCACTTCACTGACTCCTTCGACGTGCATTATTTTCTTGTTTAGACGACAAACTCGGTGACCAAGAGCTCTGAACTAGCTCACATGGTTCGTTATAGATCCCCGTGTCTCGTCTGGATGGTTATGAGCCGAGATACTATGTCTTGAAAGCTATACCTGCAAGACAGACTTGTTGGAGAGTCGCAACGATTGCACTGCAACCCAGCAAATTGAAAACGAGTGTATATTTGCAGTATAAACAAGACAATAACGCCCAAATTGGCCTTCTTTCTACCAATCTGGTTTTGATGCCATGGTATCATATATCGAGAAGGCGTTTGGTCAAATTGTACTCTGCCTCATGGACGATGATCTCTTGGCCACTCATACAGAGTGATCTCCTAAGTTGAGGCATCAAGATACGTGTATGGGAGCCTAAAGCACATCAAACTCTTATCTGCCAAGTCCTGGCAGTAGTTGACATTCACATAACCTTGTCTTTCGAGCGTACTCGATTGAAAGAACATTTACGTATTTCAGCTCACGAAGCACTCTTCTGCTCATTGTAACGGCTTTCATGACTAAAGGGCTAATAATGGCTGCTATTAATAACATGGCATTCATGCTTACCATACTTCCGGATGCCAATCTTGGTGGTGCAATGAGAAATTACAAGTCAGTTGTGTTGCATGCATCCCCATTCATCATTACTGCGGCAGTAACACGCTTGTATTCTTCGTCATGGCTGGCATCCTCTACTTCCGGCGATTACCGGCGACGTAATCTTCCTGCATTCGTAATTTCAAGTCTGGTACTTTTTGCATTCTTCCCAGGTGGACAATGAACCTTATATCCGAGGGAAGCAATCAGGACCTGGTAGCTTCACATCTCTTAGCCACCGAGAGTGTATCGTATTGCGGTTTCATCATCAAGCTTAAGGGTACTCAATCTATGAGTCCACTCATAGCGGGCCTTGTCTAAGTGCTAATAGCTCCTGAGATTTTACGTCGACCAGTCTTAGCACTGAAGGAGATCTTGTTTCTTCCGCTTCGATTTGGAGAGCAGATCTTTAAGTAGTCTGCTGCACTGCCAATGCGCATTTGTACGTGCTGATATTAAAATTATTATCTTCACCATGCTGTACCATTGAAGCTCTGATCGCCTTTGCAGTGTGGTGTTGACAAAGCCGTGAATATTCTTTATGTACTTGTCACTGGATCTGCAAGCCCGGGTCCATGGTACAATTATAAACCTTTGTAGCCCGAACCCTTTTCGTCGTATTGCTGATCTACACTCAATGAGAGTGACTGGGAGGGGCTTCGTAGTGGTATGTTCCTGAAATAGTGAACACCGTCATTGGATACAGCTGGACAAATGCATTCAGTCGCTTTTTGATTTTTTTCTTGGTTCCTTCGTTTGACTGCCAACCAGGCCAAGAAAAACAAAGCAGAATTTGAATTCGCTTACTGGCAAAGTACATATTGCAATACGTGAGCGTGGTTGGAAAGTCCACGTAAAGAAAACCTACTTACGTTTGCAGCGTCGAAGAGAAGCGGTAGCATATTTGGCAATCAAATTACACCTCGAGCTCCGAGCTGCTACTGCCACATTCGTCAATCACATCAAGCCGCCAGCAAATGTCCGATGCGGTCATGATCTGTACATTTTTTATGGGGAGAGTTGGACTTTGCCATAGCAACACTATGCCGAATATACCGGAAGCCTTGACGGACTGGCATTCACCCCAAGCAACGCAAACGCGGATGGCAGCATTTGGTTGCTGGGCCATATTCCCTCCACAAAAGATATCTCAGTTTGCAGAGCATTGCAGAGTAACTGTCGACGACCATGTTTCTGGCCTGGAAACGAGCAAGGCTTATATTTGCCATTGGCATATCTCCACGTGGTAGATGTCAACTACCTGTAAATCCCGCTCTCGGCAGTGTAGCACACGACTGAGGCCGTGATCTGGTTAGCAGCGTGACTTTAATCTCGCCTAGTGGTAGCTGTGCGTTATTTTTAGTGTTTTATACGAGCCCAAGTTAGATTTTCTGTTTGCAGAAATTCTACGTACACGCTAAGCCAGCTCGGCAAATTGCAGGCAAATCCTCACCTTGATATCATCGTTACCAAGTGAAAGCTGTCATTGTAGGATCCTCTAAAGATACCCAACATGAAACTGCCATGGAAACCGCCGAAATTCATCATACGAGCTGTTACACGTCGAATGAATGCGGTTTAGAAGGCCTCGTAGTCAACGTTCCTCGCTTAACTTTTACTTTAGACTAAGTCCGCGCTCCCAACGGAGTTCAGTTTGGCCTCAATTCCTGACGGTTTCCCTTAAACCTTAACGGAGAAATATCTATCCTGATCATAATACAGGGTCGGATGATGAATCCCTCGGAATATGCCTGTTAAATTTCATCCAGCCATTCCTAACAGGGATTTGGCAGGAAACCCCTTAGCTGGAGCACGCCTGTGGATTCGGGATGGTAAAGTATGCGTCCCAGAACTCAATCCATTGTCGCGTGTGTACATTCCTCCAGCCACTTGATTGTGCCTCCTTTTCACTTTAAAGCGCTTCTCTTCCACGCATAAAGTGGTTTCCTCTCCGAACATAATCTGTTCCTTCCATCTTAATTACCTAGGTCTTCGGGCCCTTTTCGTTCGCTGCCAACATGTTTTCCAAGCTCGTCACATCAGCAGTCACTCTGGCTTCTCTTCTGAGATTTTCTCAAGCTACAGCTCTACAGAGACGGCTAGATTATTGTGTTGATCCTACTGTTGTTTTTATAAAGACATATGAGATATCCTATCCAGTATTCATCAACACATACATCTCCGCAAATACTATCATCAACATCAATGGAGGCGTTACTATCAACATCAACAACGCACCTACATATATCTCTACTGTTGTGACAGGGATCACCAACTCGACCGTCTATGCTACGACCACGGCCACAGCCACGATAACAACAACAGCGACTGTTTCTCCAACCGCGGCGGCAACAGGTATTCCGTAAGCTCACTCGTTCATTGTAGTGTAGGCTTAGCTGACTTTATTGAAGACTTCCTGGCCCGGACGCTATTCCAATAAACCTCGCCCTGGTTCCTTCTGCTCTCAAGAAGCGTCAATCTGGCTCAAGCAATTCAACGTATGTTGGCCCTGGAGGACAGGTCGTTCAGGGCTGTGCTCAAGCCGTCACTTTCTATCTTCAAGATGGCAACCTGCTCGCAGGTAATGGCGAGATCGTTTCGACCGGCTACAATCTCTCTTACGCACCATTTGCTGCATCCACTGTCGCTGGACCGATCACGCAGAGCTTTTCGCTTTCTGCAGACCTCCTCCAGTGGACTAATGCGCTGTTCCCAAACAAAATAGCTACCTTCTGTCTCTTAGGTGGTATTTTGGAGGCTGTTTTTGTGACTGAAGAACCAGTCGGATGCTCGCATCAACTTCTTCAAGCAATTTCACCCTCTGTTTGCGGTGCTTCCGCCTCGTCGTCTCTATCTGTCTCTACCCAAGTCTCGACTATGCAAAACGGATCATTTACATCTGCTACTCTTGGCCCAACCGTTACAGCCATAGTTTCTACTCTCCCAGATGGCAGTTTAACCACTCTCGATTCCACGCTGTTCCCTACAGGAACAGCCGGGGTTTCGTCGACCCCTGGAGGACCTAACGTCATCACTAGTACTGTCACCAATCCAGATGGCTCCGTTAGCACAATTTTGATCACCCAGACCACCCAACCTACCGGGGCATCAACTACTGGGTTTTCAAGCGAGACAAGTGTTCTGGTAGAGACCAGTACAATCCCAGGAACGGTCACCACCAGTAGTGGTCCAATCGAGACTTCGACCTTGGGCAATGGTTCACTTACTACCAATAGTGGACCATTAACAACTCTGACCGTGGTAAGAATTCTTTGACATCCATGACGAAGCGTATTCTCACTTCATATTTAGCCACCATCTACTGAGACCACATCGATCCCGATCACTGAGCCTCTGAGTTCTACCAACCAGACTTCCACGAGCCAGAGTTCCTCATCCCAGACTTCCGACACCCTACTCCCGTAAGTATTTCAAAGACTCGTAGAATGTATTTACTGACCATACTTCAGTACTGGCACAATCTCGCCGGCCTCATCATTCGTGATTGCAGCTGATACCGGCAGTGGAGCCAAGCACAAACGTGCCGGCACCAAATGGTTCACGTTCATTAACGACAGCGCTGCGCTCTCTGACACTTTAGATGGTGCGGCCCTCTTCTCTACAGCTCTTGGGCGACTCTACAGTGGTGGCAAGAACGTCGGTCTTTCTAGAGCTGATATCGAAGCTGGCTTTGCACCTTTCCGAGCATTCTTTGGAGAGCCTGATATCAGCGAGAAATTCGACGTCTCTCCAGGAGGAGGATTCAGTTTCACCCCTTCCGCGAACGGAACCGCGCTGGGTTTTGTAGCCACGTTTTGTTTCACTCCGGATGGAGAGATTATCTCGAGATACTCCGAAAAGGGCTTGACATTTACATGCACCACGTTGACTGTCACCATCCAAATCGGTATGTACTTCGCACCCTACACTTCACTGACATATCAGCACGTTGACTGATATTCTGTAGTTTCCAACAATGACCCCCAAATGCCATCTAGTTCCTCCTCTGCTGCTCCAACCAGCAGCATCCCTCCCGTCACCACGACAGGAGTCACCACGCTACCCGATGGCCAGGTGACCTCCACTACTGGAACAGTACCTGGTACGACCCCATCTACACCAGGGCCTACTGGTACTGGAGTCATTACATCCTCGGGCTCCAGCCTACCGGTGACCTCCACGCCAACCTCGGGCTCACTACCCCCAAGCTCCTCTCCGACGACCTCCGCTACTTCCACTGCCGACATAAGCGCCGACATGAGCGGCGACCTTAACATTCCAGGGCCTACCTCCGCACCTGCAGTAGCGCGCGGGATTAGTCTCAAGAAGCGGGCCAACATTCCGGGTAACAAGCTGTATCGTGGCGGTTTGTTGAGAAGTCCCTGGGCTCCTCGTCTCGTGTAAGCGACGACTTGGAGAGGGTGATGACTCCGAGCGATCGACTTCATTGCTAGCCTTTGTTTTGGTGTTCGGGTTGTTCAATCCTTGTTCTTGGACATAAAGATTTGTTTTGGAAAAGGGTGATAATGTGTTTTAATTTTTCTTTCTGAATTGCATGTGTTTGTGTTTAGGATTTTGCGGGTATGATCACGCGCAAGAAAGTTGAGAACTTGTGTATCATGGGAGGAATTGGGTCCACAGTAGCTAGTTCTTTAGTTAGGTAGCTATATGGATTGTGGCATTCTCGTGGGGAGATGTAAATTGATCATATCGTAATAATCAAAAGATCAGATCAAGCACATGCATGCACATACGAGCACCATAAATTTGAGGAACGAGAAAAGAAAAGAGTCAGGCCACCCTTCGAAAATCACAAGCCAAAAAAGTCTTCATCTCTCTTGTGCAAGGAAGCAAAAATCGCGCCTTTCCCTTCTGATTCCCTAGATTCCTTACGAAAATATCTGACGCGTTGGCATGCCAAACGCTTTGGTGTAGCTGTGAAGATTTTCGTAGGAATGACGATCAGGCCAAGATCGACGAGGAGGGGTTCTAGACTAGGGGAAATATGTGCCCCGTTTCACATAGTGCATCCTTGAAGACGCGGAAAGGCGGTGTCGCGTTACTAGTACGATTGGGATATGCACTAGTTCTTGCCAGCTGTTTTTCATTCAGGACCAAATGAAGGCCTGCAGGCACTGCATGAAATTTGTCGAAGTGGGTCGCAACAAGATTGAAATATGCTCTACAGAAATACAGAGCTATGCAATGTACGGGATGATAATGCAATATGACGCTGCTAAAAAAAATAGGTATCCTGAAGCCGCTCTGCACGCTGGCAAATACATATCCAACTTGGACGCTGTATACAAGGTTCGACCAAACGCGTCCTTACAATTTCGTCTGCAAGCTGACTGCAGCTTCAAAAACCGAAGCAATATCCAATACCCTACCATCATAACCGCTCGCCCCCAAAAACGTTACTCCAAAAGGCAGTTTCAATTCGCCCTCCACCCAAGCAGCATTCACACTGACACCACAGAGATCAACTACATTCCCGCATTGAGTAAAAGTCCCCAGTTTTGAATTCAAGGCGAGAGGGTCTGCCTCCATCTCCTTGATTGTAGGGTGATAGGGCACGCTTGGTAAGAACAGGACATCCATCTTTTCGAATTGCTGTCGAGCTTCCATCGTATATTGGGCGACAAGAGATAGATCTGCAAACACTTGCCATGCCTCAAGGTTCGAATCTATGGCAGCACGGAATAGTGCCTTGATTGTGGGGTGTAATGATTCCATGTTCTTGACAAGAAAGTCGTGGCCTATACAGGCGATTCGCTCGTGAACAAGTGAAGCACCATAAAGTAGATCCGACGCTTTTGCAAAGGGTTCATAATCGATCTCTACCAGCCTTCCTCCGCAAGATTGCAGTTTCTGGACAGAAGTTGCAAACAGCTCTTGGAATGGCTTAGAGCATATGGACAATACTGCTGGCGAGGGAATTCCGAATGTAAAACCTCCGTCTTTCGGGCCTCTAAAATCCGACTTCCACGAAGATAGCGAAGAAGGAATCTTGGAAGACGGATCGAGCTTATCATATTGATCCAGAATATACCAGACTTTTCGGGCATCTGAAAGATTCGGAGCCATAATAGAAATTGTGTCCAGACTCCTACATGCCGGAACAACACCTCGCGCAGAGATGGTGCCTTTGGTGGGCTTAAAGCCAACGATTCCATTCAATGCTGCAGGAACCCGTCCACTTCCAGCAGTATCAGTTCCAAGAGCAAAGGAAACTAGTCGCGCACCAACAGCCACCCCAGTTCCAGAAGATGATCCTCCGGAAATATGATCCTTGCTATAAACACTATGGGGTGTTCCATACGGTGAGCGGCAGCCCGAAAGTCCTGTGGCCAGCTGATCCATATTCAATTTTCCAATGAAAATTGCGCCAGCGTCTAGGAGGCAGTTCACAGCGAACGAGTTGGATGTCGGTACATATGCAAGCATTTCGCATGCCGCAGTTGTCCTGATACCCTCCACGTCGATGTTGTCTTTGACTGCGAATGGTACTCCAAACAATGGCGGTAGTGGCTTGCCATCATACTTATTCACCAATGTCTTCACGGCTTCCATGCACTCCTGGCGACTCTTCAAGGTAACCCAAACGAACGGATCAACTTCCTGATATTGCTCAATGCGATCAAAGGTTGCTGCAATCACGGATTCGGGATTCGTTGCCCCAGTCATATATCTCTGCTGAAGCTCCTTGATTGATAAGAGCGAATCATTATCTGCAGGTGGTGTTGCAGGAGGCGTCAAATCTTGAGCCTTTGATACTTGAGCGAAAAATTCCGAGCTGTGGCCAATATAGCCAAACAACCCATCCTGTCCGCAGATTGTATCCATTGCTGTGACCACCTGCTGCTGGTCGAACCCCCCAGTACAGTCCGATAAGATACAACACTCGAAGCCTCGATCATTACACTCGCGCAGGGTCGTTGTTACACAACATCTAGACACATGTCAGCATGTTCAAATTAGGCGACGCGCAGGATGGCACATACTCAGTGGTAACACCTGCAAACAATATATGTGTGATGCCTCTGGCCAGTAGCGTTCTGTGCAGGCCAGTCGCCCAAAAGCTCCCTTTTCCAGGTTTGTCAATTACAGGCTCATCCGGTAATGGCCTTAATTCGTCGATTATATCGTGTCCATACTCGCCTCTAACGAGTAGTCTTCCCATTGGCCCTTGATCGCCAATACCCATGGTATGATGGCCATGGGGAGCACTTATTTGGCGCAATCGTTTCGAGGCTGGCAAGTCAGAGAGATCTGGCTGGTGACCTTCGCGCGTATGTATGACTTGAACACCACAGCTGCGACATGCTTCGAGGACTTTCTGGACCGTGGGCACGATATCGTGTACGCTGGCAAAAATCTCGGGATTGCCGCACTGGATGGAGCCGAAGCCACCATCCTCGACAAAGTCTCTTTGCATATCAATGATAATAAGTGCTGTTGTCGCGGGAGGAAAGCTGAAGGCATACGGCCTTGCAGTTGAGAGAGTCCATCTTGCTGGCATCATGACGGACAAGGTCAGGGTCTCGAGGACGAGTATAGCTCAGTCAAAGGCAATCGAGAAAAACACAGTGAGGTCCCAAATGACTCTGTACTCTGGGCTATCTTGAGATCTCCTCTCTATATATATGGAAGATATAGAAGGTGGGATGAAAGTACCCAACGCTGTCAACTTGACAAAAGAGAAACGAACGACTTCATCAAGTATGGGGGGAAAGAAAGCACACAGGGACACAGCTCCTACGCGCCGGCGCACTCGAGGGCGAAGGTGCCAATAAAGCGTTGCCGACGGCCCTCATGGGCCTTCGCGAGCGTCCATGAGAAGGAATGAGGTTTGTCATGGATATCATGAGTGGCGGCCGGCGGGTTGGGGTCAAGAAGTGCATCTATGCCTTCGCCCAAAATGTCGGGGTCGCCTTCGGCCAAGCTAGTGGAGTCAGCCAGGCGGGAGAGAAAGTGGGAGGACGAAGAGGACGAAGGGAGCAGTTGAGAGACGGGCCGAGGGAAACTCTAACGCGAAATGATTGACCTGATAAGAACCCAGCATCTCGGCCTGAGAACCCAGGCAGGAATGGCAATCTTGCTTCTGCCTTCCTCGCGATTCAGCATCAACAAGAAATCCAGATTTCGGCCATCTAAGTCGTGGCAGAGGAGTCTATAGCTCTGGTTGTTCTTCCTGTTTCGTATCCTTGCGCAGTCTCCATTCTGCGCGTCAGACACGGCACCACGTGCAGTACCAGGCCACCAAGGAATCGTTACCCCTTACTCTGCCCCTTCCTTAATGTTGCTCGCTCAAAAGAAAGGGAATGAAAATGCAGATATACTTCGCAAGTGTTGGGAGAAACATTCTTCTCTCCTATTGGCATCTTTAAGCGATCGGCAAGTTCTGTTCCACGGCATCAGATCGGCTGTAAGCTGTAAGGTCCCAGGTTACACAAATGACGACAGTGTGTCGAGGCTCGACGACAGCATCCGAGTGTCGTTGTTGTCTTGCAGCGGGCAAGTGCCTGCCTATAAATCTGAGATGGATTGCAACCGTGTCTGTCGTGTGCACCGAATTACCAACCTAAAGATGCCAATTATGGCTTCTTTCCCTTCGACATAAGTTTGGGACGACAGTCTTCGGAACCGTGGCGAACTCGAAGATGACTTTGGCTAAGTTGAACTCTTCCTGATTATGCTTCTCTGCAGGACGATCTCCGTGGGTGGAGATAGCTGATCGAATATCAAGGACAAAGGAAGAGCGATAGTCTCGTCATTCAGGATCAATCGGCAAGATCCAGCTCCTTCCTTTGTTTGATATGAATGGCCTGGCATCATCTTTGTCGATCAGCCAGTCTTGCTTAATCCCTACTTAACGCTTTTCGATGGTGACCGTGTTCAAGCAGCGAGTCCGCTCACAACCTCAACTTACATCTACCGGCAAGCAAGCAAGCAAATACGAGCAGAATAAGGAATACGCTTCACCAGCGATGTCCGTCATATTGATTCGCAAACCGCTTACAGAAGCAGAACGCAAAGACCCATCCCCGTTCTGGGCCGTCATGGCACGACTTCTGAAGGAGTAAGAGGCACTGATTAGGAAGCGCAATGCGAACAATAGCCCTTTGCCGGAGTTGTCAGATGAGGCACTGTCGCAAAATGTTCAAGATATTCTGGCATTGATTGATGCCCATTACATGCCACAGAAGGTATCTGACGGATTGAAGGAGGAAAGGGAAATTATTGATACCTTTGGGAGCTTTCTAGAGAGCTTGAGGTCGGAGTGAAGGCGGACGACATAGAGCAATCACGGGGAAACCAGATTGAGTGTCGTGGGCGCACACTCAAGCCTGGAAGTTGAACATGAGGAATATTCAAAAGCCAATAGCCAATACAAAGTGGCCAAATCACATTGCGCCCAAAATGATGTTTCTTCCCTATGACCCCTGCAAACGTATATGGGTAAGGGCCTGAGTGTCTATTCAGTCGTCAAACCAGGTCAGTCAGGTCGAGTAATCACGAGCGTCTTATGGCGCGATATTGGCAGCTTCAACAGTCCTGGTGTGGCAAGTGAGTCGCAGTCGACGAAGGGCCTTCGGGGCGATGGGCTCAAGCTGGCCGGTCCGCCAGTGCTCACTGCGCCGAGGAGACCAGTCCCCTTATCTCTGTGGCTTTCCCCGGCATTTCATCCACTCACAGCACCCGCACTACCAACTACCTTTCTTTTCCCCAGATTGATACACAATCATCTTGGTGGTCTCTGCATCAAGCCTCATGATGAAATCAGGATATCGGCCAGATAACGATGCTTTTGCAATGTCTATATCAGGAGGGATTTCCTGCCTCATCCCAACCATTAGCATCCAAGCCATCTACATTTAGTCTTCGAAGCAATAGCTAAACCCCGCAATAGCCACCTTCAGAATTGTTTGGAAAGTTTGCAACTGGTCACTTTCACTCCGTGAGAGTCCCTTTCGTTCTTCGAATTCTAGGTTGTTCCAAACCTTATCACGGACATGGCCACCATTCTCCGTCAACGGATGAAGTCCGTCAAAAACTCCGTCAAAGCAAAGACAAAGCCCTCAGGATGGATTCTTCCGAGGCAGTCTGGGACATTTGGCAACAAGGATTCATGGTGAGTCTACCCTTAGGAGACTTCTACTCAATTCTAACGTATACAGGACCAACATCGATCTTGATGTTACTCCTGCAGATCGTCAAACATGGACTGCGTGTGACTTCATTGGCAAATGTTGAAAAGAATCATGTGAACTGACTTTAAACAGACTCACCATGCTGGGATTCTGGTTCTCCGATGCCATGAACGCTCAAGGATGGCAAGCTCCCTCAGCCATTTTGGCCGCCGGGTTGACATGGTAAGCAGAAGGACCACCTTTCTAGACTAAGAAATCATAGCTAATGGCTTTAGGCGCGAGGCTGTTTATTGTATCATTCTGGGTAGCTGCGTATGCACAATTCCACTGGTCCTCAACGGGATGATTGGTGCTCGTCTTCATGTTCCCTTTCCTGTTGCCATGAGATCTTCCTTCGGATGGTACTTCTCTCGATTTGCCATTGTAGTTCGCATGGTTACAGCCCTCTTCTGGCATGCTATCCAGACTTACACCGGGTCGACTGCAATGACTCAATGCATCCGTGCCATTTGGCCATCATACCTGAATATTCCGAATCATATCCCTGCTTCAGTCGGTATCACGAGCCAGCAGCTGCTTTCCCATTTCATTTTCTGGACCATTCAATTTCCGATTCTCTTAACTCCACCACATAAACTTAAGTGGTTTTTTATCTTCAAAGTTGGTGTGTGATAACACATGGGTCCGACTTTTGTATTAAAGCTTACTCTTGACTTCCAGTTGTTGTTTTCATCACTTCGATTGGAGTTGTCGTTGGTAAGAGCGCCGTGTTTTAAAGATGCATCATCTAACATGACTTCAGCAATGACTAAGAAAGCTGGAGGGACAGGCGATATCTGGAACCAAGAATACAAGGTTGATGGTTCCGCTCGCTCCTGGCTTATCTTATCTAGCATGTCTAGCATCACAGGTGGCTGGTGAGTTCAAACCCGTCCGCACTTGAGCCTTTAACTAACAGGGCATAGGGCAACTATGTCAACAAACATCCCAGATTTCACCAGATACCTCAAAAAGGACAAGGGAGTCTACTGGCAAATTCCGTTCCTCCCGTTGATTCAGCTTGTCCTCGGCCTTTTCGGTATCATCTCCACTAGCTGCTCCAAGGTTGTATATGGTGAGTATATTTGGGATCCTCTGACACTTGCACAACAATGGGATGGACCTGCCGGCAGGTGTGGAGCCTTCTTTGTGGGGTTCTCTTGGGTTGTTGCACAGATTGGAACTAATCTCTCGGCCAATGTCATCTCGTGCGCCAATGACCTGACAGGTCTATTTCCAAAGTACCTTAATATTCGCCGCGGCGTCGTCCTGACTACAGTTACGGCAGGGTG
The DNA here is from genome assembly GCA_003369635.1 of Coleophoma crateriformis. Taxonomy (NCBI): domain Eukaryota; kingdom Fungi; phylum Ascomycota; class Leotiomycetes; order Helotiales; family Dermateaceae; genus Coleophoma; species Coleophoma crateriformis. Next base: position 985,731 of record PDLN01000016.1, on the reverse strand, counting down.
GATCATGGTACCGTGGAAGATCATTCACTCAGCAAGCAGTCTTTTGAATTTCATGTCGGGCCTTGGTATCTTTTTGGCCCCAATCGCCTCGATTCTCGCAGCAGACTACTGGGTCACGAAGCAACAGCACATTGATGTGCCATCTCTCTACCGTCGCGATGGTAGATATCGCTACAACAATGCTGGCACAAATTGGAGAGCAGTCATTGCCTTCCTTGTCTCAGTCGTGCCTAATCTACCTGGAATGTTCGTAAATGCCAATTACTGTTAAATGAACCGCAAACTGACGTTTGTAGGGCTGCACAAGTCAACCCATCTCTCGCAAATTCAATCGGCGGTGCTAAGTACATCTATGATATGTTCTATCTCTATGGCTTCACCAGCGCTTTTCTCACCTATACCGCGCTCAGTCACTTCTTCCCAGCTCATGATACTCTTATTCCAGCTACAATCCACGACGATGCAGTGGTCATAAGTGCCGTGGATTACGAAGGAGACCATACAGTAGTGACTGAGGATGGCGGCGAGAAAGGGTTCAAAAATAGCTTTTGACTTCTGTGAGTGTCTATGACCTAAAGGCTCTGCTCTGTTCATCGTGATATTGGACCGTTATTGAACAAGGACAGGAATTTTGGATAGTAGTGTACCGCGAGAGCGTGCTAGCAAATTTATCATGCAACTTTACTTACGTACTTCGAGTGATTCAAAGAGCTGCCACACCCGAATTTCCTAACAAAACTTAATAATTATTTGCTTGTGTTAGTTATCCTAGGGCGTACTGTTGCAGGAAAACATTACCCGCACCCGTCTCAAAATCCGGGGAAATCCCCACACGAGCTTCTCACTACTCCAACGACAACCGAGCTATCCCGTAGTCACGACAGTAGTTCAGGATCTATATAAGTTGTCTCCGATGTATTCCTCTTACTGTAGTAAAACCAAGTAATCGATCCCTCACTATCCGTAGATAAATTCCTCATTCAAGAACCAGAACTTAGCCAACTAGCTTCGTATAAGACTTAAGCGTCTAAACACCTCCGATCTCCAAAACCTAAATTCAAGACTCAACCACATCACCACCAAAGATGGGCGACACTCCAAACCCAGCAACCTCACCATTCAACCTCAACTCCAAACTCATCGTGCTCACCGGCGGCGCCTCCGGAATCGGACTTGCAACCGCCCACCTCCTCGCATCGCTCGGGGCCCAGCTTTCCATCGGCGACTTATCCGCCTCGGCGCTCGAATCCGCCGCGCAATCCATCAAAGCGCAAACCGGGAAGGATGTCATGACCATGGTGATCGATGTCCGGAAGCGTGACACCATCGAGCTTTGGATCCGCGAGACGCTCGCGTGGGCGGGGAGGGAGCGGCTGGATGGCGCGGCGAATCTGGCTGGGGTGATTGGGAAGAATCATGGGAAGATGTCGGTTGGTTTTGCCCCCTTTTTATTTTTCGTCATCGGTGTCCCGGGAGATCTTCGTTGGTTTGGTTTTGTCTTTTATTCGGCGGTGTTATGCTTGGGTATGCTCTTATGTGGCTGGAAATGGTTCCTTCATTGCCCAAGTGTGGTGAGTTTTAATTTGGAAAGGATGGATTTCTGACTTGCTTTCAACCCTACAGATCCAAAACACCGAAGACGATGAGTGGGATTTTGTCATGGATGTAAACCTCAAAGGTACATTACCCTGACGTCTCCTTGTTTCATTTTTTGAACTGAACTCACTCTGACGGACGGAAACCCACCAGGAGTTATGAACTGCATGCGAGCTGAACTCGCAGTCATGGCAGAGAATGGCAGCATAGTCAACGCGGCCAGCATCTGCGGGCTTCAAGGGCTCAAGAACGCTGGGGCTTATTGTGCGTCCAAACATGGAGTGATTGGACTCAGTCGCGCGGCTGCCAAGGAGACGGGTGAGGAAGGGATCCGAGTGAATTGTGTGGCACCGTGAGTTCTCTCCTCTTTACAAAGTCCACAATGAAGCTCACATACGGCGGGTAGCGGCGTCATCGAAACGCCCATGCTGGGACAGAGTGCTCGGAACGTAGACAATATTGCAAAGATGACGTCGCACACCGCGATCAAGAGGATGGGCAATCCAAGCGAGGTGGGCAACCTAGTTGCGTTCTTGCTAAGCGACGCGAGTGCTTTCATTTCCGGGGCTGTGTATTCTATCGATGGGGGATGGCATTGTTAGGTGCAACTATGTAACTCCCTACGAAATGTAATTCAAAATCGCTGTATCGATCACCGAATCCCCTGACAGCACCTCGGCGAAAACACTCCCAGTAACGGCATCGCCAAATTGCACACTCCCTGAATAAGCCGCATAGCCATCTTTCAAGTTCAGAGCACTCTTAGTCAGAGTAACAATATCATAAGTAGCAACCGCAGGGCTGAGCGTGCCCATCTGTGGGAGCGGTGCAGAGATTTTCATCGTTGGCAGCCGATATTCCTTCTTGACCGCCATAGTAAAGTTGGCACTTTTCCCGTCTGTGGAGATGCCCGAGAGCGAGGGAATGACAAACGAGTTTGTGTGGATAGCAAAAGTTTGGCCCGCTATATTGAACGTGGTGGTCGATGAAGGAATCTGGATGCTGAATGGGAAGAATGCTGAGGTCCCGAATACAGATGTTCCCGTCGACTGCTCTGGCTTTAGGACTTTGGAGACGTTGGTGTTGGTCGAGAGAATCAGTGTCTTAGGTTGATCCGAAGATGACGCCAGGATCTAGAGCCCAATATCAGCATGACATACCAGTTTCCAGGAAGAAACATACCCTGATATTTCCACTCAAGAATAGGCTTCCGTTCTCATCGAAATCAAGGGTTGTATTTATAGGCTTGACCGCCAGGGGCGAGATCACATCGCTCAGCACAACGCCTGTAGGTACAGTCTCAACCATTCTCTGCATCAGAGTAGCGCACGTATCAAGAAAGCCGGCACCTTGGTTTGCGAGCTCTATCATAGTCGCGTTTCCATCGGATTCATAGAGCCTCAGATCACTGCGAGAAGTGACATTGAAAGAAGTCACAAGAGGTCCACCAGCATTTCCTGTACCATCAAGATACTCATTCACAACCTTTGCGTCGAAGACGTCGACGGTAGCATCGAAGTGGATGCCACCTGCGGTATTGGTCGCCGTCACAGCTTCGATTCCCACAACTGTGGGGAATCCACCCTGTGGCCGTTACGAATACGTTCCACAAACGGCCAGAGGTGACTTACGTGGTGAACACTCCCTAACGTATGGCCGCAAGCTGTTAATCCAATGGCGGAAACTTGATCAAAGCCGGCACTAGCGAAGAATTCAAGAGTGAGATCGAGATCCGTCTCTGGTGCTGGCACTCCAAATGCACCTCCTCCAGTAGCATCAATCCTGCCACTTCTGACGGGGATTTGCGGACCGCCACAGTTTCCTATACTCTACGCGAGTTAGCTTTGTTGACTCCCTTGCAGTCCCGAAGCCCGTGCAACTTCGTGGACCAGGTGATTTGTCAACGTTGACAAGAGGACTAACTTACCAGTGAAACAGAGAGGGCGATAAGATCCGCCACTACGAGATATATATGTCAGAATGATACAGTGCCGTAGGGGGTGTATTCTTACTGGATACTTCCTTATTGACATAAGGCCTAAAGAACGCCAGACTGTCATTGAAAGCGCTCCCAGAATCCTCCTCGCGCAGAGTTTCAAACCCAATACTTGCGTCCATGCCACCAGTGCCTGCACTCACATCGGCGGTGACGAAATCGTGAAAAGCCACTCTCAACCACTGAGCTGCAGTCTCACGGCCGAGGATTTGCGACCCCGATACATAGTTGGTGCAAGGGGTGATAGCGGTGGAGAAATTGGAAGCATATGCGCCATGAACATCTACAAGGATATGATCGATAAGTGAGGCTTGCGCGTTGGGATAAAAGAAGGCGGCAAGACTTGAAGGTAGTACAAGCAGCAAAAAGAAGAGGCTTTCCCTTAGATAAGACATCCTCAACAGGAGAGTTTGAGATTGAGATGGGTTCAGGGTGTGTAGAGAACAAGAGTTGACAGGCAAGGTGCATGATTATATATATCATATATCTAATAAACGGAGTTCGTATCCAATTCTCCCGGCAATCTCATCAATGCAACTAAACTCATTACCTAAAATAGCAAACGAGATGCCTTCGAGATGAGCATCTGATAACCTGCCCAGGCGTAAAAGCAAGTACCATCCTACAAGGCAATTGCCGGACCAAATAAGATTCCAACCTGTCGCAGCTGACCAGCCGAATCTAGACTAGAAGCTGAAAGCACCGAGTGCTACCCGATATGCAGGCGCACTGTCAGCGCAATTCTGCGGGGGCGCAAACAGTGACTAATCGACGATACCTCGGACTTGAAGCCGTAAGGGTCCGTTCTAATATTTCAGTGGCACGATATGTATGCATCTCGCATTCTTAATTGCAGAACAAGCGTCTTCAACTGGTTGATTCAGATCGCTTCAGCAACGGGCCTATGACCCCAGGCTGTTTACCAATCGCCAAGGTAATAGGTGCCTTTATATGGACGCTGCATTCTGCAAAGCTTGGTATCCTTGACTCCCCGGATCTTGTGCCGGTGGCTTTTGATTTCTAAGGAAGTTATTCAAACGTCCAAAGACTAGGGTCTGCGCTGCTTTCATATGTGAAATTTCGCGTTCGTGTTGAAGTGTTAAGGTTAGCAGCATAGGTTGTAGCTGACATATCAGGTGTCTGACCAGAATAATACGGTGTCCCGAAAGAGTACAACCCAGGTGTGGAATAATCAGCGCCAGGTTCGAACTGGGCGAGAGGAAATGAATAGTCTTCCATCTTCGTAGACGCAGAGCCATCGCTTTGTTCCGGAGTTGTGTAGTCATTGAGACTTGGATTTGACTGGCTTTTTGCTCTGGCATTCTCTAGCAGATCCGTATTGGCATCAAGTATAGCCATCGCTGGCCGCATGAACTTAGCCCCGTTCTCGCTATTTAGTTTCAGAGTCCAGCGATACTCCTTAAGCTTCGTGCGATAATGTTCGGCCTCTTCGAGGTTTGGGGCTGTGGCACGGAGCAAGGTCCCGAACATGCCGATCAGGGCAAAGTTATGCGGTGATGCAAAATACCAAAAGCTCAATAAATGTTGCGGTTTGAGCTTTTCGACAAAGTCGATAGCGGCATTGAATCTTTCTTGGGCTGCAGAGCGACAGACACTGGCTTTCTGGGGATCGGTTTTCGAAGAAACAGCAAGCAGGATGCGACGATGCAGAGAGATCTCCGTGGCGAAATATGCGAGTCGAAGGTAGCCGACTGAGGAGAGCTTCATGGCTCGGGTTGAGTTCATGGTTAGACAATCTGGTAAGCTCGCGTACCATTCCTTAAGTTTAAGTTGTATAGGCTTCACTTTTCCGAGGACAATATCGAGTCCTTCATCTCCAGCAGATGCGATTTCTCTGGCCGCGCGGATTGTGAACACATTCTCCAGTAGTTCAGCTAAAATCTGAGAGAGGGATATCATGTGGGCGAAAAGTATTCTGCCTTTCTCGACCTCCGAGCTTCCCTCTTGATCATCCTCATGGGCGGCATTCTCAGGAAAGTCGGAATCCACTACAGCGCGTAAGATCCAATTTGAGGAATTGATAAGGGGTGGCCTCCCACTTCCCATACTGCTCCATTTGTCTTGCATGTACAAGCCCCAACCGAGCCTTTTCCTCAGCCCCTTTTCCCAGTCCGGTATGTTCCAGTCGGTGGCATCAAGGTGGAGGCCAAGACCGTAAGCTACGCTCACAAGTTGAGCAGTAAGCTCTGCAGAATCGGTATCGGTGTGCTGAAGTAAAAGGAGTCCAGCTTGTACTGTGGATAATTTTGGGCGGTGAATAGTGTCCCTCAACGCTTTTCTCGCCAATTCCTCTAATTTCTGGACATTTGGTTTGGTGAGACTGCTGAGACGATCATCATACGTCCAGTACTGTAATGCCAACAGGTAGACTGCGGCAAGTAGAGGAGGAGAAAATTCTCGGTATGAGCGAGAGTACTTCTCGAGATAAACCTCTTTATGGAGGATTGGGAAACTCGGAAATACAATGCGAAAATACAGGTCGATCAGCGACTTGCCGTGCGGTTTGACAATGCTTTCAATTGCATCGAGGTCGTCCAACTCATCGGTGTAACCTTGAGTCTCAGGGTCGGGCAATAGTGTGAATGCTTCCTTGGAGCTTACTCTCCGAAGAGTACTTCCGGTAAGCTGTAATTCATCTACTCCTGGTAGACAAGCTTCTCCAAGAAGTGCAGGCTCAAGACTACTTGTAGCACCGACATAGCGACTATGATGCTTGTTTTGGAGGCCCAACGTTTTCTTCAACAAACTGGGGCCGTCCAAGTCATCGTACTCCTCAACGCCAGTTCCATTGGTCGTCCTGATGATGCGCCCTTGCGTCCCCGGTGACTTCTTCGACCGAACAGAAGAAGCTGATGGCCTATAACCCTTATCAGTACCTATGTCAACGCTGCACGTGATGACGGCAATATGCTGACCGTCGCTTTGCGTCTAGTTCAAGGTCGTCTAACTCTATAGTGGGTTTCCTCTTCCTTGACTGAGGATTCTGAAGAAAGGTACAGTCCTGGTTGTGGAATCTGCAGAGAACACAGATGGTTGAATCCCCATCTAAGACACACCGGGACTTTCGCTTCCTCTGTGGAACATGAATGTCAGCGGGGAAGATTGTATCACCCGGAGATAGCTGGGCCTTACACATGCGTCACAGGGTCTCTCTTTCCTTCGGGGCTGATGCGACGAGGCCATCTTCTGTCATAATGATGTCGGAAGGGAGGCTGATCGAAGTTAGCCGTCGTGGTTGGTAGATAGATGGGAAGTCAAGAGCGCATTAGCGTTGAACGGCGGGAGAGCTCAACCCACCCACGCGCTAATTAAGAGGCACAGGGGGGAGCTTCTATAATACACGTGGAGTATTATCACGTGTGCTCCTGTCGCTTACCATCCAGCTAGAAGACCTACTGCTCTGTGCAACACGGATTGCAGTGGCTCACGCAGGTATCCCGTAGTTGTTTGAGCAATTCTCAGACTCGAAGTGACATGATATTCCCAGGTCGTGTCATTCATGCCGATCCAATCGCGGAGTTGGCTGTTCGCAAAAGCGCCCCTTTAAACTTGTAGAAGCGATGCGACTTAGTGCATAGTACAATGTACGAAGTCAATTGTGTTTGCACCTAGGTATTTTTTCTTTCGTGGTTTGGAAAGGAGACATGACGGTACCCGGATAAGTTTTCTCTTAAGAGGTGATTTGATCTCATCTAATCAGGCTGTTAAGCAAGGAAAAACCATAGATTTCGATATGGGAACTTACCTCTAGCACCCAGTTCCATAAGAAATCAGTGTTTCTGTAAAGTTATGATCCTAGCATACTTGAAGGTGGTGAACAAGTAATTCAGCTAACCTGAATATTATCGTATAGCAAACACTGTCTTTGCCTTGTTTTACGACTCTCTTTTACCCGCCTAGAAGTATTAAGAGTAAAAACAAAGCAAGAACGCATTTCCACGTGTAATCTAGAAACACCATTTTACAACTCTAGTGCATAGACTTATAATCCCCTACAATTGCAAATAGAAGAACAACACTACGAGCAAACATAACTGTTTGACGTCCTAAAAGTAGATTATCTTATAGCAGCTTGTACCGTAGGTTGAGATGTAGTATGCAAACGCTTGTTCACTTATACAATGCTTTTCTATACAGCCTTGGCCAATACAGACATCTTTTGAACCAAGAGAAATTCTACTAGCACCTTTGTACGTTTCTGCTCAGCTATCAGGTACTGCTCGTAGCTCGCTAGGATTGCCACAACTTCTGTTTTGGCATTTTTGTCCCTGATATATTCACAAAGCCTATGGCTGAGACAGGTCAATGGTGATTTGGGACTCTTAAAGCTCGAGGACGACTTGCGTCGAAGTTGAGTTAATATTACCAATGGAACTTTCCAATTATATAAACGACGAACGAAAATGAATTAGCCTCCCAGTGCGTTCTTTAGGAACAATTATAAGCTTCTTACTTTTTTATTTAGTTGGAAAAAGTCGTCTCATTCTAGAGCCTATCACATTTCATGTCCTAATACCACGGTAATAACAAGCCAGAGAACACTCAAGTAATATAAGCACTATGACTCAAAGGCCCGAAGGCTATCGTAAAGCGTCTTTAATTTGAAATTTCACTTCTACTAAGCGCTATGCATTATGCTGATCAGACAAATCCAGCAGGTCTCTGACACAGACTCTATCTCGTAAAAGCACCCAACGACATTAATTTCCCACGCCAACGTAAGAATGTAGGCACTCCAGATTCATTCGCTCAAGTACACGAGAGTACCCCTTGTTGCAGAGGGAAGAGAGGCTTACAGGAGACAGGAATTTCAGCTGAGTAATACGGTGGGCAACAGCACCACAACAGACTCACCACAACAAGAGACCCTGGCACTTAGCGCCAATGACCATAAGCATCTTACGATCCTTACCTAATATCGACATAGCTACCAAAACCCCACCGCGCAGTGAAGAGCCATGGATTAAGCACGTTCGACCATTGGATTGAGGCCCTTCGGCCGGTATAAGGAATTGGAACCTGCAGGGTGCGTCAGAGTGATGTGTTGGCTTACCTCACTCAACCTAGTGCGTGAGATGCGACCCCTGTTGATTTCCGAATGCGATAGGGTGTGAGAACTGAAAAAGAACCGATAGGCAGCCAAACGGATTGCGCTGATCGTAAGAGCCCGTAGTGGTCAAATTTGTCTCGGCCGAGTAAGATTTCCACACATGCTACTAGCATCAAATTTAGGGGTTCATGTTGATGGGCACAGCCTACGGCGCAGCTACTGGTGAGGTGTAAGCCGTAACATAGTATGTTCAGAGCAGTCTATAGGAGCAGTCGAACCACCACGTAGTTGAACTAATTGACAATCACATACCCTGCAAGTCATTCATGGCCCAGAAGGCCCATGGCAGTTGTAATCCGCTCTGGAACGTCAAAGCTGACGCGACGCTAGACGAGAAAGATTGTCTCCCTAAGATTCGCATTGGCAAAAGCTTCAAGTTTCCCCACAGAACGAAACCCAACCGCGCAAGCAACGAGATCGGCTGCATCCTGCAAGCACCCAGGTAGAGCGAAGATTACATCAGGATCAACTTGGGGTCGTTGACAGAGGTTAGCGGGAGTGCTATCTCGAAGTGCCGAAGTCCAAAAGAAGATTTCACAAAGGCTAAGGAGGATAGTCTCCTCGGGTACCTCAAATCAAGTTTTCTTATCACTTAAAGCACGAAACCTAATGCCTTCCTCCCCAATCCGAAACTTGGCGGCACCCATCATTAGCGGGGAAAGCTACATGAGATGTCTAGCTACCATAGACTGTACCCTGACAGCGAAAAAATGAAGACTCGTGTCGGCGTGTGCGCATCTCGAGTTGTATCCCTCCGGCACGGATTAGCGTTTTCTGCCCGTCGGGGGTCTGATACTTGCCTCCGCCCGCTTCTGCAGAGTCGCTAGTGGATGTTCAAGGGTTGCATGTTCTTAGGATGCAGGCCATAGATTGCTTCTCAGACACAGAGCTCATGCAGAAACGATGGAGAGTTAAAATGACCGAAACATGCACACATCAAGGATAGATAGCTATCAACCGTTGCGATGTACATACCTAAATTGGCTTTTGCTGTGGAATGTCACTCGTGGCACACGGCGGTTAAACCATGCCCGGCATATTCGCATGTTGAGATTGCGGACGAACAAGAAATGCGCAGCAAACCTGGTTGACATATGACCAACACTTCGCATTTGATTCCCATTGGCGTACTCGGACGCAGCACTGACAGTAACGTGAACACCGACCAACGGGACGAACGCCAACCATTTGGCGAGTACGGCTCAACGCTCCTGCGATGCCTTTAGGGCGGCTGTGCAGGATCAAAGCAATTGCTCGGCAGGAGATCTGCGGCGGTGCTGCGATACAGTCCTCTGTCGACCTCACGAAGCCCCGGCGGGGAGTAGTCTTGGGGACGTCTTGTGTGGAGTATGCCAAGGCGCGGGCCCTGCCTAGTGATCTGGGGTACTTCGCTGTCGTACGGAGTCCCGTCCTTCTATTCCTTTCCTGCGCCGTCGAACGAGCGAAATACGGCGGACGAACACTGATCGCCGAAATCCTCGGCGAAGAACATGGATTGCCGCCCGGAAGAATATTTTCGGGATGCTCCAAACACCTCTTCGTCCAGGTGAATACGAGATACGGGGTCCGAAGGCGCCCGCCAGGAGCATTTGCTTGTCCAGCGCAACCTAGGCCGACTGCTGTCACGCGGCCCAGGAAATGGAAGGAGAGCAAATACATGGCTTCGTATCCCTGGAGGTGGGCTTTGGGGAGTATATCGAGTACAGGAGGACGAGACAATACAAACTCTATGTCATTTCCATGACCGTGCTATGCATGGGCGCTGACCATAAAATCCCATGCGACAGTGCGACGCGCTCTAAGTGGCCAGTGATACGCCCATTAGTTGGTGGGACGGAGAATGAAAACGTCCGTTGGGCTCGGACTCGGATGTAGACATAAAGACGTCGCACTCTCGCTCGCTCGCATCGCCCGCTGGCAAAGACCGAGAGGCCAGCCAGCGAGGAAGAAAGGCCGCACCATTTTCCGGGCAATACCAAAATGGCTACCCCAAGGAATGAACAGCTGATGCGACGAGACTTTCTTCACCATGTCGATCGCCAGTTGCAGTGCCTAGACTTGTGCAGATGATATGGGGGCAGACCAGGAGCGGCAGTGTTGACACCCCGTTCTGTGCCGTTGAGCCTTTTTTTCCCCCAGCACTCGGAGCTGATACTCGGTCCCGGCGTAGAGTGATTCCATGGCAGATTCGTAATCATAAAGTACCTAGGGGATGAAATTCGTCATAAGCACCAAGCTGCTAGAGCTAGGACGCTTGCGCGTAAAGCCTTTCCTTCTCCCGTAGGTAGTTTCTGGTACCGTGTCGGCATTGCCGTTACTTGGTATTTGAATGAAAATCCCCAACTGGCCTTGGTGGGAATCCTCCAGTGCCCGACTGTAAGCGCAGACTGGCTGTATGGTTTTGTTTACCTCATATATGTGTAATAGCATTTCTGCTGCGTCTCCCGGATGTGCGAGCCGGATCGGAAGCTTAAGAATGCCGCTAGAACCGCAATTCCGCTAAAGGGCCGCACAACTTGCAGTACTACTTCATCCGGCTAGCGAGAATCATGTCCTCCGAGGTACGATCCAGATCTAGTGCAGGATGCCGTTACTGTAGAGCACTATTCTTGTACGGTACTGTAATGCTTTTCCCGTGGGTCCCTGGTCTCATAACACGACTTTCTAGAAGAAGCCCTTCTAGCACGAAAGTCCTTGGTGGATCCACTCCAGGAGACAGGGACAGCCACCGACCTCATGCCTTCACTTGAACCCAGAGCAAAAGCTGCATCTATAGCTTCGTTCCAACGTTGAGCGGGCGCTAGAATGGTCGAGCCAAAGGATTACCAACTTCTTGCCCTACCGAGACGGGAGTCCGTTCAGGACCGCACTCGTTCTCGAGAGCTTGGTTCTTCATGGCATCATATGATGGCGAAGCTGTACTGCAAACATGCCCATGCATATGCTGGCGGTCGTCCCAAAATGTACTGGTCGAGGGTCTGAAGAATTGGCGGACAGCAGCAGGGTTATACCCACCTGCACAGTCCACTTCGGTCAGCCCTGCCCTCAGTAGCTGTAGCGAGTACAGAGACCTTTCAGGCTCGTCGCAAATGCGAAATGCAAGAAAAGTGGCTGTCGCCCAGGGCGCAGGTCTCACGCCTCCTGGACCGGCGATATCCTGTCCTACTGTACCGCAATAACGAGCATCACAATCTCCTGTGAGTTCAAAGTGCATTGTACCGTATGTCCGACGACACATGCCCCTAGATCGCTTTCGTTTAGCCGAGCACATCCCTCTTACGATTCTAAATGCAAATGCCTCCTTTTCGTCGCGCTTGACACATGGAAGCGGCTAGGCTGATGATGACTGTACGCTACCGAGCCTCAGCGTTATAATCCATACAATAAGGTCCGGAAATGCAAATAAACTACGTGGCCGGGTCGATTCCGCACACCATTCTTGATGACTGAGCATTGCGATCAAGTGGTCCGAGTTGTAAGCGGATTATTCTAGAAAGGCTTTCAAATCATGGCGAGCTTAGCTGATCGGCAGCGTTGATTTCTAACAGCGCTTGCACGCCTTTGGCCGAAAGCAGACTTCCACGACCAAAACACCAAACTCCAGAGTCATCACGGACGGGAATTGTGTTGCAGCAGCCAGATGGAGGTCGGTACTATCACCCTCAAGGCTCAGGTTCATGCGGAAGGGTCAGTCCAGACCCCCGCCGGCTGCTTACTATCAGCGACGGGCTTGGAGGTGTACCATCTCATTGGAACCAGCTCAGACCCGGAGACCTCCCCAGGTCACCAATTTGCAGTTCCGCAATCCAATCACCTGGCAGCTTTTGCGACGGATGGCCATTGGCTCAATTCGAATTTGCACGCTCGTTCCCTAGCCGTGGCCAACTTCTGACGATCTCTAGCGCTTAGTCCCCTTCCCTAGTTCTGCGCGCTGGTCTGTAACCTCATGCTTACTTTTCGCTCGTGAGTCTTAACGCCAAGAAACCCAAGATCCTTATTTTGACGCGCTCGTAACTCTCGAGAGGCTGGCGGGATGAATCTCCAGGCCCCAAGCCACGCCCAGGAAATGCCAACCATCGCAAAATCCGCAGCACTGCTTTTTTTTGTCGGCGCAGAAATGAGTCTTTCGCCCTGCCCTTCTTATTCGTGGATGGCGAAGGGCGGAGTGATACAACTTAGTAGTATAACTTAGTGCCAGCGATAGTGGCCGTATGCGCTGGAAGCCTATGTAGATTGGCGTTGCCACATACATCATCATCTAGCAAGGCTTTCCTGGGAGATTTCACGCAAGAAGTGGCCTGCTTTCCATCATCTAATCGCCCACATCCAGGACGATTAGGCTCAGCCATCTAGACCAGTGATCATCTGTGACTTTCGACGGAGGACCGAGCCTCGCTGGTAAAGCTGCCTCGGTCCCGCAACGCTTCTGGTGCGACAGTGCTCGTTACCGCAAAAGAGAAAAGAGGATAAAGTTTAATATACGTCACAGTGACCACAGCTCTCGCGAGCGTGTTATCGCCGAAGGATCTGGAACCGCGCACATCTGTGCATCGCTGGGAACTGGAGCTCCCCACCAGGCAGGGCTGGAGGTGCCATGACGGAACCGTGACGATGGTCACAGAGTCGATTGCAGGCAGATAGGGACTGGACGATGATACCGTGTCGCCTGCGGTACGGCACGGCTCCAGGCCTTACTTATGATCATGCGTCGAAGAGAGCTGCAACGAGGAATCCATGGTGGAGGTACCCAGGCCCAGGACGGAGCGCGTCGCTTCCCATGCTCATCCGATCCGAAGCTCCAAAATTCTTTTGGGAGCATTGCTCTTCGCGGCCTAGGGCGCCAGGACGGGCTAGGCCTGGTTGGGAAGCCTGATGATCCATGCTCGTTTGCTCGGTATTTCCCTGGAGCGGTTGTCCGTCGACCTTCATAAAAGTGGTTATGCTGCTGCTGCAAGTCGGTGTCAGCAAGGCGTGCGTATCCGAGACTACGGTACGGTAAGCAAGCACACAGATGCCCCTTTAGCGTCCATAGCCTACCTGATTCCGACCCTGACCTTCCCTGTGCTCGACGTCCGCAGAGGTATACCAAGACCACTTAACTCCACTCTCTCGTGCTGCTCCCCTTCCTGCTCGCTGCCAAACTCCGTTCCACATGCTGTATAATAACTCCCAGCTGGCCCTCCTCCTCCCTTCCTGGCCCGTTTGATTTCCCACGGTTCCCACGGCACGCTGCCTCCCCATGCTCTCATCCATCACTTGACTCTTTGATGTCTTGTTCGCACGCCCTCATATAATCCATTCCCACGCGACCCACAGCCAGCTCGCATCTCGATCCTAGCCCGCTGCTCTGATCTACCTGGGCTGCCTATTCCGGGTTCACACGAAACACCCGGAGCTTTTAATCCTTTTCCCTTAGTTTGGAGAGGCCTTCGTGCAGTTATTGTTTTGGCGTCTTGTGCCTGTTCGTCCTTTGATTCTTGGTCAAGCTCGGGTTTAACTATCGGCCGACCAACGACCCTTGCCTTGCAGCGGCTCGTCAGCAGCCCTATTATAACATAACACCCCCCCGATCAAAGTCCGACTCATACTCTTCGGGCATTGAGTTATTTAACAGTCAATCAAACTTGTTCCACGGACTTTCCCTCTGACCCCGATCTATATATCAAATCGTTGGTCCCAATTGAGCCCTACCACGACCTGATCTCCATCCTTGATCGACTACACCTCAAGCTTACCCAAGGCACTTACTTATACTTACCTACCTTTGTCTGACTCCAACAATGTCTGGTCTACCAACACCTCCCATGGAGGATCACCCAACTAGGCGAACAAAAGTGTCGAGTTCTAAGTCTGCACACCGATCATCTAAGAGAGCGAGCACCACGCACGACCATGGGGCAGTCATAATTGACGGCCGCCATAAACGCGTATGGAAGGCATGCGAGCGATGTCGAATGAAGAAGACCAAGGTATTATCTTGAAGTAATATCTAGTTCCTATTTCAGAACTGATCAATCCTCAGTGTGACGGAGAATCGCCTTGCAAAAGGTGTAAAGACGATGGGTTAGTGTGCACAGCTGGGAGCCGAAAGAAGACTGAGTTTAAGCAATTACCGAGAGGGTGCGTCCCAACAAATGCCACCACCAAATATCCCACCGTAGAGATGGCTAATTGGTGCATTGCAGATACGCTGAGGTTCTGGAGAACACACAATATGCTCTCATTGCGACCGTCCAAAAATTGTATACCATGATCCGAAATGGCGAGTCGTGGGAGCTAGGAGAGCCCGAAATGAACGAGCGAGGACAGCCAGTGATACACGACATCGCTTCAAAACTCGGGTGCATCAGGCCGTCGCCCGACTTGCCGTGTGCCTTCCCCGAAGGCGCTGAGGATTTTGCTGAGTTACAGGCACAATTGCAAGCTGCACGAGCGGAGATGAGCGCACACGATATTGGAGGCAGTAATGGCAGCAGGAAAGGATCGGACTCTGCGGTCTCAAGTCCGCCGCTCGACCGTACGGATCGAGCCAGTAGCAGTGAGAGCGACCACTCGAATATTTCCAAGGACTACAATCAATTACTCTGGCAGCAACAGCAGCAAGCCGCGGCAGCGAAAAATAACGTCTCTCCTCTAAATCCCATGGTCTTGAAATCGGAACCTAATGCTGGAGTTCGACAATCGTTCGACGAAGAATCCGTGTATCAATCTCGAGCATCTTTCGAGACGTCGCAGTCAATGCCATCGCCGGTATTCACCGAGTTCCGTTCCTCCTCGCCCATGTTCCGCAACGCCTCACCTTTCTCTCCCTGGTCCGGCGGCGACGAGTTTCTGGGACAGGCTCATGCACTGGATCTTACCGCACACTACATGCGCCAACAGCAATACGGCGCCGCGCCGAGATCAGCACCCATGGCGGGATCATTTACTGGCGCAATGGACTCCGATATGCTCAAGTCAATGCAAATAAACGATGGCATGTTTGCCGACGGAACGATACGACCGGGAATGCTAGATTGCAGTACGGGGCCCTCGCTGGACCAGCTGGATAATATGATGTTCGGCACCGACTATGATAATGGGATGCTGGTTTGAAAAGCTGGACTTATTCTTTCTTGGGGATTAGACAGTCATCTGATCTGGGGTTGGATTTTGGGGAGCGGCGTTCACATGGGAATTGGGCTGGTTGAAATGATTCACGGATCTCTGTCTCTTGAATATGGGATATGACTTTTTTTGACGCTCTTTTGCTTTTCCAGTATGCAATGCACGATTCCCATCTAGTTCTCTCCAAGTCTTGTATATACAAACGGAGATCATGTTTTTGAAAGGGATACCTACAGAGTTTTCTTTTTCCTCCGTGTACAAAATTCCCGCTGCTACTTCGGAGAGCAACGCTGGCGCATTGGGAGTGTTGGGTGGATTTTCCGGGCGGACGAGGGCCGGCCTTCAAAGGTTCACGGGGTCAATCAAAACGATTTGTAGCCCGAGAAATATCCTGTTTACTACGGTGATGAGCTTGAAATCATGTAATTGGTGTATCACAACCCGCTCCTCGCCAGCATTCACCTTATTCATACTCTGCGTAGACAACTACGCATGAAGAGAGGGGTCACGGTGCTTGCGTGACTTGGCTAGGAAGCCGGAACATAGCTCCAGCCAACGAACTCTTTTGATGCTGTGCTCGCGCAGCCCACTTTGTGGGATCGTCCAAGAGCGTATATCAGATCTTGACGATGGCCACGCATGGCGCCATTGTCGAAGACTCTGTCTCTCGTGCCTTGCGAGAAAATACCTATAGCTTTGCGTACTCATCAAGAACTCATGCTTACTTGCATGTATCCCTAGTCCCCGCCATCTCACCTCGTTCCCAAGAAGGCATATGTTACTGCCGTTAAGTATGATACTCAGCATCATCCCTCGAGATTGTACAGCACTGCAGGGTGGTCGGGGAAGCCAGTGGAGTCGCTGACATGAGGGGTTCTGCATGATGCAGCCACGAGCTTTCGATGCCAATAAAGCCCGTCCGTGAGCTACAGTCATCGGCACGCAGAGGGCGCTCAGGCTAACCTTCCACGCAGGAAAGCAGTATTGAATTCACCGACGCCCTATTGACTTTGCGGCCGCAGGACCTTCTCTTCTCCGTCCTGCACCACTCTGATGGTCGAACTTGTTCCCCAGATACCCATCGTCAATCCACAGTCGCTTAGCGAAAGTTCTCACGGCGTCCAGAAAACCGACCACAATATCGACGGGTCATGATGACACAATGATTCCAACGGAATGCAACTGCTTCGAGGCACTGCTCCTTCTTTCTCCGCCCGCAGACAGACGAAGATCCAGATAGAATAAAGTACCTACCCCTCCTGGTCTTGGCAAGCCAAGCTGCCCAACAAGCCACATGGGGGAAGCCGACTAACAAACCTTATTCTGAGCCTGCAGGGCGAAGAGGCTTGCCAGTTGGGACCGCAATGGGAAAAGCACTGACTTGCCTGATGTTCCAACATACCACCCGACTTACGGTCGACCTACAGCTCTGAAACTATGGCTGACGGGTCGTAGGCGAATAAGCCCGTCGACGGACACGTCGTGAAGCTGCCCGTCAGCAGCACGACAGCCAAACTCACCAATCACCCCCCACCGTACCGCGTTTATAATCAGTACCTTACATTACCTCCTACAAGCTTTTTGCAGGTATAGGCTGATTTAGAGCAGGCACCTTTACGGCAGCTACATGCTTCAGATCTCTCATTTGCTTTCACATAATCAACGGGTCATGGTAGCGAACTCCGGCGTTACTGCCGTTTGCACATTCCACCTTGGCCGGTACCTGTCATCATCATGCCTCTACGGGGCTAGGCCACACGCGTGGAGATAAATCACACGCATGGAGATAAATTACACGCATGGAGATAACCTACACCGCGGCGGAGGACGGAGAGCGGGAAGGGTCGCGCAGAGAATTTTCTGCAAATGGTCACACACACAGCCCCCGGCCTGACAAAAGAAAAGCCATGACGAGCTACAAGCACGGAGGTAGCGCCGGACGACTGGAGATTTGTGGACTGCGAGGAAAGGGGGGCGTCAGGACCCAGTTCTCCCGAGCTGAAAGTTAGAAAGCAAGACGCCCATGGGAATTGCAAAACGGGAAAACAT
This sequence comes from Coleophoma crateriformis, assembly GCA_003369635.1. NCBI lineage: Eukaryota > Fungi > Ascomycota > Leotiomycetes > Helotiales > Dermateaceae > Coleophoma > Coleophoma crateriformis. The sequence continues at coordinate 967,852 of PDLN01000016.1, read as the reverse complement.
GGGCTGGGCTGAGTCACCACCGCAGCCCCCAAGAACACCGCATCGAGTGTCGAGAAAAAGAAAATTAGAGTCTTGCTGAGTAAATTTCCCGAGCGATAATTTTTGCTAGTCCAGCCGGGGGCTTTGCTGGGCGGGTTCCCTGGAGAGTCCGAGAATGGAGTACGTGCATCGGCGGAGCGGATAGAGGGGAGAGCCGAACACTAGCGCTCTGCCGTATGCACGGCGACAAGGTCGTCCTTATGTTCATGGCTCTTATCGTCCTATAGAGTCCCAACACGCCATTCAAGAGTTCAACTCATGTTGATCGACCTCGAGAATACACTCTCTTTGCTGCGCGGTCGGCCCGCAGCTATGTACGGTCCAAAGATGCAATGCTACTGTACTTGCAGTTACGCCATGGCCTCCGTCCGCAACACTCCTCGAGGCATAAATGCTTGGGTACATGTTTGCTGCACTGTGACGTTGGAGGGCGTGCTCGTTGTCTAGACTCTTGTGCAGAGAGTCACGGTGCATCAATTAACGCGCATGGAATTGCAGATACTGCTCATGGACAGAATGCCCGGAACAAAACTCGGGAGAATATCTGCCATCCACGCCGGACGAAGCGGTGCGAGATTACATTGCATGCGCAGAATTCGACAGAGTGAGTACAGTTTTTATAATTGGCTGGCAACGTTGTACATTTCAAGCAGTTTTCATTGTTGGTGGTGTTCTGGCGTGTACAATCGCTTGCAAGAACGTGTTGCTGTGCCGCAGCCCGTTTTTAATTAGCCGGCCGACGTTCAGGTACGGTATGGCAGATCACGGCATACCTCGTCTGTCGTACGGTCCACAGAACGTCTACAGTGTGAAGCTTTCCGGAGCATAACAGGAGCCGCTTTCGTCTTGTGCAAGCCCCATAGCAGATTAGTAAGCGATACGTAAAACTGGGCAGGCAACGAAAATGGGTTACAGTGTTGTACTGGTCGAACAGGAAAATATTTTCTGCGAAACTTTGGCCGGCGTGGGGCCCCCTGGGGACATGGTGGACTTTGCTGGTACCACTTCCTCCACAGCGTATTTATTACGCCAGGCGTTCTGGCGCTCTTGTATAAACAGGGGATATCTGGCAAATCAAAATTTCTGATTTGACAAAAATACTACTTTATGCAAAGTAGATCTGCTGTGGATTTGGGTCTTAGTGGAACTGTTGGGCCTGCTACGAAGCACACCGATGATATGCACCTAGCTCACCGAACCGATATGCACGTTTGCTGACCAAGATTGCTTGTCTTCCTTATGGAGTAATCCTGCTATCAAGCATTATATGCCGGTATATCGACAATGGAAATACGGTTGGCGGCGGCATCAAATGTATGTTTGAGGGATGGCTATCTCCAATGTTGGTTCCTTCTTAATCCATGTTCATCTCTACCGCTACTCTATCAAGCGACGGCATATACTCGTGTTCGGCCCTTGTTTCATTTGAATGACGACCAGAGGATTTAATTCGACATTTCCAGTATTGGATGACGAAGCCGTTCTATTTGGCTATGTTACTCTACAGATGGCAGAGGATGACTATACTAGAGGCATAATATCCTATGCAACCTACCTCCGTGGTTCCGGTGTGCAGATTTGGAGACTAGGTAATGACAGGGTAGTTTTAAGTCTTTGTTTGATCACTCGTATCGTATGCTGTGTTTGGACACTTTACTAATACTGAATGGACTCAGAAAGACATATAATCTTACTATTTTAAACACTTAGATGGCGTATAGTTTATGACATACCAATCCAGCTTTTGAAACAACAATATTCTACCACTTAGACGGCTAGTCGTGAACGGTACCGTTGTTGTGTGCGGTAAGCTTTACATACCGTGCTCTTGGGTCACCGCTCACTTAGTCTTGCGTCCTTGTATGGACCTAGGCACCCATGTCAGAACCATTGAGGCACTGCTCCTGGGATGCTTGGAATGGCCATTAGCCTTCCCCTGAACTCCACGTATACTCTCCATTGTTCTTGTTGTATGTAAACTCCCATGCATGTACCGTCCGAACCTGGTTGACGATCTAGGCGACTTTACTGTCACATGGGAATTCATATTGGTGGAAGGATTGTCCAAGAGAAACGCCGTCGGCAGTGGCATCCGCAACATCGATAACACACGACAGCATTCCTTACCTGCAGGCTCTGATTCATGCAGCCAGGCTTACGAAATACTAGATTTGACCCCGAGACCCGGGAACGGTGTACGCTTCGAGGTCTGAGAAATACCCCCCGTCCGAAATGGCTATTTCCGTGGATCTTGATATGATCTACAAGCATACCAACCAACGTCAAGCGACTATAGAGCACGGTAGCGACATCGCCCGTTCTCGAGCATTGCTTAGTTGCCAGTCTCAAAAGACGCGTACGGCGCAGCTGAAGCCTCCCATTTATCAAGATCCACCTTTATCGTCGTCTTACCTCGGCTTGTAAGCAACATGCACGAACACTTGCCTACAATCTCGAGTTTACCCCATGCCATAGCGAACCTTGTAACATGAGGGGCTCTCCACACGAGGACCACGGCCTTACGGTGTTGCAATTTCGCGATCTTCTTTGCGACTGTCGTCCAACCGCGAAAAGTTAAGCGACAAGGTAACGTAGCGCTAGTAAGCCCGATGTGCATTTCTCAACACAACCCTTGTCGACTATCCATAAAACGCGTATAGCGCAGCTGAAGGAGTTTCCGTCGTATGGAGAATCCATCTCTCGTACAAACACCTCTGCGGCATCAAAAAATGCAGAACCCTCAAGTGGGGACAAGGCTTCACTAAGAGCACAACATTTTGGGAATGTACACACCCGTGCCCCCTCTCGTCTCGCCTACAACGACTTATCATCGACTTTTCATCGACTTATGACTTATTAGCCGGATTCTGTTACCGATGGGGCCGGTCGGACGGTGGTTTTCACTGATAGCCAAGTATGTCACGCAGGTTCCTGCGAGGTAAGGGAGCCAGCACGCTAAAAAGCTTATACGTCAAAACCCCCAGTCAAGCCAGGGCATCATGTACCTCGTAGCAAGCCAACCAATTCCGCCAAGACCCAAATCCACAACAGATCTTCTTTACTTACGAAGGTCGTACTTTGTCGAATCCGAGAACTCGATTTGCGGGGCTATCCCCTGTTTGTACGAAAGTGCCAGGAGGCTTGGATACGCCGTAAAGGAGGTACGGTCGCTCATCTCCACAGTGCAGCTCCATGCACAGCCAGCTCAGTCATGGCTTTTGGCATGAGCATAAAAGTCGTACTTCTCGGATGGAGTGTCCGAGTGTACGGGGGCATGGCAAGGTATCTAGTCAGGGCTCTCAACCACACAAGCAACAGCACGGTCTGCAACATCCAAGTTGCTGTATCCGGGTTAGCGTTCGATAATATTTATTTTATTTTATTTTTATTAAAATAAAAATAAAGAATAAAACCAACAGTGACGTCTTAGTTCAGCAGGTATGTTCCAGATCCAAAAACCTGCCCGAGGGAGTTGATCAAATTGAGTTTCCCGGCTACATCCCGATGGACTACCCGAAAGCGAGGTATCGAAGGATGCCGATCCCGACCTGGAGCCCTCCCGTGCGGCCTGGCACGAGATAGCGATCGGCAATCTCTCTCACTCCAGTAACCGATGCATCATCAGTCAACCAGAACACGGACCACTATGGCATCATCTGGTGACACCTGAGAACAACCTCCTGACGTAGTTTCATGCCGACAAAAGGATTTTGACTTTCTCTCCCCACATCAAATCCTTCCCACGAAAGTCGACCCGTGCTAGGGCTACAGGATGACTCGTGCCATGGTCTGGGAAACTTGGAAGAAAGTATATTCTGTGGACACGTGCGAGGGCTCGTATCCCGCTTCGCTGTGGAAGCTTTCGTCTCGCATGACAACATGCCCAGGCTTGGGATTTGCGCGCATCACGAAAGCCAAGATCAAGACAATACCAGGGTCAGGAATCATGCTGCGAGCGGTCTCGAGATTTACGAGCAGCTCGGTTCGCTATCTGATCTGCAATGGTACAATACTTTTGAGGTCTGCCAAGCAACCACCTCATACCATGTGGTCTCATCTATGACGATTCTCATCATCCAAACTCGTTTCAGGCGGATATGATGGGGGCTGGGGGATTGTCTATCTTGAGATGATCGTATCTCTGCATGAGATCGAGTGCAAAGTCTTCTCATCATGCATCTTAGTACCCACGAAAAGCATCTGCAAATTGGCACGAGTTCGGCGTTTGCTCAACAATCCTAGTCAGAACATACGATATCTGCTCAACCACCCATCAAACTTGCTAGCCTTATCGAGAATCTGTTCGAGCAGGGCCAAGTCTTGAGGGGGCTCCGAAGCATGACCTCGAATTGCCTTGGCTTATCGGTATGGCGTTCTGCTGCCTTGGCGTCTTGGTGAGTTGATAGCGATGTCACTTTCTATTTCGGTATGTCTTTTCCACGTCATTTCTTGATGATAGGCAATTTAGATTCTGGCTAAAGCCGTCTATGACTTTGCAAGGCATCTAGAAGGATTCATGCTAAGCCTGTTATCAAATTAAAGTGCACTTCATGACTAGATCGTTTGTCCTAGAAGTGATAGGATTTATGTACGCAGTATGGTATACTATAGAAGATAAAGACATAAAAATGCTTTAAATTATGTTACAAGCGCCTAATTAAAACCCAGTAGAAATAACGAGGTCTTTAAGAGGTTGTATTTCTCATATGCCAGTTTTTGGGTCTGGTTACGTACCCAAATTTTTGGGCCTACCCATGATAGAATTCATAATACGACGTCGTATTGATACAATTATTTTGCAATCCCTATAAGCTTGAAAAAACTTGTAATCCTCAACGGAATTCTTTCCAATCCTCTTCTTGGGTCCTTATCTCCCTCTTAATATTAGAACTATGTAAAACAAATACTGCTTTCTCTTATGCAGGGAACCCCCCCCCCCATCTCCTTCTCCCGCTTCTGTTCCTATGCATCTAATCCGAGAACGAGTCCGAACAAAACATGGCACTCTATGCAGTCTTTACAAAACATGATTTACCATTCCGCCTCGAGCGAGTTCGGTTTTACTTTATAAAAGCGGAACTATAAGGGGAAATGATAGTAATATGCTTCTGCTCAAGGGCAACTACAGCTTGAGTTTATCACCTCCTTTGCGAACAGGGAAATTCTGCCGACTTATATATGATTTGAGATGCAAACGTTTGCATCATCCAACGGCCTGAGAAGCGTAAAAGGGGGTGCGGGTGGATTACATGACTTTAATTCTATATTTCTGAACAGGTCTTATCAAGAGATGGTCTTTGGATCGCGTCTCCATTATAGCTTTGATTTTGATAGCTCTTCTTTCTTTCTTCTTCATTCTTCTGTAGATAGCCAAGTATTCTGAATAGGCAATATTCGATATCAAAAGCAAACCTTCTTCGGTAGTAGCATTGACATATCCAATTCATGGAACGGCTTCTAGAACCTTAGTAAGAAAACGCAATTGTACTTAGCAGCTTAGTCCGCCTCTTTTGAAATTCCTCGAAATCAGAACTCTATAATTTCATAACAGGCTTGGAATCTCAAGTTCCATACGAACAGATAGACACATCATCTTAGGTCCATTTCACACACTCAAAACCTCGTAGGCCAAAATGAAGCAAAAATACTAAATTTTAATACAAATTTAGATACAAAGTCTGTTTTACTCGTCATACATCATCCCATCATATATCTATTCGTGCCATGCTAATTACAGGTATGGTTTGCCGATACCGTAGTATGTTCTAACTCGCTTATGCATATAGAGGACGAAGAACCGTCCCAACATAACTCCAAATCCCTCAGAATAAGTACATTCACAGGCTGCGTTGATGCAACACCTTCCAATCAGATCTTTAAAACCAAGTCATGGAGCATCCAGATAAAATTACAGATAGCAAACTCGTTGCCAGGAGAGCCTTTGCTAGTGACAGAGAAGCGACCACCGAAATAGCTGCCGAGGTCTTGGTTGCCGAAGTAGCTGAAGAAGTCTTCGAGGAAGCAGTTGCGCTACTCAATGAGATCGTAGACGTAGCCGCGAACGTGTTAATAGCAGTACCGTTCATAGTGCCATTAGAAGAAGACGACGACGACGAATTAGCAGAGGTTGCAATCCAACCTTTAGCTGCCGCTTCCATCAGTCCCGCATACCACGCATACGCCATGGTCACATAGCCAGCATCATTGGGGTGAATGCCATCGGCTGAGGCAATTTGTGCATCAGTCACATTGCTCATATCGACTAGCTGCACCAGCGAACCAGCTGATACTTTCGCCGCTACAATCGCCGGAAGAGCGGCGTTATATGTCTCGCGCAACGCCTCGTAACTCGGCGTGGTCAACGGGGTCAAAGTCGCAACCAGGATGGCAGCTTTTGGCATCCCCGTGATGAGCTGGTCAATTAAGGTGCTGAGGCGATCTGGAGCGGTCGAAAGATTGAGTCCTTGCAAGACGTCATTCGTGCCAGCCATCAACAATACGACATCAGGTGTTGCGGTAAAATCCTGAACGGCTTGAGCGCCGATTTGCGTGATGGTGAATCCGGGGTGGCCCTCGTTGTCGTTGTCGCTCATAGACCCAGCCTGTACAGAGCCGATGTAATTCACCGGCGTCGTGGCTTCGACCAATGTCTCGAGATTTTGTCGGTATCCATTTCCGTCGGTCGAGTCCGTTCCATACGTTATGGAGTCACCAAGAGGGAGAATTACCAAGGTGGTATTTTGACAGTGTGAGAGCCGGACCAAAAGCGAAAGAGCGGCAAGGGAGCGTTGCCAGATCATGTTGTTAGGCTTTGAATAAAAGAATATAGAGAGATAGTTCCGTGGTTTCCGAATTCTAATGCAAGCGCAAATGGCATCAAGTCTGTCCACCAACGAAGAACTCGACCGAGGGCCTGGTAGCCTTTTAGATCAACACGAACGCAAAGGCACAAAACAGTAATAATAGACGGCTTTAAAAACTAGACATGGTGAAGGGGTTGAGAGGATGGAAGGTGACGCGGCGAGACTTTGGGAATAAAGACGCAGGATTGATGATGTAGGTAAGATTGAATGAATGAATGCATGGAGTCGTATTTGAGGAAAGTTGACGATGGGGCTGAGGCGCCGCACAGAGGTCCCACCAAAGTGCATGGCACAGGCCGCACGATCTCCTGAGGGACAAGGAACAACCTGTCAGAAGGCGTGCTGAGTTTCTTCCCGGGGCAAATCACCGCCCTCTATTCAAGGTCCTGGCCGGGGATCACGTTTTTGATTTGCATGCTCGCATGGAATGCAATGTGCTCTGTCCACGTCGCTTACCCCCAGCAATCGCTCCTTGTCGACCTTGACTCCTTTGATTTCCCCTTTTGCTCGGCATCCGTCTGATCATGGACCCGCATCAGGCTACTGGTATGCTCGACATGCTCGTGCTGGGCCGGAGGTATGCTGTTGCTTTGCGTTCTGGCGACTGGCACCCACGTAAGCTGGCTCTTGACGGGCGTTTCCGGCGACGGAATGGTTCAGCGGGTTGTCCCCGTAGTCTGGAGAACGCGACGTCGTCATTGAGTTGAAACTGACTTTGATAGAACAGGAAACGGCGAAAAGTCCAAGCGAGCATGTCATTCTAAAGCGATAGGAGAAACCCAAATACCATTGCGGCTCCTTCACAGGCCCGCCCAGTACGCTGCATCGTGGTCTCGATGCCTCGGTGTCGCAAATAAAGCAACAATCAAAGCAATCTCAGCCATACCAACAAGAGCGTAGTCGTCGGACCGGTGGAACACCGTACCAGAGAAAGCTCAAATGAATGAGCGTAAGGGAACGTCCGGCCCGCGAACAGACTCCGTATCAGTCCCGAGTCCACGTAGTCCGTACGGTCTCAAAGATAGGGACCTAGCCCCCATTCATGAGATGAAGTCGAAGAAAGGCGTACGCAACTAGAGTTTTGGACATCGGATATCGTACGTGACCATAACGGAAGGGTGCGAGACAGCGGCTTGGTGGGTAGTATGGGATTCTCGATATCCGCTTCGGCTGTGTGAGCCAAAGCGGTCCGAGGGATCGTGAACCTTAATGGTAGTCACGATCCTGCTACTCGAACGGGAACGGCTTACACCGCAATGTTGATCTTGGATGCGATCGCCGAGGGAAGAATCGCGGGCCTGGCCACCTGCTTCAAGCCAGAGTCAGATGTGTCTGTTAACATTCCAGCTTCGTCTAATATGGTGCGTAGCAGAAGGCGGTTGTTATCAGACTGCAGCAATACCTAGTTGCGCCCGGTGATAACAATGATTGCACTGTGAGAAACATCTCCATACTCAGAAGCCGTTGTGCACTGCCTAAGCAATAAAGATTATATGTTGTAAAAGTAGTTGATTCATCACATATTGAGGTCGCAGCCAGCCAAGGAGAATGTGGCCTAGACTCTCGTTTTGGCCAGCATCAATGGTTGGCTCAATAAGCTTATTTAAGCCTCTACTACACCAGCTGTTGCTCCTCAATATCATGTTTCATCAAAATTATTGAGCTGGGCTTACACGGACATTGCCTAGGTCGTCTACAGTATCCCCTAGACTCTATGCCTTTATTCATTGGTGAAAGTACCTTAGAGATTATCGTTACATTTTCCTAGGATAGTTGGTCATCTTATCATGGTGTATACATTTCTGTTGGCTGTAATACCGCTTCCAATATGATTGTCGTACTTGAATACCCGAAGCAATCTGTGATATCCTAATACCCAACCTGCGTTTCATGCCGTTCATAAAGCGATACTTGTCTGAGCATGGTAGCTCAGCACTAGATTTTTTGAAACAAAGCACTCCTCGCCACAAAACTCCTGAACCGCTTACCAAAGACATACATAGGTACCGTAAGCATGCAAAGGAAGAAGTTGATGGCAGCCATCTGAAAGAACATGGTCTTTGCACCAACAGACACGAGCCACTGGTTAACGAACGTGGTTGCAATAAAGGTAAAGACCGCTTTAGCAAAGTTGATGGTGACAAAGGCTTGATTTGCGTTCTTCGGGTGACAGTCGATGACATAGGTGAAGGAAGCGGCAGAGGCGAAAGGAATAGATATCGAATGCAGGGCTTGGAAGTAAATAGGATAGATGATGGGCGCCTGTTGTTGGACAGAGAAGCCGTAGCCCAAAAACCCGGCTGTGCTAAAGATGACGGCTGGGATCATGAGGAGTAACCGGTATTCAGGCTCGTATATGCCTTTGTTCTCCCGGGACATGACTTTGGCAAGAGTATCGGCAAGCCAACCCGACAGCGGTGAGGCGATGAAGCCAACAAAGAGAAGAGGAAGGTTCGTAAGACCGACTTGTGCTGGGTTAAGATTGTACGGTGGAGAGCCATAGATGGTCACTGATACAATCGAGAATACGAGGAGCCAGGCGAAGAAGCTTCCATAGATAAACGTGCTGAAGACAACCGCTGGGAACGCAATCAGTGGTAATGGCTTGGCAGCGAGTTTCCAGAAGCTTTCATCGCTAATGCGTCCTCGGAATAGCTTCAAGCTACTGGCAAAGCTCTCCTTCCTTTCCGGCAGCTCGTTCAAGCTCACAATAACGTTTCCTCCCTTCAGTGCGTTGTCTCCTTTCTCTTCCGGCTCGAATTCGGTTTGGGGTCGCGGAATGTTTCGTTCGTAAGCGGTCTCGGGGACGAAGAAAAAGATCGCGAGAACGAGAGGGATGTATATAAGTGCTGTTATGCCAAAGGTGAACTCTTCGCCAAGAGTTTGGATAATTTGCCCTGAGATAACTTGTCTAAGAGCCGAAGAGTTAGCAACGCCATACACCAAGTGTGAAAGCCGGAGACACGACATACCCTAAAAGCACACCTGATGCTATCATGACTCCCCACAAAGAAAGTCTCAGTCCACGTTGATGCACAAAATATAGGTCAGACACGGTCGAGGTAACTAAAGTCTCTAACGGTGCTGAAGCTAAACCTTGCACAGTTCTCATAGCCGCTAAGGACGGAAAGCTCTGGGGAATGTTAGCTTCTTTTGACTGCAGCCTGATTTCAAGGAGAACCAACGGTTGCAAAGAACCCCCAGACATTGGTTGCGAGCAGTATTACTGCTGAGATGACGAACATGGGCCTCTTTCCCCATACAGATGCACCAGCTGCTGTGAAGAATGTAGCTGCGCCGGTCCAAAATGCTAGCAAGCCGATGATGAATTGTGATACAAGTCCAATACTGACGTTGAACTTCTGCGCAATAACTACTAGGCCAGGATTTATCATTGGTCCAAGTCTGGTAAGTTCAGATATTAGCTTCATTGGATGGCAATTCTGCTTGGGAGCAAGACTTACGAAATGGTAACCCCCGAGGTGAATGCCAACAATATCATGATCACATCTTTTCGTGCGCCAGACCTGTTGCTTATGAGTGTTTGTCCGTCTTGAATGTATTCGAAGGAGCCCACCAATTTAACGGATCGTTAGGTGAGTTGCTAGGTTGCGGGACTAGAACGATGCCCCCCATCTTCTTTACTCCAACTTCGTTTGGGACTGCAATTTATTAATCTCTGCATATTCGACTTGGGTTGAAAGTGCCTACTTGTCTGGTGTTTATCTTCCCCCAACAGTGCCGTGCCAGGCACCATGGACATATTGTAATCCTCAAGCACCCCGAACGCCATCGCGAGGTCCTGTAGATATCTGCTCAATAGGATTAGAGAACGCTGGCACCGGGCTGCCAGGCAAAAAAATTATGTAAATATATATCTCTGATCCAAGAGAAGCGCTGTACGTGATTCAACACAGCCTGCTGGTTGATGGGATTGAAAGGCTGCGCAGGTACCCCATTAAGCATATACTGTGCAGCAGCCCAACGAAGATCAATGCTGCGGATCTGCCGAATAAACACTCGACTACGGTGTGCAACAAACAACGTTGCAGAGATCGACAGGCAGCATCTGGGGGCTCGAATAGTGTATAGCCAGGGCCAATATACTATATAGAATATGCTGTTCCGCAGTCCAGAATGAGTCTGTGGTTGACCGAACTTGGACAAGAAGACTTCCAACATATCCACAAATAATGGATTGATGGTACGTGTGAACTGCCGGGTATGCGTGAAAAGACGCGAGTTTGAGGAGATATCGATAAAACGCTGGGCGCGGCTTTGCGCTTCATGCGTCGCCGGCAATTGGTGCTCGCATCTTTACCAGAACTGGACGTGCAGCTCTGACCCTGCTCATCATGGGGACGAAGACTCTGGAAGCTTCAGCACTGTCTGATGATTGCGGCCAAGCAGAGACAGCTGCATATGGACGCCAATCTGGACTTGGAGGGCGACGTAGACGATACACTCCAGCAAATATTATCACGGTCTATTCTGAAAGCCGGTCGTGCTTCGCGACTTTGAATTTTCGAAACCGGCTTTTGAGGGAGAAGATGTCGCATGAGAGACACGCACTCAGCTCACTCGTTGTCAAATTTAATGGACATGAACAAGACACGACAAGACCAAGGAATTTTTGTAAGCCTCGGGGAAGATGTCGGACGAGGCAGCCAAGGCGGCTTTTGTGGGATGGTGTGCTCCAGAGTCTTGGAGTTGGTAGCAGCAACAAATCAGGACCAACACCGCGTGGCTGTCGCGTGGCTGTCGCGTGAGTGTGCGGAGTGAGAGTTCTTTTCTTCCTCTACATCAATCCATCCATCAAAACAAGAAAAGGGGCCTTTACGCCGTCCATCGACCTCTTCACTTGCCTCTGCACTTTGGCCCGGTCGTTGCGGCTTATTGTCAAGCGAGTCTGGTACTGTCATGTTGGAATCTAAAATTGGACTCATGCAAAGCAAGACGGCACTCCTAAGTCACGAGAGTTTACTCGTCCACTGCGGAATTGTAAGCGGCTGTACACGTACCTTATTCGACGCAGTTTGCACTATCTTACTTCTGAGTAGTTGCCGGGCATATGTAGAATGATTTCGCTTCACCAACATATCTCCACAATGTTGTGGAATGTCTCGGAAGAGGTCCAGCGTCCCTGGTTTCCATCCGCTGTCCGTGGCGATGCTTGACAGTGGTGGAAGATTTCTCGTCTTGGCCCTCCTTCCCCACAAAGCCACAAGACTAAGGTTCTATTCCAATGTTTCTCAGGTGGAAGGAACTTCCATTTAGACACAAAGGGACGGGTCTGCGCAAGTTTAGTGCTACTACCAACAAATATCGCACCATTCAGCAACGAGGAGAATGAATGCAGATGCCTCCTTCATATAAAGAAGCTTTTGTTCTTCAGAGCCAAGGCAGTAATACCCTAGTTGTGAACATGTGGTTTGCTCAACTAGATTGCTGAAGCATTTGAAAAGGAGAAGACAGCGGGACCATCCTCAGCGTTTCTTCACGGCCCCATCTAGACCTTGCATGATCCAGGAAAGTACCGAGAATTTCCAGGATGTCAATACGATTCCGTTGACACTGAGCACAGACTTTGGGGCCGGATAAGCCGACCCAGATGTGGAATCAAGACTTGGCAGTTGGCACAGCATACGGCACGTACGAAAGTAACATGGTCCTGTGTAATCTACTCGACACTGTCAGGATTTTACGCTTCGCACCACATGGCCCAAAGGCATGCCGCCGAAAGAAGCAAAGAGCGATTTACTTGACAATATCCACACCTCGGATCCTTCGAGCTCGCAAATCATAGAACATAGACGACTTCATAATACGCAAAACAACACCTGATATATCTTGCATATCGACTTGAGTCTATTAGCCGACATATAGAAGGTGTAATTTCCCTAGCCCATCAGAAGCTTTGCGATGCGGTCTGCGCGCTGCGCGCATGGAGGGGCCGCAAGCAAATATCCTCCCATGAAAATTCACTTTCGATGCTCTACTCATGCAGACTGTATCGACACGGTATCCAAGTGGGCGCGAATAATGCTCAGCACCCTCAAACAGGTTCATATCCTGAAAAGTGGTTGATGTTGTGTTGTGTATCGGACAATACCATCCCTACTGGACAACCGACTTTGAGATTTACGAGCGGGTAATCGTCGCTGGGCTCGGCCTGCTGATGCTAATTTAGAGCTCCGAATCAATCAAGCTTAACCATCCTGGCCGATTATACCTGGTACTACAAATTGACGCCCAGTCGCATTTCCCAAATTCCGGGGCGTAATCTCACATCCGACCGTTACCATCACTGTTCGCTTTACCTGAGACGAACCCAAATGAAACATCCGGGAACCTGTCATCGGGACCGCGCCGAACAGCACATAAGCTATTAAGCTTAGATCCATTGTTTCGCGTCCATGACCAAAAGCGCCAACACAGCAATCTCGAGGTCAACTTCGGAGATGTCTGCGATCATGCTGAGCGGAATGTCACCCTTGTTTTTTCCTACACGACAATCTACTGCCGTCATTCAGAAAGGGTCGCCACATGAAGTCAACGACGGATAGAAATGGACTGATGGTATGATTCATGAGGCTACTCTCGTGGCTGGCCGGGGATATATTGCAGTGACAGCCAAGCTATGCTGAAAAGGGTATGCTCCGGGGCGGATTTCATCCTGGTTCCTCACCCATCATCTGCTCTTACCATGCATTTGGATGAACGTCGTGAGCTATCCCTGGTTTTTCGATGACCCACCGCTTCTTCCGCCCGTTGCTGATTCGGTGGCAGCGATTTCCAAGACGGAATAATTCATTGGAAGTATCTGAGAGGGTCCTGTCATCTGGAATCTTGATCTTCATCCAAGAGACTTGGTATCATGGCCAAGTACAAATAGATGCTTGATCTCCCGTCTTGGAAAGCTTCAGGACAAGATCCAAGAGATTCTTATTCTTCATCACCTTCTTTTTCCAACCCTTTTCTACGCCGTTGTCATTACGTGCATCTCAATTCGTTCGCTCAATTCTTATATACTCCGTTATTTTACACAGTCACTATCACCATGGTTTCCGCATCCACCATCCTCAGCCTTTTGGCTGCATCAGCATCTCTGGTCGCCGCTGCACCAGCTGCCGCTCCCGTAAGTCCACCTCTATTGATTGGCTTGGTACCTAAGACAGAACTTGGCACATCGGCATCTGCAAGTGAAGAGCAATGAAAGCTAATGATCACTTTCTTAGGCTCCTACCGCAGCTGCACAGCTCGAGGACCGCGCAACCTCCTGTACTTTCACCAACGCCGCCAGCGTTAAAGCATCCAAGAAATCTTGTGCTACCATCGTCCTCAACAACATTGCTGTTCCATCTGGCACAACTCTCGACCTTACCGGCTTGAACTCCGGTACCAAGGTCATCTTTGAGGGAACCACCACCTTCGGCTATGAAGAATGGTCCGGACCGCTTATCTCCGTTTCTGGTACTAGCATTACCGTTACTGGTGCATCTGGTCATGTCATCAATGGTGCCGGTTCCAGATGGTGGGACGGAAAGGGATCCAATGGAGGAAAGACCAAGCCCAAGTTCTTTTATGCCCATAGCTTGAAGAGCTCTACCATCTCTGGCCTTAACTTCAAGGATTCTCCAGTTCAACTCATGAGCATTAACGGCGCTACTTCCCTCACTGTCTCCGGCCTTACCATGAACAACGCCAACGGTGCTAGCTTGGGACACAACACCGATGCTTTCGATGTTGGAAGCTCCACTGGTGTCTACATCACTGGCGCTAACATGTAAGTACTTCAGCATCCTAACTGACCTATCATACAATGTATGAACTAACATTTGTACCAAGTGTCAACCAAGATGATTGCTTGGCCATCAACTCTGGTACTGATATTTCCTTCACTGGAGGAACTTGCAGCGGAGGCCACGGTCTCTCTATTGGATCTGTTGGAGGACGCAGCGACAACGTTGTTAAGACCGTCACCATCTCCAGCAACACTATCAAGAACTCTGACAATGGTGTCCGTATCAAGACTGTCTCCGGTGCTACTGGTTCCGTCTCAGGCGTTACCTACAAGGACATCACCCTCTCCAACATTGCCAAGTACGGTATTGTCATCCAGCAAGATTACAAGAACGGCTCGCCAACTGGAACCCCAACCACCGGCGTTCCAATTACCGGCCTCACCCTCTCCAACATCCACGGTACCGTCGCCAGCTCCGGTACCGATATCTACATCCTCTGCGGCTCCGGATCCTGCTCCAGCTGGAAATGGAGCTCTATCGCTGTTACCGGTGGTAAGAAGAGCACTGCTTGCAAGAACATCCCAAGCGGCTCTGGTGCTTCTTGTTAAATGCTCTCTACACTGGCTCTTCTCTGACTCATCTCGTCACATCCACCATCTTCCACGTTAAGAGAGCGCTGGAGGGTCACCGAGGGAGCAGGTACACGGAGAAGAGAGGAAGAACAACACAAAATCATACTTTCTATTCAAACCTGTATTCAAATTTTCTCTGAAATCCAGATCTATTCTTGTACATAAACCACATCCAATATCATATTTGGCCTTTTACAAAATGCATGGATTCTGCTTCCTGATTGATATAGCCGCCGTAGTCTGCAAGGCATGTTTTCAACCACGAATGTATCTTGCGTGGTATCTATTGCTTGACCAATGACCTCTCAAAAGAACGCTTATTCGAAATGAGCTAGCGTGCTAGAAGACGAACATAACTCAGTTGTTATTTCAAAGCATCTTTGCATTTTCTAAGGGGTCCGTTGGCAGTGAGAGCCCTCTTGAATTATCCTACTGAGATTCAAACTATGCGGTGCTTAGTCAAAAAGGGGACCTACACGATAAAACAGCTCAGACTAGGAAGGAACGCTAAAGGAGATGCAGTAAAAATCATATACTGAAAATCATTATGAAGTCCTTGAATCATCGACAATTATCTTAGCTACATACATGTATCGTCAGAAAACCAGCTGTTTATCTCTGTTAAGACCTGTCGTGGAGCCCTGATAACGCAGCAATGGTGGATTATATTGAACAACTGAGCTAGCGAACATCTATGTTTGATTGTGTGGAAGATTTTAACATAAAAGACGAAGATGAAATTATATGAGTAATGAAATTTAAACATTAATAGAAGCCTTTAGGAATTGCTTCATATGCCTCAGTAAAAAGTACTTAGCGAATTGAGATGGAGAAGTATCGCTTCCCGCAAGGCAGGCGCCGACGCTAGTGCCTGCGCTAAGGTGAACTCAGCCTTGCTGCAGCTCTGAAATTCTTCCGGACAACCTCAGCCTCACCCTTTTAATTCATAGACATAGACCACAACATGTCCGCAGAAGACCCCGCAGCCAAGTCCAACAAGAGGAGTCGCTCTGTTGAAAATGGTAAGTGTATCAGACCTCCGCATCTCGAAGCTATATTGACTAATGACCAGACTCCTCCTCCGACGATGACATGGGACCACAGCTCCCCTCATCTGCGGTACCCAAGAAGAAACGTCGAGTCCTGCCCTACGAGAAGCTTTACATATCTGCGCTTCCTACATCTGCGCGATACTCGAAGTCTCTTATGCACAAGGAACAATTGTCTTTCGTCACCATGACGCCTTTGACGGACTTCTTGATTACGAGTTCTGTCGATGGTGTAGTGAAGTTCTGGAAGAAGGGTTCAGAGGGAATTGAGTTCGTCAAAGAGTTTCGTGCGCATGTGGGCGAGATCAAGAGCGTGTCTGTAAGCGCAGATGGGCGCAGCTTTGCAACCGCAGGTGCAGATAAGACAATTAAGATCTTTGATGTCATTACGTTTGATTTGCTGTCCATGCTGAGCCTCGAGTTTACGCCCAAGTGCATCTGCTGGATACACAAACGTGGAGCTTCTTTGCCGCTGCTTGCAGTTTCGGATGAAGTCAATCATAATGTTAGGATATACGATGGCAGAGGTGAAAACCAAGATCCTGTTCATACCATTACTGGGCTTCATCGAAGCGTGGTTTCTTTGATGGCATTCAATGACGCCTATGATTGCGTTATCTCTGCAGACGAAAACGGAATGATTGAATACTGGAGACCAGGAGGAAACTATGAGAAGCCAGATAATGTGTTCGAATACAAAAGCTCGACAAATCTTTTTGAGTTTAAGAAAGCAAAATGCACTCCAACAACACTTACGATCTCTCCTTCAGGACACCAATTCGCGACATTCTCATTCCCAGATCGTAAGGTGCGGATATTTGATTTTCCAACCGGAAAGCTTTACAGAACCTACGACGAGTCACTGCAAATAATCGAAGAAATGCAGCAAGCAGGCACTGGGCTTCAAAAGCTGGAAGATGTCGAATTTGGACGACGACTGGCCACTGAAAGGGAGATCGATGGTCCAGCTCTGCGAAATAAGGCGAACGTCATATTCGACGAGACTGGACACTTCATCATTTATGGTTCGATGTTCGGCACAAAAGTTCTGAACACATATACGAATCGAATTGTGAAGGTGTATGGGAAAGATGAGAGTTTCAGGCCCTTGAACATAGCCATATACCAAGGCCAACCGCAGAAGAAAGGCATCACAACAGTAGCCATGGCTGCATCGAACAATCCACTCTTACAACAGTCAGAGACCAGGGATCCGATTTTGATTACTACTGGTGTTGGAAAGGTCCGATTTTATATGTTTACGAACGACGAGGAGATTTCCAAATCCGAAAGAGATGTCCAAAATGAGAAACCTACGACAAACGCAAGAAAGGCGGTGGAGGCAAAGATTGCAGAGACCGGAACGGCAGCCATTATTCATACATCCTATGGAGATATTCATATTCGACTCTTTCCAGATGCGGCTCCAAAGGCCGTGGAGAACTTCGTGACTCATTCGAAACAGGGTTATTACAACAACACCATATTTCACAGAGTGATTCGGAAGTTCATGATTCAATGCGGTGATCCCTTAGGAGATGGGACTGGTGGGGAGAGCATCTGGGGTAAGGAGTTCGGGGACGAGTTCAGCACTTTGAAACACGATAAGCCCTATACGGTCAGTATGGCAAATGCGGGACCTAATACCAATGGCAGTCAGTTCTTCATCACGACTGAGAAGACTGTAAGTTCCCCCAGACCCACTTTCGAGATACGAGGCTAATCCCGGGCACAGCCATGGCTAGATAACAAGCACACTATTTTCGGCAGAGCGATTCAAGGTTTGGATGTTGTCCACAGAATCGAAAATGCCAGAGCTTATAAGGAGAAACCTGAGGAGGATATCAAAATTCTAAGCATCGAGGTTATGTAGGTGGTGCTCAAGGTGCAAGCAAATCAATGTTACTCAATAATGAAGTGCCCAATCACGTCTTTGATAAATGCATAGTAATTTCAACGTTGTGGACCCGCGGGTTTCCCAGCATAGTGACACGATAGACGAAGGCCCCCAACTTGGGTCCAGCTGTTGACAATAGGAATAGGGTTTGCATGCACATGTACGCGAGGATGCATAGCCCTCGGCCAGGAACTAAGCGGTGTCCAGGGCCAAATACCCGGCTATCTGACTTTCCTCATTAGCGTTATCGTACCGTCCAAACGCGATTAGCAAGGCTTCTTGAATTTCCCCGCGCCCTCCGTTTTAAAGAAACCACCTATCTTCCTCGCTTTTTATTGCTAGCAGAACGCTGGAGACATGTCACTGCAGAAGGATTTCACGATCTACAGGTCCAAAACTACGAGGTCCAGAGGCGGAGAATGCCACGGCCAAAGAAACCCGGAGCTCCAGAGCCAAAGAAGAGGAGCCGCAACGGATGCTGGTAGGTTCCATTTTCCTACCAATTTTCAGATACACTGACTGAGGATTCATATAGGCCCTGCAAAGCTAGAAAAGTGAAATGCGACGAGGCGAGACCGACCTGTGTGAATTGTCAGAAACAGGGCGATACGTGCGACTACAGCATCAAGTTAAACTGGGAAGGACGAGGCAAGAAGAAGTCCGATGGCGCCGCAGGCACCGGCCAGATCGATTTTAATGCTGGCATAATAAGTTTAGGACCAAGTCGGCCAAGTTTTAGCATCGAAATCGCGCCGGCGAAAGTGAATACACCCTCTGACTTCGAAAATGGCTCTACTGAGCAAAGCCCGTCGAGTCATACCGCACCGCCAGACATGTCAATGATTGATCCAGCACTAGTGGGTTCGGGCGGTCCGTTATATTCAGATGTCATGTTCGGTGGAATTCGTACGCAAATGGATCAAGGTTACGCGCAGAGCTACGAGCGGTACCATGCTAGCACGACGCCGTCTCTGGAAAGACCTGCGAAGCGCAGTCGAAACGAACAGGATATTATATACAGTCCTACTATGCCTCCGCCAAATTATACATCCTTTCCGTCTTATGGAACGGATGCTGGCTCTCTCACTTCACCTCCTAGTAATGCTGGGACTCCGTCCAGCCACAGCGATGATGGCTCCAAGCCGTATTCTGGCCGGCCCTCCTCACTCTCATCGCAGAATTCCCCTGGTCTGCGCAGACTTTCAGTGAACTCTCTTCTTTCAGGTCCTCCAGGAATACCGGCTAAGGACGACCGCGGTCTCGGCAGCAGCAATTCGAGTCAATCATGGCCACCAACTGTACAGGACGAGACGACAACTTGGGGTATTGACCGAGGCATCAAGGATTTAGACGTTGGGAAGAACGACGACATGAATGCTATCTCAGGTTCTGCGCCAACGCCTACGAGGGATCATCTTGAGCTAATCCTGGACTGCGACGGTAATAATCAACCGGTGGAGTTCGGCTTTGGTAGTGAGACTGCCTTCGAAAGTGGAGGTTACTACAACAAGCCTGTTTCAATATCTATCCCTCGCACGCTTGAACCTTTACCTGCAAAGCTCTTGGAAAACCCCATGAATTTACTGTACTTTGTGAGTATCCTGACGAGGACTTATTTGCAAACTCAAATAAACTAATACGGGGTAGCATCACTTCATAAACCATACAGCCGACTGTTTAGTCCCACATAACTGCTCTTCAAATCCTTTCAAGGCCATACTTCCACGAATGGCTGTCTCAGATCCTAATCTTCTCAGCCTTCTGCTCGCATATTCTGCATCTCATCGAGCACGTCTTCTTCGACAACCGGAGCCCGCTATTCGGATTGCCTTGTATGTTCAGGATGTATTTCCATCTCTGAGACGAGCTTTGAGTGACCCGCAGATGATCGTCTCCGACTCTAACCTTGCAACGGCTGTAATGCTCACTTCTCTGGAGATTGTTTCACCTAAAGCCTTTGGAGTCGCAGTGCCGTGGGAGAAGCATCTCGACACTGCACGACAGATCATCTCGTCGCGCTGCAAAGTACGTGATCGTCGAATCTCAAGCGATGAAAAGGTATCTTCATTCCTCTGGTCCTGGTTTTCTTATCTGGCAGTACTCGGCAGCTTAAGCGGGGGAAATATGTCAAGCAATTGGATACTGGACTTTGAGGTCGATGAGCGAGAAGACTATCAGATAGACTGCATACTCGGCTTTACTGGGCGATGTGTTCGTATACTTGCAAAGATTGCAGACTTTGCACGGACTTGTGACAGGCTACGAGTTGGACAAGCGAACTGGCAACCATCGGATGATATTGAATTTTCGGCCACAGCACTACTCAAAGAGCTCGATGTTTCTCGGCAGCATCCTGCAAAGCCGTGCACTCATATCCAGTCCAAGGACGAAGCTGCGTATCAGTGGGATATTCTTGAGATGTCTGCAACTAATGAAGCATTCCACTGGGCTGGCATGATACATATTCATCGCCGACTTCTTGGTAAGACGTCGTCCCATCCCGACGTTCAGACCGCAGTACGAGAAGTTCTAGGTGCTCTGTATAAGGTCCGGCCAGGAAGCAGTGCCGAAGCGTGTTTACTGTTTCCTATGTTCACCGCTGGCTGTGATGTACAAGAACAAGCGAAGAGGGCATATGTTCTTGAAAGAATTAAGAACGTGGAAAGACTAGGTATGACACAAGTTCATCAAGCCCGAAGCCTAATGGAGAGAGTATGGGAGACAGGAAAACCTTGGGAGACCCTCGTCGCGGGCGAGTTCTTTGGTTGACTTCGCAAGGACGTGATCACCTGCAATGCCACTTGCTCGTGCCTCGTTACGTTGTCATAAGATCGGGAAAATAACAGCCGGTTCAAGATGCACATTTCAGAAGACTTAGTCCTGGGCAAGACTTGAAAAGGCCTCATTGTGTCTGTGGGACTGGTCGTTTTAATTGAGTGGAACAAGAAGGGCGTTTCGTTTCGCCTGGAGGACGAATGCTGCGAGACTCACATGCAACCCATGGGGCCAAGCAAATATGGGCGACCATGGTCGCCAACATACTTTGATTGCGAGATGTTCGTATGCTAACATCGTCTGTACCACCAGAATGTGATTGTTTCTGAAGGAGATAAGCGTGATAGTAAATTGGCTTTGGCAGGCCAAATTTTGCTCCGAAGCCAGCGTATGGGACTCGGCCCATGACAATCCAGGCGCACGAAATGTGCTGAACGTGTGCTAAACATTCTGCTGTAAATACGCAAGGTGCGTAATTGGTTGGGATGGTCACGTCTTCCCACGAGGCTCCTTAGGGAGTTCTCACTTCCAATCGAAGCTCAGCAGAAATGACCTCACAGATTAGTCAAGGAGAAGCAACAAAAGTTAGTCACCCTTCCAATGCCACATAATTTGATAAGCTTACTGATCACCTGGCTATAGAACACGATTCTGGTAGTGCACAAGGCCAGTTGGTTTGGCAAATGCTCTCAAAACGAAACCATGTTAGTATTTTCTCCGGCGCGGTCTTGCTGGAGAAACAGAGTTTCGATCATGCTCAATTATAAAAGAGTGTCGTGGTGGTATTCGATGCTCCTCTCTCAAGCTACCACATAGGAGTTTTTAGGTTGTCTTGGTGGTGCGAGCTCATCCGTCCTTCGTTCTCCTTTCCAGATATTGGGCCCGGGTCTTCTATGTTGCAAGGGTATATCAGGCAGCGGTTGCCAGCCACTGTATGATAGACAACTCTGAATTATAGCCTGGAATTCTCATGTCCTCGTTACCATCTTACTTGAGTGCTGCGCTGAAACTTAAGCCTTCATGGTATTGGCATTACCAAAGTCTCCGATATAGGAAAACGAATGTTAAGTAAAAAAGAGCCAGAAGATTTGATAGATAGGAGGTTGAGATATTTATAAGGGGTTCATTAAGTACCTTTCCCGGCTTGTGGCCGTGAGACGAAGAACATCCCTATTCGTATACTGGCCACATTGTCTTACTTAGTGGAATGCATCAATATGCACTACTCGGGATGAACTGAACGCTCCTGATTCACCAAAACAACAATGGAATGCTTAATTCTAGTTCTCATCAGTGCGTATTACAAGGCTTCGATAGTTCTTCTGGCACCTGTAAAAACCCTTATCTTGATCGACAAAAAATAACAATGGTTCGGTTTATTCGGCGGTCAAGGCCCAGCGCCCTCGGATCTTACTCGAAATATGGCCGCGCACGCTCTCCACCACTCAAAGATACAGGAAAGAGCTGCATGACACTTGTTACTATCCAACCTATGGACGACGCTTATTCGGCGGAACGAGAAGAATTTGATCTTGGGATCTACCAATACCAGATTCGGCTGATAAAGAAGAGCAAATCAGGGAGCTGAGAGCATCGATAGCGGAGAGGACACGGGCCGCATCAAAGTCTCATATAG
Organism: Coleophoma crateriformis; assembly: GCA_003369635.1. Taxonomy (NCBI): domain Eukaryota; kingdom Fungi; phylum Ascomycota; class Leotiomycetes; order Helotiales; family Dermateaceae; genus Coleophoma; species Coleophoma crateriformis. The sequence goes on along the minus strand of PDLN01000016.1, from coordinate 945,216 downwards.
ACTTAGCATCTGCACGTGCGAAGCAGAGGCTTGCAAGTAACCAGGCTGGAGACAGCTTTGTCAAATACTGTGACGACTTGGCAGACGCTATTGCAAGACCTACTCCAGCCGATGATGATGATAATGGTGGTGATTAGGAGGACCTGGGATCGAGACCTCCGGTAGAAGGAGGAGCTGCTTCAAGTCCTTCTGCGCTTCCTTCTGCATCGAGAGGCACCAGATCTGCTGCCATCGCTCGCAGTAACATATCGAGTCCAGCTCAAGGAGGCACCAAAGGAGGAGCTAAGCGAGGACGGAATCGTGGCGATGATGATGAAGGACCCCATTCGAAAAGGCAAAAGAAGTGGTGGGGTATCTGGTGAAAGCTTGGTTTCTGGAGTTTCAGAAAATCAAAGACTTACACCCAACCCAATTAGGTAATGGATGTGATGTTGCAAGTAGTGCGGCCGGGCAAGCTACACTCTTGCATTAACTCGAAGTTATGTATTAAAAATTTGGTTTCACCTTCGCCAACGGGAAAGAACCCTTCTTGGTCTGGAGAAAGTCTCACTTTCCTCCCACCAATTGATAGATGTACGTGAATGTTTTGGCAGTATTTGTCAGATCTGGAAAACCGAGTAGAAAGAGGTAAAGAGATGTTCTACCAATCTCCATCAGCATGAGTTTTAACTGTGAATTTTCGTATGTAAGAGATGCAATCTACAGCTAACTTAGTTCTGACTCAGATTCCAAGCCTTACAGCAGGAAAATGTTAAGAGACAGCACTCTCCTTTGTAAGACTGCCCACAAAGAAAATGCTTAAAAGAAATATGACATAGTTAAGGAGACGACTATGATTCGCTGATTCGATGCAGGAGACTAGAGAGAAGCGTGAGGGCAAGCACCGAGAGCTTTTAGGGTTGGTTATCGCTGACATAATAAAGTGATGACCGAGTATATGCGCGAGTAGATCATACTGACGCAAATAGGGTCTCTGCCGATGCTTAGACATGGGTGCTATTAAGCAGGGGAGCACACGGTCAGCTGAATGATGGCACACCAGACAAGCCAAAACCAGCAAGTTGCCGAATTTCTAGGTCAGTTGGTGTAGTTGTTTCTTACCACTAATGATGTTCATCCGCTATTTGGGTTTTGCTATCACTGAGCTGATCGGCATGGAGAGCTGGTTGATTTGGTCAGTTGAATAAGCGAGCATCGTGATGCAGGACTTTTAATCAGAATTAACATCGATCGAAAGCCTCCTTGCTAGTGGCAAGACTTTCGAGTTGGGGGTGTCCGCGGAATTTTAGGATATCACACAAATTGGGAATCGGCTGTTGATTGAGGTGCTCACCGTGTGCGCGCACACACATACAAACACACACACACACACACACGCATATATATATATATGATATCATACTTTGCACAAGAACAGACCACGATTCGTCGGGCCATAAAATTGCATTACTTTTAGTTTCCAATATAACTTCCTCAAGGGAGCTTGTCAACGCTGCTGCCGTTTGTCCCAGTTGTAACCTCACCAGCCTTCTCGGCATATTTGGCCACATCGACCTGGCTGACCTTGACAGTCCATCCAAAGGTATCCTCCAATTTTCCTCGTTGGATCCCTTGCAGAGTTGAGATCAACTTTAGACAAACTGGTCCAGGCTCTTCCGAGTCTTCTGCGATATATTGCGATGTCTGTACGACAGAGTCTCGGGTGATAGACTTGATGGGGACAAGAGCTGCCGCAGTACCGGCAGCCATGACTTCGGAGAAAGACGGGAGCTCTTCGTACTTGATCTGAATGATTTATTAGTATGGTGAAAAGCTCGAGGATCGCGATGAGACTCACAGAGCGGACTTCAGTCTTCCAGCCAAGGCTCTTTGCAATCTGCAAACAAGAATCCGATGTCACGGATTGGATGACGTTCTTGCTGTCTGGTACTACCAAGGTAATGTCCTCTCCAACCTTCTTGACACCAATGAATCCACTAGTTGAGAACTCATCGATCTCAGTGCGCGTCTTGCTGTCCAAGTGTAGAGTGATTCCATAGCCCTCGTTCCTTGCCTTGTCACTCCAGCGGAGCACTGGTGCATAGTTCCCTCCTACCTTGGCCGAACCGGTTCCGTCAGGAGCTGAACGGTCGAAGTTCTCAAGAATCAGAGCCTTCACTGGGTGGACACCGTGGTAGACGCCAACTGGAAGAACGTAGACGAGGAAAGTGTACTCTTCAGGAGGGTTCAAGCCAAGTTGCGCAGAAGAACCAAACACAAGAGGCCGAATATACATAGCGGCACCTGTCTCAAAGGGTGGAACATATGCGGCGTTCAAAGACACGGCAGCATGCACACATTCCAAGAATGTTGATTCGGGCACTGGTGGGACAGAGATGAATTCGGCAGAGTGTGCCAGTCTGGCCGCATTTCGCTGGGGCCGGAAGATCTGGATCTCGTTGTTCGGCGTGCGGAAGGCTTTCAACCCCTCGTATGCTTGTTGGCCATAGTTCAGAGCCGGGGCCATGCCATGAATTCGAAGGAAAGGGTCGGCGATAAAGGTCGGAGAGCTCCATTTCCCCGTCTTAACAGAGTAGTGAGACTCGATATGGCCATTGACTGTTCAATGATTAACGCGGAGAATTTTGGTACCCGCAAAGGCGGGGGAGGGGCAAGTGGATTTACCTTCACGGACCTTGAAGCCGATGTTGCTCCAGTCAATGGTGTTGACCGGCGCTGGGGGAAAGGAAGCCATGATGTTAGATGCAACTATGGGTAAGTAGGGAGAAGACGAAGGATTGAGGATTGAGAGCGGGTGTTGAGACGCTCTTATATGGAGAAGTGTGGATTTGGCTAATGTCTGTTGCTGACTATGGGATATAAAATATTTGGCGAGGCGATCTCGGCCATAAATTGTGTCGCGCCCTTGCAGCAACAGTACCGTGAGTATGTAGTAACACCCTGGGCCCCTGCTTTTATTCTGCCACATTTCTAGACTCACCGCCCACAAGCGTGATACGAGCGTGTTGAGGCACAGATCACTTCATCTGGTCAGGACATGGAGTGGAGTTACTCGGCTTGGATGCTCGCCTGGTACAGATAAAGTGCTTCCTCATTTGCACTTTCCAGAGATGGACTGAAGAAGACGTCCTTCCATCCTACTCCTTTGTCTGTCTTTAATCACTCCTCACACTGTATCGCTCCTTCAATCACTTTTAATATTTTTCCGTTCTTTTCTACCCTCGCGCGACAATGCCCTCGCGATTGCCCCTAATGGCGCGCAGAAATAATCTCCTGACAGCGCTTCTGGTCGCTGTATCTGTTTTTCTGGGCATCAGCTTCATCCTTACATTTCGCAACCAACCTGAAGGCACTCGCCATCCGGACTATGTTGCACACCCAGAACCGGTGGCACATCTGGAGGCGGGCATTTTGAATGGTGTTGCGACAGCTCCTAAGCTGGAGAATGCGACTCTGAAGTAAGCTCTCAGACATCCTCCGTACCAACCCATTAGCTGATTCTCTTTGCAGAGCCGAGCTTGGCCATGCCAGCTGGAAGCTTTTTCACACCATGATGGCGAAATTCCCAGACAAGCCAACCCCAGACGATTCCACAGCTCTGCAGAGCTACATCCACTTATTCGCACGATTATACCCATGCGGAGACTGCGCGCGTCACTTTCAGGAGTTGTTGCGGCAGTTTCCTCCGCAAGTGAGCAGTCGCAGTTCTGCTGCGGCCTGGGCGTGCCATGTTCATAATCAGGTTTGTCTGCATGGTACAGGTGCAGCCACGTTGCATAAAAGCTGACCGGGTCTTGAAATAGGTGAACAAGAGATTGAAGAAGCCACTATTTGATTGTAGTAATATTGGAGATTTTTACGACTGTGGTTGTGCTGAAGAAGGCACCCCAGCCACAGCTGGAAAGAAAGCTGCAGGAGATATAACACCTCTGAAGCTAGAGAAAGAAGCCTTGACAAGAGGTGGATGAACCAATATACGGGAAAAGAAAGACAATGAAATGTACATGTAGTCAGATTGACCTTGATTTGAGCGAGGCGTTCTGGGAGACTCCCTTTCACAGTTAGACGCCTGGAGAGTGCGGGCACATCTGGATTAGTTCGTCATCAAAAGCATAGGTGATAAAGTGCAAGTTCAGGGGCTGCAAGCAAAAGCGTAGTACTCATGGAGCAGACTCAGGAAGCTAACACGCGGGTGCTCAGTGTAAGCTCAGGAATAGATCAAAGTTAGATTCATAAATTTTAAAAAGAAAACTACATAGATGTCGAGGGTATACCACATCTGGAATACTAACCTAGATAAGATATTACTTTTGTTAATCCAGTATCTTGGCTGTCTTATATTGGTCACGTGTGAGGTAGGCCAGGCTGCCAGGTACGCGACAGGCGCGAGCCTTTGAGCTCAAGCTCCATGCCATCAACACTGCAGACCCAAATCCCCAAACCTCATCTCTTTCCAGCCATCATAGAACATCCGCACACCGTCAACGTACCATATCAAGATAACCGCAAGCATGGAGTTTGGAACCTCAGGAATGCTCAATGAAGGTACCGGAAATCACAGAAGGAAGCTTATTATCAAATAGAGCTAACATGAGCTTCTACAGATGGCATCCACGTTGACATGGACCGTCTCAAGAAGGGAGAGGTCAAGTAAGCACAACTAGACCTCATATTGGACATGTTACTGACCCTTTGTAGCTTAGGTACTTCGATGTAAGCTTCGACTCCTCCCAGTACTCTCCACCGCAATCGTCCAGCACTCATTGACCCTACCTTAGCATGGCAATCACTTTCAAGGATGGTGTTATTCTAGGCGCAGACAGTAGAACCACAACCGGTGCATATATTGCAAACAGAGTCACAGACAAGCTTACCCAAGTACACGATACGATCTGGTGCTGTAGATCAGGATCCGCAGCAGACACCCAAGCAGTCGCCGATATCGTTCAATACCAACTGGCCATGTATGGTACGATGAATGGCAAGCCGCCAACTACACAAACAGCAGCAGCTATGTTCCAGGAGCTTTGCTACGAGAACAAGGATAGACTGAGGTATGATGAGCTCGGGCAGACCGGGGAGATGAATAGCTACTGACAAGGCTGGTGCAGTGCAGGATTGATCATTGCTGGTTGGGATGAGCGACATGGTGGCCAGGTCTACTCAATACCGGCAGGAGGTTCATTACACAAGCAAGCGTATTCCATCGGTGGTTCTGGTTCAACGTACATCTACGGATACTGTGATGCCAACTGGAAGGAGGGCATGGAGGAATCCCAGGCCGTTGACTTCGTCAAGGGTGCATTACAAGAAGCTATCAAGTGGGATGGAAGCTCGGGTGGTGTCATTCGTATGGTGGTGTTGACCAAGAAGGGAGCGAACCGACACTTGTATCTCCCAGATTCGGACTACAAGATCCGTCACCAATGATCTGTAAAATAGTAGGGTACGATAGATGCACGGCGTTCGGCAAATGAAAGGCACGGTTTCGAAGTACCATGACTGGTGGCATTGCAGATACCTTAGGGCCATTGATCGAGAGTCCCAGGATAATTCAAGCCGGATAAAGTTCAGTATTTCCGCATGGCAACGGTTCGGGATGTTCTACTACGTGAGGGAGGCAGTCCCGCCGCCAATTATGGAGATTCTTTTAGTAAGTCAGACATATCATGAAAACCCCAACCCTCATCTCTGCAAAGGCCGCAAGGCTTGGTCGCCAGCCGTTGATATCTGCCTATATAATGCTTCTAAGGCGGTGGGCGGTCAAGACATGGCACAGCGGCGGTGAAGCTGTTCGGACCAGGATATCTGTACGGCGGGCGTTTTGGGATGATTGAAATATGCAGAGCACATGAAAAAGCAAGCCGCCATGCTACTTGGTATGAGACCGCACGCTGGCAACCCCAGAGCGAGTCAGTCGGTCAATCCACGGTTCATGAGTTTATATCAAGGGCGTGGCGAGGGGTGGAGGGTCTTTAAGTTCGCGAGATCGCGACTGACGAAATGCGTGCGGTGCCTCGTGTCAGCCTCCTGCTCACTGAGTGGCCTTCCCTGCGACGCCTTGATTCGCAAGCGTGGCGCTCAACCCCCATGCATCCCGATCGGTCAATCTGTCTCTCACTCCTTCGCTCTTGACTGTTCGACATCTTTTGTACACTTGCTCCCGGTGGATGTCTTGTCTGTACCTGTCTGCATTTCCCACTTCTGTTTGCCACTCTGCGCTCCATTCGATTGGTGACATTTTGGCGTCTGCATTGATCCCCCCGCTGTCGTTGTCTCGTCCAGCCATCGGCTCCCAATCATCTCGCCATCCAAATCGTCATACTGCGCCTTGCCTTTTTTAAGCGCAACCAGGACCCCTAGCCAGTTCCAAGTCAAGCTTCGAGATACTGCTGTACTGAACATCTACCCATCTCAACCACTGCGATATCAACAACAACTGCAGATTAGTGCTGCCGGCGTGAAGATAGGACTCTCCACCCATTTTCGATTCCTCTGAAGCATTTCTAGGAATGCCCCTTCGTAAGTTCGCGTCTTTAATCCGTGGCGCCGTTCGCTGTATGCCCCCCACGATATCTGCTGTGAATCACGCACCCTCAACCTTCAAATCCGGGCGTACAGCTGCCGGTTGGCCTCAGCAAGTGATGCTGTCCACCTCTCCACGTCGAACATGATTCGCGACGAGTAGTGCGTCTGTACATGAAAACCCGGGCGGTAGAAGTGTTTGGTGCGCCTTACCACAAGCAGCACTGCTCTGCACACCACTCTTGCAGGGCGATTGTAGCGTCATCTATCTTATAGCACTCAATCACGAGCGACGGGCAGAGAAGCACAACAAATAGAGGCTAATCAAGAGCAAGCAGTGTAGTTCCCAACACCTGCAACGAACTGGGTTGATATGGCCGCGGTGATTAGCGACTTCGTATCAGACTCTTCTCGCTTTCATACACACAGTATGATGACTGGTCCTGGGCACCAGCATTCATCATCTGAATATCAAACCGAGCCACAATATCAACAGAGATCAAGATCGCGAGCGGAACCCCCTAGCCCGAGAGCGCGACCGCAATCCATACGCGCTGGCACCCCTCCATCTAGTGTTGTCGCAAGAGCAACAGACCAGGGCGCGACGGAAGAAGTGAAGGCGGCGTCAAGAGCGTCGGTGAAGACAGAGAAGCCGCTTTCTCCCCCTAAGAGCTCGAGTCCGACGGCAACTACATATTCAAAACCACCTTTCACAAGCCAGCAACACTTTTCTGAAGCCGAAGCACCATTTGCTCGAAAACAACTGCGCGAGCAGGAAGCAGCAGCAGCCGGAGGGCCGAAGGCTGGCACACATTCTTCGTCAGCAGCAGCACTTAAGCATGAGCCTCTAACCAGGTCATCTCGCTCGTTGAACGATGTGCAGAAATATGGAAGCAATACAATAAAAGTGCGGGATCTTGCACACATCCAAGATTTTGCCAGTGAGGAGTTTCTTTCCCACCGCGGACAATCGGGCAGGCGGCGGACTGCAGATGATCCAGCACTGAAATACGAAATCAGTGAAATGCCTATCACCGATATCATTGAAATGGTGGCTGGGCTACTCACTAAAATCACTACAACTAATGACCGCCAACATGATAACCTGCATCGAACCCTACCCTCAGAAAAAGAGTCTGCCAACATGACGGGGCACTCCTCGAGTGTGCTTTCTTTCCACGGCAAAAATGTTCCGAGCATTACGATTCTGAGTTATCTTAGCCGAATACATAAATACTGCCCCACGACGTACGAGGTTTTCTTGAGTCTTCTGGTGTACTTCGATCGAATGACAGAGCGTGTGAATGCTGCTCCCATGGAGGCTATGAGAAGGGAAAGCGTGGATCAACACGAGGATTCTTCTCCATCTACAGGGTACTCGGCAGATGGTTCTGATTTGGCTGACAGTCCAGCATCTGCACGAAGCGTTCCTGAACGCGCAGAGGACTTAGAAAAGGCACAGTACACCCATGCACCACAGTCGGAAGCCGTGCCATTTCCGTTGTCACATTTTTTCGTTGTTGATAGTTTCAACATCCATCGCCTGGTCATAGCTGGCGTGACCTGTGCCAGTAAATTCTTTTCTGATGTCTTTTATACCAACTCTCGTTATGCAAAGGTAAGCATTCTAGAACTGTGCAGGAGAGCTCGACTAACTTCGTGTAGGTCGGAGGTCTTCCCTTGGCTGAACTGAACCATCTCGAGTTACAATTCTTAGTACTGAATGACTTCCGCCTCTCTGTGCCGGTGGAAGAATTAGAAGCCTACGGCACGATGCTGGTAGAGTTCTATGCTCGCGAGATCATAGCTCAAAGGCAAGGATCTATTCCAGCTGATATGGCGTATCCTGAAGATACGCCTATGGCGGAACCCAGCGGTCCCTAATGGTTTAGACTCACGGTTGGTGTTTTTGACTCTGGTTTGTTTGTGCATAATTATTTGGAGGGATATGATAGCAACGAGGTGGGACGACGGATACCCTTTTACCGAGCTTATAGACAATGTTTTGCTTCACTTTCATCGTTCGGACTCGGTGTTTTCGGCTCTCATTGCACTCAGCTTTACGAAATCTTGTCGCCCTTGACTGAAGCGTTTGCCATCATCCGGCCAATGGCCATCCTCCATACCAGCTCGACATGTCCAAAGCCTCTCATTGCTCGGTATTCCCACAGATTGCTTGCATTTAACTAGCTTTGGCCTTTTCTTTCCTTACATTTTTTATGGATCTTGCGTTTCTTGCATTTACCGGATTCTCCCTCATCAACACTCTCGCATACGCTGGTTTCTGCATTTATCGAGTAGACGAAGATACATACTCGGAAGTGAAAGTGAAATGACTTTTCTTGCAAGCTCTTTCTTTATAGATTGGAAATGTGGTGTTCTATGGTGTTTTCCTTTCCTGTTGATGTGGGTCTGTGGGCATTTTATGCTTTTCCTTGCCTTGATCTGTGCTTGATGGTCTTCAAGCGGGCGGATTGAACCCGCCATGCAATTGCAACTTTTGAATGCTTTGACTTCTAGTATTTAGTTTATGGAGAAGGGATGGGTGGGATGTCGGAGATAAGGAATAAATTGCTACTCTGTCAACTGTTACATCTTGTTCTTATCTTAAGTTGATCCATGACTCTGAAGCTTTTCCGTTGTGGCTAAGTTTGGAGGAGGCTAGGCTCTTATCATGCGGGCCGAACCTCTGAAACCAATCTCACAGCCTGAACCCCGGATGTTTGTCTCTATATCCTGGGGAGAATTACAATAACAAGGGCCAAACGCATTCAAGCCTGTCTATGAAACCCGTACGCAATGTGGAATCTGCCCTTGATTTAAACCATACCCCCAACTCTTCAACATTGTGTCGCACAAATCTAGTACTTTTATAGTAGGCAGCATCTCCTTAACCGTGACCTAGAAGCATGATTTCGTGTGCAGGGATAAGCAGGCTATAGCACCAGATCCCAAATAGAAGGTTTTTGTAAGTACCCAAGGAAGCACCTTAGATACCCACCTCACTTACCTTAGGCATAGGCAGCTAATGTTTCTCGGTTAACTTTCGTGGTATTAGACTTTCTGAGATAGGTAGGGTAGGGTAGGGTAGGTTTTGGCTTATGCGGAGCCCGGACGATACCTTGTTTGATATGGGCAGGTATCTATACTAAGGGAAGTTTCAATTAAGCTTAAGTTTATGAGATTGATCCATGCTCTCCATCAAAGATTGATGACGGAATGGGGTTATGCCCCATGTACAACTGTCTTGCTTAGCCTTGTTCTATGTTGGACGTTAAGGTTAGGTAAGGCTCTGGCTACGCTTGTTCTACTTATCCTCCGATACGAGCGTAAGCAATACGAGATTTCAGACCAAAAATTTCCCTGCGAATGGACGCACTTGTCTCATAGGATACCTTTCTTGCTGATTGACTTTAACAAGACCGCTTTTTACCTGGATAGCTATCGAGATCGGGATAGCAGCAGCTTTATGTGATAAGGGTTGCAATATGCCTGATCTGATAAAGTCTTCGCCTAGCATTCTGCAGGACGGTTGGAACTCGTCAGGACCTTTCTATGGAAACGTATCTTACACCTCTGTTCTCTTATTACTCAGACAACCTTCTCGGCTTCTTGAACTAATTCCTCGACATTGAACCGTTCGTCGCCCTTCTTGAACCCTTCTAACAAATTCCTCCGAGCAGCTTCTTGGCCCTGCTCGCCGTAGAATCTCTGCAGACAAAGTATCAACCACTGTGCTTCCGTAACACTGACTCCCTTTCCTTCCATGACATCTCCCTTCATAAGCACTAGTTCTTTCTCGTTTGCCAACTCCAGATGATGTGTCACCGTAGTATGGGGTTCGGCATATTCTCCTCTGACCTTGTACTCGGCCAGATGCGTGAATAAGACAACAACTGTATCCGGGGCCGGGAAAGTCCATTGTAGGAAATGAATCTCGGTCGGTTTGTTTTCTCGTGGTAAGGGCAGGATGAATTGCGGGAACTTCTTCGCCGTGCTTTCAATGGTGCGATATACGGGTAACGGGATGCTGGCGCAGAGAGATTGCGCCGATTTAACATGTCTTAGGCGCCAGAGGCCTTCGATCTCTTTGGGTGGCAGCTCGCGTACCTTTTCGAGGTCCAAGTACGATGAGAGCGTTTTCATGCCCGGCGTCCCCGCTGGCTTTTCACTGGGTATCGTTGGAGGAGGTGGCGGAGGTGGGAATGGTGATGCGTTCTGAGGAGAGGGGGGTGGTGTTGGCAGTGTGTCTGCGGTGGGGATCTCGACGGTTGCTTTCTTCTTCAGGCTCTCAATCTTCTCTTTATAAACTTCCTTCAGTTCATTGACATCTCGAAGTCCTTCCCTACAGGTAGGCAAGAGTCAGTATAAATCCGAACCCATTATTCAGAAGAGCAGTGCTTACTCCTTAGCTTTCCTGGCCAGCTTCTCCTTGTATCTCTCTAGAATCCGATCTGGCTGCTGAGTAGCTAGGAATCTTACATCGTGGACTTGCGCCCATCGTCGCTGGCTGGCGCGCAGGTAAGGTGCAGCGCCTGATATCAGGTTGCGTATCGCGGGTGATCGAAAGCTTGCCATTGTCGATAAAGCAGAGCAGGATAGTAGGGTCGGAGGCCGAATGGTGATGTTCCTGACAAGGCTGCGGAAGAAAATATACACACGTGATCACAAGGCTGCACTAAACTCCGAGTCCGACACCAACATCAGCATCTCAGCATCTTGATGTTAGTCTTCTGCCTATTTTTATGATACGGTCTCGGAAGTTTTGATGATATTTCATTCAAAACTCAAAGCGCAAATTTTATTCCTGTTTGTGTATCTTTCGACTTTCTGATTTAGTAGAGTTTGTTTTACGCCACAACATGGGCCATGGCCCTTGTTCATCTCAACCTGAAGCTACGGCTGGAGAGCCCAAAACAACGCAGGGGATGTCGTAATCCATCATCATGTATCTCTCCTTGAGCTGCTCTGGGAGATCGCCGTTACTGGGATGTATTGCTGATCTTGATCAGAGTACCCATCGAAACTTTGGCCTATAAGTGGTTTGGCCATATTCATCGTTTGTAGCTCATCGACTGAGAGATGTGACATGTATCTCGGTCCAAAGCTCTCTGGCGGCAGATTTTTTGATTGAGAAGGCTCCTTTGCCCTTTTGAGCTTGCATATGCGAACGTATTCTTCAAAATATGGCACCCAATATCCAAGGTTGGGGTGCTTCGCCGAAATTGGGCACATGCCAATTCCACACAAGCGGCGGGCCATGTATCTTGCATACTTCTCCTTCGGCGCCGAGCAAGAGAAATATACGAGGCATTCTAGTATAGATTGTGGACAGCCTCGGCAAGTGCTATGTTGAACTGCTTGGTTACTGGCAAGCGAGGTCCAATTTGGGGAATAACAGCGGACTGTGACCTTAGCCCTGGAATTGATTCGTCATACGAAAAGGATTGTAGCTGTTGATAAAGCAAAGGCCGAGTGCTTCATGTGGTCTGTCGAATTATATATGCATGGACGTAGACGATTATGATCTCGGAGCTGGCGTTGTCCGCAACCTTGCGACTGGCATCATAGAACATTTGTTGGGCATGTCTGCAGCCTAGAACAGTCAACGATGTTCTTGGGTTAACGGGACAATAGCTACTGCAGTCTGTGGGGGCATTGGGCTCTATTTCCAACATCACGGTGCAGTCTGGCTCTGTGCATTTCGGCCACATCTGCCAAGGTTGAACCGCATATGGGAGATCGATCTCTCTCCCACCCATCGAAAACAGCTTTCTAGGGTCTACATACTGCTCACCACTACTGCTTGATATCCTTGCTCAGGAAAAAGCTGAAAGCTAGTACCTTTCCCAGGAAAAGGGTACATGGGTGAACTGTCACCAATAAGTGTTGGAAGTCTTTGGTTCTCTAGGATTACAACCATTGCCCTGGGTCTACCATTCTTCCAGAATATGAACAAATTTCCACTTCCATGTGCTAACTCCAGGTACAGGTATGAGGTATTCACTATCAGCTTCTAGCTAGTTGAAAGCTCCATAGTCACAGGACGGGTAACAGCTTGGATTTTGATTCTGAGCTGCGAAGGTCTCGGCACGGATGAGCTGCGTAGTGAGAACGCCTTCGGGACTATACTGCAGCTAGCAATCTCACCTAGACTCTCCCATATGGGTTTTAGCTAGACTCACCAACGCACTACAACAAGGATTGGCACAATTCCTTCCTTTTCAAAGCATATCAGATTCGTTGACAATATATTATCGAACAGCAACTTCTACATTACTTGCATCGAAACACAGCTTCAACTTAAGGTACAACAGAGCCGATCAGTGGTAGTGTCCAAACCCTTGGGCTTTGTTGAAAAGCTTTCCATACTTCGTATCAAGATAGAGTATGCGTACGAGGCCAGTTCGCCTACAGGCCGCTTCAGTCGCTTATTCGCTGATCTCCGCGACAAGTACATTGGATTAGTGCGCTACGCCGCGATGACAGCGGGTCGGACCCTAGTTCCGGGTGTTCTTCGTATCAACATGGTGATAAGTCCGGACGGGAAGATAACACAGGATTTAATCATTCAAGAAAGTTTATGACATGCATCCTTTCTCCATATAGGAAAGCATGGTAACGATAAGCCCTTCCGCCACGCTAGAGTTCGGCGCCGAGGACTCTGGCTTACTCGTCAGCGGGCTTAGTTACACTAATCCTCCGCCGAACAACCATCCACTGTTGAAGTTCCGTATGAACTTGTCATGGAATGTAATGTAGACGACGCATGCAATGCACGGATTTACATCACGATCCAATGCTGCGTCTGTGTAGAGGGATGCTTATCTACGGCTATCTAACACGGCGGCCCACTTTGGTGTTTAGCTGGTAAGGGCTGGACTATATGATGAAGACCGAGAAACCTCTGCAACTTGGTCACTCAGGCTTGCAAATCTTTCCTTTACTGCATTGTATCCTTCGGCCGTACGCAGAAACCGTACCCGCTTCGGAATTGTCCGCAATAGGCCCTGAGATCTAACCGCCAGAATGGGTCTTTCATTCCTGAAGACTCCGAAGGACGTGGTGCTCACTTCCACGGCCCTTGAGGCCGGAAAGGAGCTGGATACTTCAGCTGATGAGGCAGCAACCCAAATTCCCGGCTCGGTTGAGGTGAGCAAGACGAGAACCATTGTCTAGCTGATGGTATTGGCGACTGACCGTATTTCCAGCTTCCCAGAAGTTACCATGTCTGTGGCCTCACCTTTTTTGCTTACACGCATCCGCGTATTCAAACAGCCATGCTGGGAATGGTGATCTTCTTGACCGTTGGCATGTATCACGTTCTATCGGCGCTTGGAGGAGCCGGACAACAGACGGCCTATCTCGCCGACATGGCCAGCATTACACTCTACGCCGTGTTTGCAGCCTTCGCATTGCTTGCACCGGCCATCCTCAGCTACTTTGGTATTCGCATCACGCTGTTCCTCGGTGGTCTAGGATATGCCGCGTACGCAGCGAGTCTCTGGTGTTTCAACCACACGAAGAACAAGCCCTTCGTCTATTTCGGAGGCGCCTGGAATGGATTCTCGGCTGCTTTACTCTGGACGGCCGAACGTACTGGTATTACTGCCTACGCCACTGAAGATAAGAAGGGACTCTACGTTGCGATTTTCTATACCATCTACCAGATTGGCACAGTGGTCGGGTCGTGTATACCAGTCGGCCAGAATTGGAACGCTGGGACTAGCTCCAGTACGGTCACAGATGGAACATACATCGGTTTGATGATCATGATGATGTTGGGGTCCTGTACTGCTCTCCTACTTTGGCCGATGCACCGAGTTGTGCGCGAGGACGGAACTCGAGTAGCACTTCCTTCGCAATTGACTTTCAAGGAACAGGTCGTTACTTGCTGGCAGATCTTGAAGGCCAATCCCTGGATCACTTTGGTCTGGCCGTACTCTTTTGGGTACTATTACTACAACGTGTACCAAAATAATCGCTTCAACTCTCTGGTCTTCACAGTCCGTGGAAGATCCCTCAACACATTACTGTCTGGTATCATCCAGGTTTTGTCAGGTTGGACGATGGCACTCATCACCGACAAGCTCCCAACGAACCGACGTAACCGCGCATATGCCGGAATTGCCTTCGTTTTCATTCTCTGTAATGCCGTCTGGATCGGAGGATACTTTGCCATGGTCGAGACTGTCAAGGGCTTGAAGGAGGCCCAGAAAGTGGATGTCTTCTCTCCCGGGTATGGGGTGCGGGCTTTCCTCTATGTTTGCTACGGATACATGGATGGTTGCACCGGAACCTACTTGCTATGGTTCTTTGGTGCGCTCTCGAACGACCCCAAGGTCCTGTCGGTCTTCATCTCCATGTTCACATTCTGGTCTTCCGCCGCTTACATCATTGCCTACGCGCTCGATTACTACAGCATCTCGAAGGAATTTATGTTCGGCTCTAGTTGGTTTGTGCAAGCGATTGGACCACTGTTTCTGATTCCGATCGTCATGTTCTGGATGAAAGATACCTGCATCGTTGATCTTGACGTCGTCGTTGAAGGGCAGGCCCCACAGCAAAGCTCTCCAGAGGAGATCTGCGCCATGGCCAAGGGGGATGATAAATAAACATTTGACGGCAAGAGCCATGGCGACAGATGGATAATCATAGATAATTGAACAAACTTTGAAGTAGAGTTCGCTCAAATGCCGTGTGACCTGTGTTCGATGTGGCGAGTAAGTCAACCAGGATTGAACTCTTGAACTCTTCTCTGCAGGGCTTGCGATAGCGGGATGAAAGTTGAGCCATTGGGGCAATCATATTTGAAACGCTCTGGATTGAAACCTAGACTTGAGTGTGTGGTGTGGAGGAGAATACTGTTGTTGCGATTGCGGTCAGCATGCGGCGTTGTGGCGACAGCAAGATAAAGAGCCAATTCAATTCATGATGACATCCAGCATGCCCCTTTCCATGGCAAAGTTAAGCGACTTTTCCCCAGGTGCCGCGAAGCGACGAACAGGTTGTCCGAACAAGGACGAGAACCCTTTGTGAAACTGCGAGAGTGCCAGGGGAGAAATGTGTGCTTTTCTCGACCGCGTCTCCTCACCCATGTCCTATAGTTTTCACCTCGAGATTTCCACCCAGCTTACGCCTTGAACAGCCATCGAAAACCCAATTAATCCTTGCGCGCCCCCGAATCCCACTCCTCCATTCAACGGTTCGGCATTTCCGCCAAGTGGACCTCGGTACAAACCAAGTCGTGGGGTAAAGCCAGCCGCACACACGCCCAGCACCAACATTACTCCGCATAATTCTGGTTGGACTAAGCAAGCCGCAGGCACAGCGAGGCCCTTTCGTAGCAGCAGTGATGTCGAAGCTCTTCACCGCAGTGTCCGGCATCGTTCTCAGCTCAATCGCCGTACACATCCTCTCCGGCTACTTCGACTGGATCCCCGAACTCGACATCTGGGTCTTCCTCGTCCTCGTTGGCTTGAATCTGACGGTATGCCTACCCCATCCACCTTCCCAGTCGTAGAGATCCCGGACACGGATCTCTGGGCCTTCCTGTTTGAGCGGAAGGATAGGGAATTCCCGGATGATAAACGTATGTAATCCTCGTCTCCTGCTGCGTCTCGCAATTTACTGATCTGGAAACCTCGCAAGCCATATACACCGATGCCGATACTCTGCGTTCATACACGTACGCGCAAGTCAAAGCCGCCGCGACCGAGTTCGGAAAGGGCCTCAAGACTTGGGAATGGAAGAAAGGCGACGTGCTAGGCATTTACTCCCCAAACTGCATCGACTTGCCAGCCATAATATGGGGGGCGCACTACGCCGGAGGGATCGTCTCACCCGCGAACCCCGGGTACACAGTCAAAGAGCTGGCGTTCCAATTGAGTGACTGTCGTGCCAAAGCTCTCGTGACGCAACGCGCGCAGCTCAAGGAAGCCCTTGAGGCGTGTAAGATTGTTGGGATTCCGGAGGATAGGATCATCTTGATAGGAGATGAGCGCGATGAAAGTGCGCGGATCAAACACTTTACTAGTGTACGGAACATCTCTGGCGCGACGAGATATAGGCGGTCGAAGATCAATCCGGAGAAAGATCTTGCGTTCCTGGTTTATTCTTCAGGGACTACAGGACATCCTAAGGTCAGCTACATTGCCTTACCTCCGAGAATGGCGGGAGCTCGGATCCCTGTGCTCATTTGTTGCTTGAGGCTCACTAATGCTTCTCATAGGGCGTCATGCTAACGCACAGAAATATCGTCGCAAATGTACTGCAAAGCAACGTCGCCGAAGGCGACATGCTCAGCTGGAAAGGTGGGAATGACAACAAAGGGGATCGACTGCTCGCGTTTTTGCCGTTCTTTCATATCTACGTGAGTACCTCATTCTCCCACCCACGAACGCCTTGCAAATACTGACCAAAAGATCCCCAGGGCCTAACCTGCCTAGTGCACCAATCTCTCTACTCGGGGCTGGAACTAGTTGTGATGCCGAAATTTGACCTTGAGAAGTTTTGCCAACACGTCCAAAACTTCAAGATCACCTTCAGCTATGTGGTCCCCCCTGTGGTTCTGATGCTGGGGAAGTCCCCCGTGGTATCCAAGTACGACCTCTCGTCAGTCCGAATGATGAACTCAGGCGCAGCACCGTTGACCCAGGACATCGTATCCATGGCGTACGGACGGCTTAAGATCCCAATCAAGCAAGGCTACGGCCTGTCCGAGACCAGTCCGACAACACATACGCAGCGGTGGGCGGACTGGGACAAGACGATAGGGAGCGTGGGCCGATTACTCTCAAACCAGGTGGGCAAGTACATCAACGAAGAAGGGCAAGAAGTGCCCGCGGGCCAGACAGGCGAGCTCTGGATCAAAGGACCCAACATCTTTGCCGGGTATCTGAACAATCCCGAAGGGACGGCCAATGCATTGACGGAAGATGGGTTTTTCAAAACGGGCGATGTAGGGCATCAGGATGCCGAGGGGAACTTCTACATCACCGACCGGGCCAAGGAACTTATCAAGTACAAGGGCTTCCAAGTGCCGCCAGCGGAGTTAGAGGGGATTTTGCTGGCGAATGCAGTTGTCGATGATGTGGCTGTGATCGGAGTCTACGATGCTAATCAAGCGACCGAGGTGCCCAGGGCATATGTTGTGCCTAAACAGGGCGTTGAAGGCAGTATGAAAGATGGGGAGAAGATAGTCGAATGGTTGCGTGCGAAGGTGGCGAATCATAAACGATTGAGAGGAGGGGTGGTTTTCGTGAATGAGATTCCAAAGAGTGCTAGTGGAAAGATTCTAAGGAGAGTGCTTAAGGAGAAGGCAAAGGCTGACGCCGAGAAGACCAAGGCCAAGTTGTAAGATATGATGAGTGGCAAGCACAGCACTGAGTAGAGAGCCTTCTGACATGTCGAATGCCCACCAATCAAGTACGTTGGTTCAAGGGGCGAACACAGTGGCTGTGGAGGCATCAACTTATACTATACGTCAGATATCAAATGAGAATAGAATCGTTTTTCCCGCTAGCTATACCATTCTTCCAACTTTTATAGTTATATACCGTGCATCGTCATATACTGTGCATCCATCTGAATTCTACGTTCTAGCCGCTTCCAGCATGCCAAGGCGCATCTATCTGCCAAAAAGACCTCGTACCAGGCGAGTTTCGTGAGGGCTCAATTGACATACTGAGCCGCATCATGATATAGATCAATCAGACAGCCTGCGGACCAGGCTTGAGTTGGTGACTGTGACGATGGGATTAGCGTATGATCAAATAGGCCAAGAAACTTCAACGTACCGAATCTGCACAATATTCACCATTCTTTTGTGTCAATTCCGTCAAACCAGCCCAGGGACTGCTCTGAATAGCTTCTTTACATCCAGATAGTCTTCTTGTGATCTGCTGAAATGCTTCTGTTCGTTCTTCTTTGCTATCCCTTCTCATGAGATCAAATTTTAGAAGGGCCCTCAAGAAGAAACCAGTTGGCCAAAGCCATTCAGGGCCTTGATGGTAATTTCGACCCTTTGAAGTTGAAAAATCAGTCGAGTCTTCAGAATTATTATAATATGGCCGGTAATTCATGTCTGAAGGGTCAAGAGTTGCCATTCCGGTAGGGCCACGAATGGTCTTGTCAGCAAGCGAAAGAGCTCCGAGAGCATGCTCTTGGTTGAAGATGGCAGGTGCTACAGTCATGGCAATTGGGAAGTTAGGACGGAGCTGATAATCCTCATATTCCTTGCCAGATCTGTAGAGATCTTTGTAGATGCCACGACGATTGACAACGGCAGGGTTTATGTCGTAGTTCTTATCTTCCGAAGGGTGTTGAGGGATGTAGTAACATCGTTCGAAGTTCTCCTTGATCTTTGCAGCCCAGTTCTCGAAGGTAATGACCTCGATGTCGGGAGATGATGTCGATACGCCTGCATAGGTGTATAAACCCTTGTTGTGGAGTCCTGCAAGCCAGATAAGGGTACTATACAGCATACCAGTTATCTCAATAGCTGCGCCATCACGGGGTGTACCAGGAACTCCTTGGCTGTTTGCACGACTGGACTCGCCCATCTTGTCCATCCAAGTTCCACAGTTATACTGACTACCTCCAAAAATGATACCGGTTGACCAGTCTACATGCACGTCGATATCGAAACCCTCTGGTTTCATTTGCATATCAATATCTGGTCCTGCATTGGCCTCACGGAAAGAAAGGCCTGTGGCATGGCGTTGCATAGCTTCTTGAATGATATCTTCTAATGTCGATTGCTTGGAGTATGCTCGTTCGTCGTCACTATCAAAATACGTGTCGTCGTAGGGCAAGAAACGGCGAGGAATCTTATCTTTCAAGATATCGAGTCCATCTGGGACGATGTTGGTGTAGTCCTGGATAGTCTGCAGCATGAACCAGATGGAATCTCGCGAATTGTATCGAGGTTTATCACCACTGCTCAGGAGATTGGGTATCATGCCATGTTTCAAAACACTTGAAAAGGCGTGAATGTGTTCTCTGCATTCAGCATAGCGACCAGTGCCGAGGTAGAGACCTCTAGCAGATATGAAGACGTCTCGGCCCCAACATCTAGCCCAGCTCACTGCAAAATGCGGTAATCCAGCTGCCAAAGAAGGTACCGCTTTCTTGGGCCACAAAGATGCAGATTTGACAAACCCAGTTTGTTGCACACTGACCATGGCCAGGCTTTGCAGGAACCATTGGCCTTTTTGAACGTTTTCATTCATCAATTCCAGACCACGTTCCCACGCAGCTTTGTAGGCAGTTCGAATGACCAGTCCGAAGTAGCGTGGTAATAGGAAACTAGGTACTTTTCGGATTGCATCGAACCGCTCTCGGAGCCAAGTGGCTGGCTTCAGTAATCGTTCATATCCCTCTTTCTTTGCCGATCGCTCGATACGACCAACAATGTAGTCAAGAGCCCACTGTCCATCTCGGAGGTGCTGGCAGAGCGGATGTGCCAAGTCATTGTTCTTGATAATGTTTTTCAAAACACTCCAAAAACCCTGCAATCCAGCATATACGAGTTTTCCATGACCTGGTATGTCGTACACTCCATCTTTGCCGTCACTTGAGTCAAGTTCTTCAGCTTCGCACTTATACAAAATGAAGTTCAAGTCGATTAAATCGGTTTCGGCAAAAGCATTCTTTCCACCAGATGTGACAAAGGTATCAAGGCCCGTTTGGTGCTCTGCAGCAGGGATCCAAGTTTCGAACAAAGCAATACTTCCTGGTGGGAACTTGTCACGAACAGTGATCACAGTCTCATCAGACTTGACCTCCATTCTGACACCTGGAAGATCGATAACCTTACTTGGCAAGCCTTTCAGATATTTCTCGTCACTCATTGTCTCTTTCTTGGATTCATCACTTGTGTCAACTTCAAGCATCCAACTTCCCAGATGTCGCACTTTTGTGCCGCTGAGGTGGACAGGGCTGAACCCCCCATTACCGTTGCCATAGCCTGGAAAAGCTGTGTGGGCAATGAGAAAGTATCCTTTTCGTGACTCTGGATGAACTCGATGAACTGTAATATATTGATCCTCGTGGTGAATATGAGTTTCATCATACCCATCCTTGCCCATAAGTGTATGGATTTGGTTGAGCAGCTTCTTGATGCCACCAATTCCACCCTCGCCACCACCGACTTGAACCGGTTTTGTGGATGAAGCTGAGCTGTATAGCCTTGTTTCTCCAACAATATCAATTAGTTTAGGATATATCTCGTCGTATCCCATTACACTGCCAATAGAACTACCACACATAGCCACCAAGGCAGCATTTGGCAGGGTGTCTCTAGCATCGCGTTTCTGAGCTGGAAGCTCATTGTCATGGGTACAGTCAGCAAAAAGCGCATGTATAGGTGTTTGCTTGATTCTGCGAACGATTTCCCGTCCCTTTTTTGACATGGTCAAACCATTGGGTGTATTCTTGACGTCAGCTCCATGCACCTCGTCAACCTCGAAACTGCCAATCGGGCGACCAGCGTGTCGATGAACAAGCCGGCTAAGCTCTTGAGTACTCCAGGCTTGCATTGCTTCGCGGATTAATGCGCTCAAGCCAAGGCGCTTGACGAAGATATAATCCATTTCTTCTGAGCCAGTGAACAGCTCGGCAACGACAAATAGATTGGGCTGCACCCTTCGTGCTTCGTCCAGAAGGTACTCAGCTACATGTATCGGTGTTGAATGGCAATTATCGATGCGAAATCCGATGAAGTACTTGGCCATTAATTTGGTATATTTCGCCATGAATTCCCAAAGGAAGGGACTGTCTTCTGGACCAGAACCATATCGTAGCTTCACGCAATCCCCCCACACGATGACTTCTCGGCGCAAATATGCGCGAGACTTCGGGCCAGCGTTGTCGACCAGCGCATTTGCAGCCCAGATCCAGCCATTGTTGACCAGTGCAAGATCTTCCTTTTTGTGCTTCGCAGTAACCAAGTTTTGCGGTAATCGTGTGAAGTATGATTCGATAAGGGGGTTCTTCTTGTTTACTTCGCCCAGCTTTGGTCCGTGGTCGTCGATTCGGACATACTTTGTGCGGTTGAAAATCTGCTCGAGGATCTCTGCCACATCTCCATCATACTCCTTATAATAAGGAAGGTTGAGCTCATCCAAGACTCCTGTCAAACGACTTTTGGCAGCGGCTTTATCTGCCGAATTCGTAGAATCTTCTTCATATCGTCCGAATATTGCAGTTAAAAGAGCTGCCCCAACAGCAGGATCTATTCGTCTTCTGTAACGCTCACCCATTTGGTCCGTATTGAGCATCCCTTTCGCCAAAAGAAACTCAGCTTGTGATTCTGGAGTAGCAGTTTTGATAGACTCAAGTCCACCAAAACCGGCACCTCCAAACCCGCCCTCAGGGAACGTGATTTGGTCATTTGCCCAAGCTGCAACTGCTGCATCTGCATCTCTCTCGACATGGATAACGTAATATTCCCAGAGCCTGAGCTTGGCAATAACTTTGGTTTTGATCCCTTCCATGACCTGGAGAAGATCTCCTTCATTAGTGAAATTGGTTGGTAGACCATACTCGCTCAATTTATCGCTGAAATCCAATAACTCTGTGTCAAGTTCCAAAGCCGATTGCAGCCACGGTGCTGTTGATACATTGTAACCCACCTCAGGATGTTCTTGGATCCACTTGCTATTGTTTGCAGTGTGGTTCCAAACAACATCAGTCATTCCAAGTAAACCATGATTCTTCTCCATGTTCTGGACCAACTTCTTGACATCCGCCTCACCTTTGGGAAAACATTCCGGATCAAAGGTGAGTTGGTCAAATAGACTGTACGGCGAATTTGATTCACCGCGCTGTTGTAATGGTGTGAAATGAATCATGTTGTAACCCCTCTCGCTGATCCCCCTCAGATGCTTCTCCCAATCGGACGGGTATTTCCCCATAAATTTAGCGATTATGGAGAATATGGAGAGAGCTGGAAGCGGCATCTGTTCGCCATCCAGACCGAGACGAGGCGCGACATCAATATAGTATAGAGGAGTTTTCGTAGACTCGAGCGGCTTGATATTAGTCTCAGTAAGGTCGGGGAGTGCTGAATAGGTCGTGTAGAACGTGAATGCGCCCGCCCCGTGAATAGGTATGGAGATTTCGATTGTTCGGTTGAAATCTGGCTCGAGCCTACACATCATCAGAATGCGTAGCAATGCTTCAATCCAGTTCAATAGCTTACTTGAATTCCCGGAATTTATCTCTGCGAAATTCCGATCCAGCCTCCGGGATATTCACCCATAGGCTGCCATGATTACAGATTGAAGAAGTGCCTTCAATGGCAAAGCGAACCGTAATGGGCGCGGTGCTTTTGGGGGTCAAGTAGATGTACCCGCCGGGCACATCGGGGCTACCGTCGTCCTTCAATGGCAATAAGTACACCTCACTGGATACCATCGTTGTGGGCGCCATCTTTAAGTGGCAGTTCTACCAGCCGAGGACGGTCTGGGGAAACCTCTGAAGCCTGTGGAGGGAGGGGAGGTAGCGGGGTGGATGGCGAACGACTGCGCAAAGGACAGCGAGTTGGAAGCAGCTCGAATATAAACTTAGAGCATGGCACAGCGGTGTGAAGAGAAGGTAAGCAGCAGCAACCTAGCGACACGAGGAGGATGGTACGGATAGGAAGAAGGTAGCTGCTTATGGAAAGGCTGCGAAGATACGCGGTGCAGGATGCAGAGAATAGCACCTGTTGCAACCAAGCAGCACGAATAATGGGCATGGGTAGGAGGCTTGCTGCCGTCACGACCTCCCACAGTAACTGGATCTAGGCTGGTCTATCGCCCGATCGGAAAGTGATGTCATTCAGGTACACCAAGACTTGCCCACCTCGCTTGCAACTGCGTTGGCACAGAGTCTGGAGAAATGCCGTGCATCACGATAACTGGCATGGAAACCGACACGGCAAAGCGCCTTTGCCAGCCCGGGACGAAGATGGGATTCTGGGATCGGTACAGCAAATAAATCCAACGGAATCTGGGTGAGATCATGAGGAGCGCCAGGGTGATGCGACGGAACATGGTGTCGGGTGCTGCAGAATGATGAGTGGAATCGGAGTCGTTCGTCCTGCGTGAAGCTCCAGCTCTCCAGTTTCTCTCGCCCATACCCCACTAAAGCAGAGAGAAGCAAGTGAGCCACAAAAGTTCTTTGTTGTTGTACTCAGGAAACCCCTGCGACAATTATCCCACCTGTCCGCCTCCCCCTCCCTTTTCTGTCACCCATCGTTCCCTGGCCGCAACCTCACAGAAAAAGCACATGCAAGCCCCTCCAACCGGACAAGCTCAACACCCCTGCATCTCCAATAATCCCAACGAACAAAGACACTTTGTCTGCTATATCCTACCTACCGCACCCCTCTGTACACAGCTAACTGCGCACACAACCTTCGAGTGCCCTTTCCGAAAGTTTGCTGCCAAATACCCGCATAGGTATTCTGGTCACCAGGTCTCATCGTGAGCTCCCACCTCAACTCACCTGCGCCCTTCAAAATCTCGGATTTCAGCTACCCGTGTGACACCAGGCTCTGCTTTGAACCTCGGCGCAATATCCAGGAAAGGGTATATATGCTGGGTCGACACGTACGAACAGCACGAACGGTAGTACAGCAACTTGCCCAAACTTCTCGACCTGTACCCGCTCTGCAACGTCTCAATATGGCGTCTTTAAGCTCCTACAGCAAGAAGCACAAGGTGACGGTAGTAGGTTCTGGTAACTGGTACGTCTGCTGCTCCTAATCATTTGCATAGATCTAACTCAGCAGGGGCTCGACCATTGCGAAGATTGTTGCCGAAAACACGAAAGAGCATCCGGAGCTGTTCGAGGAGAAAGTTCAGATGTGGGTGTACGAGGAAGATATCACGCTGCCCAAGGACTCTAAATACTACGATTCTTCCAACGACGGCCCTCAAAAGCTCACAACCTTGATCAACAAACATCATGAGAATGTGAAATACCTTCCTAACATCACCCTACCATCCAACCTCATCGCAAATCCGTCGGTCGAAGATGCAGTTGCCAACTCTTCTATCCTTATCTTCAATCTGCCTCATCAATTCATTGCCCGCATTTGCAAGCAGCTCGAGGGCAAGATCCTTCCCTTTGCTCGTGGAATATCCTGTATCAAGGGCGTTGAGGTGACATCTTCTGAGATCTCCCTGTTTAGCGAGTGGATCGGAGAGGGGTTGGGCATATACTGTGGTGCCCTTTCTGGTGCAAACATCGCCAATGAGATTGCAGCAGAGAAATGGTCCGAGACGACGATTGCATATGATCCACCTCCTGTTGATAGCAGGGCTGCAACGCCGACTGTCTCTCCTGGTGCGTCTCAAATTAACCTCACCATCACCCCAGCGGATGAGGAGCACAGAGATGTACTTGGCAGAGTCTCCAAGATAAAGCTTAAGGCATTACCCAGCGATTACCCGCCTCTCGACCATGCCGTATTCAAAACACTCTTCCACCGTCCTTACTTCCATGTTCGTGTCGTTTCTGATGTAGCAGGTGTATCCCTTGGTGGGGCCCTCAAAAACATTGTTGCGTTGGCTGCGGGGTTCGTTGATGGTCGGGGCTGGGGTGACAATGCTAAGGCAGCTGTCATGCGCGTTGGTCTTTTAGAAATGGTACAATTTGGCAAAGAGTTCTTTGGAAAGACTGTCAATACAGGAACATTTACGGAGGAGAGCTGCGGAGTCGCTGACTTGATCACATCATGCAGTGGAGGAAGAAATTTCAGGTGTGCCAAGATGGCTGTTGAGAGGGGTGTCAGTGTTGAGGAAGTAGAAGCTTCAGAATTGAATGGGCAGAAATTGCAGGGCACGAGCACGGCAAAGGAGGTAAACTCGTTTCTGTTGGCTAGGGGAAAGGTAGACGACTACCCCTTATTCAAGGCTGTCATTGGTAAGTCAATTGATAGACATTTTGTCCAAGTCTTGAGAAGCTAACATTGGGCAGATATCCTAGAGGGAAAAAACACTGTCGACGATATTCCTGACCTGTTGTCCAGACAGATCGACTAGTCAATCAGAAATTCTACTTATGATGGCGTACTACGAAATGAAAAGAAAAGTAGATAAGCCAAGGCACCCGTGAGACTTTCTCATGCGTAATGATAGATGGGCCATGCCATGATGATTATAATGGCACTAGACACTAGACATTCTCAAGAATAAACGCGTCTCCTGCATTTCTCGTGGAGTCTTTTCTTGGCATAGTGTTGTAATACGGAACAGGGCTCAAAAGGGCGTTAGACACCGCATTGAGTCTGGTTGGATGAAAGTATGGTCTCGCTGATAATATGTTTCTTACAAAATCAGCTTACTGTAATCATTTCTATTGCTAATGTGGTCAATCTAAAGGCAGGAGTGACAGACACATAGGAGGCGGCCGCCACGACACTAAGCCTAAAAAGTTTCTCGTGATGACGATATATGGGGGGAGGGTCGACTCACTTTCTTAAACTATGCGACAGTAACACACAACACGGTCTTGGAATTCAACACGCTCGAAAATCTTTGAGATAATCACAACTTCTACCATAGACTTCGATTGAAAAATACCACCAATTGGATATTAAAGTCATGGCTGTAAGCTATTGTGAACCCTAGATTATTTACATGTTGAGCAAAGTTCTGACTCACAAATTCAGTCAAGTCTTATTCCAAACCCCAACGTGGGCAATAAGAACGACACAGAAGATTGGCGCAGTAAGTTGATCAATTATATGTTCCATCAACTATGCTTCAGTAGGACAAATTACTCACAATCTTGCAGTTCGGGGCTACCAACCACTTACTGCCCCTGACTTCCTACAACACGAAATTCCCCAGACCGTGAAGTCGAAAGAGACCGTCCTTCGTGGTCGCAATGAGTCTGTGGAAGTAGTGACTGGCACGGATGCTAACCAGCGCCTATTGGTCGTCATTGGCCCCTGCTCCATCCACGATCCTCCTGCTGCTCTCGAATACTGCGACAAGTTGCTTGCTCTCAAAGAGAAATACAAGGATGATCTTCTCATTGTGATGCGCTCTTACCTCGAAAAGCCGCGAACTACCGTTGGCTGGAAGGGCCTCATCAATGACCCAGATATCGATAACAGCTTCAACATTAACAAGGGATTAAGAACTAGCAGGAAGCTGTTTGTGGATTTGACCGAGAAGGGAATGCCACTGGCGAGCGAGATGCTGGATACTATCTCTCCCCAGTTCTTGGCAGATCTTCTAAGTGTTGGAGCTATCGGAGCACGTACCACTGAGTCACAACTACATCGGGAGCTTGCCTCTGGACTTTCCTTCCCAGTCGGTTTCAAGAACGGCACAGATGGGTCTTTAGGCGTTGCAATTGACGCCATTGGAGCAGTCCGACACCCTCACCACTTCCTCTCAGTCACGAAGCCTGGAGTTGTAGCTATTGTAGGAACCGTTGGTAATGAGGACTGCTTCGTTATCCTTCGTGGAGGCACCAAAGGAACGAATTACGACGCCAAGAGCATAGCTGAGGCAAAGGCAGCACTTCAGAAGGCCGGTGTCAGAGAAAGACTGATGGTAGACTGTAGTCATGGAAACTCTCTAAAGAATCACAAAAACCAACCCAAGGTCGCAGCAACCTTGGCAGAGCAAATCGAGAAGGGTGAGAATGCCATCATGGGAGTGATGATTGAGAGCAATATCAATGAAGGTGTGTTCTTCCACAAAAGGTACATGATTGACTGATGCTGATATGAAATAGGTGCTCAGAAAGTACCAAAAGAAGGAAAGGCTGGTTTGAAGTACGGCGTTAGCATTACTGATGCATGTATTGGCTTGGATGACACCGAGTCTGTTCTAGAGATGCTTGCAACAGCTGTTGCGAAGCGACGAGAAATGAAGAAGGCGAATAGCAATGCATGAGAACACATCGGTTATGGAGTTGGTTACAAAAGTTCAGCTGTTTTAATCGCATACGACCATATATAGACGTTGGTATCGGCACAGGACTTTGCAGTACTTCTCATCTGTTTTGATATTATGCAGCCATGAATTAAGAGGAGCGATTCCTCAGATATTGTGCTCTGTAGTCAGCACGATTCCCTGCACACGACGAAGTCCATGTAATCAAAAGCTTGTAATGATTCATATACTGTCTTCCAATGATCACATTATTTCGTTTTGCATTCTACCACCAATGGCTCCAGGTCAGCCGAGGGACTGTAGCTGGCTGGGGCGTAGCCGCGAGTGGTTGTCGGGTGATTCAGCCAATCATATTATTGCAAATCATTCTGGTCATCAATCCAGAAATTCCAGGCATTCAACTCGTTAGCTCAATTTGAGATCCGACAAACTTCGATCAACGTCGTCGTCGCTCAATCATCCCTCAATCTATCTTCAACCACCAATTGGGCCTCTGTCTCCTGTGCGAAGTCATCGTCAGCTGAGGCGTACTTACTGAAGATGCTGGCTAGATCATCATGTCTGCGCGCGGCGGGTGCCGTCCGCAATGGCGCGGTCACTGTTTCCAAGGTACGACATGATCTATCTCATATGAATCTAGGAAAGGCTAACGGACTCTATCGCAGCGTGCTGCATCGACATCAACGACTGAAGCTGCCGCTTCCCCATTTCGATTGAACCTTGCTGGAGGCGCTGCTACAGCTGTCGCAATCGGCTCAGCCGCCTGGTATTATCATCTTTACGGACCTACGGCTCATGCAATGACACCAGCTGAGGAGGGGTGAGTCCAGGTCGTGATTGGGCTTGGAACGAAACATTAATGTCTGTATAGTCTACATCCAACAAAGTACCCATGGGTCCACAGTGAATACCTCAAGACCTTCGACCACCAAGCGTAAGGTTCACCACCACTCAGAACGTGGGTAGTCAATTGACCTAGTATAGTCTCCGCCGAGGATTCCAAGTCTACCGCGAAGTCTGCTCCTCCTGCCATTCCCTCAGCCGAATCCCATACCGATCTTTGGTTGGTGTTACCCACACCGTTGATGAGGCGAAGGCAATGGCCGAGGAGAACGAGTACGACTCTGAGCCCAACGACCAAGGTGATATCGAGAAACGACCAGGAAAGCTTTCCGATTACCTCCCAAGCCCCTACACGAACGACGAGGCCGCACGTGCCGCCAACAACGGTGCTTTGCCCCCAGATTTGAGCTTGATTGTCAAGGCCAGACACGGCGGATGCGATTACATTTTCAGCTTGTTGACCGGATACCCGGAGGAGCCCCCTGCCGGAGCCGTTGTCCAGGAAGGTCTTAACTTCAACCCATACTTCCCCGGTACCGGAATTGCCATGGCTCGAGTACTCTACAATGAACTTGTTGAGTACGAAGATGGTACCCCTGCTACCACATCACAGATGGCCAAGGATGTTACTGAGTTCTTGAACTGGGCCGCCGAACCTGAGATGGACCAAAGAAAGAAGATGGGCATGAAGGTTATCATCATAGGATCTGCATTGTTTGCGTTGAGCGTCTGGGTCAAGAGATACAAGTGGTCACCAATCAAGACGAGAAAGATCGCATACAATCCTCCACAAATGGGTGGAAAGCATTAAGGGGTTTCTTTTGTTGAGTAGGAGGATTCAGACGAGATGGTGGTCACGTAAGGAGCGTGTAAACTCTGTGCTATTAGTCTTATTATGCTGCTTTTCTGTACAAAGAGGGGGTGTCAAATGCTTCAATTTGGAAGTAGCTCTCATTCGAGGTAGCAAGACTTTAGACGTGTGCCAGTATATTGAAACAATTACCATGTTAACTTGCTAAGGTTGGTCGATTTGATCAATGTAGGTTCGCCACCTCCGATGATTGTCACATTTCATCCACTACCACCCTGGTTTACACCATCCTTACGTTCAGGCTGTGGGGCAAGTAGAAGCCCTATACTTCTTAACCCCCAAAGTTCCTGATGACTTGTAATGTCACCGATGTCGTAACTGATATTAGTTAAAGATTACGGTACCTTGGTCTTGATCAACGAGTAGTCGAAGTCTATGAGGTATGAACTTACTATGCCTGAGGCACCATAGGAAAAGCTTAGCTTAAGCTAAGATATGGATAAGAAATCCAGCCTCGCTTCAAAGAAAAAAAGTCGCAACTCAGGCCAGACTTTTGTTCGGGATTGTGTTCGTTCTCTTTTTCTTTCCTGTTGCTTCACGGGTTGTTGCTAGTAAGTATCCTTCCAAACTTATTCCAGAATGCTCTAGCACACCTCCCTGTATAGCAACACATAGCTCTGACTTCTTTTACCAGATACCTCGACATGCAAAACACACCTCATGTTTTGCCTAGTGCAAAGGGTCTAATGTTCTCTCAGCAATTGCAACCTTTTGCGATTCCTCAAGCTGGCACCATGGAGCTTGATAGTGAGGCAAAGGGCCTGGTGACAAAATTTGCAAAAATACACCTGCTAAAGTTGCGACGACAAAATGGCCCGGATCGAAGAAAGATGTACGCCATGGATGTATACCAATACGCCCGCACTGTCGGCCCACACTTTGGAGTAATCTGGGCCAAGGAGAAGGTTATACATAATGAGGCTGTTTTCAGGAAATACCTGTGGTCAAATGCGCAAGCGCTACCTAGAGATACCGTCTATACTGGCTTCCACAATGTCAATGCGAAGGAGAATGCAGATCTGATTGCTACGCTCTCAATGGAGGATGCGGGATTCTGGAAAGAGATTGAAAGGCTGCAAGCAAAGAACGGAGGATCACAGTTGACTTCAAGCCAGAAACGAAAGAGGAGCAACTCAGACGCTTCATCGCAGCCTGCGAACTCGGAGATTGGTGAGAAGCAAAGGAAAAGGCAGAGGAAGCGGGTGAGAAAGAATAAGGATGGAACCTTAAGACAACCAAAAACAATCACACCAACGGATGCCGCTTCCCTTGAACAGTCAATCGGATCCATCGTCTCAAATGGTACAAATACCAACACACCAAGTACGGCCAGCTCGTCCACGGAAGCTACAGGCAAGATCGATCCTGAAGCCGAGGCGAAGAAGCTCAGAAAAGAGGCAAAGAAATTGCGGTTGCAACAGCAAAAGCAAGCCGATACGGAAACATCATTAGCCCAAGAAATTGTAGAGAATGTGGCGGTGCAAGATCCTGTCCTTGCGACTAAGAATATGGAGAACGAAAGGCCAGGTTCGGCTGCTACATCGTCCACGACAACGTCACATAAAGTAGGCGAAAAACTGTCTAGAAAGAAGAAGAGGAATCAAAAGAAACTAAAGAGCACTGCGACTGAGTCGACATACTTCGCTTCAACAGACGGCCTAAAGTCCAAGATTGTTGAGAAGAAGTCTGAAGACGAAAACAAGGAAGCTGAGACGGATAAGAAACCCGCAGGTTCTACAAAAGCTCGAAAGAGAAACAAGAACAAGAATATCCTTACCGAACCGCCCACGCTTCACGATGCTTCTAAATACTACCCTGACTACCCTGATACCGAAAAGCTTTCGGTCAAAACTGCTACCGACGTTCAATCCCAGATAACGAGTACTGGAAAAAATAAGAACGAGACGGCGGCAAAGGCAAATTCGTCCAAAAAAGAGCCAGTGCCTAAGGAAAAGAAGGCTAACCTATCCCCTATGGAGCGTGTAGCCGCAGAAATGGAAGCGGAAAAGGAGGCTAAAAGAGTTTCCGAAACAGTGGCAGAAGAATCAGCTAGCCGAATTACAGAACTTGGACCAAAGACTACTCCAGTGGAGCAGAATAATGTCAAACCAGAAGTCTTAAACTCCACTGAGGATAATCCACAGAAGAGCAAACGTCGCTCTAGGGGACGAAGATCGATAGGCCAGACACAAGTCGAGGATTCACAACCTGAGGCACCTCCGTTAATTGATTCCGCTGAAGATATGGTTATTGATACACTTCGAGAAGCAGAAAAACTCTCCACAGAGACCATTGGTTCCATAGATAATACTCCGATTCCAATGGACGTCACTGAGGAATCCAAGAACTCCGTGGAACAGCCAGCACAGGCAGTCGATTCTGCAGCCCAGGGCGACTCACTGGAGCTGGACAACGAGAAGCCAGTTCTAGCGGAAGTTGAGGTTGTTGCCACAGAGAAGTTAACAGTTGAAGAACCTGTTGCAGCTGCGCCGGTCGCTGTAGAGCAAGCGCAGCTTGAGCCAACACCGGCTACTGAAGTCCCAGAGACCACTACAAAGCAGGCCACACCTGAGGACGAGGGGTTACCTGCAAAGTCAAGCAGAAGAAAGACAAACCCACTGACTGAGCTCCCCAATAGTAATCAACCGAGGCGTTCAACTAGGTCACGAAAACGCAAATCCAGCGACAAAGTCACTGCGGATCAAGCGACGTCCGAGACATTAAAAGCTCACCACTCGTAGATAGCCAGGAATCTGCGAGTGGTAGTCAACCCCTGGATGTTATCGAGCAGGAAGATGTCAAGACTGCAGGGCCACAATATGACCTATCTTCTGAACTTAGTGACCCTCCAACCACTCCGAGTTCGATACCACAAGGCCTTTTGTACACCCCGTCTCCGGCCAAGACCCCAGAAGATGCTACTGCAGATTTGGAGGCGCAACAAGAAGATGATGATGCTTCACAACGTAAGAGCAACTGTGGCGTCAGTAAATTATCCTTCGCACCAAAGTCGAGTCACGAATTTGTTGATATGCCAAAACCCAAGAGAAGAAAGTCGTCCCCTTTTAAAAACGAATCCGCCGGCTTCAATATGAAACTGGAACATGCGTGTGAGGCTGGTGAAGTCACGGACGGTGATCTCGGAGAGGCATCCTTTTTCGAAGACCGGATGCTGCGATCAGCCTGCAAAGCGAAAAGAGCACCTGCTAAATCACCATATTTCACTCCTACGGCGTCCGTCTCGAAAACCCAGAAAAGCAAAATGACTATCGATACAGAACCCGCGACCCCACAGAGAGCTAGCTCGGTTTCCCCAAGCAAGAAAAGCCCAAAGAAGCGGTCGCCGGTTGGGATCATATCGTGCATTCCATTTCCGCCATTATCTGCAGAACATTTCGGACTAATCCAGGAGAAGCTTGCATCAGACCCATTCCGCCTCCTTGTGGCCGTTACCTTTCTCATTCGTACACATGGCAAGCATGCAATTCCTGTCTTCTACGAACTGATGGACCAATATCCTACACCTGAATCTCTTGTGGAAGCAGATAAAGTAGACATTATACCCATTATCCGACACTTGGGGTTGCAAAACCAACGAGCCACGACTTACCAAACATATGCCAAAATCTGGCTCGAGAATCCTCCCGTGAAGGGGAAGCGGTACGGGGTACGAGATTATCCCAGCAAAGGAGACGGACGCGATGTCAAGAAAGACGAAGTCCTTGACGACGCCGATGAAAGATTCGGCTGGGAGATCGGGCATATGACTCAAGGGCCTTACGCCATTGACAGCTGGCGAATCTTCTGCCGCGATCGGTGTCGAGGGCTCGCTCTCGGATGGAACGGCGAAGGAGTCGAAGACAAGAGCTTCCAGCCTGAATGGATGCGGGTCTTGCCGCTGGACAAGGAGCTCCGAGCGTATCTGCGGTGGATGTGGCTCAAGGAGGGATTCGAATGGGATCCTTTTACGGGTGAAAAAGAAATCGCAAGCGAGGAATTGCAGAAGGCAGCTATGGCGGGCCGCATTGCTTGGGATGACATGGGCGGCATGCGAATCCTGGATGAGGCCGATGCCGGTATCATGCTGGGCGACACCAACGCGTTAGAGGACCAAGTCAGGGTCGAGGGACCAGAAGAGGTCACGACCGTCACAGCTAATAAGGTGGAGATGGAGATGCATCCCGAACAGTCGGAATTATCACAACAGAGCTAACCTGAGTTGGAGGATACTAATGCAAAAATTGGTTCATGATTGAACGGTCATCCTTCTACAACCCATCTATTCGAGTTTTAGCTCTGCCCTTTCCTCGGGCAGGGAAGCGAAGTACCATAGGTAAGGCTAGCTAGCCACATGTCTTGGTCGTACAAGCGTAGAGAGGACCACAAGTCACGGGCCATTCGAATAAATATCCAGTGTAACAAGCACCGCAGTGCAATCAACCCCAAGGGCTTATTTTGAACCCCACCGTCTTACCAATCCAAGCCAAAGCCGCGTCCGGGATGAACACTAAGGATGGTACTTTCATGTCGCCATGACTTTGTTGAATGGAAGTCAAGCGAGAGTCGTCCCGACTGGCGTCGAATGGATTTGATGTGTCATGGCGCGGGCCTCCTGACAACCTCAAGGCTCAACCGTCGAGGTTCTTCCCCACACCCCGCTGCGCACAGCCCACAGCAAACATGCCGGGACCTGCAAGCCACGGGGAGGCAACGCTGGGCTCCGGCTCTTGGGATTCTCGCTTGACTTTATACGTCCGGAGATGCTCATTCCTGCTGTCATGTTTACGTTTGCTCTTCCAGCTATAGGTTGACGCCCCGTCGAGAACTGTGGTTACCGCCAGTGCTTGCTGCGATGTTGTATGTCATTATGCCACTTCTTGTCCAAGATGGACTTGGGCCCAGAGTGTAGCTTTGCGGACAAGGCTTCTCCGTCTTTACGTTGTTCCGTCGCTTGCTCATTTGGGCAGCGAGAGGCCGGATGCATAGGAGTCCAAGTTTTTGCTACAAAGCCTTGCTTCCTGCCCAGCTACTCATCTAGTCAGGGTGGCATGTGTTTATCCTCGCATTCTCAATTCTATGCGAGTAGTATCCAGCATGGCAAATCCCAGGTTTGACTTCAACATTGACCAGTATCTCAACCCGTACATCCCCCGTCCACGCCTCCATCTCCTCCCCAAACCACTCTCTTGGATCCTTGGTCACCGAGACACATCTCGACAGCCACCTATTGGGAATTTACTCATCGGTTTATGGTCATTTGTCGGCGCCGTAGCCGGCATCTGTGTGATTGAAGCTGTTTTTCATACCCACCCGATCCAGTCTCAGGGCACGCCGATTATTATAGCAAGTTTTGTACGTCCACGACTACCATACTAACCCCCCAGTACTTTTGCAAGGAACCGAAAGCCAAAAAGAGAGAAGGAGAGGGCACGAGAGGAGTAATAGCTAATCCAAGACCAGGGCGCGGCAGCGATCCTGGAATTCAACACCATCACCAGCCCACTCGCCCAGCCCCGGAATGCCTTCGCGGGCCAGCTCTTCGCATCCCTTATCGGGGTTGGTATCACCAAGCTCTTCGCCCTCTCGATTCATTTCGAGTCGCTGCGCTGGATTGCCGGGGCGCTGGCTGTAGGCTTGACTTCGGCACTCATGACGCTCACCAACACGATCTACCCACCCGCCGGTGCAACCGCGCTAGTTGCCGCGACGAACCCCGTCGTGGCGAATCTGGGATGGTTTCTGGTGCCCGTGACGGTGCTGGGGAATGTGTTGATGTTGAGTTGTGCCTGTGTGGTAAATAATGTGCAGAGGCGGTGGCCGCTGTATTGGTGGACGGGCGACGATTTGACGGGAGGCCGAGAGAGCGATGTGGAGGATGTGGAGAAGCATGAGGCACGTGGAGAGATTGTGGTTACCGCCAAGCGGGTGGACGTCCCTGCTTGGATGGGTGTTTCGGAAGAGGAGAATAGGATGCTCGATGCGCTGAGGTTGCGGCTGCAGCATAGACTTGGAGTATCTAGAACGATGGATTCCGACTTGACGCAAGTTACTTATCCTACCTAATCACATCTTTGACCAAGGACCGCGTAGCCAAAGGGATTATCAGAAATGAGCGGAGGCTGTCTCAAACAACCAAGCAAACATGTAACGCCTATCTAACCAAACCTAAGCTTTGCTAAATTCTCTACTCAGACCTTCGCAGCTCACTGCGATGCACATCCAAAGAAAAGACAACCCCAAAAGCACCCGGAGACCATCACTTCTCAAACTTCCCGCAGCGGCACTGACGGAGTCCGAATGCTGCACGGAAGGCGGCAAAGGCCTGCTACTCGAAACATTACTTGCCATGCTTGAAGGAGGCGGCGAAATAGAGGTCGTGATACCCGTTATTGTTGCTGTAGTGGATTTGGTGGGAGCCAGGATTTCTTTGATTGCGTGATTCACGAACGATGGCCGCGCTGCTGTTGTAGTGGCTATGTCGGCGGTGGGAGGTGTGATCTGGCGAGCTATACACGTCTCAAGGTCGTCTCCCTAGAGAGGAAGATGGTTGTGAGGATGTATTTCCCCAATCCAGATGACGAGACAAGACAAGGAACGAGAACAAGAACATGGGCGAGCGAGCTTGGGACGAGGGTTAGCGAGGACTCACTAGCTCACAACACAGCCCCGGAATCGAGGTACACCATTCATCCTTAAGGCAATAATTATTATCGACAGCACAGCATTTCTAGGAACATCGACTTTGTCAGCTCGGACTTTACTCATTGAGATCCCGCTCCAGATTTTCTTTCCAGCAATATAGACATAAAGAAAACGATTAAGAAGAAAAAGAAAGCAGAAAGAGAGAGAGAAAGTCAAAACAGAAAGAAGCCGGAGAGAGAGAGAGAAGAGAGAGGAGAAAATAAGAAAATACTCACTTCCCCAATAACGGGATTATAGCAGTAAACACTCGTCTCGTTCCCGTACGTCACGGCGCCAGGACCCCACGTCTCAGCACAGCCTTGATCACCGCTCGACCCACCGCCATCACCGACGCTGCTTCGGACATGATAGCGCCCACGGGACGAGAAGACAGCTCGGATGAGAGAGGAATTGTAGAGGAAGACAAAGCCGAGGGCAAGCACGAGGAGGAGGAGCCTGTTGATGAGCCGACAACTTCTTTTGTGTGCCTTTCGTCCTTATCCATGGTGCGTGAGATGGCGAGCGGACCAGAAGTACAGCGCTGGGTGGGGGGGGGGGATTTCTCCGAAGAAGGAGAAAGAGGAGCTAACGAACATGAGCGGGTTCCCGGCTATACCTAGAGATATAGAAAACCCTGGCGGGCGACTGGAATGGGGATCCGAGACCGCCCGCACGCAAACCCAGGCGTCTGCCTTGCCTACCTCACCATCTCCCAAATATGCTGCGCCCAAGTTCCAGCCTGGGAGATCTTGGAATTTACAGGTTAAAGAGAATGCGATGGGCAACCGTCCCGAGAGAGAGGGAATGAAGTCAAATAGAGCTCGCTTAAAGGCCCGAGGTTTAGGGGGTCCTTCGTCGCTTCCTCCTAGGTGTAGCGTCCTTCCCTTCAGAAGTAGATACCTTTTTCAGAGAGAAGAAGGCAACGAGTTATCCATTCCCTTGCAAAATCTGGTGTAAAGGGGAGGGGTTGCATTTCGCATCTCAGAGCGAAGAATGTGAGAGTTTTTGACCATTGAAACGGAGAGAACCAGTAAGAGGCGTAGACGAGTAACAAGAGGTAGAGCAACACTATGAACAGATTCTGTCACTACTAGGTTATATACAAGATTGTGTACATTCAATCTAAGCCAGACAAGTTAGGGCTCTATTCAGGGTCGATTCAATTATTCCCTGAAACGAAGTGAAAGGTCTAATAAGACTTAATAACAGCCAACGCCATCGCCATGCACCATTTAAATAACACACGAGCAAATCTCATCGTATTTGCCAAGTCTATCAATACGCCGCACATCCGTTGGCGGATCTAGCAAAGGCTCCAGCGAAGAACTCTTGCATGGCTTGGAAGTGGAACAAGATCCCTCCCAGTACGGCGAAATGCCAGAGGTTATGGCTGCCTCCGATGTAGTCAAAGGCACCAGGGCACCATCGCTCGGGTACCTGGCTCGCGTAGATAAAGGCTCCGATGAGGTAAACTGAAATGCTCTTAGTGATAGGGGCGTAAAACTCCCATGCCCATGCACCACCGCGGGTCAGGTTCAGCTGGAAGACGGGTGCAAAGCCACTTGCACCAAGGGTCACGTAGAAAGCAACGCGTGCCCAGGCAAGATCGGTGCGGTTGAATGTTGGATGCCATGGAAGGATGACGCCGCCCACGCCAAGCAATGCCGTGGCTGTCATGTAAATCCAGCGACTGACGGGCTCACAGTAGAATGCCGTGTACTCTGTTGTCATGATAGATGCAGCGATCAAGAGCGAAATCCCAGTATAATCCACACAAGCGAACCTTTCCAGCAGGGTTTGATCAGCAACGCTGTTCATAGTATGCCACATGCAGCTGCAGACAAGACATTTGCAAGCTGCAAAGAAGAATACTGCAGCGATGAAAACGTCTGTATTTGTGCTCAGCGAGAAGTTGACACTGGTTGGGTAAAAGTAGAAGGCGATCGACAAGACAATGAAGAGCCCGATGCCGTGGGACCAAATATTGACCGATTCGTTGGAGATTCCGAACATGGATCGTACACACTCGACTTTGGACTCTGTAAAGCGGTAGCCTTTGACAATGTGAGGATTCACCCGCCATGGAATAGGAAGGTCTTCGTATCGAATAAGGCCATGCTCCCGGGCCCGGATAACCGCTCGCTCGATAGTCTCCTCCAGGGTCTCAGCAGCCTTTTTGGCCTTGTGAAAGCCCTCATCAACAACCTTCTGAGCCCGTTCAAGACTTCCATCCACAGCCTTCCATCCCTCGTCGAAAAGAGTTCCCGCTGCACCAGCAAACCCTTGCTTTTTCATCTTATAAGCTCGAGCTTCATAGTCGGTGAGCATGCTCTCGAGCAAGGTGATTCCGGTGTGTACTTTCTCGCCCAAGGTCTCCTTGGCAGCCAGAGCATCGTTATATCGTAATTCCACCGTCTCAACCATAATCTTAGCTCGTCGGCGCCCCGCATCGATCACCTCTTCTGAGACTTGCGAGCAGCGAGCCCTCACGGCCTGCAAAGTCGCATAAGCGCGCGAGATGCCCGCATCGATGTTGAGATTTCCATAATTCTCTAGAAAATCTAGGCGACGCTCGAGTTCTTGGAGGAAGGCATCGACCTTGGTACCCAGATTAGTATTCTTGTCTTCTGCAGCACCAGGAGTGGCATGCCAACCTTCAGTGACAAGCCCTCCTCGCCATCGAAGCCATTCTCGGAACTATTCCTTCGCGGATGGTAGGAGGAGTTGCGCCTCCGGTAAATTGGGTGATTACTGTCGTCGGTGCCGGTAGTTCTGGCAGTTGTTATGTCTTCGTACGACTCTACCGTCACGGAAGGCGAGGCGCAGACCATGGTGAAGTTCCGACTGTCTGTCGGACTTCTGTAGGGGCGAAGATCGGACGGAGGGGCGTGCTTCTGCAAAGAATATCGCAGGAGGATTGGATCAGATGGCGGAAAAAAGTACCAATTCAGCAGTGGCCGCGGAAAAGATATAAGGAGAGTACGGTGCCAGTTAAGATTGAATTGGAGCCCAAGAGTAGGGTGGTGAGTGAGGTCGAGAAGGTGAGACTAGAAGGAAATGCCTTGAGGTATTATTATTGTTGTTGCGAGATCCACTTTTTGTTGAGTTGTACGCAAGGTTAGTGATGCGCGGCTGTTCCGGTAGATACGGCAGGATTCGGTGGGGGGAGAAGGTCGAGCAATATAGAGGAGAGATCAGAGGCACAACATTGCCAGCAGAATGCAATTTTAAATATGCCACCGACAAAGGAGGGGTGAAGGTTTGCGCCGCAAAGAAGGGTCTTGCGGCGACATCGTCATGGATGGCCTCGAATGGACTGGGCTGACGGACGGGACGGGCGTGGTTGATAGAGGCGATAGCAGCATCTCGGGCCCTTTTTGCATGTGCGAGGCCCTGCAGCCAGCCTGTGGCCACCCGTGCTGCATCCCCATGTCTGATTGGCGCCTGCCCATGGTCCCTGAGCGCTCCCGATTGCTGGGTGCCAGCTCCACGTGACGCCTGCTTTTTCCGATAAGCTCTAGGCCTCAATTGGGATTGGCATGGCATGGAATGGCAAAGCATGGCTTATCGTTGGCATGCAAATCCTCTTACCCTACTTGTCCCAGCATGCAGCTTTTACCTCGGCGCTGGATGCACTTCGGCATTTCCAAACTATGA
The DNA here is from genome assembly GCA_003369635.1 of Coleophoma crateriformis. Classification (NCBI taxonomy): domain Eukaryota; kingdom Fungi; phylum Ascomycota; class Leotiomycetes; order Helotiales; family Dermateaceae; genus Coleophoma; species Coleophoma crateriformis. The sequence goes on along the minus strand of PDLN01000016.1, from coordinate 905,736 downwards.
AATCTGTATTATTAAGGGTTGGTATGGGGAAACCTTTCCATGAGACGCCGAACTATGCATACAAAACATCCGCCCACTGGCCTTCGTTACCTCCCACTCTGCCGCTCTTCCACCCTTCCCGTCAAGACTTTTCTCTTCTCTCCCACTCCACTACAGCCGGCGTCAGTGGCCTCGAGAATAGACTGGTGTAATCAGTTCCGATAACCTCTTTGCTGCCACCGGGATTTTGGAGCTTGAAATGGCGGGCCAGGGTAGCCATGATGGTAAGAAGTTGAACATTGGCAAACTGCTCGCCGATGCATCTATGCCGGCCGGCGCCGAAAGGAAGATAAGGGCTGGAGGCGCCCTTGCTGATGAGTCCATATCCATAATCATGCATTTCCTCCTCGACATCGTCGGTGCCGATCACACCACCAGATCCCGCCTCCCATCGGTGAGGGTCCCAGAGAAGAGGGTTCGGGAAGTAGGCTGCGTCCCGGCTAGTGCATCCTGGAGAGGCGAGGATAACATGGGAAGGTGGGATAACATATTTGGTGCCACTGACGGGCATAGGTGACTTGACTTTGCGCATAATGGAGTGAATGGGCGTATGGAGTCGAAGGATTTCCTTCAAGACGTTCTGGTGGCGCTCGAGTTTGGAAAGATCTTCGTACCGAAGAGCTGGAAGATCTGGGCCAAGGACTTCGATCTGCTCTTGGTACAATTCCTCGAGGATATCTGGGCGAGCGGCAAGACGAAGTACAATCCAGGAGCTTGAGGATGAAGAAGAGTGTTGACCAGCCATAAGCAATGCGATCATCATATGTGCAATCTCTTTGTCAGGAACTGGAGTGCCATCCTTGTAAGTTGACCGCATCAACTGCCACATGATATCGAGCTTCTCGCCGGACTTATCAGCGCGTCGTGCCTTGATGATTTCCATATAAGTCTTTGCAACGGTTCTTTGAGCATGGTCGCGTGCACGATTATGGGGAAGGGGGGCCCAATGAAGCGCGAAATTGATAGGACTGAAACCCATATCTAGATCGTGGTACAAGGCAGCGAAGGAGGAGTCGAATCTGTCGCGGACTTCTTTGCCCTGGAGGGAATGCGAAGCGGTGTAAATGGTAATCTCAGCCATGGTTGGTCCAACATCAAAGGACCCCTTCTGGCCTTTGAACGCTGGGGAGCGCTTGATGAAATTCTCGACCTCATCCTGGATGATTGGGACATAGGACCGGAAGGCCTCCGTGGTCAAGCCGATTTTCATGAACTATTTCAAGTCAGCCCATATTCAGCCTACATCATCGCCAGAGTTCAGAACATGCCTTCTTTTGCTCCATCAACTTAGAGTTGGGACAGTCGTACACGACATCTTTTCCAAAAACCGGTGTAGTCAAAACAGTGTAAATTTCCTCCGCGTTCACATCCTTGAGCTTGCCATTGAGGACAAACTCGTTGCCTTGTCTGCCCAAGTATACCGTAGTCTTCTTTCCCAGGAGGATGAAGGTGAAGATATCACCGTACTAAAATATCAGGAATTAGCTGCGCTCAACACTATCATTTGCTGCCCTAGTCACCAACCTTTGCTTTGCACTTGTCAAAAAAGCCGTAAGGGTCCATGCCGTAAGTGACACTGCTCCCAATGATGGGAAACCAGTGGAATACCACAGGTGGCTCATTTGGATTCTTCAGAAAGAGCTGGCTCAGGACGTTGAGCACGACGGCGAGGACGAGAAAAGAGACAAAACCCGCTGCGACAACGACAGCAGTGCCGCGTTGGGCTTGTTGTTGAGCGAGCACGCCCGTGAAATTCTCGAGGATGCCCATCTTGTTGATGCGGTAACAAGGTGTTTGCGCGCAGGTCAGGAAAGAGGGTGAGGAAGGAAGACAAAAAAAGTTGCGCGGTGGTTGAGCTTTTGGGCTTTTGAGATTAAGGTGCCACCCGCAGGTCTCTTAATGCACTTTTGGCTAACAGGGCCGCCATCCAATCTCTGGGGTGCGATTGGCGAATGGGATTGTACCTGATCAGCGGCTTTCTTGAAAGCCGTCCGTATTCGTGTCGGGATAGGGGTCTACCGAGATGCAACATACGAAAAATGGCCTGTGAATGGGCTGAATAGGCATCGACTTCTACATTGTTACTTCTCCTTTATTACTCACTCGGATAAACGTACGATCTTTCACGGAAGCCCCCTCTGCATCTTGCCGTTTACGAAAACAAATTACCCAGGATCCGGGCATTGGCTCGGCATCTACGTTGCTGTCTTCTCTTCGCCAGCGCCTCTATAACCTGCGATAAAGCAACTCAAGAGATTTATTGTCTTATCTCTTTATCAACAGCAGACCAGTAGGTCTGATTGGATTTTAAAAAGGTGCACCCGACCCTCATGGTTCTACACCCAGGAGTGTTCTAAGACTTGATATGACACCGTAGGGTCTGATATGTGACCTTTGAATGACGTAAAGACTGCGTGGATTAGATATGTTTTCGTGATCTGATCTGATCTGTGGGCTGCTGCCCAGTATACATGTTTGCATTAATAATTCAAGTATTGTACAAGTTCTAGAAATCCTGCCTCCATGTGCGCCTCTCGCCGTATCTATACCCCAGATGGGAAGAGCCTGACCAAGCTATTCAAGAATCTCTAATTCAGATTTCCTGTGGGGTGCAAATTCGTCCTTCCACGTGTCCCAAACCCGCACCAGCTCTGTGACATACTCCTCGTGGAGTCGGTCAATCTCGTCTTGTGTTGGCTTAGAGCTTTGAGCAACCTTGATAGGCCGTCCAACCACGATGTTAAGCGGTCGACGGTATGGCATAAGTCCAACGTCGTAGTTGAACACTCCTCTAGCATGAAATAGCGGAATTGTGAATCCCATGGCTTTCTTGACCAATAGTTGGAACTTGTGAACATTAGGGTGGGTTTCTGCTGAGAATTGATCGTAGAGGTCATTCTCTCCGAATGCCAATACTGGCACGAGATCGGCACCTGTTCGAATGGCCATCTTGACAAACCCTTTACGACGTTGAAGAACGAGCCGAAGTGAGTATGGTTGGGCATCAAGAGATTCGCGAGCGCCTCCGACGACAATGGTAATAGCACGACCCATACCCTCCTAAATTGCATTGTCAGTAAAATTTGTCTTATTGAATGCAAGACTCCTTGAGCCAGCCACGGATGTAAACAAACCTTGTTAGGACCACCTTTAGAAAGTAGATTTTCACATGACTCCTTAGACACCGATGCCAGACCCATGGCTAGAGCATAATCACGGTAGAAAGGAATTCTGAAGTTCGAGTCCAATGTGAGGAGAGTGTTCTTGATCCCTGGGAAAAGCTGCGAAAAGCCTAATGCTTCTGTGCTAAAGGCTGCAAAGGCACCATGGGAGATTATGCCATGAGGATGATACCCGAAGATATATTTTCTAGTTGGTGGCAATTCCTGGGTGCGATGAAGCCGGGCTGGAAAGTAAGATGCGAATAAAGACCAAACTGGTGACCTTCGGAAGAACTCTGAACGATGTGTCATAGTCCCAGAAGTCGCAGCTGTTGATACCATGCAGTAGATCAGGTAAGGGATGATGAGTGGCCAGAATAATGGAATTGCGCACACAAAGAAAAAGGTCGACACGGACAACGCAATACAGAGCGTATGAAAGAGCACAACCAAAGTCTGCAATCTGCGCTGGAGAGGAACGTTCAGAGGCGCAAATCGAATAGCGCTTGTCTCCCACCGCTGGCCGGCCTTTCTTCCACTGACCAATTTCTGGTCGTCCTTGTTTGGCTTTGGCTCCTCCTTGACATCATTGCGCCTGGTCTTCTCGAATTCTTCATCAAGCTTGATACTGACGAGCTTGCTACCATTCCTCTCCACTTCAACCTTCTCGAACGATTGTTTCTTTTTGTCGTCGGACTTGCCATCATCCTCAAGCTTCTCGGCTTTCTTGGACTTCTCAACCTTCATGGCTTTCGCAATTTCCTTCGGTTTCTGTACTTCTACGGAGGCGACCGAGGCTTTGTCCCTCAAGCTGTCTTGCGAGGAAGTAGTCTTCTTTTTGCGATGATTTCGAGACGGTTGTTTCGGCGAGTCGTCGAGTCCCTGCTGATTCAATTAGTGCTTGAAACAAATGAAAAGTCCTTAGAACAAACATCAGCAGAAAATTCCCGTTGCGACTCCTGTCTTTCAATCGAAGGTCTATCTGACTGCTTGTCCTCTTCCGAAGCACCAGTGTCCACGATCCTCAAGACTGCGGCCATATGCTTCGGTCCTTGACCGTCATGTATCGTACCTCCATTCGTACCGTTCGGCACATATTCCGCTTCTGACCTAGTTGAAAAGATGTCGCTGGCAGGGGGGTCCTTTTCCACGGCTGCTGCGTAGCTCTTTGGGGGCAGGCTTTGTCTCTCACGCTCGTCGGGCTTCGCTGGCTCAGCGAGCGGGGCTGCAAGAACAGCAGCCATACTGCCAAGTATTTTCGTGCAACACAAGAAATTGATTGCAAGGTTATCTGCAAAGTGTATTCAACGTACTAATGTGCTTCATAGACAGACACAAGGGAAGTTGTGTTGAATCGAGCGCAAAGTGAAACTTGGGGAACCATGAATAAGGAATGACGTGGGTCATCTCGGGCAGTGGCGCCGCCTTTGGGTCGTGAATCAACAGGGATGTTAGTGCAGAGGGACGATCACACCAAGCATTCGAAATTTAACGATCTCCTCAATATCTCCAAGCACACTTGACTGTCAAATTGCATTGATTCTCACTAGAGAGGTCCAACGGTGGCTTTTGATAGGCAAGCAATACTATTTGCCTTTCCTCAGGTATGCCAGGATTTGGGGTACTACACATGGAGTGCCCCTTAAGTATCAAAAACTACAGTGTGAATCTCATAAGTCGTAGTTAGGGTATCTAAGTATATACAAGTTGTTCTTCATAGTTGCTCTATGCCAACAATGAGCTCTTCAAGCTGCTGACTGCTTTCGCCTGGACTCAACAGGGCAGCCATGGCTTTGGATAACCCAATAAGTTTTTTTTGCTTGACATCGAATTCCAGCTCTTTTGATTTGACTGCTGCTGTCTCAATCACAGCCTTGGGTACTTTTGCTAGCTTCGCCACATTCAGTCCATAGGAACGATGGGCCACTCCATTCCCAACTTCATACAGAAAAGTAATTTCTTCCTCTCCATCGCTATTGCGATCGGCTGTAAACTTCATGTGCACATTCTTCAGCTCATTTCCTTCTGCAAAGGTCCTAGCGTAGCTGGACAATGCCTGGTAATGAGTAATAAAAAGGCAAAGGCACTTGGTCTCCCTCACGATCCAATCCAAGACCGCACCTGCGATTGCCAATCCATCATGCGTGCTTGTACCCCTCCCTAGCTCATCCAAGATCACTAATGACCGAGGTGAGGCTGACTTGAGGATTGCTGCGGTCTCAGAAAGTTCTACCATGAACGTTGATTGAGCTGTAAAAATGGAATCAAAGGCGCCCATACGGGTATAGACACCGTCCAAGATTCCCAGTCGCGCTGAATCTGCAGGCACATAGGATCCTATCTGTGCCATGATACTGATCAACGCCACTTGCCGGCAGTAACTGGACTTACCCCCCATATTCGGTCCCGTTACACATAATGCCCTTGGGTCGGAATGATTCGCAGTGGCCAATGACGTTGAATTTGGGATATATCCATCTGATTGAAGCTGTTCAACCATTGGATGACGACCGCCGACAACGTGAATCTCAGTTTCGGTGCTAAATTCTGGCTTACAGTAGCCGGGCAGTGATGCGACGGAAGCCAGAGAGAGGAGACAATCAAGTCGAGACAACGATGAGATAGAGTCACGTAGAGGACCATAATGCTGTGATATCTCCACCAACATCGACGAGAAGGCGACATCACAGGCGGCCGAAAGCGACTCCTTGTGCTGGGCAAGCTCCTGTAGCATGCGAATCACATCTGGTGTATGGAACCTGGACAGCTTCTTTGTACCACTGATTTTGGCCCAAGATGCAGGCACCTTCTTAAGGTCTGTGTTGGGGACTTCGATCAGGTATTCGATGCCGCTGACTGTGGCATATGTCACCGGTGTTGCCTTTGAGAGTCTTGACGCTGCAACCTTCCGATGAGCCTCGAGCTCTGACTCAACAGCCGCAATGCCCAGCTTATGGTCACCAATCGCCTCCGTCTCGCTGTCTTCGCGAAAGAAAGCATATTTGTCATCCTTTCGAGCTGCGTCAGGGTTGATTTTGTCGAGAAATGGCACAATTATTTTGTTGATAGCTGGCAAGGATGCTATAGCTTCGTTTATCAATGCAGAACTGAAGCCGGCGTCTGCAGGAGTTTTCACAAGACCATATTCGCTTGCTATCCTCTGCAAAGTCTGTAGTGCCGTCAGAAGTTCTGGCCGCGTGCATTTTCCATAATAAATCCGCAGTAGATTTCGCTCCAAATCTGATCTGATGCTTCGAAGTAAGTATCGAAGCTTGTCCACCTTCGGGGTCTGGGCGCCACTGGTAAGCTCCTCCACTGCCGATACTCTCTCTTCTAAACGTTGTCTGTCAAGAAGTGGCTGGCCTACCCACTTTCGCAGTAGCCGCTGTCCAAATCTAGTCTGAGTCTTATTTAATGTCCAAAATAAGCTACCTCTTTCGGCATAATCTGTTTGGTTTTGAAAAATCTCCAAGCTGTTGAGAGTGTTTCCTTGTAGAATCATATGTGACTTCGCGCTGAAAGCACTGAAGTACTTCGTCAGATCAAAAACGTGCTGCAGGCCATATTCCGTCATGTGCGTAATCATAGCCGACAAGCAGATTGTCACTGGCTCGGAAAGTGACAAAATTTTCTCCAAGAGCGTAGCGGCCTGGTCGTCCTTTATGTTCTTGCTGGTGTAAAATTGGGTGACGTGCGAGTGTGATTCTGCAGCCATTGTTTTCGGTTTTTGTATACGCTCAACCCGTACTCTATCACCGAAAGGAGTTGCACTGCTGCCTGCAAGATGCTGGATAAGCTTTTCGGTGGCTTTTGAAAGCTCACCTACAATGAGAACCTCGCATGGGGCTATGTGCAGGATTCTCGTCTCGATCTCCCCTCTCATGAAACCATCCTCAAAGTTATCATAAATAACGTCCCCTGTGGCCGGTTGCACTGCTAGAATACCAACATCGACTTTCTCATCTGTGCCCCAGCCGTTTGCTTTGGACTCGGTAATACAAAGGAGGTAACCAGTAGCAGGAACACCACCAGCGGGAGAATCTGCCAGCTGATCTAGTCCATCGACATCGTCAATGTAGGTGCCTTTCGTATAGACATTGGTAAGCTTGCGTATGAACGGGGTGTTGCGATTATCCCCCGCCTTCTTTAGCGCAGCAGTTTCAGTTTGCCTCACTATACCAATCTTGTGCCCGGCGGTAACAAGACGTTTGGCATGAACTGACAGCCTGTGAACCGGAATGCTTGCAGAAGCAAATCGATCCAGATGTGCCTCAGAGGGGTGCTCGTCGTATCTGAATTTCCCCGGGATGCATACAATGCTCAGTTCCTTAGCCGCCTTCCTAGCATCTTCACCATAAAACTTGAACTTGTAGCCAACTTCCACGATCAACAGAGTATCCATGTGCTTTCGTTTGATGTCAAGGACCTGCAATTCCAGCGGAGTTAACTTGCCGGTTTTGGCACCCTTCTTCTTCGCTCTTATAGGTGGCGGCGCCTCATCCTCCTCCACCAAATCGCCGTCATCATCGTCATCTGCAAGAGGTGTTTCTTCACTTGTCTCCCAATTACGTCGACGTAATTGTGCTATGCTATCTGGGTGGCCCAATTTCTTCACAAACTTCTGATGAAGCACTTCTTTTTGCTTCTTGGTATCCTCCGTCTCATCGAGTATGTCTGGGTCTGAAGGTGCTTCACATGATGAGGTATACAGATATTTCTCGGTTCGTGAGGAAGTCTTTGGTCGATTGACAGAGTTCGTTGATCTTGGTTGGAGTGTCTGTGCAAATAGTGCACTTTGGCCCTCCTCGTTGCCTTTGACCCTCTTCGCAGATGGCTCTATTTCGTCCTTTCCACTATGCCTGTGTACCTCTAAGGTCCTTTTTAACCGTTCACTGGAGCTTTGATCGCCATCGCCATCACTCCCGGCATCGTAGATATCCCCAACTCTATCGCATTCCAGGACGGTTTTCGTCGATGGTTGAGGTGTCTGCGAACTCGCTGTTTCGGTGACTGTCTTCTTGGTGAAGAAACTGGCGATTGACTGTTGAGTCTTTGCAGGCGTTGAGTTCGACTTCGCCATGATGGCTACTTTCTGCCTTAGATTGTGGTTGAACTCGCGTAGATGATGTCGTTGGAAGACGCGACTGATTGTGAGGCGACGCGTGTTAGTCAGCAACCACTTAACCTAGTTCGAATACAAGCCATTACTTTGGCACGTTATCAGAAGAGATGAGGCCTAAATAACAATATTACATTCCTCTATATAGAACAGGAGTTTACTTTGTGACTTCGAGTAGGTTATGATTTACTTCCTGGGAGCTCCGTTAGGCTTGCCTCGTCCTCGCAAATGTCTTCAGATTAGTTATGTCTCATTTTTTCTAATCCAATAGTGCCAAAGGAACACATACCCAAGAGATGTCACATAGCTGTATCAGGAAGGCGATCTAAGTACAGACCTTGTGAAAGGCGAGGACCCGCAGCAACAGGGCCTTTGCAAGCGCAGAGCCAGTCGTGATTAGTGAGTATCAATTGGCATATATCATGGATTCACATATATCGATCAGAAACTCTATGAATTTCTTGTCTCCTGGTGGCTTCTGAATACGACTTACCTTTTTCATATGAGCCGCAAACTTGGCAACTCTATCCTTGTTAACGCATAGTTCTCCAGATACCTATTCTGAGCCTGGAAGAAGATGAGTGGCTATTCATCTACTTTCAAGTAAGCTGCACCCCTCAGAGGCATGGCAAACTATAAGCGCCATTGTCAAGTCCCTAGATTGAACAAGCTATCATCAGTGATAAACCTGGAAATATAGTAGCTAATCTTTTGATCATGGGTTGGTATTAATCGGTTTGAATTAGGTTCAATGTGATTCCATGCTGAACGTAATGTTCTCTCGGCACGGGAAAGACCAGTCTGATGAGATACAGTGCGAATCGCAAAAGATCCATACTAAGCCAATCTTACAACATCCATGCTATTGTCGCCTTAGGTTATATAATCATTAATCCTCTTTCTTCTGCGCGCAGAACTGCAGCGTTTGACATTCATAATATTCCATGTCAACAACCTTCCCAATACAGATTAGCTTAATCTTCCACCTTTTATCTGACCTAACAATGCCAATATCAACTCAAAGTGCCTTGACAGGACTCAGTTCTACCCTTCTTAGAACCACAATCTGCTTGTTCCACCCAGTAGTCTTTAGTTGGTTGTAACAATGGACTTAGAGTGCGGCCAACAAAGCTTTTCATTATTTCCCGATCTTCCGTTGGAACTGCGCCTCAAAATCTGGAGGCACACATTCCATGTGAACCGTATTGTCGCAATCAGTATTGTGCTTGGAGGTGGTCGGTTTTCAGGATGGAAGAGCCTGGACAAGCCACCTGTAGTCCTCTGGGTCAACAGTGAGGCTCGCGAAGAAGCACTCAAGCACTACAAGCTCTCGTTCGGCACGCCCCTTAAGCCAGCCAGTATCTATTTCAATCCCAGGATCGATACTCTCCGATTTGGCAATGGTCTTGGAGACGACTTCCGGATCAACCAGGAGGCTTGGCTTGAAGCTGGTGCCGGGAACTATTTGCTTAACGTTTTCCTGGGCACGGGCTACACACCACGTCCGGGCATCAAGCCGGCTAGTAACTGCCAGTCGGTTGTTTCTATGATTTTGGATGTGGATGAAGACATCTATGGTCGCCGGGTCTTTATATGGAACGAGATCAAGGATTTTAATAATTTGAAAGAGCTCACAATCCTCGCATGGGATGATGACTCCAGGTCTGCAGAACGGATGGATAAGTTTCAAAGGACTCTGAACATAACTGCCGCTGATTTTCAGCATTGGGTTGTGCCAGATATAAATGTTATGTCTGCATATTCTGGCAACACCTGGGGAGCCTTGAGAAGACAGCTTGCGAGCGCCAACGAATTTCAGGGTGGTTATCAACCCTGAAGTGTACAATCGAGGATATTTGTCTTTTGAGATGGGATTGATGAAGCAGAGCCAGAGGAATCATATGATGATCCATTTAGGGACTTAAAGCTTGTCCGTGGACTCGAGAATTCCGGCGATGCCGGACTACGTTTGCAGATCTTTACGACTGGACATCCGGAAATCAATGTGTCAGTATCATAAGTCTAGGCAAGGATTCTTGTGATGAGTTCAACGACCCTTCGACTTTCACGGTCCGTTAAAATGCCTTGCACCTGTATCAGCAGAGTTTCTACATGACGTATTAGATCTCGAGAGGAGTTGGACTAGAAGTAAGACATGGCATGACAGCAGGGCAGAGATGATCGTTACTGAGTAAGAATGGCAACGACTTTTCAGGTCGAGCAGTTTTGCCCATGGCAAGGTAAGCAGTTGTAGCCCAACAATTAAAACTGCCAGCTAATAAGTCTACAGCATTTACTTCTTAACGAGCAAGAGACCAACAGAAGTTCCACAAACTGGGATGCCACCGGAACTCCTTTGGGTGGCAGCGGAACCATGTCCAAGAGAGCTACAGCTTCTCGCAGTACGCAATACTCTTCCGAGGCCGACGACAAGACTACCCACAAGCTCTACTTGTGGTCTTTCTATGACGCTGCCAAGAACGGCTTGGGATCTGCAATGTGCGTGAACTCCTCGACTGCCTTTAAAGCTGTGCTGAGCAAATGTCTAGGTGCGCAATAACCAAAGTCGATGGTGCCCTTGCCTGCGAGAACAGTGACCTCCTTAACACTTTTTCAAACCTGAACTCGATTTCCCAAGCGCCGTGACTGCTGGTCAAGGAGGCCAGTCCACCGCTTTCGGATCTGCTAATGGAGGACTCGATTGGGGATCCTCTCAACTATAGAGCAACAGCGCCTCCAGTACTGCTATCTTCAGCTTGAGACGTCGTGATCTTAGTCACTGGGATGTGCAGGCTCAGCAATGGGCTATTGCCAAGGAAACTTACACCTTCTCCGTAGGCGCTAGAAGTTGTGACCTCCGAGCCACCTCTACCTTCTCCATCTAAACCGATATTGGGCGAGGCCTGGGCAATTGGTAGGGGATGGGGCGGGGGACAGTTGAGACTGATTTGACTCTTTTCTGTATATACTTTGCTTGGAATATACGTATGACTTGTTAAGATGACCTTTTGTCTTTTCTTGCTCATGGTAATGACGTTGCCTTGCTTGAAAAATCCACCGCAAAATCATCCTCTTGCTTAAGGACTCGCTCTTTCACTCGGTCACTTACTCGCAAACACCCACTATCCCTTACAGAGCTGATCCCCCTTTCTCCACCCCGACATAACCGAGCCCTCTCTCTCACACTTTACCCTTACAACCCCCAACCCAGAACCGACATAACTCTTCGAACCCAGACAGACCTATATTCCCTTCTAACTTTATCAAAAAGCATACTACCGATGAACAAAGACCGAAGACGAGTTCCTTGCGTGGAGAGATGGATATGCATCCCACCAACTTAGAAAGTGTTAAAGTAAGCTGACAGATATAATAGGTGCTTCAAGTAGAGTAGAGTTGTAAGGATTTTGTCGGTTCTTTGGGGTTTTGGTCACCTGGCGGATTTGGTTTGCTCTATAGTTTACCTTGCTTAGGTCAATGGATCTATGGGGAGTAGGGAAGGAGGGGAGCGGGATTGGATGCCTGAGACTTACTTTTCTCTTGCGGCTATGTTCGCTGGATGGGGCTGGGCGCTACCAGATATGATGCACCTTAGGTAGATAGATGATTTCTGATATCCTTGCAGAGCATCTTTGTGGACTATGAGGGTTGTGGTCTACTTCCGGACACGCAAGAGATGTTGCAGAGTAGGCTCTCCTAACAAATATACACATCTCAGTCCAGAGAACTCGACTTCGCGGCATATGTAAGAACTCAATGTGAGACGTTGGGGAATGATACGGGATTTGATATTGATGACAATAGATGGTTCTCTTATCTCACTCAAAAGCCACTCCCTCCACCACCGAAATCCATAAACGAAAGATATGTTCCAAAACGCTATGCCCTCCATGATATCATATGATGCAAACAAACAGACCAAAGGAAACGCCTCTAGCTATGAACCAGCGAGTGAATGTGTGTGTGGCTGGGCGTAGAGCAAACCGCCAGCGATGCAATGCAATAGTATATGCCTTTCTTCTTAAAGGCAAGCCAGAGAGGAAATCAAAGGAAGATAGCTTTTGGTGTGACTGATGCATCCCTTCCCCCAAGCTCCTCCCAAAGACGCTCAGAAAAAATGATGTGCCCCAAATCCCTATAAACAAGTAACGCCGGTCAGGTTTTCCATAGACACCAATTTCTGATATCCTATCAGAGTGTCGCTCAGGTATGTAACAGCCAAACAAATATAAAAAATATATAGACAAAGAATATGTCATCGGATTGTCGGTGAGGAGTCGAGATCAACGACGCCAAGAAACACCTCTCCATTCAAAATCGCCATCGATGTTGATGTGTCTCTTCTTTTCGATCGCATCCTCCCAGCCCATCATGATCGCGAGTAACCTGCACCCCATAGATGAGATTGTGCAAACGAGGTAATCGCTCGTTGCTCCAATGACGGCAAGGTCCATAAGGTATGCTCTGCCGACAAATTCCCTCAATCGTAGTGCCTCACTCGTGGGTTGAAGGCTCGTATCGGAAGGCTCTACTGCTGTGGCAGGTAGGACGGTTGGTTTTCCTAGACTCCAAAACATGGGTGCAAAGAAACCACCTTCCCATCCTACAGCCTCGTCCTCAAACTTTCGAATGCCGACATTTTGTTTGGGTTTGTTGGCAATATCTAGTGTCGACTTTGACGCTAGCTTGATCTGCTCTTGTGCTCGGTAGGCGTGTGAGAACTCGTCGGACTCGTAGACGTCTGGATCATCAGAAGCGACGACGAAGAAGCTCCTCTCAGCCATACCATTCTCTTCACCGTTGGCCTCGGATGAGTTGAATACCTTATGCAGCAAGGCACTGGCCTTGTTGCTGTATTGATCTAATGGAATGTAACTATCACGGTACTCGAACGAGTACGGATGTCTATCTCCATGGCGCACATGTATTCCAATGATGGTACCATCCTGTATCTCCTCCGAATCCGACATGGACTTCGTTCTCAGCTCTTCAACGCGGTTTTTCACATAGTCTGCATCAGATCCAACGAGTCGGAAGAGTGCCTCGGCACCTTTGCGGGCCATATCGAAAATGGGTCTCTGGCGGAAGACTTCCATCTTTTTAGGATCCTCGAATTCTTCCGAGAACGCTCCGCCGAATGTGTAATATACGGTCGCGGCAGAAACTACCAGATGGCGAGCATGATGAGGACATGGTATCATCTCATGTCTTGGTGGAGGTCGGCAGTTTGGTAGGGGTGGAGGATGGAAAAAGTTAGTATATGAGCCATACGCCCATCTTGAGTCGTCCAAGAAGAAAGCCCGGCCTTCCTTCTCCGCCAGTCCATAAGCCATCCACAGCATCATCAAGGTCTTGCCCATTCCTGCATCTGAGGTCTCTAACACGAAGGTCAAAGAAGTCTTGCAAACATCCATCTCAATCAAGCTATTCTCCACCACACCAATAATATGACCATCAAGCCCATTTACCATGCTGGTCTTGCCCTTGGCCTTTGGTCCAGGTAAGAGTCCGTGTGCTTCAGCGTCGGCCACATCCATGAAATTTTTATCCACATGATAGTAACCATAATGCCCATGATCAACATGAGTGTGCCGATGTAGATCTATAACATGGTCGGCTACCTCCGTGCTCTGAGAACATAATTCGGCGTACTGCTTGGGCTGCAAGGGAAATGGCTGATTCGGTGGTATCGACATGGTCCATTTAGCCCGCCCACGCTTATCCGTCACCATGACCGGCGTGGGAAAGTCTGGTAGCTGTGCCTCTCCTACCATCTCATACTCCTCCCCCGAATTCAACGCCCATCCTACCTTCGGCGTCGCTTGATCCTTCCTGATGGCGACAAAGCCGAAATATAAAATGACCAAGACGCCGGATACCCATAACGCGGCGCGGAAACATTTGCGAGGACTGTGAGTTGGAGTCGGCTTTCCATGTCGAGGTACTAGCGCCGGCAGGCCAGGCGATGGAGGAGGAGAAACGATGAGATGATTGAAGCTAAAGCGGGACGAAGTAGAAGATAAAGGAGCTTTCTCGCCCGGATTGTACGATCCTGCTCGACGAAGACTAATCTGCGGCGAGAGGTCGAGATGAGGAGGCATGTTGCCAACTGAATGGTGAGCGGTTCAAAAGAGGGTACGAAAAGTATGGCTGGGAGCTGGAGTGCCGGCACTAATGGAAGGAAGATGCCCAGTACATCAAGACGTCAAGTCAGGGCAGCAAGATGCAGCAAGACGAGAGGCAGTCGAAGGGAAGAGACGCGTGACGAAGTGGTTGACGGGGATGAAACGAGGAGGCGAACGAGAATACTAGCAGGCGTGGAAAATATCGAGCATCGCAGAATCGTGGGAGCAAGCCGCAAACAGATTGAGGAGGTTCGAATATATGACCCGAGTGACGGATTAAGGTGGAGCAGGGAATCTGATAGTATTATGCCTCTAAGGACGAGGTGAAGGTCAAACGAAATAGGGATTTGTGAGGCAGAGCAAAATCAGCAGATCAATCCGCCGATCCGATTATGCTGTGCTGCCAGGTGACGTCGAGGATCGAGGCGATCCTGCTGCAAAGGAACACGGGAGGCGGTCGTGGACGAACAGAGGTGCTGCGGTGTGGCCAGCTAAGATTTCGAGTTGCAACGATCTACGTGCAATAACCGTTACGAGAGGTGAGGCTCACGGCCAGGGTATGCCAAACGCACAAACACCAAACCAATATCAGATGAGAATTAAAGAGACGAAGGCATCCGAACAAACGAACGAAGAGACGGGTTGAGAGCCAAGCCAAGCCAGCAGCAGGATTCGGGAGGAGGGTGTGGCAGGACGTAAGGCAGAGTGAGGGAAGACAAGGACGGGGAGGGAAAGCGACGAAAAGCTCGGCTTGAGGAAACAGACCTGATACTCGTCCGGAGTTCCAAATCAGGGAGCATCCCGGTCGCAGCTCTGCGCTCTCTCCGTCACGTCAGTGCAGCCGGCGGGGCAGAGGGAGAAGCGAGTTCAAGCTTCGTCGTTGCTTGCCCGGCCCTGCCTCGACCCTATCGCCGCGATCTGACCTTACTTTATATTGTCCTCTCCCATCCAGCCTGCTCTTGCCTTGCCTCGCGCCATGGACGATTGTTCGCGCTGAACAAAGGCATTCTGCCATCCCCGGAGCCCGGACCCCCTTACGTAGGGCGACACTGGTCAGATCCCACGCAAGGCAAGGCAAGGCCCGGACCAGGGCAGGACCAATCCCGGGCGGACACCGACGCGGCGGCAGAAAGGCGAGCGGTGGCGGATGCAGCAACGTGAGCCTGAACGTGAACCGGAACACGAACAAGAACGTGAGAAGGAGTTGTGAACATTGAACATGGGATGTCGTTGGACCCCAGCACGGCACACTCGCCTGAAACACGCCAACAGCTGCCCATGCCGCTGCCAGCACCCAATCGTAGGCCTTGCGGTCCCTTTCCCGGCCGCTGACTCAGCACCCTGTTTCATGTGATATAGTGTCCAAGAAGGGTGCGGTGCCACTAGACATCTCCTCGACGGGACTCACTCTCCAGCGCACTCACTACCTTACCTCGTACGTACTGACAACCACCGTCCATCAATATCAAACCCCCCTCACTCACCTCCCCCAGAAGCCTCCCGCAAAGCCAATGTGTCACGTCCACGACGAGCCTCATTCGTCTGTGTTACTTCCACCTCCAGCCCGAGCTGAAGGATACCATCCCTCCTATACCAGCCGACCTGATTTCCCATGCATGCCTCGCAGCCAGAGCGCCAGTAGACGAGCAGGTTTCTCTCCGCTCCCGACCTGTCGTCAGCTTATCCTATGCCCAAGTCAAGATATACTCACGTAAATACCATTTGCATGCCCTCTACGGAGTCCATCGCGCGGCCTTCCCTCTGTCATGCTTACTTTTGACGCTGCATTGCATTGCATCGCATGCCATCTCATCCCACTGCACTGCCCAGCACTGCAGTGGCTGCTTCTCGCCCGACCCTCTGAGTGAAGCACATCAGGACTCTAGTACGGTCTGTATATTGCACAGCCGGTCCGTCCACCGTGCCAGCTCCAAATCTTGACCGTCAAGTCGCCCGCCGTCATGACTGCTGGTCGGCTCCGGGACGGGGACAGAGCTGGTCCGGGTCCAATGATGTCCGCCTCCATCACCAGTCACAAATCTGGAGAGAACCGCATCGTCAGCCAATGCAAACGTCAGAACGTGAAAGCTTGGGCATGTGATTTTCATTATCAAATAACCATAGCCCGATCCTAGCTATCCCTCGCTCGGCTGTGCGATACTCCACGCAGCCTCTGTTCATCCGATCCATCCATCACATAAATCTTGGCTTCTTGCTTTCCGCATTCCCTGCATCCAGAGAATAAAACATGGTATCACCTCTACCACGCAAGCGAGCGTCAGAAAAAAAAGAGGACCGCGTACCCGCTACCCCTAAACGCCAGTCTGAGTCTTGCCCAGGAATTGTTCCCATAGCGATGCCAATAAACATTACAAGTCTTAACCATCTCGATTCACATCTACGATGCTGCCGCTCCGACTACGAGTGAAGAAAAAAGAAATTATCTTGGGGTATAGAAGAAAAATGAAGTAAAATCTCCAACACGACAAGCACCGTGGACAAATCTTTACAGAGAACGTGAATTTTGCTCTCCTGTGCCTCCGATCTTGACCTCGGCCACCAAAGATGCATCTGATGTGGGTATGGCAAGTGCAAGTGCTGCCAGGCCAGGATTGGGTTCACTGGCCATATCCAGCTTCCGCTCATTGGGGAAGCGCACACTTCCGCGAACGCCCTTGATCAGCTCTCCACTCTCTACACGGTCTTGGATCATCTCATCCAGAATTTTAGACATTTCGTCCACGCTCTTCGTTCGTTGTCGTGTTTTGGGAGATACGAGAGGTGGCATGGAGCTGTCGGCAATCAGGGGTGTGGGAGGTCCATTGCCTACCAGTTGAGATGTCCGTGCCGATACTGGAGTGAGAGGAGTCCCATCCATCAGATGCGTAAGTCCAGGGGACAACGCTCCCCGCTCAGCAGTGTCTCGCGACCTAGCCGCGCTTCTGAGCGCTGTGAGCATACGATCTTTATCGTCCAGTCGAGCTTTAAGCTCTGCTATCTCGGCATCCTTTTCTCGCAGCAGATTCGTAACACTATGGTCTTCGCCGACCATGATAGCCCCTTTATGGGGGCTGGAAAACCCGGCCGAAGTTCGAGACTGGCTTGATCGTCGAGCTTGGAGCAGTCGCTTCTCCAAGGTTTGGCAGTATCGAGTCTTGTCGGCAAGGTCTGCTTGCAGAGCCCGGTTTTGAGCCGCAAGAGAAGCATTGCCATCAGCAAACTCTCCTACGGAATCATCATCCTCTATGGAATGTCGATCGCCGGAAAGTTGCGCGGTGGATATTCGACGGCTGAGTGGTAGTTGTCCTACGGTAGAAACTGATCCAGAGGATGTTGATCGTTCTAGGGACCGTCGGCCAGTGGCTGTTGAGGGAGCCATAGATGAGCGTCCTGAGTTCAGTTGTCCAATGGACAATGCGGTTGAAAGTCTTGGTTGTTGACTCAAAGAAGAATATGATCGACTTGCATTGACACCGGTCGATTTCGAGCTTAGGATGAGCCGATTAAGGTGCTCAATACGCTCTTTTAGTGCCGTACGTGCCAAATGCATCTCTAACATTTGCTCTTCGTGGCGTATCTCAGCCTCCCTCTCCCGCTCCTTCTCTTCGGCATCGTCTTCAAGCTTCGCCTTGCTTTCAAGCTGGCTTCTCAGGTCTTGTATCTCCATGCGATAACGCTCGAGCAGGACTCTCGCTCCACCTTCTCCACCTTGACCCAAAGCTTCTTCTGCCTTTTTGGCATGACTGACGATGTTGTTCTTAGCTCTAGCTGCAAACTTAAGCGTGTTGAGTGTCTCATTGGTGTGGGTGTTGGCAGCCGCAGCACTATTCGCCGATCCGATCTGGATTGTGCAAAGGATACTGACTAGCGAATCCCCAGAGAGAGCACCTTGCAACAGTCTGGTGAGTTTACTGTCTCTGTACGGCAGATGCTTGCCGTCTTTGTCTGTTGGTTTGCCATCTTTATCCTTGTCCCCTGATAGTCGAGCAATGACCGTTCCAAGTGTTAATAAACTCTTATTAATGTGCGAGCCTTCTGTGCGGCGTTCTTTGTTTTCGGCTGCTCTCTCAGAGCCTGCAAGATCGATCAAGCTGAGAGTTGACACCCGTACACCACCTGGAAGTAGTCCGGAGCGCTTGTTGTCTCCCATGGCTGCACCACCAGGTATCCGTTCTCGGCTTTCAACCACAATCTGCACGACTGCGTGACTGCGTGAACTCCTGGAGTTAAACTGTGTACTGGAAGTCCTCCTTGCATTATCTCCTCTGGCAATAACGCGTAATAGTTGCGTGGGACTTTGCACAATCTCCTCTTTCAACGGGCTGGCATACACACCACGTTTGCTGTCCTCGCGAAGCTTGATCTCCTCCTGCTGCACCGCTCCAGGGCCAGTACTGCCTCCAGGCGTGGCACTGAGCAGATCGTGAATCTTTTCATTGTAAATCTCCAAGTAACTGACTCGCAGTAAAAACTCTCGTGAAGGCGTCTCGCGAATGTAAGAAAAGATATCTGTGATTGCAAGAGGTATCACACCGGGAGATGTTGTAGTGCCTTGCATCGAGAAGGTTTTACCCGTGCCAGTCATTCCATAGGCGAAGACAGTGCCATGATAGCCTTCCATTACTCGGCGGACTAATCTCTTCGCAGAAGAGTCGTACACCTTGGCGTTGTTGTCGTGTGTTGCGAAAACATTATCTGTAAATGTTAGCATAGAAAACCTAAGAAGAAGCTAGACATTACCATAAAAATAGTCCCCTCCCTCCTTGCCTTTAAAAGCAACCAAGGATCGCCTGCCATCTACCATCCACTCTCCCTCGTTTTTGGAATGATCCCCGGTACTTCCAGCGTCCGGTCGTACACGCACACTTACAAGGACGTTTCCTTTTACTTCGCCTTTCGAAATGCGCTTATCAGTACCGAAGTCTGCAGACGAATCTCTACCCCTAACTCCATCACCAGTATCTTCAAACGTCGTTGCTGAAGTGGAGTATGAATCTTGAGCCGAAGAGCTGCGACTTTGAGGTGGCGAGGGCAAGCTTAAAAGCCCATCAGATCCACGCGCGCCTTGGCCGCTTGATATTGACCTGGTATCACCGCTACCGTTTAACAAACTGGGCGTGGAACTGTAACTCGCGTGAGCGCTGGGAGGCTTCGAACGCTTCTTTGTTTTAGGAGCCGGGGTAACTGGGCTGGTGGCACTGGAGCTTTTCCTATTCAAGCCAGTGCTAGGAGTTGCAACTCCTGGTGTAAGGCTGCCGATTAAAGGACTGGGAGGAAGACTTGACGTCCTCACCCCGTGTCCACTCATTCCGCCTCGAGGCGGCTGTGGGAAGGCATTGATACTTATAGTTTTCCTCAAAGTCTTGGGCGTACCGTTCACGCCAGGTGTAGTACGTAATTTTGGCAGTGTAGATGATGTAGTAAGTTGTGACGAAGACGGAGTTCGAAGACCACTTCTTGGAAGACTGCTTCCTGCTTTCCCATCCGTGGGAGAAGTATTCCCCGTCACCTTCCTGGATTTTGTTGTAGGTAGAGCTGGTAGTGCCGATGTGGGAGGGCCATTAGCCGGCCGTGACGGCCGTGGAAGAGCAGCAGCCATAATGCAGTCCCGTAGTCGACTCGGATTAGAAGGGTGACGGCAACAATGATAATATACGATTACTGAATGCGGAGCTGTCAGACGAGAATCCTAGGTAACCTAAGCTCCATGAAACACCGAGATCAACGATAAAATACTCTGGGGGTTGACCAAGCCGTCAATCGAGGCCAAAGAACAAGGGATGACAGGCTATTGTCCTATCATAAAACCCAAAACGCTGGCTCTGAGGGCGGTTGATATCGCCCGTGGTCCCGGCAAAGATGAAACGGTATAAAAAAGTCACTATGCCTGAGCAAAAATGAACTTGTGCGTATTCGCTGTGTTATCCAAGAGTCAGTGCGTCGATTCCACAAAACAAGCCCTCGTGTGATTTGCGAACGAGGGGGACTGCGAGTCAAAGAGAGACAGACGGCAGTCAAAAGGATGCAGGAGTTTGATCTTCATGCTCTGGTAGATGAGAACGAAACATAAGAAGCTTAAACTCACAAAACAGGACTTGAATCGTGTACAGCCCCAACGTCACACCCGAGGTTGTTTTGCAGCTTCACAATCCGCTGCCCGCTTGCTTTTTGAAGCCGTTGTGTAAGAACCGTTGTAAAGCCTTTGTAGCTTCGAAAGAACTCTTGTCCGGTGAAGGAGTTGGCTGGGGAGTGCTGAGATATTTGACGCACGCCTCAACCTATGCTCCCAGGATTGAATCCTCTCAAAGTTCTCGTTTTAACGTTGTAGGCTGTGTTGATTGATGGCTCATGCTCTTGAGAACTGGCGCGTGTAATGTACCAGTTGCGGGATGTCACAAACCAGGTTGGACCTGGATGTCTGCCGGGCGGCGTAGATTTCAAGGTCTGGTGGAAGGGAAGGAGCTGTCGGAGAGCACCAGATCCAGTTCGAAACCTCTGTATAGAGAAGACGCGCTGGTCTTGCGGAGAACGGTAGGAAACGTGCCCTGATGCTGGAAATGTAGGAAGCCGATGGATAGTTGCAGATTCGTGTCACAAGAACATGCGCCCACTTGCGAGATAGGGAAAAGAAAGAGTGACAGGCGCCGATAGAAGCGGATGATATCGATAGAATGAATGGATGCGACCGGCGATGATCGTTACGGGCGATGAAGGAGAGGAATCGTGGGCTGAGATCTAAGATGCGTAGTCTATGATCAAGGGAAGGAGAGAAAACTGGCCGATGCGCGAAGCAGGGGAATATTGTGGACTAGATGAGAGGCGCCAGGGTCTTAAATTGACCTGCGATCCAGAGAACGAATAAGAGCACGATTAACACTGAGGGCAGCCGCTAGATCATCTAAACAGAAGACTAGACGCGCGAACGGCGATTGGCAACGTCGTGGCGGATGGAAAGAAGAGTAGTACTGACGGAGACCGTTGGTTGGGTTTTCTGTCCTGAATCTGGGGAGGACTGGTAAATGAAGCTCGAATGATCGGGCGATTGCCCAATTCGGAGCATGTAATTTGGTCTTAGCGTTCCTTCCTGGAAAGGCCCCTCTCCTTATCGACAACGTACGGAGTCCGCTGTCGGTACCAGGAACGACGCCCGCCAGATTAGGGTGTGGCAGCTTCTATCGCTGTCAGCCACAAGAGCCAGCTGGGGATCAAGTCATCAGATGAAGGAGAGGACATGCCAAATTTGAAGCTGGGGGCGGCACAGACGAAGCTTAAGCGGGTGAAAAAGTCGCACGTCCTCGAGAACGCACGATGATCATTGAGTACGAAATCTCATGTATTACATCTACTATCTATAGTGGTGGGGCTGTTCACCGTAGGAGGATGTGATAGCAACGCATTCCGCACCTCACGAACATCCTTCCAAGAACAATTTTCCTTGTGATTATTGACCACCCCTGGACAAGAGGTTGTGGTCACTTCACAGGGTCGCGGGTCAAGCTCCAGCACACCATTGCCGACCGACCTGAGGATTGGTGCATTCTAATCCGACCAGGGTCGAGCAGAGCGTGTATGGAGCACCCGATCCCTCATTTAACTCGCTATACCTTTGCTGCGTCTCTCCAAGGGGGTCGAAGCACGGTTCTGCCATCGTTCTTTAGCACGTTCCAGGCACATAATATGCATTCTGTGCAGGTATACATGCAGCTCGGGCGCTTAGAGCACTGCACGCCCGCTGCACGCAAAACGCCTCCGTCTCATACATCAGTCGTGTCACAGTGCACAGCAAATATTCATGTCAAAAGTTTGTTGCGAAACGAATTCTTCGCGCAAAGCATGTGCCTAAGGTCACCGCTGTATTGCTCGTACGCCTCGTCCAATGCTTCCTGTATCAAAAACTTCGACTAGTCCAGCACCAACACATTCCCCGAGCACCCAGTCGAAGCTGATCCCATAGAGTTGTTTCCATTTCCGAGTCTTTCCCGGCAGTACACCTGTGAAATCTCCTCTTGTGTGTCGTGCGGCACTGGCTACATCATCTGCCGCAATACCGCCGTTCCACCTCTCTCGTAGCAAACTCTCGGGAGCTTCCTTGAACCTGGATTTTCCTAGAAGCGATAATAAATGTGTCCTTGCGTTTGACAACAGCCTGAGCAGTGACCCGGCGGCTGGAAGTGCCAGAGCGAAATCGCCGGTACCAGGAAGCGATTTGGCACCACCTCCACTCCCTCCCGAAAGATGCACAGCACCTTCTCCACCTACCGCGGCCATAGAACCGGATGCTGCCTTCGAGATGCTATTCAGAGATGTCATCGTACCTCTAGAGCCATCTTCAGGCCTAGTAAAAATATCGGTTGCCGTCCAACTACTGGTGGACGAGGTAAGAAATCCAGCATACATGAGGGCCCTTGCATGTTCAGCAGACAATTGTGAACGAGTGATCTTCACCGCTGCTGGATTTTCGTGTAACAATCTCAAGAATTGGTCTTTGACATCCTGCTGGAGAGCACTGGCTTGAATCATGGAGTCTAAATCATGTATCAGAACTAAAGCCTCCCCTATGCCACCTCTGTCTGGAACAACAATCTTTCTGATTCCACCAGCTCTAGTCAACTCAGCAATTTCTCTCTCGACAGATGTTGGTGAGTCCAATAATGCCTGGATATGAAATACCGTTACCAAAGGGGGCAGCGATGCTCGAAAGTTGAGCACTTCTGCAATCCGTGTAGAATTCATCCCTGCCGCGCGATCTGGTATTGGATCAAACATTCGCGCTCTTATGTACTTTATTGCTTGCGGCACATCGCGAAGGCTCATATCAGCTACAAGAGCTTGCACGATTCCCACATCGTCCAGTCGATCGCCAAAGAAGTCTTCATCTTCGTCCGCATCGGGGGCGTCAGGTTTCGCGGATGATCTTCGAATCGGTTTGCGACGGGGCAAAGATGAAAAGGGTGAAGCTGCAGAGGATGATCTCTTGAAGGATGGCGGTTTGCTTGGTTTCTTGATCCTACTTGAGTGTGCAGCTGAGAACTTGAAACTCATCTCCGTTCTGTAGAACAACTGCAAACTGTAAAAAGGCGTTGTAACAACCAGCTGAATGGCGTAAGTAAACAGGGTTGCCTAAGAGCGAGTTTGGGGTAAGGGCCGACTAACCGTATTGAGCTGTGAGTTATCGTTATCGCTTCGTGGTTGTGTCACGCTCGCGGTCCCTCTTCCGCACTTACCACGTACCACGCAACAGCATGTAGGTATATTCTTTCCTCGATTCATGTCCTCGTACTTTCGTTGACTGTAGACAGCCCGAGGCTCTTCCAACATGGCCCCTACAGTCATTCTGATTCGCCATGCCCAGGCTTTACACAGTTCGTGGAAGCCATTCCCAATCGTTGTAAATATCTTGCTTATTCTGTTATGTAGATGTCGCCCAGGACTACACAATCCATGATCCGCCACTGACTGAGCTCGGCTTTGGACCCCAATGTGATGAGCTTGCTCAGCATCTTCAGACAAAACTGCCACTTGCCCACCAAATAGACCTTATCGTCATTAGTCCAATGAGGAGAACACTACAGACCGCTCAGCAAGGACTTGGGTGGTTAATAGATCGTGGTGTCCCTGTTGTTCTTCGCCCTGAATGGCAAGAGAATTCAGCTAAACCATGTGATACTGGAACTGCAATAGTTGACATGGCCAAAGAATGGCACCAGTTTGATTGGTCTACCGTTGATCCCAGATATCCCGCAAAGACTGGCCTGTACGAGTTTTCACGAGACGGCCTTACTCGACGGGGGGTAGAGTGCAGAAAATGGTTGAGAGATAGACCTGAGAAGGTCATTGCGGTGGTTTCGCATGCGGGTTTCTTGCGCTGCGGGGTGAGCGGTAGGAAGTACGAGAATGCAGACTTCAGAATATTTGACTTCGAAAATGGCGCTGAAGAGCTTGGCGGGAAGCTGGTCGAGTGGGAATTAACAAAATCAAATGGCGGCGGTCTTGGGAAGAGCCCCAAGGGTTTCTTCCCAATGACACCAGAGGATTATGCCAACGTGTGGCCTCCAGCTCAAGATGTGAAAAAGGCAGTCGGAGAACCTGTCAAGGAAAGTCCGGCGTAACAGTTGTTGTAGCATAATGAGGCTAAATAGACTTGCATATGTGCAACAGCCTGCGGCTTTGCTCCAGAAGGCGATTCCGCTACAGACTCTGGGTCTTGCTTAGCGCCCAGTTCCGAATCTTTAAAGCAGTAGATGTGGCTTGTGTGTGATGTTTTGCTAGACCCAGTCCGAAGCTAGGTAAGCCACCGAGGTGCTCGACTTCAATTCTTCGAAAACGCCATAATGAAAGATAGCAAGGTTCCCACTTCAAGGCTCGACCTCGTTGTTCATGCTATACAGCCCTTTCAAACCAAACCCTGCTCGCCACAAGTGCCCGATTCTGCCACGAGCTAACAGCGCTTCTATCCAGAATGCTCAGGTACAGAAGCATGAAAGCGTGTCTTACGTTGTAGCCGTATCATCGCTGCAAGAATCCGGATTTCGCAAGTAGATAGCCAATGCCTTGTTCCCAGTCGATCAGACTTCTTGGCATTACGGAGAGGCCGCTCCACAGATCTCGAGATCGAACAGCATTTGGGCTACGTAGGTGTCATTACGCACCTTAAAGCTGCGCTCGAGGACGGCCTACCTCTGGGCATGAAGGCAAGGCCCCTCTCGACCACGGCAACAGCACGTCACCGAAGCTGTGAGGGCTACATCATTGGTTGGGGTCTGCACACGGAACATGGTCGCGGATCACCAGCCTTTCAGTGGCTGAGTCCAGGATATGTGATGTGGCTTTTGTGGAGGCTGGCTGACTGTCCAATTACAGCAATATACCATGCGTCTAAGTTTGCCAAGGGGCTGAGGGGCAAGGACTGAGATGCAAGAGAAGACGTCGAGGGGATTGGAAGGATCGTGAGGCCATAGACAATTATTGTGCGAGCATGCCCATTCAATAACTGATGAAATGAGCTCGGAGGAAATCAACGTCTCGACTGGATCTGTGTGGCGCTGAGCACACCAGAGAACAGGCACCATTCCTATCTCATCGTGCTGGAGAAATAAGCTATTCCCCTTTGGAGCAGCTTGCCAGGATATCTTGTCCGCATTTAGAACAAACTCCTGTCGCACTCCACGACGTACAGAAGATCGACTGTCCAACCCCTAACAACGAGCCAACCTTGACTCAACCACGCGGGCGAGTAGGAACAGTCGCGCTGATCGAGGAAAAGGCAAGGAGGAGAAGGCGAAGAGAGAGGCAAATGGATCTCATGATTTGAAATAACGATGGCGGCTCAGGAGTTGTTGATGCTTTGGCCTGGCTGAGTCAAAGGCTATTAGTGGACGGCAGAAGCAGTAAGGAAAGGTAGGCACTATATTGTACCTTATGGAGGGCCTGCTGCTCAGCACGCAGACTCCCATGCTGGTAGCCTCGTACGACAATGGCGGCCAGCTGGACTGCCATGATCCATGACGCCCATGAGGCAGCGAGTGCTGCTTACCTACGGGCTCTGGAAGGGATTCGGTAATCCGCCTCTGACACTCTCCTGTCGTGGCTGCTGTAGCCGAATGTGACCCAGCCAGCCAGTCGTGCCCCGTCGTCCCAGTCACCACCCACTCTCCACTGTAGGAACGCACACCCAGCTTCCGTTCCACGCCACTCCCTCTCGTACGGATTACCCTACATGTCCACAACGGGACTGGTCCAGAAAAGCCACTCTCTCGTTGAGGCTGTGTCATCGCTCAACTGCTGCTACCAATACCTTTGCCTACCACGCCTACCTTCCTGGCTGAAAGAAAAGACCCGGCCGACTTGTCGTTGTCAGCGTCGTTGCTTTCCAACTCTGCCAAACCTCTGTCGCCATCATCACGGTCGCCTCTGCAAGACTCCTGCGATTCCTTCTTGGTCGCACTCTGTTCAACCCCGACACTACGAAAGCAAGGCCCGCTACTCACAATACCTTTCCGCCACTTACCGAGTAGGTATGATGCTCAGCGACGCCTCAGGATCTCTGTTTCTGTCAAGCCAATAACACCATACTCTCGCCCTTGGATTGTTGCAGAGGCAATCCTCCTGTCCCAATTCGTCGCATTGTACTTCCGTCAGCATCATACAGTACGCTCCTTCAGTGCCAGCTTTCCACTGTCTCCAATTCATTCCTGTTCAGAATCTTCTCCCCGAACCAACATCAGCCTTGCGGCCTGCAATTGAACTCTCCCTCAGCCACACCCAGTTTTCTCGCGAACACACGAGATGATATTGAGGGCCTGAGGAGAGAGCAACATAACTGTAGCAGATATTAACTCTGTATTTCTATAAACCCTCCTCTATCGACCTCGACCTTTAGCAAACCAGCCTTATGGCCTCGGAGCAAGGAACGGTGTCAAATTCCACCCCTCTTTTCAATGCGACCTTGTCAGACCCAGCCGCGGCGAACGCAATAGCAATCAACCAGCTCGAATCCGACGCGGCACGACTCAAGTCCCTTAAACGCGGTCGATCAGAATTGTCCCAGACGCCCTCAAACTTGAGCTCGATCGCCAGTGCCGGCCTAGGCGCGTCACCTCCCGCAAAATCGCCTCGAGTTGGGGGAAAACTTTCACCTGCCTTCTCAGCGGCGCCTCTGACAGGCGCGGCGGCAATAGAAGACGAAAGGAGGAAAAGGGAAGAGGCCAGGCAGAACGAGGGACGGGCAATGAGTGAGAACCCTGGACACACAGCTCTGGCATCTCTAATGGCTGGTGGCGGAGCTACGATGAGTAAACCACAAGATGCGCCAGTAGCTACCACGACCATGAGTGCTGGAATGTCTACGGCCGCGAATGCAATTACAATCCCAAGTCCAATACCTCTCGAAGAGAAGGCTGAGAGGAGCCCAGCGAGTGTGACTAGTCTTGCAAGCTTAGGAAGCACAGCACAGACTGCAACAGCAAGTTCAACGGTCGTGGCTAGTCCTGTCCCCATGGCAGGAATTGTTGACGAGCCACGAGAATTGAGAGCGGCTCCTCAACACCAACAACTGCAGGCCGCAGACGACATACAATCTTCTAATCGCGCCTTGACGTATCCAGGAAATGTAATGGGTCAGTTAAATCCGCCTCGGGCACCTCCACGCGGAGCAAGTCTCCCGATGGCAGGTCAGAACCAACAACTTGTGCCAAGATCGCCGTCTCAAAAGAAACACAAATGTCCATACTGCGATACTGAATTCACCCGCCATCACAACCTTAAAAGCCATTTGTTAACTCACAGCCAAGAAAAACCTTATGTTTGTCAGACTTGTGCAATGCGCTTTAGAAGGCTACACGATCTCAAGCGACATATGAAACTACATACGGGTGAGAGGCCTCATATTTGCCCAAAGTGTGATCGCAAATTTGCAAGAGGGGATGCACTTGCCCGCCACAGTAAAGGAAATGGTGGCTGTGCTGGCAGAAGAGCCAGCATGGGCAGTTTTGGGGGCGATGATGACTTCGATGAATCTAATACTGGAGAAGGTGATGAGCGCCAAATGGAGGGGGTGATGTACACGAATGGAACCCCTCAGCGTAATGAGACAGAGATGACTGAGGAGGACCGCAGGCGTTTCAGTCTTCCAAGCATAAAAGCGCAGCATGTGGCAAGCGCTCATGCTTCACAGGATAACTATCCTTCACACATGCGCACACCCAGTACCTACCCACCTGCAGGACCTCGACAAGCTCCACCTCAAGGAGGGTTGTATCCGCCAGGGATAGATCATGGTACCTCGTCGAGTTCAGGCTCAGCAAGCTTGCAAAGTAGTATTGGTGGTCAAGCCCCAACAGCGAATATGTCTTCCGTACCTCTCAATCCCGGTAGTGGATCTATGTACGCTCAAGGCGGAATGACAGAAAGTCCAAAACCACTAAGTCCAGCAGGCATGCACTCCCATCAGCTAGGCCACGAGTCAATCAACAGGCAACGGTCACCAAGTTTGACTACACAATTTCAGCACCAACACTTCGGACGTCGACAGTCCGATAGGCCTTCGCCTCCGGGTATGTCGTTGCCCTCTCCACATGGCACTTCACACAGCTCTAAACTTCCTCCGTTACCAGGTTTAGCCCCTCCGGACAACAGATACACGCTTCCCAGTCAGATTCCAGGCCAACAGCATCCTGCGAATGGCCCCAGTGGGCAACAAAGCCAGCAAATACAGATTCCACAGAACTCGATGCACCCATCTCAGCAGAGTCCAGTCTCTGGCCGTGCACCTCATCACCAGGGAAGTGGGAGTGCTGATAGTAGTAACAACTTGTTTGCGGCTGGCGAGCGTGGAGTGTGGGCTTATGTTCAGACATTAGAGGATCGGGTCAAACACCTATCCGATAAGGTAGCTGCAATGGAAGATAAAGAAAAGAGCCAGGAGGACATGATCAGGAGACTCCAGGAAGACGTCATGGCCCTGAGGAATCAATCTCAAAATAACGTAGCAGCGAGCGGCCATTTATAATAACAATCTCCATGGGACACAAGCAAACGAGGTATCCCATGCGTGCTCTTATTCTGGCGGTCATCCATTCTGTTTCTATACAGGCAGGCGTCGAGCGGTAAAATCCCGGTGTACGGAATACATCGCAAAATTGGTGTCTTATTTCTCCGTCGACTTTGACTTCCGACGGTATTTTCGAATTTCTCTTCTTTTTGCGGCGCTCTATCAACGAGGCAGTTTTGGGTTGGAACAGATTGGCGTTTGTAGGTGTTGAAGGGCTATTATCGCTTTCTATTAACATGGCGGCATCTTCATTTGCTACCCTCTTTTCTGTTGCTCCCTTTCTACAGTTGTAGACAATCACACAAGGTTTCCTGTCGCAAAAAATATATGTCAGGTTAAAAGCAAGATAGCCTTCAGACAGCACTTCTGCTTAACGGACTCTTTTGTTCTCGTTTTGGGGTAGAGAATGTGCGTCGTGGTGGAGGGAGATTCATTCAACTTGTGTACAATAGAGACATCATTATTGTGATATTGCCTTCCAGGCCTTTCACGGGTTTGAACAAGCTTGCAGGTGTTCTACAGGCGGCGTTGGATATGTCCACCTATATATATATTGTTGTGATTCTGAAACCCAAGCGCATACTATCCCTCGGTATCTGCTTTTTCAGCTCGACTGACTGCAGCGCCACATTGAAGGCTTCGCCAAGGGTGGCACCGTAGACGTGTATGAGTGGATTTGGGGATGCCTAACTTGTTCCCGTCAGGTCTGCTGCTGATCGAGGAGATGGGCTAATGTAATTAGGACCAGAGGTCCAATTCAAGAGGCCTTTGCTTGCCGAGGACGGCGGCGTGCCTAATGTATGAAGTCATTCGAATCTAGTAGCCTATTCCCTCTCTTCTAATATACGACTTCGAAATTTATGTTGAGATAAAATATCTCACGTCCACATTCAATTCAGCTCACCTCAACAGAGCTTGCTTCATCCTCTCTTCGATTCGTCTACTCTCCTCTTCCCAATCAATTACCGATATCCAACTCGTTTGAATTAGAAGCAGTGCCACACTACCCGCAATAATCCCAGCCCAGAGACCAAAAATATCCCAGTCCAGCACGAAACACATGTAATAAGCACTCGTAATACCCACTCCATAATATGCAATCACGTTGCTGACCCCAGCGAGGTGTGTTTTCCCAGCTCCTCGCAACACACCAGCGGCGCCGCCGTTGTTGATATCGAAATATTGGAAGAATGCCATCAAGGGCAAGATGCTAGCAGTCAGGGAGATAACAGGGGGCGAGGAGGAGAATATGTAGGCGTAGACGTGCCGGGTGAGGATTATGATTAATGCTTCGGTAAGTCCAACTATGAGTGCGACGATATAGGGGATTCGACACATGAATTTCGCGCCTTTCACATTCCCGGATCCGAGGAGGTTCCCGATTCGGTGTGCTGTTGCAACCCCAATACCGAGCGGGACGCAGGCCAGGATTTGATCAGAAGCCATGATGATCTAGCAAACGCTGTTAGATCTTGGACTTGCAACGCAACAGAAGATATAGAGAAGGTTGACTAGATGCGTCGGTCTGTCTTACACTTTGTGCTCCGATAGAGGTCTCGCTCAGGCTGGCAGCCATCAAAGCTGTAGTCTCAAATCTAATAACGAGATCAATTCCATCTATGGGATCGTGGAGAGTTTTCATACCCCCAGAACTCAGTTGCAACAGTTAGGATCCCACTTAGAGCGAGCTTGATGAATTCCCAGCAATTCGAGAACGCTTCGCGAGAAAATCCTCCCCAACCTATACGGGCCGTCTTGCTTCTCCAAGCATAGCCAGTCAAGAAAAGGGCAGTCGATGTGTGGTATATGACGTGGGCACAAGCAGCACTTAGGACGCCCATATTCAACAGAAACGCAAAGCTGTAGTTGGCCAATATCCCTACGGCGCTTGCTGCTACAATCACCCATCCAACTCCGTCGCTTAGTCCTTGAATTTGTAGGAATCGCTTCAGGCATTCCGAGTAGATTTGTAGCAGGCCACCTGGGATCAAGATTCGGAGGAACAGGCCCGTTGCTCTTGCAAAGTCCGCCTCTTGGCCCAGTGCATCAAACAGGTAGGGTGAGAACCACCATAGAGGTATGATGGTGACAACGAATTGTAACAACAATAACATGAGTCCACGCTGCAAGTAAATACCCAGCATATGGGAATCTTTTGCACTTTTAGAAGAAGCTTGGGCTTGCGAGCATAATGTGTCGAGAGCTGTCGCTCCTCCAATTGCAATTAAGCTTCCTGTACAATTGGCGAAGCTGTACCCATACGATGCAACGCCAAGCTCAAACGTGCCTAGACGTCCGATAATGATCACACTCCAAGCTTGCACGAGTTGTTGCAATGCAAATGAGAGAGAGATTGGGAGAGTGTTGCGTGCCAACTTGAAGATTTCTGATCTGTATGTGAGAGTGGGATGCTGTGTCTGCTCCTCAGGAGCAGACACATCGTTAAGCAGGGGAGTGTTCTCATCCATGGTGCAAGCCGCTTGAGAAGAACGTGAGAGACAGTGTAGAAAGAAAAAGTTGCAACCTTTATCAACATTGATGCTTACAACTGTGCCTTTGCGCATACGCTGCATCTAGAACCGACTATCCCAAAGGTGGGAGCCGGCACTAAGAGCTGACTGGCTTGAAAGCGCAACGTCTTGACAGGCCCCTTCGAGACGGATATCTCGAGCATGTATGCGCTGTAGCTAAGCATTGGAGAGCAGAGGAAAGTGAGTCATGCCGGCACCACTGACTGCCAGCGATAAGGTGCCTTACTTATTGTGTTACGTAAGCGGACCAATTGACGTTTCCAGGAGTCTGGAGTATTTTGTGCAGAGTTCTACGGCCTCGCCTTCAAGTGCTCTTCTCAGATGGACCGAGAACATAGATGACCACCCACTACCAGATTCTCGGCATCCCCAAGGCTCTTCAAGATGACCCGACCCTTTCGGGACAAACCATTCGCAGCGCATATCGAAGGGCGCTCCTGCAACACCACCCGGACAAATCTAAGTCACAGTCGCCGAACACCTTGAAATCTACAGAGACCGAGACCTACACGATCGATCAAATATCCCACGCCTTCTCGACGCTTTCAAATCCGAAACGCAAAACCGAATATGACAACGAACTGAAGATTCTTGCCGTCACGGCCAATAGAGGACATGGGGAGAAAGATGTATTCCGCACCGGCGTGGAAGTAGTAGACCTAGATGAAATGCAGGTCGACGAAGCGCAGAACACCTGGTACCGAAGTTGTAGATGTGGGGACGACCAAGGGTTTTTGGTCAAAGAGGAAGATCTGGAAGAAGCTGTGGATGAGGGCGAGATCAGTGTAGGCTGTCGAGGATGTAGTCTCTGGCTTAAGGTGCTTTTCGGGGTCATGGACGACGATAGTGTTAGAGCAGGTGGCGAGGCTCTACACCCGAGCACTGCTACAAAATCTGCATAGAAACAAAAGTCGCTGCCAATCCATGATTCATACTACTTCCAAGGCATAGTCATGCATGATAGGACATTGGGACACCCGGACAGGGCCAGTGTCCGTGCGACCGCCGCCGAACAGTAACAGCTATGTATCTGAATAGGTATAATATAATGTGCCGACTTCCTATGACTTCCAATCAGAGCTCGAGAGCTATTGGTCGCCTCAAACTTGCGGTGTATCCCTCTTGCAACGCCCAAAAGATATTCGGAGAACTCAACACATCGCGGGAGAGGAATCGAGTGATGTTGGAAGAACTTGAGTTGCGTGAAGAGAAAGGAAGCGGCATCCGAACGGGGAAAAAAAAGAGTTTTGACAGAGAAACTAGTCTCGTGATCTGAGTGTTCACCGCCTCAGTGGACCAGCTGCAAGTGGAAAGCGCCTTTCTGTAGTTGCCGCCTGTGATCGTTGGAGCTGCCTCCAGCAGCCAAGTGTGGTCCCCTCATTCCATCCACTCTTTTGCCTTTCGCTCAGTGAGGGGCTCGTCCGAGCCAATGCGTGTCATCAGCTCCCTCCTCGAATGTGCGG
This sequence comes from Coleophoma crateriformis, assembly GCA_003369635.1. NCBI lineage: Eukaryota > Fungi > Ascomycota > Leotiomycetes > Helotiales > Dermateaceae > Coleophoma > Coleophoma crateriformis. The sequence continues at coordinate 872,750 of PDLN01000016.1, read as the reverse complement.
TCTTTAAGCCTGCAAGCTCTTCCCTCTGGCTAGCAGGATACGCTTTTGCATCTGCTACAGTCACACAGCGGAGGTCATTTACTTCTAGCGTTTCAACTTCTTTCATTCCCTTCCATAAGTCCATGTACGTATCCCAGTTTCCTGTCTTCTTCGGTACAGTGCTGGTCTACTGTTTTGTGTCAACCATTCATTCTGTCGCCACGGTTGTTTACTTCTTCCACTGACGTGCTTTCTCAGCCCATATTCCAACCCACATCGTCCTGAAGCTCTCACTCACCGTGCAAGTACGATATCTTCAGCAGTAGCTCTTCGACACTGCTCATACCGACGGCACGAGATGTGCAAAATGCATGGAGATGGAGGGGTAGAGGGCAGCGGAATGGATGTCACCCAAGGCAGAGAGATCTTGCCTGCAAACGTCGTTCCAAAACACTACCACCTCACCTTGGAGCCGGATTTTGAGAAGTTTACCTTCGACGGCACAGTAATTATTGATTTGGATGTTGTGGAGGAAACCACCTCCATTTCCCTGAACACCCTGGAGCTTGACATCCATAGCACCAAAATTATCTCCGGCTCTCAAACCATCAGGTCAGTCTCCGCGGGTGTAGGCTAGAAGTAATCTAATCCAAAATAGCTCCAACCCAGAACTAACCTACAATGAATCGACCCAAACCACCAAGGTAGCTTTCGAGAAAACCATTTCACCAGGAAGCAAAGCGCAATTGGAAATCAAGTTCACTGGACAACTCAACGACAAGATGGCTGGCTTTTACCGATCAACCTACAAGAACCAAGATGGTAGTGAAGGAATTTTGGCAACTACCCAAATGGAACCTACCGATGCCCGCAGAGCCTTCCCTTGTTTCGATGAACCTGCACTGAAAGCCGAATTTACAATCACTCTTATCGCGGACAAGAAGCTAACTTGCTTGAGCAATATGGATGTAGCCTCCGAGTCCGAAATCAAGTCAGCGATGAGTGGAGACATGAAGAAGGCAGTTACGTTCAACAAGTCTCCTCTGATGTCAACTTATCTCCTTGCATTCATTGTCGGTGAGCTCAACTACATTGAGACAGACAAGTTCAGATTACCTGTCAGAGTCTATGCGCCCCCGTCCTCAGATATTGAACACGGTCGTTTCTCACTTGAGCTTGCCGCCCGGACTCTTGAATTCTACGAGAAGACCTTTGATAGCAAGTTTCCTCTTCCAAAGATGGACATGGTTGCAATTCCCGACTTCTCTGCTGGTGCCATGGAGAATTGGGGACTTATCACTTATCGTGTCGTTGATCTCCTTTTCGACGAGAAGACTAGCGGCGCCTCCACTAAGGAACGAGTTGCTGAGGTTGTGCAGCATGAACTTGCTCACCAGTGGTTTGGTAATTTGGTCACCATGGATTTCTGGGACGGACTGTGGCTCAACGAAGGTTTCGCTACTTGGATGTCTTGGTACTCTTGCAACGTCTTCTATCCTGAATGGAAGGTTTGGGAAAGCTATGTCACCGATAACCTTCAAAGCGCTCTCTCGTTGGACTCCCTACGCAGCAGTCATCCCATCGAAGTCCCGGTTAAGCGAGCTGACGAGGTCAATCAAATCTTCGATGCTATTTCATACTCTAAGGGCTCTTGTGTCTTGCGAATGATCTCGAAGTTCCTGGGTGAGGACGTCTTCATGGAGGGTATTAGACAATACCTGAAGAAGCATGCCTACGGAAATACTCAAACCGGAGACTTGTGGGCAGCACTTAGCACAGCGAGTGGAAAGGATGTGGAGAAGGTTATGGACATCTGGACCAAGCATGTTGGATATCCTGTTATCGCTGTCACCGAGAATGAAGGGGACAAGAGTATTCATCTCAAGCAAAACCGTTTCCTCAGAACCGCAGATGTCAAGCCTGAGGAAGATGAGGTGCTTTATCCCGTCTTCCTTGGATTGCGCACGAAGGACGGAATCAATGAGGAGCTTGTGCTCTCGGAGCGTGAATCCGACTTCAAGGTAAAGGACTTGGATTTCTTCAAGTTGAATGCCGATCACAGTGGTATCTACCGAACGTCGTACACACCTGAGCGTTTGGAGAAGCTCGGAAAGTCAGCAAAGGAGGGTCTTTTGAGTGTCGAAGACAGAGCTGGCATGATCGCTGATGCAGGTGCCCTTGCCGCCTCGGGATACCAAAAGACTTCTGGTGTTTTGAATCTTCTCAAGGGCTTTGACTCAGAGTCAAACTTCGTTGTTTGGAACGAGATCTTGAGCCGTCTCGGCTCCATCCAGAGCGCTTGGGTGTTCGAGGACCAAAGTGTTAAGGATGGTCTCGAGGCTTTCCAACGAGGTCTTATCAGCGACAAAGCTCACAAGGCTGGTTGGGAGTTCAAGGACAGTGATGACCACATTGAACAACAGTTTAAGGCTATGCTTTTTGGAAGTGCAGGACTTTCTGGCGATAAGATGATCATTAAGGCTGCCCAAGATATGTTTGCCAAGTTTGCCAAGGGTGACAAGTCCGCGATTCACCCTAACATTCGTGGCAGCGTTTTCGCCATTGCCCTGAAATATGGAGGCAAGGCAGAAGTAAGTGACAAGTATACCACATGCAACATACGCTAATTGGCATAGTACGATACCATTCTTGAGACTTACCGCACTTCTAAGAACAGCGATGAGAAAAACACTGCACTTCGCAGCTTAGGTCGTGCGAAGGATCCTGAACTTATTAAGCGAACGCTCACTCTGCCATTCGGTGGCGAAGTAAAGGAACAGGATATTTACCTTCCAATCGCTTCCCTTAGAACTCACCCGGAAGGTATTGAGGCCGTGTATGACTGGATGACAAGCAACTGGGAAGAGTTGACTCGAAGACTTCCTGCTGGTCTTTCTATGCTTGGTACAATGGTGTCGATTTGCACCTCGAGCTTTACAAGTGAAGCTGCGCTTCAGAAGATAGAGAAGTTCTTTGCCGATAGAAGCACCAAGGGGTTTGACAAGGGCTTAGCACAAAGTCTTGATGCAATTAGAGCAAAGAGTGCATGGCTCAGTAGAGATAGGGAGGATGTGAAGAGTTGGGTAGAGGCAAACCAGGGGAAAAGCATTAAGAGCGAATTATAAGTAAATAATCCTCTATATTGGATCGGATATATAAGTATATAGCATAGAGGCTGTAGAAATATATACTCGCAACCAATTTGCCATTGTTGGCAAGATTCGAATATGAGACATGCCAGCTATACTACTTTCTCTTTTCAAAAAGCTCTAGTATCACATCTTCGCACTGTTTTGCGAGTTGAGAGATATGGCTGGTACAACCTCACGAACATCCTCATAGTAGCCTGCATCTATGCCCTCTTTTCAAATACCATAAGACGAGGTTATGTGGTACATGATCGTTCCTTGAAGTAGGCAAGGAGAAGTAGGACTTTCTTGAGTTCATCTAGCTCCGGCACGTAAATTGATTTGTGTCGCAACTTAACGGCATCTAGGCAAAGATGAGGCTCTTGTGCAGCAAAGCTGGCAGCAGTAGAGCATAGAGGTCATGTACCCGTAGATTGGAAGAACAGCTTCTATCTTGTGTCCTCGTGGAAATGATGTGAGGTAATCATTAAGAAGAGCAACGGATATGAGAGTCCCGAGATAGGTGGCGTGGAACAGGCAAGAAGGCTGAATGAACAATCCACTGGGAGGTGTGCGGAGACTTGGAGAATGATATCCTGTATCGCCACAGGAGAAACAGCGGGGGGCTCTCGTTTGGATATTGTATTGGTGCGTGACCTTATACTTCACAAACAAATATCTATACAGCGTCTAGACATCTAGCATGCCAGCTACCCTCCCACTCGTTTGACTGCGCCAAACCTCAACTACTCACTCTTCGCGTCAAGGAAGCATGTCACGCCCACGGATCTAATTGATGGTCAAGCCAGGTTCATTCAGTACTCCCAGTTCCCACACATTGTCGGTCGATTTGATCTCAGAAAGCCAGCAAAACCCCCCAGAAGATGGTAAATTCAGCTTATCCCTCTATACGTCGTCCTCGTTGACACAACCAGGCTCCAAAAAGTCTTCCACCGGCAGCCAAGATGGCAAGACTGGTTGAATGGTTCAGAGATACCGCAGGCGTTTACAACATCAAAGAGCTCGAAAAGGCGTTTACTACAGTTGCGGGTGTCAATTCCATGCAGACCAAAGACTACATCCAGAATCTTGTTGACGAAAATCACATACGCTGCGAGAGGATTGGAAGTGGTAATTGGTACTGGGCATTTGCCTCGGATGCAAAGAAGAGCAAGGATAATGTCATCAACAATCTGAAGAATGAAGAACAGACCTTGTCGACATCTATTGGAGAAACGCAAGCACAGCTCGACCAGGAGACCGCGCTTCGCCGGGGAGAGGATGAAGCCTTGGAGGCCCAAGGCACAAGCCGGGACAAGCTACTGCAGCACCATGAAGCACTTACGAAGGAACACGAGGCGTTGGATAAGGAGCTCGCTACATATCACGACAATGACCCCGAGATCTACAATCGCAAGGTGGAGGAGGTGAAGAGGTTCAAAAGCATTGCCGAACAATGGACTGCAAACATCGACAACCTTGAGACTCTCCTTCTCAGACTCGCCAACAACGATCGTGATGCAGTCGCGGGACTCATGTCCAGAGCTTGCGGTGACGAGTATATTATTGGAGAAGGATTCAGAGAGCTCAACCCATAGGCGGTTTCGAGTTCAAGGATAAGGATGGCTGATATAAGGATTGCCGCATGAGTTTCTGATATGGCTGAATCATCTGAGCTCTCTATTGCAGTACGGTGACTACCGGTTGAACAATCACAAGTTTGTTGCTCTCACCACTGTTTTATCCTCGTCTGAACTTCGAAGTGAATCACCTCGTTAATGCACAGAGAGCGCCGTCACCACCATCTTTCCTTTCCCGCGAGCCACAGCCGCAAACTCATGGCGGTCAGATATTATGGTCAAACACCGTGCGGAGTAACGGCGAAGCCATCCAGACTGCCTGCAAGGCACAGCATAAGGACAGGTGTCGGCCTCTCAGCTCGGGGATTCTAGATTTGCTGAAAGTACAAAAAACATAATGGTAGGCTTTGTAGGCAGTCAGAGTAAGCCTTTGCCACAGCCTTGGCGTGTGGGTTCGATGTGTGAGAGAGCAATCAAGCTTTCTGCGTTGGCAGGCACGCTTTCTGATCAACCCAGTGCCCGAAGCCTAAACGACGGAGGAAATGGGCCAGAAATCGTTCGACTCTACCTGGGCCGCAGTACTGTCCACACACATACCCGTATATGCGTGTCAGCCCTGCTTTAGGTTTTGGAGGGATGGAAGAACTGCCCCCACACGTCTCGTCTGCCCGCATTGTACCTTCCTCTTTAGCTAGCCCAATCGGACAGGCCTTTCGTACACTCGCCGGGCCAACTCGATTGGTGATTGTGGTGACACTGGCGGGATGGCTTCACAAATGGGGTGGATTTTCAGCGGCAGAGCGTGCAGAGATGATGATGATGTGTACAGGCCGTTAATGGCCCCAAGTCTAGACTTGACGAGTGCCGGGCCTTTGGCGCTACACCAGAACGGCACACGACCCACGCTGAAAAGAGGACATTAAATTGGTGCGTCGTTGATGGTGGGACCGGGACTTGAGAAGCCACGAGGGACAGCGGAGTGTCTTCCTCCAGCTCCCAATCCGTACTTGGTAGATCAGATCTGAGCACTGGGAGGCAAGGAAAAGGCATAACAAGCATCTCCACGCAGGACAATGCTGAGCGGCTATGGAACGTGGTGCCTCCGTCGAGAATGAGTCTGGCACCTTGGCTTCTCGACCTTCCGAGCATGGGACTGACTCTGCTGGTCCTTGTTGATCGTGAAATGCAAGTTACATGGCTCTCCACCTCCGCCAGTTTGAGCGTCAGAGGACCCCTACTTCCCGGATGCCAAACATCCAGCCCGTCAGCCAGCTGGCTTGCTAACTTGCACCGACAACGGTGCGGGTAACTGCTAGCAAGTCCTAATATAGTGAGCTGGGCACCCCTCGAGCGTGCACGTCAAGCTCCAGTTATCTGTTTACGTAGGCTTTGCGAGTGCTTTTATCGACGCTCTGACTCGGACCCAAACACCGCATCGCATCCACGCGTACAACGGAGATCGTGTAGGGCTGCTTTGACACCTCGAATCCACCTTCCTAACCTTCATACCGACTCCGACCTCACCACAACCCGTCTTGTTTCTATGTTTCCTGCGCAACTGGAAGTGGCCGTGATCCTGATCTCGATCCGAACTCGCGCGTCCTGGTCGTAAAGGTGCTAACTCAACCACATGCATGCGTGGATGCTGGCCCTCATTCTGCCGTGCGTCGGATTGTTGAGACAGAGTGGTTACAAATCGAGAAGCCGTTTTTGATTCGTATCGGATTACTGTGCTGGTCTGCAGCCTCTACGGTCCGCCCCCGAACGAACGATACCGCTTCCTCCTCTGTCGTTCATATTTCGATCACTTGGCATTCACGATCAATCTCTTGGCGACTCTATATCAATCTATCTTGCTATTGATCTTGATCCTAGCATGTGCGCGCATGCCTCTCATACGGCTTCGTCGTCGCCAGTCACTTCGACTGGCCGATCGCTGTTCTCGAGACTGTCAAATCCTCTGAAGTCCCGCTCGCGAAACCTCAATGACTTCCATATCCGCCCCGACGAGCCACATCGACAGTACAGACCCGGAGACTTGGTCAAAGGCGCCGTCGTACTGACTGTAATCAAACCAATCCGAATCACTCACCTTACCGTCGCTCTCCATGGCTTCGTGCGCGTCTTCAAGCATCCGAACGGCGTCAACGAACCCATTCCGACCGAAGCCAGCTTAGCAGATAACAAGAATACCACCAAATCGCAGTACTTTGGGAACGGATATGCGTCTTTGTTCCAAGATGAGGTCACATTATGTGGGGAAGGGAGATTAGATATTGGGGTCTATGAATTTAATTTCGAATTGGAGTTCCCCAGCAAAGGCATACCCACCAGCATCGACGTAAGAATACCTGGCCAGCATGGGATTGAATTACCTACTGACCAAGGATACAGTTCGAGAGGGGCACAATATCTTATATGATTACATCTACGATTACACGACCAACATCAATAGCCGCCACATCTACCTGCGACCGCAAAGTCGCTCTTGTAGAGAATGTTGACATTGGCTTGCTCGGGCCTCCAAGGCCACGAACGATATCTCTGGAACCTATTTCAAAGCGTCCCAAGCGGAGGAAGACAACGAAGACAGAGGGTACAGCCCATGAGTCTACCGATACTGGCTCAGGAAGTGAGGCAACACGGACGACTGGTTCTCCGCGCCCAGATGATTCTGTAAGTCAGATCGGATCGGGCGACAATGGAAGCCTTCGAAGCCCTGCTCCCAGTGAGATTCACAGCGAGGTCAGCGCTGCAAGCGATCAAAGTACTGTTAGCAGCAGTACTGGGTTGAGTTTCCGACTCGGGCCCGTACCTTCGACTGCCAGATCTGTCCGAGATAGTTCAGGAAGCAAGGTTTCTTTAGATGAAAAGACGATTACCGCTACAATCGAGCTTCTCAAATCGGGATGTTTGCCAGGGGACCAGCTCCCAGTGAAAGTAACAATCAAGCATACTAAACCTATCAAAAGTATGCATGGTGTCATTGTCACTCTATATAGACAAGGCAGGATTGATTCTGCTCCGCCTCTCTCTTTATTTGTGGATCTTAAGGGCAAGGCAGCGGAGAGGCTGAAGCACGAAGAATACTATCCGAAATCGAAAACTGGACTAGGCGGACTTTCATTGTCATCTGCAGGATCTAGTAGTGTTTTCCGGAAGGACCTCTCGCAGTCCTTTGCGCCCATCATCGTCGATCCACATACTCTGACAACGACAGTCAACGCAAGCGTACGGGTACCCGAAGATGTTTTCCCAACGATTTCAGGCGTTCCAGGTGAAATGATCAGCTTCAAGTACCAAGTGGAAGTTGTTGTGGATTTAGGAGGCAAATTAGCTGGCCAACAGCGACATCTCCCGCGAGTAGGCCAAGTCACCCTTCCGTCAGCTGGGACATCTGGCAGTCGAGAACTCGAAGGGGCCAATCACAACTTACTTGCAGCTTGGGGCGGAAGTATTGTCGACACCGATCATATCCGAAGGGAGAAGAGCGTGGTGGCATGTCTGTTTGAGGTTACTGTGGGCACGACTGATAGCTTTCGACATAAAGGCCGGGGCAATGGAACTGTGACGCCCCAAAGGAACGAGTGGCCAAATGAAGGCATGGCTTCTCCCACCCAATCACAGGCGCCAATTTACGAGGAATCTTACGGGATGAATCAGAGCCAGTTAAGGGACTATACCGACGAGCAACAAAATCATGGATATTATGATCAAACTTACAACACCTATGACGAGCATTATCAAGACGAGTCTGGCAATGGAAATTACGAATATGATCAATACTATGAATCATATCCTCAGCAATATCCGCCACCACTACATAATCAAATACATATTCCACCTCCGGACTTCCTAGCAGAAGAAGGGTTGAGCGAGAAGGAAAGGGCTCGTCGCGCTGAGGAACGACTTCTTCCAAGCCAGCCACCATCAGCTGATATTCCTGGTCCCTCTTCGGCAAGAACCGTCGTTGCTCCATCTGCGCCTTTAGTGGTGGACGAGACTGATGAAGATCTGTATACAGCTGACTCGGGGGCTAGCACCCATACAGCTCGCCCCGGTACACAGCATGGCCCTGGATCGTCGTACTCAGATGCTACGCCATCTGCACCGACTTTGCAAGATTTGGATCCTGCTGCCGGGTCTTATCCTAATGATGACAAGCAAGAGCTTGAACATCGACGTCTTCTCGCTGAAGCGAGCGCACCGTCTGATTTTCCTGAAGATGACGATCAGAATGGTGGGGAGAGCACAAGTTCACAGCAGCATGCGCCTACAGCTCCTGTTCTTACTGAAGAAGACGAGTATGGAGGACGTTTTGCTCACCTGTCTATCGCCGGGCCATCGTCGCAGCATGAAAGTCTGCCTAGATATGAGCGTTAGATGAGACGTAGCTCAAAAGAGCGCCTACTAAATTAATTTAATACTATCACACTTAACACTCCTTGTCTTTGAGTCAGAAGTTGCGGGAAATATGCCATGCGCTGACCGATGCTCGGCAGATGCATCTCTTCGGTATGCATCCGCCCGAAATCTTGGGGTGGGAATGCGTAGACTGCCGATCCTTTCAGCTTGTGACGCTATCGCCACCAAGCTTCCAGCTCGCTTATCCCCTCACCGAGGGGATTCGCAGAGTGCAATGCAGCTCTTAGCCATCTAGAAACTTTATGGAGAGATCACGGATATGATATGTAAGGCATCGCTATTTTTTGGACCGGACCTGCGAGTTCTTGTGTAAGCCCACGATTTGGCACTCTTGCGTGTCAGCAGAGTTAGTCCTCCTCGGCCAAATGCGTCAACCATCTTGCTCAACTCTAGGTATTCTCTCATGCTCGCAGCAATAATTTCGCGTTCTGCAATCTAGTATCAAAGCTCTGTTAAGAGGCAGTCACTGAGCCACTATGGGCATGTTCGGGGAAAGAGACACCCATGAGAGGTAGAGCCCTCAATTGGGCCATTACAGGTGAGAAGTTCAGTAGACCATATAAAACCCAGCCTCAACCAACCATTCATGTCCCACGATAGCTGCGAGTTGCCAAGGCTTTCTGCTTCTAGGCTATGACCAAGGGGTTATGAGCGGGTTGATCGGAGCCAATAATCAATTTGGCAATGATTTCAATAATCCCGATGCGCGCCTTCAAGGAATCATCGTCTCGATTTATGATATCGGTTGTGCGGTTGGGGTGTCTCTTCACTTTCTTCTTTGGTGAGCGCTTTGGGCGGCGGAATATGATTCTTGCTGGTATGGTGTGTCTATTGAATACCAATTATTTCTAATTATTGACCGTACTTCAGGTGGTACTACCATGATCATCGGGACTATCCTCCTTGGTTCCTCAACTACACTTGCCCAGCTGCTTGTGGGACGTATCGTGACGGGCGTGGGCAATGGGTAAGTAGACTCTCATGAGCGTTGCTACCAATCAAGTCTTAGTCTGGTCAGAACTAACCCATACACGCCCGTAGGTTCAACAGCTCTACCATTCCAATGTACCAGTCGGAGCTCTGCAGACCCGGCAACAGAGGCATACTGCTTAGTATGCAAGGCACCATCACTATCGTAGGTCCCTGCATAGCGTACTGGTTAGACTTTGGCCTTTCTTTCGTCGCCGGGCCAGTACAGTGGCGCCTGCCCATCTCTTTCCAGGCTTTCTTTGCCACCTGTCTCGTCCTCCAGATGCTATCGTTGCCGGAAACGCCTCGCTACCTCATCGAAAAGGGCCGCAATACTGAGGCCGCAGAGATACTTGCAAGACTTATTGGAGATGCTACCATTGACTCGGAAGAGGTTGTGTTTCAGCGGAGGCAGATCGAGACTTCGCTCGAGCTCGAGGGCGCTGGTGGTCCGTTCCGCTACAGCGAACTACTTCGCGGAGGCAAGATCGGGAACTTCAGAAGAGTCTGTTTATGCTGTGCTGTTAACCTCATGCAACAGTTCACCGGCAGTAACATGATTAACTACTACGCCCCCACGGTATACGCCAACGCGATGGGACTCTCCCGAATCGTATCACTGATCCTCGGTGGGTGCACCTCACTCACCTACCTCGTGGCGTCATTCATCCCGCTCTGGACGGTGGAGCGCTTCGGGCGACGCAACCTGCTCATGTTCAGTGCCGCAGGGCTCTGCCTGTGTTTCTCCATGGCGGCCATCCTCCTATCCATCGGTAGCCGGCCAACCGCCTACGCAGCAACGGCCTTTGTCTTCCTCTTCCAGATCTTCCTCGGCATCGGTTGGCTCCCTATCCCGTGGTTCTTCCCATCGGAAGTCACCACCACGCGCATCCGCTCGCGCGGCCAAGCTCTCGGGGCCTTTACCAACTAGATGTGCGTCTTCACCGTTGTGCAGATCACCCCCATCGCCATCGATAGCATCGGCTGGCGGACCTTCATCATCTTTGCCGTCTTCTGCGCGCTGTGGTGTCCGATTGTGTACGTCTCCTTCTCCGAGACGAGCCAGTTGGATCTGGAGGATGTGGATCATCTCTTCGATGCGGGTGGCTGGAATGGAGGGGTCTTTGGGGCTAAAGGTGGCAGGACGGTCGTTGCTGGGTATCATCGGCGACATCCAAATTCGGAGGGGATGGAGAAGGAGGTTGACTTTGAGGGCGAGCATGTCCAGGTTGAAGAGAGGGTGTAGAAATGCTTTGACCGTGTTGGGTTACTCGGCAGTAAGAATAAAGTGCATGCTTTGTTTTGAAGGGAAGTACTTTTACTATTCTCAATCATAGAGGGTATATTCGATATTGGGTACTTAGACCTTGAGGGCCGAGCCTCAAGCTGGCTCAAGAACTTAGAATGGAGGGTTCTATTAGCAAAAGTTATTGTTGTAGCAAATAGAATATGATTCAGATTAATGCACGTTGTGGTCATCAGCACCGGAATCGGACATAGCTAAAGCTCGATTTCTATTCTCTCATCAAAGGTATTAGTTCGCCTATAAAGGTTCTACTTGCCTGAATGCCATCCACCACCACCTTTCCCTCCAAATCCACTGCTCTCCTCAATCTTCTTCTGTCCTCCACCACCTCTAACAGACTTCTGCTGTGCGGCTTCATGCCTCCTCAACTCTTCAGGGACCTTCGAGATAGATGACTTGGAAAGCATAGTCTTCAGATCATACATCGTATCCGAATCCTCATTGCCCAAGAATGTGATGGCCACACCGCTCTTGCCCGCACGACCCGTACGACCGATACGATGGGTGTAACTCTCGATACTAGTGGCCATGTTGAAGTTGACAACCAGACTGACATCTGGCACATCGATACCTCTGCCTGCAAGATCAGTTGCTACAAGCACGTTGGTGGCGCCGGAACGGACGGATGCAAGTGCTGCCTCTCGCTGCTCTTGGGTTTTGCTACCGTGGAGAGTGACAGATGAGAATCCCATGTGCTTGATATCTCGAGCAACAGCATCACAGTTTCGCTTGATATTGACGAAGACGATGATAGGTGGTTGGAACTGTCCGGAGGCGAGGATCTCGTTGAGTCGCTTCTTTCTCTTGTCTTCGCCAGATACGAACTCAACCCGTTGCTCAACCGTCTCCACAGCCTCACCAATATTTCCAATAGTGACAATTGCTGGTCGCCTCAAATACTTTTTGGCAATTTTCTCAACCGCAGGAGGCATAGTAGCTGTGTACATCATGGTCTGTCTGTATCGATCTTTACCGCCAAGATGTCTGCTCATAGCCTGTGCATCTTCGGCGGTTTCATCATCAGGCTTCTCATTGCCTACTGGCAATGCATCGAGAATCTTGTTCACTGACTCTTCGAAACCAAGATCGATCATACGATCTGCTTCATCCATGATGATATAACAACATTGACCCAATACTAGGACTCGTCGCTCAATACAATCAACAAGACGACCAGGAGTTGCAATGACAATCTCAGCGCCATTGCGTAAATTGTAAGCTTGCTCTTCCAGTGAGTGACCACCAACAATACTAACACAAGTAAAGTTGAGTGGCGTTGCAAATTTCTTTGCTTCAACCTCGATTTGCTGTGCCAATTCACGTGTCGGTGCAAGAATGATAGCATATGGGCCGTCGTTTTTGGTGTATTCATTCAGAGGAGGAAGTTCCGAAATGTAAACCAGTAGTGGCAGCAAGAAAGCTGCGGTTTTACCTGAACCAGTGACAGCCACACCGATCAAATCTCGGGCCTGTAACGCGATGGGTATAGCTGCACGTTGAACTGCTGAGGGCTCATCGTACCCAACCTGCGCAACAACATCTAGTAGCCGTTTCGGTAATCCAGATTCCTGCCAATTTCGCATAGGATTGGGTATTCCACCTCCCTTTGTGCTGATATTGAAATCTTCCTTGAAAATGCGCCAGTCTCGCTCTCGCATATGCTCGAGCTTCTTCTCGCTCCAGTGCTTGTCTAGGGAATTTCTACCCCCTGCATCTTCTCTTCGTCGTCGTTCCATCTCTAGCATTTCTCTTGCTCGAGCCCCTCCGGCCTCTGAATCTCGTGCTTCCAAGGCTTTCGCATATTTCAACGTACCAGCCTCATCTTCGGCAAACCCTCCCAAACGGCCTCTGCCATAGAAGTTGAGCTCAGCACGAGCTGTATATAATGGATTATAATCTGGACTAGTATCTTCCTCGGCATTCCAGTCGAAGTTAAACTTCTTCTCTGCTGTACGTCGCCTCTTCTTGTTCGCTGAGAAGGTTGACTGATTCGTCTCCGACCCCATATAACGTGTCCTGATTAACGCTGACTCTGTGTCATCTCCATTTGTGGGACGCTTCTCTCCAGCTAGAAACCCTTTTCCACTGGGTGTCGGTTGTTTGGCAGTGGCAGCCTCGCCTCCTCGACTCTTTTGGCCATTACGTCCCGCTACCGGACCGGAAGATACATCGCCGTTTCTCATTGATCGAGGGCCAGTGGGCACTGATGATGACGATCCTCGGCCATTCTGTTGAGGTAGTGGTTGCTGTCCTCTGCTATTCTGTGGAGCGCTATATCCCAAGTCACCTAAAATCTCACTCCTTTCAGATTCCAGCTTTCGCTTCTGCTCCTCGACTTCCTTCGCTCTCTTCTCTAGAGCTAGCTTCTCTCTGGCAGCCTTCGACAAGAACTTCGGCTATAGTTTTAATAGTCAGTACTAGCTTCAGAATAGACTAGATATGCATTGTGAACATTGCTATCATCAGACGCAAGAGTCTTTTACGAACTTACCTTGGCTTTAGCATCATCTGCCTCCTTCTTCTTCTTAAGTATCTCCTCAATACTCAAAGGCCCACGCCCATTCGATTGTGGCGTAGAACGTGGAGCGAATTTTGAAGGCGGCGGAGGCGGTAGATCGCTCGGGGGAGGCGGCGCAAACGCGTCTGGAGGAGGTGGTGGTGCTTCTGAGTCTGGAGGAGGTGGTGGAGCGTGGCTGTCTGGAGGTGGAGGGGGAGGAGGTAATGAGGTCTGTTCATTCGTGTCTACGGGAGCTGAAGGTATGTCGTTGCCATTTGTATGGCCGTTCGTGAAGCTCGCCATCGTTGGCGCGTACAATCCCTTCGGAGTGATCAGATGCGATACCTGGTAAGTTCACGCGAGAAACGGTTCTCAAGTCTGTAACAGAGGTTGTTTGCGCAAAGCAGATGCCGGCTTTTGAGTTGTTGATGATTCTTGTAATCCAGTTCAGGCGCAAGGCTGAACGATACCCCATCGAAAACTTTACGCGAGGCCCAATCAGAGAGCGGCCGCAAAAAGTTCGACGACGTCGACCTCATCTCGATCTTGAGGCATTATATCATCCACGTGCCACGTCGAGGATCAAGATGAGCTCCAACCAGTATATCAAGCTGGCAACAGCATTGCCACCACGGCTACAACGATTCTTTGCCCGTTACCCCCCTGCTGCGATCCTCCCTCCTCAGACCACCACAACCACCAGCTCAGTCCCTACCCCAGCAGCTTCCCTCTCATCCGCGGCGAACGGCATTCACCCTGATGCGTACAGCTTTGCGAATCCTTTCCAGGCCCAGAAGCACCCAGTGACCGGCCGGTGGCACGATCCCGTCTTCTCACTAAGGAGGCAATCAGAAATTGTGAAGCTTGCGCGACAGCATGGCGTGGAGGAATTGCTTCCATTCACGGTCAAGGGTACCGAGGAAAGACTTAGGAGGAGAGCTGAGAATGGTTTGAGGGTCAAGGGTACAGGTGTTGGACAAAAGGTTAAGGGAAAGGAGTCGGAGCGAACGATGAAGGCGAGGTACGAAATTCTTACCCGTATATTGAGATTACATGGAGGAAGAAATACTGATGATGCGTGCAACAGGTTGGAGAAGCGCAGACAAGCCATGCTGAATATGCCACAAATGATCCAGACGTGGAAGGAGGTATGTTACAGCCCTTATTATATCTTGCAGATACTAACCCCCCCGGGCAGAGAGGACATGGTCGTGGATGGAAGAAGTGGCCCAAATGAGCGTCAGGACTGTAAGAGGCACCACCGTTCAGTCATTGAACACAATATCTGTACAAACAACACTCAATGGAGGATTTGCATGGGACAAGGAGTTTACAAGAGATGTACTTTTATGGACGATAAAATCGATCGATCAAGCTCAATAGTGGTCCGGCGAACAGCACAAGTGTTTCAGCGATGATGTTGTAATTCTAACGGGATTTGACTCTGGGTTTGAAGCAAGGCTCTAAACCCGACGCAAATTCAAATTCCTCACTCGTTCCTTGGTTTCGAGGCCTTTTGAGTGAAGTCCCAGTGTATCTTTACATCCAAATCACACAAGCCCATCTTCCAGCCTAGTCAAAGGACTTCATACTTCATATGGTACCAGTTGACTCCCTCTAAGAGACCGCACTCGTACAGGGCTTGAGCAAAGTGCTCTGGCTTTACATGATGAATAGAAGAGCTTTGAGCTAGCAAGGTGCTCTATCTTGAGAGCTTCTAAACCCTAAGAGGCACAGCAGCTGCAAATAGATAATCTCGACTGGGAAGGAAAACAGGTCTATACTAAGTGAACGTTGAGTAATGATGCGTGTGGGGTCTCAATCGCATCAACACTTCCCGTCATTATCTCGTTGCTAAAGCCAACAGCAAAGATTTATACCGCCTCTGACTGTAGCTTGGATCCCCGAATCAAAACATCCCGACTACCTAATGTTGCCCAATCAGAAGAAAAGGACTTGAATCAGTTTTGCAGGCATCAAGATCTTTGTTTCCCAGTAGCGACCGTCACGGTTTTACTTAACCTTCGCCTGTCAATTCTAGGACTTGGTAAGAAAAATACAATCAAGGGACGTCGATGCACACTGCGAGAATAGCCAAAGTGGTGGCAAGGATAGTGAAGAGGATGAGTACGGTCGATGGTTTATTCAAGTAAGTTCATGACAGATCAAGAATTCGTAGACATACCTTGAAATAGCGAATTGTAATGTATCTAGAGGCATCAATTTCGTAATAATCATATCGCCAACGAGTCAGAAGGGAATTCTTTCTTGAAAGATCTTACATAATTGCACATGTACCCCAGAACCCAAATTTGAATCCAGTAGCTCCCAATGATCAAAATTCCCAGAACGCGCCCAACCCAACTCATGCATACTCCCTCCTGCAAACTCCCAAATCGGAACAAGATAGTCCCAGATCATAGCAAACCAATTGTGACATCTCCCTTGACTCGGGCGTACAGATCAACCTAACGCGTAGTTAGTATGTCATCCAGCCCTCTACCACGGCTGGGAAGACTTACCTCAACTTCCAGGTCTAGCTCGATCTTGATAGCCAAGTTATCATTCATAGGCGAGTATGGTCTATCCTTGATTCTCGATTCTCTGATGGCCGACTCTCTGTAACCTTCCCCCCGGGGAGGAAGTCCCTCCGTTCCCCTCTGAAGTGGATACATGCCTTGTTGGCTCGGGGCTTGTCGTGTCCGCCATGGCGTTCCTGCCTCTCGAGGCGGGGGAGTTTGGACTTGTGGGGTAACTTGCTGGGCAAGCTGCTCTCCGTGCTGGGCCGACATAGTGCTGTTTCGACTGGATCTGTGTGTTTCCTACCGGTTCCGAAGGTTAGCGACCGCCGAGTAAGTGATGCGGGATCCAATTCTACATACCTTCTATTCAAGAGTATATGCTGGCAGCAATGGGCAAACAGATCGCGAAGTAGAGGATAAAATTCACAGGACTTACACAAATCACCAAAAGTCACCTAGAGAAAGGAACGGGTAAATGACGGCGGTGATCAAGTACTTTTAAGAGGAGGGGGTTATGGGAATCGAGATACTTTCCTGTTTCCCCCCTCGCTTACTATCCCTGATTTTCGAGGTATGAGGTCATATCGACAGTCTCACAGCAGATCCCCGCATGTCCGCATTTGCAGCTTTCGCCCCGCTGAGTTGTCCTCCCGTGCCTCTTCATATGACCAGGCTTCCAGGTGTAATTCGGAGAGCATGAGATTGAGCATGATTCCGAGACTGTATGTTGACGCTACGGGAAGTATCTAAAATGACTAGTCAGGCGTTAGTAGCGCCTCGGTCCTACGCCCGTGTTAAGCGATGCCTACGTTGTTGTGCTTCGTAAAGGCTTAGCAGTGGCAGTTAAGGTACCATGGGGATACTGAACTTTTGACATATTTGCTTGTAGAATTTCTGCTTCTTGAGTTCGTCGAATGACCAATTGTAGACATTGAACGGCAGGACAGAGAGCGGTTCGTGATATCGGGATGCTGGACCCTTGTATCATCTAAGTGGCTACTCATTATCGCTCTGTCTTATCTGCAGCAAGTCTAAAACTGTACAGTCGTCAGGGAACATCACCCATCTCCACGGGGAGAAATCGCATCATCATTCCGCCGACGCATAAGGTATCGAATATTGCTTAAAACTGAAGCTACTTAGCTTGAAAACAACTGGTTTGATGTATACAGAAGCTCACTCGCGGATGCTTCGAGGGACGGCAAAACTGACATTTGAGACTGCTTGATTTGCGTAGGTGCTAACTTCTATCCCGAGGAATCGCTGGTCACTGGAGTCAGGCGCGGGGGCGACAATGCGGATGTAACTTTCTAGGGGTTTAGACTATGTTTCCAGGAGTGATCACGGAATACGACCCATTCAAATATATAGGACATATCGACGTCTGTACAGAGTTTTAAATATTTAAAGGTTAAGCACACATTAATTTCGTGCACACATTAATTTCTTTGGTACGGTAGGATTCTCGCCACTTAGAAAGCGACTATATCTAGCTAATACTTTCAAGTTCAAGATGTCAACTATAACAAGACTTTACGACACCAGGCTTGAATGCCACTCCGATCTTAACGCAGCAAGCTTCATTGTGCTGACTACAAAGCTGCCAAAATTTAGACTTGCCACAGTTAACGAAGCTACATTCCATCATTGCCAGAGCTATGTCAAGACGATGAGGCACAGTTAATCCGGGATGAATTTGTATCAAGTGGTGAACGACGTTGAGTATGGAGTTGTTGCCGAGAAGACGAAGGAGGTAGATGAGACTATACTGGTGCTTTAGGATGGCTTGCTGGGGAAATAAGATACTTTAGTATTTTGAAAGGTGTTTTTAGATGTATATGCTTAGACTAGTCTTAGGATTTATGATTCCTAGGTCACACATTCTACAAGAATCTCTGTGCCTTTCTTCCTAGCTAGTCTCCCTGAGTATCTCTACACGCCGTAGTTCCGTTTAGCGAGGGATTTGTTCTTGGCCCTTAATGAGGACTTTGCCATTGCCTACTTGTTTTAATCGCGACAAAACCCAGGTAACTACGAATTCAGCAATACCATTTACAAAACATCAAGCTATGAAAATTCGATTTGAACTATCTCTGCCACATACGACTTAGACTAAGGATAACTGGACATCCCATCCGCTCTGCCATAGATAAGCCTCAGGTTGCATAAAGCAGTTACTCTCACCTTCTCTTTTGAGCACTCTCTTTCCGCTGATTTTAAGGTAAGCGAGATGGGATCAAGGGTGAGTAGAGGTCTCCCCTTCCGCCCGACGTGTACAGTCAGCCCAGGGACCAGTGCCAAGCCTATCGATGCGGTGGCATCCACTCCAAGCACTGCGCCGTGTATACCGTCGTTTGTAAAACCAGCTTCCCATCTGCACACACTCGGAAGTTTGCGCCTCCACCCTGTTAAGCAAGGATCTTAGATGTAGCTAGTCCAATTAGGTTAGCTGGACAAGACTTATAGGACGACGTGACTTCAAAAGCAAATCTAGAGAGTTCTGGATTACCTTTTCAGAGCATTTATAGTGTAGATGTAGCTTATACAGCACTTTTGGAGATCTAGGATAGACTATAAACCTATCAGGTTCCCCAAGCCCCTCTCTATCAAAGTTATAAAAATAATATAATATACATTACTTAAGCATAGCATACAGAGGCAAAGTGCTACATCGTCCCTATGTTGCTCCAGCTTCGACCAGCCGCTCTACAACCTTAAGATGGCCGCCTTCTGCTGCTGCTTGGAGTGCCGTTGGTCTAATAATATATGCTCCTGCTGCTGCTGCATTGACGTCTGCATTCGCCTGGAGCAGCTGCTCTACAACCTTGAGATGGCCGCCTTGTGCTGCTGCTTGGAGTGCCATTCGTCCATCATCTGCTGCTGCTGCATTGACGTCTGCATTCGCCTGAAGCAGACGCTCTACAATATCGAGATAGCCGCCTTCTGCTGCTGCTTGGAGTGCCGTTCGTCCATTATATCCTCCTGCTGCTGCATTGACCTTTGCATTCGCCTGGAGCAGCCGCTCTACAACATCGAGATGGCCGCCTTCTGCTGCTGCTTGGAGTGCCGTTCGTCCACTATTTCCTTTTTCTGCTGCTGCTGCATTGACGTCTGCATTCGCCTGGAGCAGCCGCTCTACAACCCCGAGATGGCCGCCTTGTGCTGCTGCTTGGAGTGCCGTTCGTCCATGATATCTTGCTGCTGCTGCATTGACCTCTGCATTCGCCTGAAGCAGACGCTCTACAACCCCGAAGTGGCCGCCTTCTGCTGCTGCTTGGAGTGCCGTTCGTCCACCATCTGCTGCTGCTGCATTGACGTCTGCATTCGCCTGGAGTAGCCGCTCTACAACCCCGAGATGGCCGCCTTCTGCTGCTGCTTGGATTGCCGTTCGCCCATTACGTCCTCCTTCTGCTACTGCTGCATTGACGTCTGCATTCGCCTGGAGCAGCCGCTCTACAACCTTAAGATGGCCGCCTCCTGCTGCTGCTTGGAGTGCCGTTCGCCCACGATCTGCTGCTGCTACATTGACGTCTGCATTCGCCTGAAGCAGACGCTCTACAACCTTGAGATGGCCGCCTCGTGCTGCTGCTTGGAGTGCCGTTGGTCTAATAATATATACTCCTGCTACTACTGCATTGACGTCTGCATTCGCCTGGAGCAGCTGCTCTACAACCTTGAGATGGCCGCCTTGTGCTGCTGCTTGGAGTGCCGTTCGTCCATCATATCTTGCTGCTGCTGTATTGACCTTTGCATTCGCCTGGAGTAGCCGCTCTACAACATCGAGATAGCCGCCTTCTGCTGCTGCTTGGAGTGCCGTTCGTCCATTATATCTTGCTGCTGCTGCATTGACCTCTGCATTCGCCTGGAGCAGCCGCTCTACAACCTTAAGATGGCCGCCTTCTGCTGCTGCTTGGAGTGCCGTTCGCCCATTACGTCCTCCTGCTGCTGCTGCTACATTGACGTCTGCATTCGCCTGGAGCAGCCGCTCTACAACCTTAAGATGGCCGCCTTGTGCTGCTGCTTGGAGTGCCGTTCGCCCATTAAGTTCTTCTGCTGCTGCTGTATTGACGTCTGCATTCGCCTGGAGCAGCTGCTCTACAACCCCGAAGTGGCCGCCTTCTGCTGCTGCTTGGAGTGCCGTTCGTCCACCATCTGCTGCTGCATTGACGTCTGCATTCGCCTGGAGCAGCCGCTCTACAACCTTGAGATGGCCGCCTTGTGCTGCTGCTTGGAGTGCCGTTCGCCCATTACGTCCTCCTGCTGCTGCTGCTGCATTGACCTCTGCATTCGCCTGGAGCAGCCGCTCTACAACCCCGAGATGGCCGCCTTCTGCTGCTGCTTGGAGTGCCGTTCGTCCACTATATCCTCCTGCTGCTGCTGCATTAACGTCTGCATTCGCCTGGAGCAGCCGCTCTACAACCTTGAGATGGCCGCCTTCTGCTGCTGCTTGGAGTGCCGTTCGTCCACCATCTGCTGCTGCTGCATTGACGTCTGCATTCGCCTGAAGCAGACGCTCTACAATATCGAGCTGGCCGTAGCTCGCGGCCAATGTAAGTAGCGTTTGCTCAGCCTCGTCTCTATGGTTGATATTGACGTCACCTAGTTGAAGCCAGAGCTTAGCCATGGCTCTTTGCCCCCCTCTGATAGCCCAAGCAAGTGGTGCCGAGGCATACTGCGTATGCATCATCATTCGATCTGCATTGTCCTTCAAGAGCAGTAAATCCGGAATTGTATCGTATGTGCTACCTATACCCTGTAACATTGCTGACAGTTCTGGTTCACTCTTTGGGGTCTGCCAGCCTTTCGATTCGAATGCCTTCTCATAGCTCGCGATTCCTTCTTGAAATCTCTTTTGCCCTATGTCGAATTCGCGTCCATCGGTCAAAATAAGCGCACAATTCCAGAGTCGAGTGGCTTCATCTAGGTGGTCCTCCGTGTCTGTGTCTGGTTTTCCTAATTTCCAATCGTTTGACCGTACCCAAGCGCTATAACTTCCTAGTTGAGTTAGCTGGTCTGCCAAATAATTTCTGTCCCAAATAAGGGTAAGATCACGATTAAACAAATTTATCCTTTGTAAGACTTCTAACCACTGGAGATGTTCACCCCCGATTTCAATATATGGTGGTGAAGCTGCAATGACGAGAATAGCCGAGAAATCTCCATATACTCTGATGATCGTAGGCTTCGTAGCCCCTCGAAGAAGACAGATAAGATCTCCTCTTTGGAGAGGTATTGCTGAAGATTGGAGAATCCAGGGAGTATAAATGTGTCCTGAGGCTTTTGAATGCCCTAACAAACCTCTCCAGGAAACTCTCACACGCTGTTTGTTATCGGAAGCCATATTGCCCTCTATAGAAAATATACTGCCGAGAATGCAACCCTTGCCTTTAATCACTGCAACTTCCCTATCTTTCTGAGTTTCGACATGTACCTTATCGGAAAGAACAAATTTGACTAGTCGGATGAGGAGTTCCTCATACGGAACTGAATAGTCAGGAAGCAGGTTGGGTTTGCTCATATCATCAGAGTTCATATCATCAGAGCTCATACCAAGCAAAGCATACACCTTATCTTGGGGCTTAGACGCCTGATGTGTGCGGAACATATCTACCAACTCGCCCAAAGGGCAAATAGCTTCGGATACCGTACCCAGTGTTTGACGATAAGGCCTGAAGATTGCTCCCCTTATAAGATAAGTTATAGATCGGATTGCGCTTTGCAACGTCTGCAATTCATTGTGAGCTTCGACGGATTTTCTTAGTGAATCCATGGCTAAGCAAAAGGCATATCCATCAATTTTCGAGCGGCCGTATAAAATCTGGATACGTCGAGCTGCAGCAACTTCTTGAAGCACCTAGATAAAGTTCTCAGTGTTCTGTGGAAATCATCAAGTGCTTGTGCTATTACCCAGATACGCAGGAACCAATCTCGCCGGAGTAATTTGACAACACTCTCTTGGACTGTTTCTTCATATGCAAAATTGGCGGCTTTCTTACGTCCTGTCACGCGAAGTTCTTCCAGTACTTGGTCGCTATCGTCGGCTTCCTCTCCAAGCCAAACAAGCACGCAATTTGCATGAGTAAAGATTTTGTACATGAGTCGAATCTGTTGCTCCTTTTCTTTATTATCATTCTGGTTGATACAAATAGCATCTACCCATATGACTCGCTCGAGAACAGGATAGCGAAGGTGCAGTAGAGCCTTGTGAAGATTGCTGGTTATAGGCAAGATATATCTAGGTGAGTCGTATTTGTGAACAAAAATAGAGCAACTCGTCCCTAGATTTCCCCATACATATGATAGAGCTTCATAAGGGTGAGTTTCTTCCAACGTTCCATCTAGGATATAGTCAAATAACTGAACCTGAAGCGGTGCATCTGTGTCCTTGCTAGGCAAAATTCGGAGTAATCTGATACTATCTGTCCCTGTTAAGGCCTCATGGCGATACGGGAATTCCATATTTGTCAAGAGCTAGCTCGTAATAAAGTAAACAGTCTGGGACGCGAAAGTAAACAGAAAAGCTTTGTAGAGGCAGGTGGCGCCAGTACGAAAGATAAAGCTTTCAGAATCGAAGTGGGTGCTTCCCCGCACAGAATAACAAGCCTTAGCCCATTTGAGGAACTGCTGCCTACAGCCTTGTCAAAGTGTACTTGACATTACGCGCACGGATCACCGACCCAAATCTTTCTGCGCTGGCCGATGTAGTGACAGATTGAGCAAGGGTGTGGGAGACCGCAGACACAGCCACGTACGATCGAGAAAGATGCGGCTCTCCGCAGTGCTTGATGGGCACTCCTTGCTCCATGGCTCGATTGGTAGACGGTGTCATACTTGCTCTTTAAGTGGGAGTCAACTGTTGAAGACAAGGCTGGCTGTAGTATCTGTTCTAAGCGCTACAGTGTATGAGAGCCTGCCTTTGCCAGTCAACCTTCTAAGACCTTGCGGGCGGCAACGCTCCAGTAGCACGTGCGACAACTCCAAGCTTAGTCCAGCCAGTAAAGTGCGGTCCAAGGGGTCCGCCTCGGGCTTGAAGAACGACACAGTGATTGACATGTGATAATTATTCTTAGTAGGAAAAGTCATAAGATTGATTCAAGCTGTCAATAACTTTTTGGTGCAGAATTATGTGTCGCATCGTAGTCCATTCTACAACCGATCAGTTGCTGTTGCCTCCTCTCTTGAGGCCACTTACAGCTAAACATTATGAGGCAAAGCCTATATCAACGACCCCGAAGAAGCTGATCAAACGGCATAATGTCCTTCATAGCTCTCCAATATTGGCTGAAGGACTCCTTTATTTTGACTTCGCTAACTTCTTCCCATACAAAAACCTGACTCCCTACTAAGGAACTATAAGTTCCCACACCACCGTAACTAAATCAAGGGAACGCTTGCTGGCGGGACGACCCGGAGTCTGTAGAGTGGAGTGGTGGAGGCGCTAATCACCCGCTAACGGTGATGTTCGATCTCTCGGCTCCATTTTTACCGTTCTAGTATACCCTGTATTATGGCTAGAAATCTCTCGAATATATCCAACCATATTCCGAGACCCAGTAACGACTTTGATTACGCACAAGATACGGAATATTAGCATACAAGGAGGAAAGACTGGAATATTCGGCAGTAACATATCATCATTGACTTAGAAGCATATTCAAAAATAAATCCTCTACGTCTAAGCAACCAGTCAGATTCATCTTGTCCATCTGGTCGAGTTTACTTTCTAAAGGCAAAAAAAGTCAAGGAAGACGAATAAGCTAGTCAGATAGCTAGATATTCCTCGTGGCTATAATCAGAACCCTCCAATACTAACAGGAATACTCCCCTTGTAAAAGTTAATATCTATATCTTTGTAAGCCAGCCGCTGACTGAAAATCAAAGACTCGACGTGAACTTTATGCCTTGTATGGTCGAGAGCTTTAGACTGAAGGCACCCTTTAATCCTTTCATACAACCAAACGCAACACCAATTACAAGGAAATCGCCAGAAGCCCACATAGAAAATCGAAATCTACCTTCAAGATCATCATGGGGAATCTTCTCCCAGGAGATGTAAACTCCTCTTAAGGGCTTTAATATCCAGGTCGATTTCCGCCCGCATCTTGTAAAGATTCTCCAATTTCTCTCTAAGTCTCCTGCCACCCCCAGTAGCCATATCCGCGGATGACCCGCTCTCATAGGACTCTTGTTCTCCTGTCATATCATCACTTGTATGATTTTGTTGTCTGGGAATCGATGGCGGTGTCAGATCTGGCGACGGGGAAGAATGGCATCGCTTCTGATGCTCAAACAGGTTGTACTTCCTTGGGAATCCTCGAACGTGACGTTTGCATGAAGTGATAGGGCAGCAGTGGGTCTGTGATCCGTGGACCTCACGGCTGTGTCGATCTAGGCCTCCTTTGTCGCCAAAGCGGGTATGTTTGCAATTTGGGACTTGGCAGATGTAAGGCTTGCTGTGTTTAGCTTCGTGCTTTCTGAAGTGTGTCAGTGCTGGCGTCAGGTTAGTCTAGGAGGAGAGTGTACGGACTGCAAAGCAGATTCGGAGGGGAACTCGCGGTCTTGTGAGCACTCGGGAACTGAACACTGCAGCTTTGGTCTATCACCAGCTGTGTGTCCCGACTCGATAGGAGCAGTATCAGTAGCCATGTTATAGCCGGGATATGTCCTGTACAAAGTACCCGTCAGCTACCTAGCACCCGAAAACATGATACATAGATCTGATTCAAAAGGTTGGGAATTTAGCGAATATGAGGTGTATGTGATATACCCTACGGAATGGTCTTGGCTGTTGTCTAGATAGCTGAACAGACCATCGCTATCAACAGGCACATAGTTCGTATCTGTGGATATATAAGGCTAATATGCTAAAACGTGGGGTACTTGGAAACACTCACGACCTTGGTCATTCCAGTTGTTGCTCGAAGGATACTGGCTCAAGTGCGAACCTTTGGAGGAATTAGCAGTGTGAGATAAAGACTTCGTCGTTCTATAGTCTCTCTGACTGCCCCAAAGCCACGCGAAGAAATAGGAAGATGTAGGCGAAAGATCGCGCGGAGGAGAGGGAAAGACAAAGGAGAAGGTCGTCGGGGGAGGTTTGAGGGGTGGAGTATAGATCATGAGATGTCTTTGGAATTTTCACGTACCATATGTAACATCTTGTTGATCGACAGATTGCTCAGAAAAGGAGCCACCTCCTGAAACTGCAGTAAATTAGCATCGAGCTCGCCAGTTTTCTCATCCGAGGCTATCTCACACGCTGAATTATTAATTGCTTGATGAGTGTCAGTAGGGAAATAGTTCAAGTCTTGGAGCGTGTCATGATTTGGCAGAGGCGAAAGGTCAATATTCGGCAAGTGCGTGTTCTGATCGAGGTCAGTCAAGTCGAAATAAGATTGCTGGGCATCATTGAAGTCAGTATTGTTCACCATTGTGCCTGTGGTGACGAGCGCTGACTTACATCACGCGGCGGGGCCCATTTGCTTTTCAAGTCAAGAATTTGACAGCACTTCGTTGCTGAACTGGAAGAAATGGAATGCGGAGGTTGCGGAGGTTCGCTGTGATCTTATAGAGATTCTGAAACGAGTAAAAACTTATCTGCACGCATCCTTGTCTTGGCACCTACAGAGGTAAGACAACCCCAAGGCAGGTTCCCCAAAGCTAGTGCATAAACTGCGGGGCAAAATATTAGAACTCACCAATTGCAACTAAACAAAATGTCGATGAGAAGGCTTTGTTGCGTCAACAGTCAGCGGAGTTGCAGCTCAAAAGCAAGATATCCTGCTTCTTCCCATTATGTTCCGCGCCCGAGGAAAAACCGCCCCAATTCTGAGCCAAGTGGCTGCTCACACCGCTGTTTCGTTGTCGTGGATTGGTACACGAAGCCGTACAGGGCAGATTCTGCCCTGATTCTTGGGCAACTCAACTCATCTCGCGAGGCTGACTACCCAACCGCCCGAGGGCACAACAGCTAGTCCCAATTCTAGGGCGAGCCACCTGCCAACCTATCTCGATGCCATTTTCGTCGCCGCTCAGTCTGAATATAGCCTGCAATCTGTATGGCTGCCAACCTGCCAGCCCAAAGCCGAAAGCAGACCCGCCCCGATTCTGAGGCGCAGCGATTATCAGCGCTACTTCTGGCTCTGGCTCTTCTGTCTCTAGCGCAGCACTCTTGACACTTACGATCACGTTTCCTCTTACCCTTAATGACCTGTTGCTCTTGCCACCTCGCTGTCCTCAAAGCTCATTACCTTTGCTTCCCTAGTACGGCTAATTTGTTTAAGCGGGCAGAGTTTGACTTCGTTGTTTATTCTGATCAAGAATTGATTTTAGTTGTAGAGGGTACGTTCGGCAAAGATTGTTTAGGCGGTATCAGCAAGATTCTATACATTCTTCTGCAGGCGCTATATCCTCTTCTTGTTAAATATGTGAGCATCCTGCTTGATCCGATTATATGGTGCTTATATAGCGGCGTAAGAGAGTCTAGATACAAGCGTCATAGTTGTAGATTATATTACGTCTTGATAAGGGGAACCTAACTTTATCTCATCTACTCTCAGAGTAGTTGATTAACAAGGGGGGGGGGGTGGCGGACTCTATCTAGGTAGAACTTGTAGCAGGCATAAGAGAGAAGGCGACGCGGGATAATATCGTTTTCGAAGCCAAACTCTAAGACTTAGAGGATCTCGTACGTCCTAAAGCTGTTATATATTAGTATCCGTGGTTTCTGCTTAACCTATTCTTTAATTTGGGGGTCAAACACACGCTTAAGCTAGTCCGAGCTAATCTTAGAGTTAGTATAGCCATAGGTACTTTCGGAGTATATGGAACTATCTAGAGGTAGCGAATACAATTTAGTTCAATAGGCAGTGGGTAGCTAAATAATTATAAGTAATAAAGACCTACCATTTGCATCTGTATACCCGAAAGTAGTCACTATTATTCGCTGAATACGGTTGCCTCTATTATTTTCTAGATCGCCCTTACTTGTGAGGACTCTGATAAAATAAAGTGTATATAACATAACTCTCTTGTTATCTATACTATAACATGTTACTTAGTAGAATAGCCGGATCTTGTAGTACTTTTCAATTACCTTAACTAGTATATTATCTTATTATAGTTTCATTCTCGTAGGGTTTCCAGTCTATTGCCTTGATATGAGCTAAACGAAGTGTGAAATATTAGGTTCGAAGAGCTTATACAGGGGCCTTAGGAATCTTGGAATCTAGTACGTTACGACTACTTAGGTTAGTAGTTAGCTTGGTAGGTAGGTTCGGAAAGCGGTTTATTACTTCACTATTACCCGATTAGGTACGCTACCTTTAGAAAGTCTAATAAAGTCTTTGCCTACAAGGAAATAGGATGGACAGGCTTTGATGGAAAGAAGAGCACCGGCACTGAATACGCAAGCAATAGCATTGGAATTTTGACAGATGTAACTTGGGTGCAGGTCCTAAGACACGAAGAACCGATAGCTAAGGGAGACGATAGTGAAGAGAAGTGATTTTGCCTGTAACGGAGTTTTGCTTTAGGGTACTACTTCTAACACGGTTCTGCAGTTTTGTCTGCCGAAGCATGGCTGCTTACGCATATCGTAACCCATCGCCAAACTTGAATACGGCATCTGCAGTATCATACGGCACATCACTCCTGCTCGCCTTCACAGCATCCATGGATCGAGGCAAGTCAAAAGGGAGTTTGCCTTCCGGACTTGCCTTGCCAAACACAACGTCGATAAACGCGCTTACTTCAGCTCCGTAGTTGACAAGAAGTGCTGTGCAGTTGGCTGCGATTTCAGGGATGACGGCTGGTCGGTCGAGATATACATCGACAATAGTCGGGCAGGAGGAGAAAATGTTTTGCAGACGTGACACCTCGGATGGAGAATAGGCAAGTGAGCCAGCATGGAATTTCTTCTCAAAGCCACCGGATCTGGGTTCGTAGGGGCATCGGAGGCGAAGGAGAGCGAGATCAGCGTCGCTTGGGTTGGAAACAAGTTCAATATCTGACTTGGATAGGCGGGTTTTCAAAAGGTCTAGCGACAGACCCTCAAGGTACAGTTTGAGGGGCTTGTCAGATATTCGCATCGGCAGGATAGCACTGTCGTTTTTAAGGAGAGTGAAGGAACGGCACTGAGTAGCTATTCCTTCGGCACAAAATGAGTCTTTACCCACAATCTTTGCTGCAGCGTCCACGTCAACAAAAGGATTGTCGAATAAGCCCTGCTGGAACTTTTGGTGGAGTATGCGGCGGACACTTTGATCAATACGAGATTCAGGAAGTTGGCCTGATTCTACAAGCTGTATCACCAGTTCGGGACGACTCTCGCCACCAAACTGGTCACAGCCTGCGTCAAGGATCTTTTTGGCGCGCTGAATTTCGGAGAGATCTTCACAACCCCAGGCTCGGGCGGGCATGTCTTGGCCCAGAATGATTGCATCGGTGATCAGTCCCCAATCTGTGCAGATGATCCCTTGAAATCCAAGCCTGTCCCGAAGGATACCTTGGATGATACCCTTGTTGAAGGCGAAGCCGACTTCTTCATACTCAGTTCCAACGGGCATTCCATAGTAGGGCATCATTTGTGATGTGCCGGCTTCAATTGCAGCGATAAATGGTTTGAGGTGGTACTCAAAATTATTGCCTGGGTAGACCTGTTCGCGGCCGTACGTGAAATGCGCATCTTCACCATCCATTTGAGCTCCTCCGCCGGGGAAGTGTTTGGTCATTGCTGAGACAGACTCCTTGCCAAGACTGTCACCTTGGAAGCCACGAATATATGCTTGGACGAGGGTAGAAGATAGGTCAGCATCCTCGCCGAAAGTCTGATTAATACGAGCCCAGCGCGGCTCCGTGGCAAGATCAACTTGCGGGTGAAGAGCACATCGAATGCCAACAGCGAGATATTCCTGCCTTGAGATATCTGCAAAGTGGTGGATCAGCTCGCTCGAGCGGAGGGCTGCAAACCCGAGAGGCTCTGGCCATTGAGAAAATACCCCAGCCCTGGAGCTGGTGCCAACATTATCTTCAAAATGGTTTCTCGGATCGGTGGAGAGAGTAATAGGGATGCCGAGACGAGTGGACAGAGCCAGCTGCTGCAGGCGATTGTACCACTCGGCAGCGAGTCGAGCATCATTGATAGCGCCCACCAGATTAAAATGGGTCATCAATCTCGACTGCACGAGTTCCTCTGTGCTAGGGATCTCATACGCTGCATCCCCTGAAGACAGTTCGCCTTGCGGTCCCATGGAGATCATGTTATGGAACAATTGTCCCGACTTTTCCGCGAGCGTCATACGAGAAAGGAGGTCTTCGACCCTTTCATCGATGGGAAGGGAAGCATCTCGGTACGGCAACATTTCCGACATTCTGAATGATGTTGATTAAACATAAGTTTTGCCAAATCTGTTGAAACCAACCCGATATATATTCACCTGATGGTCGAGGCGGTCACAAGAGCAATTCCATCTAGTCCCGCCTAAGATATCCAATCACAGCCCATGATAATGATCGTCGTAAAGTGGGATTTACGACACGAATCTGCTGCTAACTAATTAAGCGATACATAGAGCTTCGTGGCTTACGGTTCTCGACACTAAGCAGAGCACGTAGAAATCTAGGATAGCGGCGATTTCAGGTTATATCGATCAATGGGTGTTTTCAAATGTCTAGAGAAGTGGCTAGTGGTATCTTATATGGTCACAACCCGCATCCCAGATGGCGGTCACACTACAGCCTGTATACAGCCATATATTGATTAGACATGTCTAGCAGAGACACGGGTTCATTACGGCCCTCGCCAAGGGCTGCGGTTTTGCCACCCTACGCGATGTTCCTGTCGACCCCCCATGGACATGTTGGATGTGAGGTGCGCAGATCGGCAGGTTTGGTTTAATTGGATGGAAAAGTCAATTGGGAGAGGCAAGCAGAAAGAAGAGAAGCTCACAGAACTGAGGCTGCCTATTTACACCTTGTACCGTTTGGTGGCTTTCCGCTCGACAGAATGCTTTTGTCAACATCGTATTTTGTCATGGACTCTGCCTCGACCGTTTCTCGCAAAGCAAATTGCGCAATGGCACACTATAATCGGACTTCCTATGGTCTCTATCGCGGGCGCTATATTACGCATATCATGCATCCCAGCCCTTGAGAACTCTTTTCGTAGAAAATTAAAGATTGGCACCGTTGTAGAGACTGCATTTGTGATTACAGAAGGCGGAATGTGGCAGTTATTATTCTGCTAAGAGTCACATGGCAGTGGCAATGGCCTGTTCGCAAAATACATAAATGGACACTACAGGATCTCCTTTACTTTATAGCCTGCATTACATGAGTTTCTTCACTAAAGACACAACAATGGGAAGCAACTTCTTGCATAAAAAGTCGATATAAGCCACAAAGTTGGCAAGCTAGCAATTATTCACCATGATCTGTTGTTTCGCCTCGGGCTTTATTGGTAAGTACTCAACTCTAAACCTATCTAGGCCCAACTCTCCAGAAACATCTTCTGTAGAACATATGAGATGCAAGAGCCTCGTATGCACAGCAAATGACACAGAGAAGAAAAGTATTCAAGTGTAATATATCCCAAAACCACACCAAAAGAATACCGTACACTCCCATACTGAGGCATTGAGCCAAAGCATAGAGAATCTAATCTCGAATACTACAGGAAAGAGTACTATCATACGCAAATCACTCGAGATGATATGACAGAAGTGGAAAGTGAAATCATACACCGAGGGCTTTCCAAAAAGGAAACCCAAACAAATTTGGACCTCACTCCACCTTCCTACAATAATGCTGCTGTTGCGCTAGAGCTACATCCTATAGTCAGAGGCGAACTTCGAGTCGTGCGTATTTCGCCACACGAACAACATTACACTCGACACTGGTCAGAGCAGATGGATGTTTCCGGACTCCGGAAGACCACGCGCAAACAGTGTGTATCCGCACATGGTCACGGGGCAGCCGTGTGTGAATAGGCGAAGGACTGCATTGCCTCGCATTGCATAGCATATCATGCAACAGAAACGATGTTCCATGCACTGCACGAAATGGATACGAGAACTCAGCCGCAGCTGGACGCTCTATTTGAAGAAAGGATAGCATGCAAAGACCATGCTGCGGTAGACCGACTATGGTTGCAGATACGAGTCGAGATTATGGGTTCACTCGAATACAAGCCTACCACTACCTCGCACGTGAGGTGTATGGGAGACAGGTGGACGAAGCATCATGAAGTCCTGAGATGTTGCTTTTCGTGAGTTATGTTGCGTGTGTGTGTGACGTGATATCATTCTCTCGGGAATCCAGAAGTTCGGCGGCGCAGGAGGTCTCTTGGCCGGAGACATCTTCCGAAGCTAGAAGGTTCCCTACAGCATGTAGGGAGTCTGAAATCGAATAATGGCAATGGGAACTGTGGAAGTATAACTGTAAAGTGCCGGAAGAAAGATCTCGATGAAAACTAAAGCAGATTGCAACGGGCTGATCTCTTGGCATGCACTTGCCGTCATCCTTCGAGCTTCAGCGTGGACGACGAGCTGGAATGCCGTGCAGCTTGGGCTGAACTCTCGCAAGATTTTGCCTCACAGGCTTTGCAGGTCGAGCATCGCCTGGTGCGTATTTGCGGCCTCCTTCTGCTTCCAGATCCAACAACAAAGAAGGAGGAACTTGGAGAATGTTCATGACTTGTCTCACCGGTCGAGGTTAGGGATGCCAAACAGCGTTGGCCACCGGCGGTTATCACGGGGCTTAGGCTTCGCATTGAGACTGACTGAACCAACGGACCACATGCTGTCGGGTTCGATTTCTATGAACACATGTAGTACGTCCATGACGTCCAGCGTGCAAGATGGTGTTTTGTTCTCACGTTGTCATGCAACACGAGCAGGAGGATCGGCATGGCTGAGCCAATCGTTCATCTGTACTGTGCAGTAACATTGCCTGCATAATTCCCGCGCCGATCAACTATGCAAGCCCTTGCGCCCACGCACCGTCGCGCGACCCAATGGGCGCCACGCTCGCGTCTCTAGTGAGGAACCGGATGAGGCGCAAGAAGTCAAAAGTTTAGGTTGTTTGAGCTTGGAAGATCCGTTTCTTGGGCCGAGCAACGGTGTGAACGGTTGATGAAGAAAATAGCCCACGATCGCATTATTGTTTATATCACAGGACACTTCGATGCTGGCTGGACACAGCTGGCGTGGGTGACTTCAGCGTGGTAGGTGAAGCTACGGCTGCCGTGGTCGCCCATTGCTAGCATGACTTGGAAGATTGCCTGGGGAAGATCTCTCAAACCGTACACTGCAAGACAACATGGGCATTGGCTCCGGCGGCAGCGAGAGCGCGCGTGGGTGAGATGATGTACGGTACCGTGACTTGCGTGTGATAAGCACAGAGCAGCCAAGGACCCAGACCCCTGGTGCGGTGAACAAGTCGTGGGAAATGAGCTGACTGAAATAGTTGCAGTCTGTCGCGTCGGGTTGAGGCTGTAACCGCCGTCCACAGTCACGCGCAGCCACGACCACGACCACGACCGATGGCGCGCGAGAGTGGCTTCAATGGATCCGAACGAGACATATAAATGAGGTCTCGCAAGTCGTCGTCGCCTCCCCGCTGGATTAGGAGAGCGTTGGCCGGCGCAAGACCCACGAGCTGACGACGGGATGGATAAGGGCGATAAGCTCATAAGATGAGCACAAATAGAAGTGCCCGCTGTGTTCATTTCTTTTCTGGACTGGCTGAGGGAAGGGAGGCTGGCAAGGAAGGGCACGAGAGAAATTGGGCAGAGCGGGGAAGAAGCGAAATTGGGTGTTCAGGCTTCGGCCCCCTTTTGAGCAAGTCAGGACCGTAGCAGAGAGGAGGCAAGCACTTCGCATCACATCGCATCATCTCATATCACCGCATACCGTGCAGTCCCATCGATCGCACGGCCGCCGTTTCTGTGCTGTCGGTGCTTCCTCTGATGCTGCGGTGAGTGAGTTATGCGCAGGGTGGCACTGGGGGGCCAAGGTAACTTCAGATGAACTGCTCGCTTGAGGGTAAGGGGCGACTTTGGACGTAGTAGGAATGGACAATCAGCAGAGGAATGACCGACGGCAATTGAGTTGCGTGGTTGCGCAGCACCAGATGTGATCTGCCCTCCTTCGAACAGTGGCCCTGGTGGTTTTATTATTATCCCTCCCAGCAATTTGCAAAGGCCGGCCAGCAGAACAACCCGCAGTCAGTCAGGCCAGCACAGGCCAAGAGAGTCGCAAGCCGGACAGCAGCAGCCACGAACACACCCCGGTCTGGTACCTGATGGATCTCCGAACGGCTTGCGCAGAGGTAGTCCAGTCTGGCGTCGCCGCTGGCTACGGGCCTGCGCTTGGCCCAGTTAGGATACCAGGTCTGACCACTCACAGCCCGGCCACGCTGCAAATCTCCACGTTGACTTTCCTCTTCTTGCCTCTCTGCCCCGCCTGGCCTGTCGTTCAAATGAAGCTAGGCCTGACTTGTCCTAGCTGGCCGCTAGCTGGTCGTCTATCTCCCAGTCGCTACCCAGCGTGCCCAGTCCCAGACGGTCCAATCAGCCAATGTTCTGCGCTTGCTCGAACCTCAATTTCGCTCCTTTCTTGTTTCCTTCCCCCCCTGTCCCTATCTCATTCCCTTCTCCACTGCCCATTGTCAACATCTGTGTTTGCTCTTGAAGCGTCACTATCCCACGATCGTTCTTCTTCCTCTCTCCTTCTCCCTCTCCCTCTCCAGCCCTTCCTCCAACTTGAGAGTGCTTGCTCTCTATCACATTCATTTGGAATAGCAGCGACTTAATCTCGATTTCACTTCGGCGATCAACACAGCGAATCCATTCCAATCAGAAATTCAAAAACCTTCCCGCCATCTCCAAACTCTCGTCCGCATCATACGAATTTCGTCGGGTCGACCTGTCAATGTATGTGCTCCCGTGATGAACTCCCAACCCTCAGTATCTGCCCACTTGTTGTTTTCTTCTTTCCTCTGCTACCTTTCGATATTGAACTACTGCTATCATCGCGCAAGAGAGAGCAAAAGCAAACACTATTGATCCTCACCTGCTTATGTTCTACCGTCTCGGTCGACCATGCGCGTTTGACGGCGACAGGAATGCTAACTGTGGCCAACTATAGCCCCTTCGACCTTGACACCCTTGATCCAATTCTCGCTTTCTACAACATCCTCCCGACGCGGTAGTTTAGCAAGAAAGCTCTGCTCACTCGTTTGAATCCATTGCTATTCCACGAATTCACTTCTTCACAATGAAGTTCTCCACCATTGCGCTCCTCAGCAGCGCTGCTGGTCTGGTCGCAGCTCAACATCGTCACCAGCACCGCCATCAACAAGGCCGTCATGGCTCTCCGGTCGAGCTGCGCGACCTTACCGCCACCGCCGAGACGGCAGCCGGCCCAACCACCACGGTGTATGAGATGGGAGGAAAGGAACTCTCCTGGGACGAGGTCGAGGCAGGACTCAAGGACGGAAGCTTGGTTGTCGTTGGAGACACCATCACCACCGTCATCCCATCGACATCCACGTCTGCAACTCCTACCCCTTCGCCAAGCCCCAGCGCTACCTCGGAGGCAGCTCAATTCTACCAGGTGAAGTCCTCCTCGACTTCTTCGTCTTCCTCGACGTCCAGCTATGTTGCACCAACAACCTCGTCAACCTCGACCTATGTTGCCCCGACCACCAGCTCCACCAGCCAAGCTGCCACCACCTCAACCTCAGCCGCTGCCGCTTCTACGAGCAGCACCAGCTCCTCTGGTTCTGGAGTTGACGCGGACTTCCCCAGCGGTGAACTGGACTGCAGTAGCTTCCCAACTGGATATGGTGCGGTTGCTTATGACTACCTTGGTCTTGGTGGATGGATCGGAATTCAAGAGACTCCCGGTTACACCACTACCGCAAGCGATATCGTTAGCATTGTGACTGGAACTTCAGGTCCGTGCAGCGCCAACTCCTTCTGTTCATATGCTTGCCCTGCTGGGTACCAAAAGTCACAATGGCCAATTGCCCAAGGAAGCACTGGTCAGTCTGTTGGAGGTCTTTACTGTAACTCGAACGGAAAGCTCGAGCTCTCCCGTCCCTCGTACAAGACACTGTGTATGGCAGGTGTCGGTGGCGTCTCTGTGAAGAACTCGCTCAGCAAGAGCGTTGCTATCTGCCGTACCGACTACCCAGGTACCGAGAGCGAAACCGTGCCTCTTGCTGTGGCCGCCGGTGCAACCGAGTCAGTCTGCAACCCATCCTCGTCCACATCCTACACCTGGGAAGGCAAGGTCACCACTGCTCAATACTACATCAACCCCAGCGGATACGACGTCACCAAGGCTTGCCAGTGGGGATCCTCCGGATCCAACATTGGCAACTGGGCCCCAGTCAATATGGGATTGGGACAGAGCACCAGCGGCATCACTTACCTATCTCTCTTCCAAAACAGCCCAACCAACACTGACGGCTGCCTGGACTTCAGCATTAGTGTCACTGGAGATGTTTCCGGCAAGTGTACGTACTCGAACTGCAAATACTATCTCAATGGTGTTGAGACGAGCACGGGATGCACTGTAAGTTTATCTTTGATCAGCATTCGTGAGCAGAGCTAACAAACACCAGATCACCGTCACAGGCAACGCAGTTATCGAGTTATCCTAAGCATTCACGACGATGAAATACCCGGCGTCTCGTTTTGGGCGAAGAATTTTACCGCTCGCGCGCCTTTACGATTGCGAGTTATGACCGTTATTGCATTCTGTTTGAAGGCATGCCCTCGATTTCGTCAAGCTACACTCGGCAATATCGACCTGAGTCAAATATACCCCGCTAGAAGAGTACGATTTCTTTGTCTTCTGGTCCTCAATCCATCCTTCGACCTTTTACTTTCTTTTGTATTCATGTGGTTAATGTTTGTTAAATTATTGTGTGCGTTGGCTGTATCTCATTGGTCAGCTTTGCGGCAAAATATGGGATGTTGGTTGTGTCGTGGTGGAATCTTGTTGCTTGTGAAGGAGTGGCCTGGTGTTCCTAACAGATGAACACTCGAATGCAGGTGCCGATTTCCTTCGGCATTAACTTTCTTTTTGGTTATATGAACACTCTGCGCTGCCGCTCGAGGGAGCATGTCCTGGCGGTACCCCTCGCATCAGTACGGCCCTTGGAAGCTGCTGGCAATCTTTGCATACTTACCTTCATCTCTTCAGCATCACTTGATTAAGAGATGAGGTCAAGCCCAATATGCTTTTGCCTGTGGCTGGCCTGCAGGGTGTATTCCTTTGGTCTCAATCCAGTATGGTCATCAATGGGCAAGGAGGGAAGAGTTGATTATCCGATCTGTTGCACCAGTGTTAACTCTTTGTTTCAATTTGCAAGCAGGCGAAAGATATATGACGTGGTTCTTCACCCTCTTGACTTCGTGTACACATTACCTTACCACTTGTTGTTGGTCCTGTTCCACCTGATCTTTTTGCTTTCCAAGCATAGCGACTTGAATTTTACTTCACTTCGAGTCTAGTTCCTGTACATATTTCTGGGGCTTAAAAATCTGAAACGAGTGATGTCTTTGCGCTGAACAAAGGTCTGGGTAGAACTACTCCTGGACGTGAAATAGTCCGTGATAGATCTTGAATTAAGTAGCAATTGACTTGGCGAATATATATGTCCCGTCTAGTCCTAAATCTCACTTCGCAAGGTAGAACCCGCCGCCTGTCGAATAGCGACTTAGCTTCTTACCCGTTGTCTTGTGACTAGAGCACATGGGCGCTGTTCACCGCCTGCGTTAACCTTAAATTCTACTGGCTCTGAATCACGAAATCGGCCGATTAGATTGCGACGATGTCCTATGTAAGCCGTCATACGAATTCATTTTAGCCCAACCCCACCAACCACAGAAGAATACCATACAGCTGTCCATTAACATTCACTTTGACCCCTGTATTTGCGATTTGTTTCTGCAAGAGCTGGGGGAGAGTCCTCTTTGCTACAGTACATCCTGTCCGCCCCAGATCACCTCGGTCAAAATTTAGCTTGCTCCCGCCGTGCAAGTCACAATGTCTTCCTCCTCTTCCGCTCAGCAAACCCCTACTGCTGTTGCTCCTCGGACCCGAAAAGGCTCTTCTCAATCCCAGAAGATCCATACCCCACCCCGAGATCGTATCGACAGCATCCTCGAGACTGCGCGGGGTCGAAAGATTTCTATGGATCTGGCCAACAACTCTGCTGGTAGTCTTGGAGGAAGCGGGTATACCTCTCCGGCAACTGCTGGGAGCCCGAGAAGGACTGCTGCCGGGTCGGATCAGGCTCTCGATATAGTCGGTGATGTGGAGAGTAGCGCTGATGAGGAGACGACCATCTTTCGCCGTGGTAGCTCGAAGGCCGAGAGTATGAATTACCTGGGCACGGCGCAATCGCAGCAGGATACAGCTGGCAGGGATGGAGCACCGAAACTGAAGACAACGCCAAGTACGTCTAGCATTCGAAGAGCTGGCGGGGTGGAACCGGCTGAGGATGGAGAGGACCATGAGGATGATCAGCAGTCGTGGTGGCAGAGGCTGATATCGGAATATGGATCTATTGAGTTGGAGAACAAGGGAAGTGTTGCGAGGGATCACTTGGCATTGGGTACGTTTGTCTGTCGTGGTTTGGAGTGCTTGTTCGAACATGCGCTGACGGTTTCGCAGAACGGACATTCCTGGCTTGGTTGAGAACCTCTCTTGCTTTTGCTTCGATTGGCATAGCCATCACCCAACTGTAAGTCATCCCAAACTTAGGATCCAACGGCTCCAACATACTTACATATTGTTAGATTCCGCCTTAACACCACAGTTTCGGATTCAGTGGCCGGCGGTTCATACCACCGGCTACGACAACTAGGCAAACCCCTCGGAGCCACGTTCCTCGGTATCAGCATCGTCATGCTCTTCGTTGGTTTCCACCGTTACTTCGAATCCCAGCATTGGATCATCCGGGGCAAATTTCCGGCTTCGAGAGGCTCCATTGTTCTTGTAGCTTCTATTACTTTTGCGCTGATGGTTACTTCCCTAGTTGTTGTGGTTGTGGTTGAACCTACATCTTTTGAGAAGAGGTGAAAGAGGTGGAGATGATTGCTTGTAGACCCCACAGAGCATATCAGCGTTTTGGCAAGGCGTTCATTATGGAAGATAAGGTTGTTAAAAACATTCATGTATTCTAATTACCGGTGTATTTTGGCATTCTAGCAAGGATGGATTGGATTGTGACTTGGCAAACGGCCGTTGTTCGCCATACCAAATAATAGCAATGTATTAGCCTGTACTAGGAATATGCTGAACTAGAGTAGACATCTGAATAATGTATTAATCGAAACCTGCATAGCACTTCTCTAACCTACTACCCTCTACTCAGTCAGACAGGCATTTCCAAAATCTAGGTAGAAATTTAGCAAAATCAGTCTCATCCAAAAGTCTTCACTGCCGTCATTAAGTGCTCCGTTCTCGTGACATCAAAATCTCGCTCACATGACCAATAACCAACAGGAATCAAAGTTGTCATCAACATCTTTTTTCTTGCAAGACAGAAAGTAAACCAACTAAAAATCACGGACGAGCTTGAGAATAACCCAATTCTTAGCTTCATCGCCGAACCTCCACATTCGCTGGAAATCATGGCGCCCAGGGAAGTCATTTCCATCCCCAGCTTCGCAACGACGCAACTCAGCCTCCTAGATGCCGAGCTACAAAGTGAAATGCAAGAGACCAGCTCTGTCCTCACCAACAGCACCCCCACCGCACTCTTCCGCGCAGGGCTGGCCCTCCCGAACTTGCTCCTGGTCTCGCAACGCACCGGGCTGGGCGGCAAGACGGTTCTGGAACTAGGACCGGACCCCGCTGTCAGTTCGTCAGCGGACGGAGACTTGCCAGAACATGGCTTGCGGGCAGGTGATATTGTGAGGGTGGCTGAGCAGCCGGCTGGCAGTGCGAAGAAGCGGGAGACCAAAGCGTTGGAGGACGCGGGTGGGAGGGGAGTCGTGACGAGGGTTGCGAGGAACTGTGTCCTGGTTGCGCTGGATGGTGAGGATGAGGATGCTCCCGGGGCGAGTGGCAAGCGGGTGTGGGTTGTGAAGCTGGCCAATGATGTTACTTATAAACGGTTCTGGCTCTCTTCCTCTTCCTTTCCCATTTTGTCCTTGTTGTTCACGCTGATTTGTTTCGGTGGGGCATAGCATGAATCTCAATATGATGAAGCTTCAGAAGATGAAGTCGGAGGAGTACTCGAGTTTTGTCAGGGTCTTGTTTGGTCTGACGACTCCTTCGCCCGTCGAGGAAATCAGTATTCCTCCGGACGCTTGGGTTGATCCAAGTCTCAATGAGAGTCAGAAGGATGCTATCCGTTTTGCATTAGGCAGCAGGGAAATTGCTCTTATACATGGTCCTCCAGGCGTGAGTCTTGCTCTCTTTTTTACAATTCCTGACATAGCAATACGCCTGGCAGTAAATTATGCTCAAATGTGGCATTTATTTTTGCCAATATCTTACGCTCCTGTGCTAGATTGATCAAAGAGTAACTCGATCATCATGTCTAGCACGCACATTTATATCTTCTTTGTCTACTACATCAAGATGTCCTTGGAGTATAACTCTCAGCCAATGCCGAGGAAATCATGTAATTCCAACTAACCCAAGGCTGACACACAAAATCACAGACTGGGAAAACGCACACTCTAATTGAACTCATCCTCCAAATGCTCAAGCAAAATCTACGAGTCCTCGTCTGTGGACCCTCTAACATCTCCGTCGACAACATTGTCGAGCGCCTCGCACCGCACAAGATTCCCATCGTACGACTCGGTCACCCAGCCCGACTCCTCCCATCCGTCCTGAACCACTCCCTAGACGTGCTGACCCAAACCTCCGAAGCAGCAGCCATCGTCAAAGATGTCCGAAAAGAGATGGACAGCAAGCAGGCCTCGATCCGCAAGACCAAGAGCGGCCGAGAACGACGAGCCGTGTATGGCGAGCTAAAAGAACTGCGCAAGGAGTTTCGAGAGCGGGAGAAGAAGTGTGTGGGGACGCTGGTGGGCCAGAGTAAAGTTGTTCTGGCAACGCTGCATGGCGGCGGTGGGCTTCAGTTGAAGGATGAGAAGTTCGATGTTGTGATCATCGACGAGGCAAGCCAGGCGCTGGAAGCGCAGTGCTGGGTGCCTCTGCTCTGGACGCGAGCGGAGAAATTGGTCCTCGCGGGTGACCACCTGCAGTTACCCCCGACGATCAAATCCAGTAACTCGAAGAGCAAACCGGCGAAGCCAAAAGATATCTCGGAGGATATTATCCCGGGCATGACGCTAGAGACAACGCTGTTCGATAGACTCCTATCCATCCACGGTCCGGATATCAAACGGATGCTTACCACACAGTATCGCATGCATGAGAAAATCATGCGCTTCCCATCTGATGAGTTATATGAGGGCAAACTCGTTGCTGCTGAAGCCGTGAAAGAGCGCTTGCTGAAGGATCTGGAATATAGTATTGAAGAGACGGAGGATACGATCGAGCCCTTGATCTTCTGGGATACGCAAGGTGGAGAATTCTCTGAGAAGAGCGAGGAGGAAGATGATGCTGCCAAGGGAAAGTTGATGGGTGAGAGTAAGAGTAATGAGATGGAGGCTGTGCTGGTGAAGAAACATGTGCAGAGTTTGGTATTTATGTGTTTTCCTTTTTCTTTTCTTCCTAGTTACTCGGTTGTCGTGAGGTGTTGATTGAGATGCATACTGATGAATATAGGTTGATGCGGGTGTCAAGCCAGAGGACATTGCTGTGGTTACACCTTATAATGCACAGGTAACGTTCATCTGTTCTTATACTTGCATGTGGATATTTTGGATTAAAGGCATTCAACATATCAATGTTGCCATTGAAGGAAGGGAGACGGCTCAACCCGCTGGCCGCGCTGGCTGAAAGCTCAGCTGCAGCTCTATATCTCGTCTTCGGCATGTAGTCAGAGATGGCACACTGCTGGGCAGTTGTGAAATCGTTCAGCTCGAAAGAGTGCTCTGCATGGCTTGAATAGATTGGCAGTCTGTAGACACAGACATGCCATCTTGAGAGTACCGACTTCTTCACTGCCTCCACTTTGGCCTCTTGTCCTCCCTTGAATGCAGGGCAGAGCGGTTGCAATAAAGCGGGTAGTATCGCGTTCACTTCAGCCAAGTATTATGAAACGTACAACTTCAAGGAGGTTGAGCGGTACAGGCTAGCACCATCGAGTCCACGTAGACGACAGTTCCCAGGTAGAACTTTACACCAAATCCTGTCAATGCAAACACTCCTGTCTACATTCAGTTGGACACATTCACTAACGTCCAAGAATTCTTAGCTAGCACTAATGTCCCGAACACTGAAAGAAGCCTTCCCTGGCATCGAGCTGGGCAGCGTCGACGGCTTCCAAGGCCGAGAAAAAGAAGCCATCATCGTCAGTCTCGTGCGAAGCAACAGCAGCAAGGAAGTCGGGTTTCTGGGTGAGAAGAGGAGACTCAACGTTGCCATGACGAGACCTCGACGCTCTCTGACCATCATTGGTGATTCTGAGACAGTTTCGTCGTAAGTACAGCGGTTACCTGCTTGGTCTCTTACATTTCTCTGGTCTTTGTTCTCTCAGTTCTTCTGCTTCTGATGCTCGGATGCTGACAGCGTCAATTTTCTGTCCCCTTGCAAGCCGGATTTGGAATTTGTTAATCTATGCAAGATCCGGGGACAACTTTCCTTTTATTTGCTGCTCTTGCTTCTTCTGCAGCTGCCGCTGTCTCCTGCACGCGCGGTGATTTTGACAAGCACATTCTCGGCTGTTGTCTTTCCGTTTTCAATTCCGACTTTCTTTCGTTTTTGCCCCCTCTTTTCCTCTCCCTTTTTGTTTCCTTTTGCATCCATAATTTGATCACTCGACTTATTAAGAATGGTTACTAACGACGAGCCAAAATCAACAGTGGTAGCAAGTTCCTCAAACGCTGGATGGACTTCCTGGAAGAATATGCCGATCTCAGATATCCCTCGGTTGCGGAATTGAATGCTGGGTCTTGATGTGAATAGGGTACAATGGGGTTCCATGGCTGAGGCACGGGAATGAAGTAGCTAAAAGGCTCTTGAGAGGATTTAGGGTCGTGGGAGATGAGGATGAGATAGGGAGAGTTCGGACCGTGTTAGACATGCATTGCAAAGCTACTGCTGTGCAGCTTTGTATTGGACATGGCATTGTCCAGAGCACTCGCTCTCTCAAAGACAATTTCCTCGCCTGAGTAGAGTAGGCGAGTACCCGCGGCTCGGCGTGCAACTCAGCCCCGAGCCCATGTACAGATTAGACCAGCGTCCCCAGTGAAGAAAGCGCTTCAGAAGAACAAAGAACAATTCCTCCAAACGCCGACCCGTCATGACGACATTTCTTACGCGGAAAGGAAGAATCCCTAGGAAAGAGTAGAGAATAGACAAGAGCATATATCCCCGAAGATTCATGGCATGAACAAAGATATTATCAAAGGGATCCAAGTCCGCCTGCTCTTGCCCATCTCCTCCGACCACTGGCCATGCGACTGTCTCGGGATACTTTTCACCCTTGGAATCTACTCTCTTTTTTTCTTTCTCCCTGCTCCCGTCCCCTCGTATGTATTGACTTGAACGGCTCTACTCCGTGTGTACCTTGGGTGGTTCCTCCGTCACCGATGGCACGGGTGGTTTCAGGTAAATTACAGATGGCCCCTGATTAGTGCGGAGGAGTCTTTCAGGGACCGAAGTAGGCTCTTTTTGGATTTCTTCGGATGAGAATTTGGCCTTGAGAAAGGCACGAAAGGGTCGTTACGAGAGACTTTAAATGGAGAATGGAGAGGGAGAGCGAATTGGTAAAGGAAGAAGAGGAAGAACTTAAATGGTGGAAAGAGCTGGCCACATGCGACATACTTCGCTTTGGCAGCATATTCCAAAGAAGGATGAAGAATGCGCGAGGAAGAATTCCAAGAGGCCTCGAAAGACTTCCTAGCGCTTGCGATGAGAATGCGTGATGCTCACGAGAGACGCAAGCCCAACGGCTCCGACACTGTAATCGTCCCTTGTCGGAGTCTTGAGTTTCGGTTAATTTCTGGGCGGAGCTGCACGACAGGTACATGGTATGATTTGCAGTCCCGGCCATCCATGCCATGTGCGTTGTTTCATCCTCTAGGGACCCCCCAACTCTCGTTCGCGCGTGCGCGCGCCAACTAGACAAGCTCTCGACTGCCTTTGTCGTCGTCGGGCGAGTCTCGAAATGGATTGCGACTCATTGAGATCTGCAAGTGCTTCGGCCGTCCGTGTCCGGATACGAAGTGGTACTGTAGTTATGCTCCCCTCCTCGTATGATTAATGTTCCATTCCGTTTCAATGGGGAGCGCGGAGCGAAAAGCTGAAGCCGCGACGGGGTCTTGCGGATTGAGTGGCTGCATGAATGTTTAAGGAGCTGTCAATGAACACGTTTATGCGTGCTGTTGAACGGCATGAACGCGGACGGCTCGGGCGGTCATTGGGCAACGACGCAGCGTAACGGCAGCCGGACGAACGTGGGCGGCCGGGGGAAATCCGTCGACATCGAACCTCGACTTGTGCCTTTAATGTACAGAGTAGATGGGGAGAATAAGGTGTGTAGGGGTGATGTGACGGTGATGCGCGGCGATGTGATGATGTGCGGCGTGCCAAAAATAAAACAATGTGATGGAAGGGCATGTTCATGTAAGGTACCATTTCTGTATCACGTCCTGCTGGATTGGGAACCTCGCTCGATGCCTGCGTCGTGTAATTCGGGGTTGAGACCGCGGGACCGTACAGCCAGGGGGTTTTGTGCCATAAAAAGAAAAGGATGCTCAGCCCTTGTTGCTTTGGTCGGGACTTAATGAACATATTCGTCCAGCCAAATACTCTAGCAAGCAAGCGAGCCGAATCTGGACCTTGTAGGTCTAATCATCAAGTCGGAGCTGGGAGGCACTGACGGTAAACCCCAAGAAAAATGCTGATCACTTTTGCCATTGCTTTTTCTCTTGTTCCTTGGTCACCGTTGAGGCTGGTCGTTGAGTGGGGTGCATAATCGATCAGATGCGCTACGAGCAAAGCTGTCTCTTACCTCTTAATGGAAAGAATGGTATGGCTTTTAACTCGAGGGTGGAAGAACTTGCACCTAAGCATTGATTGGCTGAGGCAGCATCGCGGTCACTTAGTCTGGCAGATACTTGGCAAACCATACAGGAGGTCGAATAAGGTGGAGGTGGTGGTTGGTGGTGGTGGTGGCTTGAATTAGATTTCTTGATAGCACATTCGTCTCTGGCGTGGGCCGCATGATACAGACTGCAGTACGACTGCATTACCGGCTGCAGGTCTGAGA
Organism: Coleophoma crateriformis; assembly: GCA_003369635.1. Lineage (NCBI taxonomy): Eukaryota > Fungi > Ascomycota > Leotiomycetes > Helotiales > Dermateaceae > Coleophoma > Coleophoma crateriformis. The sequence continues at coordinate 827,970 of PDLN01000016.1, read as the reverse complement.
GTGCGTGCGTGCACATTTAACACGACTGCAACGCGCCACGACGGCCTTTGGCGTAGAATGTGGTTAGCGACGGGCCTTTGGCCTGCTTGTGGATATGAATGACGCTGGGCATAGATAAGGGAGGAAAAGCAGAAGCCAGCAAGACAACCGATGTCGTCGATTGCGCCGGATTCTCTGCCCGCCCATGATCTGTGATGGTGTACCCGGACGACGATATTATCTGACGGCTGTACAATAGTACCAGTTGGCTATCGGTCGAGCATCCGCTAGCAGTCTGAAGATCTTATCCTCGTTCCCTGTCCACCTATACCCGTAACCCAAGATTCACCCAGGCGGCTGGCAAGAGACCACCTCGCGTCCAATCTTTTGAGGACATCCAGGGTCCGCAGCGTTACGATAGCCTGGGTCGCAGATGGGATAACAAGCAGCAGGAGGATGGGACATATGGCTGGCTGGCCGAGGCTGACGGCATTTTTCCCGGTGCCTCGCAGCTCTCGGTGGCTGTCGCTAGTTTCGAGATGGTGATCACCTCAAATATCATACGTCTCCATTGCAAGCTCGCTCCACCAGTGTCGGGGACGGTGAGCAAGCAATGCAGCAGCAGAGAAGGCTCCCAATTGCCCTGCCTGAGCGTGCACACGCTGCTGCTGTGCCTCTGTACTTTCCCCGTTGAGTATATTGGCTCCTTTCTTCTGCTTGGCCGTGGGGTATGATGAGCAGCTTATGCAAAGAGCAGGGATGCAGACCTCGGACCTTTTGCATTGGCGAGAAGGAGGATCCTCTTTTGCTTCATGTTGGAAGGACGATGGCCGGAAGGCATTCTGCTCCACTGCCATGGGCGAGAGGCTGGCGGGAGGGAGTGGCCGTGGCATGGTGACCGTGGCAAGAACGGGAGTGGTGGTGGTCTTCGTAGTCGGTGAAGCAAGCACGAGAGAATATGAGAGGGTATCGCTTAGAGACATCGATGGCTGTACTTGCTCGACGGGACTGTCTCTGGACTGGACTGGACGTGACTTGACTTGAATGGAAATGACTTGACTTGACTTGACTTGACTTGGCTTGACTTGCCATCCGCCACTGGCCATCTCGCACGCTGTCTATTGGTAACCAACGGGCGCCTCGATGCCCCTCTCCTCCACCCGGTTCGGCTATCTGGGCCTGTCGAAAGCTCGAGCACACCTCCCAAAGCGCTCTAAGCAACTCCCATCTGCACGACAAGCACGACCAAGTCACCCTGAGCACTCCACAACCACCCAACCCAATTCAACCACACTGCCCTGGTCGATGATTCTCCCGTTCTTCCAGATGTCTTTCTGCACCCACACGCCCCCTGCCCGGCCCTCTGGCTTCTTCGTCGTCCCCAACACCCTGTTTCAAAGGACTTTCCTTGTTCATCGCCGAAGGAGCGTCGCAGCATATATGATACGTGATGCGCCTCCATCTCTGCATAATGTCTTCCGCCGCCGTCGCCCAATACAGACGGCTCTGAGTCCTTGGTGTCTGCTTTAGGGGTCAACCTGTCAAATATGAACAACCGGCCTCTTCGCATACATATATCTTGACTATGATATGTGTGTTGTAAGCATCACGCACCCCGCCCTACCCTCCGTGCTCTCTTTTGCGCGTCAAGTCTTCCTGAGATGCATGTTGTGCCAGCTCCTCATTACCTACCTCGACTCGACGTCCTGCATCCAGTGTGTGACAGTGGTGAGCTCAACCGACCGGCAGCGTAGCTATCCATCCGCACCATGGCCAAGTGGAAGGGCGAAGGTCCAGCTCGATCGGATACGGGAACTACGATCAGAGGAAGGATCTCGGCGCCCATTCCCATTGATGACGACGAATTTCCTATTAGGTCCCCTGGAACGGGCATTGCGACTCCCCTCGGGAATGATGGGCTGGACATGCTGGCTGTGAGAGGCTCGACGACCTCAGGACGACCTGCGAGTGCACTTAGTAGAGATGTTTCCTCGACGTTTCCACCTGCTGGTCAACCATATGAAGGAGTGCCGGCGCCTGCACATCGTGCACCTCAGCCGAGCGGACTGCGGAACTCTGAGTTGAATGATGTGAACGTGTCGAATGAGCCGATCTTACCCAACCAGAAACCACCGCAGAGAAAGAAGTCCACCTTCAAGTCCGCCATGTCTAAAATATTTGGGAAGAAGCGCAAGAGTGTTGTTCCGGAAAATAATGCAAACCCCACACGGCACGAGCAGCACCAAAGTGTAAGTTTCAGCCTCAAATACCAGAACATCGTTAGCTTACTCTCGTTCTCAGGATCCGTCTGCGTTGATGAACATGACAAGAGACACGAAAAGTTCGAGCTTCTCCCAGAAACGGTCGGTATCCTTACCCATCAACGAGTTCAATCGAGCACTTCGGTCTCATTCCGTTGGTCACAATGATCTCCTTGAAGAGGCAGAAAACGAAGCACAGCGGAATGATCATTCAATCCAAGCAGCTGAGCAGACGAGACCAAGAGGGGCTACCACACCAAGCAGGATGTTCACCTCGAGCCGGGGTCCAGACTTCTCTGACTTTACAGGGTTGTCCCCACGGCCGGTCAGCAGTCATGCTAGAGGCAGCCAAGTTCCCGAGGAGGCCGTGGAGAACATTGGTTATGCTGTAACCAAGGGGAGTCATCCCAATCGACGCAGTAGATCACTTGGTCAGTTGCGAGAAGCAGCGGCAGCGAACAACGTGTCGAGGCGGCGGAGTGACGAGATCAGATACTGGAGAGCGAGCTATGACCAAGGAGCGCTGTCTCCCATGTCTTCTAATAAAGCTGATGCGGATGAGCCACTCATCCTCGACCATCCAGAGCTGCCTGCTCAACCTCAAGAGCCGCCGCAGCCGTTCAATTTTGGACCAATGGGCGAGATGGCAGGCATGAAAATCACACAGGCTGCTAGTCTTGATACTCGAGTCTCGCGACTGGAGGAGAGGATGATTCATATGGAGAAGGTGATCTCTCAATTCCATCATCGTACACAAATGGGACATCTTCAACTTCAAGATCCCCCAAAGCGGACTTCTCGGCATGAGCAGCCTGCTCGTTATAGTAGAGAGCTTTCTCTCCCTAATTCTAAGGACCAGACTTCTCAGAATCCTGCCACGTATAACAATCAGGCGGGGACATCCTTTGGCAGCAGTCGTCCATCAACTACTTCCACTAGTAACTCTTACCAACCTACGTTCGACGGGCGCTCGTCGCCTCCTAGCTTCTTGTCATCGGCTCCTCCAACTTCTGCTCAAGATGCCTCACGTCCACTCTCTACATCTACAACCATTCGAGGCTACCCTCCAAGCTCGCCCATACCTTCGAAATCTCAGCCAACTACCATGGATCAGATCAAAACTCTCACAAACATGATCTTGGCTGAGCAAGTGGCGCGGCGGAATCTTGAGGCGCAAATTCACGTCTTGCAACAGCAGCTTGCTGCCACAAAGCCTAATCGAAAGATCCCTTCCTACCCAACCCCGGGGTCAGAGCAGATTCGCAATCCATTGGACCGACAACATATCGAGAACTTCTCGAGATTCGATCCAGATGACAGCAGTGACGACGAGGATCGTTATGGCGCCGAAAACTTCCTGACGCCGAAAGAGGAACAAGATAATTTCAGTCCAGATGAGGAGCACTTTGTTGAGAATGATGTCAGGATGCCACCAAGGACGATGAGCCTCAGTCAGATGACCATGAAACAAGTCAACGGTGGTGTTCATCCCAGTATAAACTTCTGAGCCCGCCGGGCAGAGCAACGCGGCGAAACTTACTTTCTTTACTTTATGATACCCCAAAACACCATGGGCCTATGAAGGGGACTTTCAAGCGATTCCCGTACAGATTTTCCTAGTCCTTATTGGCTCTTCGCCTCTTCGTTTTTTTTGAAGCTTTGTTTTGCGGCTGGCCTGTTATTGTTTCTTGTAAACCACCGTTTTGTTTATATCATTGTCCCGTGGTCATCATGCTTTGTCATGCATTGCTTGCCCCATCTATTCATTTTTAAGTTTCCTCGCATTTCCATACGCTTTTGTTGGCTGGTAGCATTTCAATTTGGTGAATATGGGTAGCTGGGTGTCCCATTTCTCACATGTATCAACAGTACGATAGGGGGAGGAACCGGGAGGTTGGGAGAGACCTGAACAAGTTCATACGGGTGGTTACCTTTTGCACTTAATGATTCAAAAAGTACTTTCTGCACTTTATCCCCTCTATGATTTGTTATTTGGTGCTCTCGAGCATAGTCTTATATATCTTAGCAGCATCTTTATGGCGAAGCATGCATGGTCGGTCAGTCATGGTGTTCGATCTATAAGTAGTCACGAAAATAGACAGGCTACGTATTGTAACTCCCTGTAATTCCAAAACAAACGCTATCCGTAGCATTACGCTGTGAGGAAGCTTCTACTATCTACGGAAGAAGATTCAATCCTACTCTATCTCTTCATCTCCCTTACCAGCGAGACCATGCGGTGAGCACGTGTCGTGTATTATACCATACGAAGATAACACACCAACAGACCTTCCTATATCCAACCAGAAACGCCGCACTTCCCTGCCCTGCCCTGCCTCACAACAGCTCCTCATAGTGGAAAGCCGCAGGTCCAATCAAACGCCCTCCTCACACATGCTACGCATGCTGAAGAGTTACGATCTCCTGCAGGCCTGCTCTGTGCTGACTGTCGTCTTAGGTGAGAGTTGGGGAGCTGGGAGAGCTGGGAGAGCTGAGAGTACCTGTCTGCTGAGCTTGCATTGAGCTCACTTGTTGCTGCGGGAGTATGTGATGGGTTGGGTTGGAGTGGTCGACAGGCAAAGTGAAAGATATGAGTGGGCGAGGTCACATCTGCTGGACAGGTACACGTGTAATTGAAGTTAACAAGCTACTCTAATAGGGTAAAAAGTCTTCTCTCGTGACATGATTGTTCTCAGATGTGATATGATAGAATTGCAATTGAAGTTAACAAACTACTCTAATAGGGTAAAAAGTCTTCTCTCGTCTAAACATTCCATTTGTATTTCGTTCTCGTCTTGCTTCAGACCATCTTGTGTACAAACCGCCAGAATGGGCTGCTATACACGTAAGGATGACCTTTTGCTCGCATGAGCGTATAGTCTTGTCTTCGCTCTGCTTTGTATTGCTCGTACCAGGCCCTAAAAAAGCCACTTCAGAATACCTTGCCCAAAACGCCTCTTGAACACCTTTTATCTGAGTAAAAGAACAAACCAAACTAGTGGATACCGTTACTGGCTTTGCCAGCGGTTCTATGCTTATGTGACCATATACGTAGCATGCATCTACTCATCAGCACCAACGACCATGCCCATCTTAGCATTTCCAACCGCCGGCTTGACTTCCTTCAAAACCATTGGTGGCGTACCGAGACCATTGCGGTTGCGGAAGAAGAAAACACCCTTGCCCTCACCAACCGCACCCTCAGATGGCTCAACCCATTGGCACCATCTGGCACTCTTCCACATACTTTGCAAAAATCCCAGAGATCCTCCCTCAACATTGGCACGGTAATGACGGCCCATGATTGGCTTGATGGCCTCGGTAGCCTCGTCGGCGTGGTAGAAGGGGATAGTGCTGACGTAGTGATGGAGAACGTGAGTCTCAATGATACCGTGGAGAAGTTGACGACCAATAAAACCGAATTCACGGTCAATGGTTGCAGCAGCGCCACGAACATAGTTCCAGCTCTCAGCAGCGTAGTGAGGAAGAGTTGGGTCGGTGTGCTGGAGGTAGGTGATAGCAACTGTCAGGGAATTAGCATCACAGCGACACATGAATGATTATGGGGCTTACCGAGCCAGTGGTTAACCCAGATATATGGGAGGAAGTACCAGACGGCCATGTTAGAGAAACCGTAAGTCTTGCAGAGCATGACAAGGACGCTGACAGTGATGGCGATGCCAATGTCACTGAGAACAATCAATTTAGCATCCTTGGCCTCGAAAAGAGGACTGGATGGGTTGAAGTGGTTAACGCCCGTAGTATAACCGTTGACCTTGCCCTTTCCTCTGCCTTCGGATTGACGCTCGTGGTTGTTGTGACCAGTAACGTTGGCGAGGAGGTACATAGGCCAGCCAAGCAATTGTTGACCGACCGAGTGGATCAAGGTGGCGATTGGGGTTTCCTCGGTCAATTCATGAAGCTCGTGGACGAGTTTTCCGATGCGGTTGGCATACGCCTCACGGGTCTTGGGGACAAAGACCATATCACGCTCCATGTTGCCAGTAGCCTTGTGGTGCTTTCCGTGGGAGATTTTCCATGAAAAGTAGGGGACCAAGAGAGCAGAGTGGCAAATCCAGCCCGTGGTATCGTTGAGAACCTTGGAGGGCGAAAAAGCTTGGTGGCCACATTCGTGGGCAAGAACCCACAGGCCAGTACCGAAAAGACCTTGCACGAAAGTGTAGACGGCCCATAGAGCTGCGCGAACTGGTGTAGAAGGAATGTTCTCCGGGGTAACAAAGCGGTTGAAAAGATAGAATGTGGTTGCCAGGCTAAAAATGTCCCTGGCAACGTAGCTCAAGCCAGTCAACCCGGACCGCTCGAAGCAGTGCTTAGGGATGGCATTTCGAATATCGTTGATCGTGTAATCAGGAATTTCAAATTCGTTTCCGTAAGTGTCAATGAGCTTGCCATAGCTGTGTCCCTTATTATCCTCCAACGAGGACATGGATGAGAGGGAGGTCGACGAAGGAGATTGTCTCGGGGTGTCGTTGGGCGAGCCTTGGGCCGTTGATGGCGAGGATTCGGCTGTAGTCGAGGTGACGGTCCTCTTCAAGAGGTTTCGTGGGGGGAGAGCTGTCGAAGCCATGGTGTCGTGCTTTTCGGGTTATGAATTGAGGTGGATTGTTCCAAAGAATTGACCAAAATTCTGCACTCGTCGTACAAATTTGCAAGTCCTCTGGAGGTGGTCGAGGGCTATGATTTGTTGGGCCGACGAGAGCTGGGGAGGTGTCAGTGTCCTGTTTCACACGAAAGAAGCTAGATGTACTCACCAGTGCAAAGAATGAAGGGGCAATGTGGAAGAGCAAAGGGACAGGCGGCGGCCAAGGAGAGAATGGGGTTTTAAGGAAAAGCGCAGCTTGGGGGAAGGAAGGGATTGGTTTTAAGGTGATCCGTGGTTCGTTATGTGGTGCATTTTCAGGGTCCGCGCCAGAAAATGTTGTTCGCCTCGCCTCGTCCCACGTCTGGTCCAGTCCAAGGGCCCAGGACGCCAACTTAACACAACACAACACAATTCAACCCCCGACCAGCGCAGCAATGCAACTACCGGCCGGTGCACAATCCATCACATGGCTGCGTCTCCGTCTACCTTCTGCGTCTACGCTGCCGCACTTGCCTCGCCACCGCTAAAATGCACCTCTCGACTGAGTTTTGGGCCTCGCGGGCTCCCACTGCAAGATGCCTTGCTTGCCCTTGCCGAAGCGACAGCTGGCGGAAAAGGAGGAGGCAAATCAGATGCTTTCAATTGCAGGCGCTTTTGCTGGGCCGGAGACAGATGATCTTCCATTGATCCCGGTATATCCCATGTGGAACCTGCTCTCTATTCCCTCCCCCTCCTCCCCTCCCACTTTAATTTGTTCGCCCTTGCAAGCAGCTAATACGGTCCTCCTCGGGGTTAGACAGACCTGACAGCCATCAGCGCCGTCAATTGCGATGCTGCGGTGCAGTCCTGCTGCAGCAAAGCGCGGTCGAGGGAGTGCTGGACGGAGGACTAGAGTAAGTCTAGCCACGGCGGGCTCGCAACCATAGCTGCTTCATCCGCATTCAATTGAACATCCCCTTGGCCATGTCCGCGCCACGCATTCATGAGTGGTCTGAGATGTCTCACCTCACTCGTGGAAAATGATCAGATTCTCTGGCCTTGGTTTCCAGCGTGGGATATTGACTTGGCTTGGGGCACATCCACACCGCCGAGCGAGGTCTTTTCCTGGGCATCGCCCTCCCAGTGCCCACAACAGCGAACTTTCTCCAGGAAATCAAGTTTGCAGAAGGCCTTGGCTCCATCAGGCTTAGGACTGCTGGTGGGTCGGGACGAGACTGGGTGGGAGGTTTGGATTGCATGCGTGCCCTACCGGCCTCACTCGACTAAGTTGTGCACTTCCTCGATGATTCGCAAACAGCAGAGACTCACATGCAACGACGTCCCAACTCGAAGGTCACAAGGCTGGTCTACAGAGATATCTGCATGCCAATCTCAGCTTCTGCAGCGCTCTCCCGTGCAGCGAAGTCCCATGTGAGAGGCCGATGACCGCCCAAACACCCTGTGCCTGAGCTACGACGATTGCCTTCCGTCGCTTAACATTTCGTTGAGACGTTTTGTTGGGGTACGGGCGAGTTTCTGAGGCGGTGGGCGCTGGCAGAAAAGGTCGTGCTGGCTCGTGCCGTCGGAGCTCAACCGTCTTCCCAGGCACATGCAAAGCCCGACCGAGTCGCCTTGTACACCCCAACTCACACACCGACACAGAGAAGGACAACGCCAGACTGGCTACCTGCTTCCTACCCTCCACGCCTCGACGTGCAGCTTACCTAATCAGGGCTGCTCTACTCCTCGCCTTCCGCGCATCGCTTATCCTCTGAGCCCCAAGGGGTGCCTCCTTCACATGTCAAGCTAACGTTGAGCCATTCGTCCTTGAGATCAGTCCAAAGGTGGAGAGCTAGCTGCGACGGCGGGAGCTCCCCTCATCACCTGAAGCAAAAGAAAACTGCTGTGTCGATCAAACCTACGCTGATGACGTCCAGGACCGCCATAGCCCTACGAACTCTGTCAGCCACTGCTCGGTCCCATGTGACGGAGAGGTAAGGGAGTTACTTCCCTATGCTAGCCATCGGTTGAGACGCAGACTGTGAAAACCTTGGGACGCTCACGGCAGAATCCACGCTTTGCATTCGACGACATGACCGGCGGGGGATGTTCTCAACGACTTTGCCCTTCACAATTGGGGGGGCAGTATTGTATTCCCGCCTTCTGCGCGGCACATGTCAGATGCAAGACCGCGGGACAAGGAGAGTTGGGGTAGAGATGCGCACCGCATCTGATCCAAGGTCAAAATAGTAACGTATAGATTGTCGCCACGCAAGAAGCTGAGCTCAGGCTAGACGGAAAGTATTTGCCCGCCATCAGTTGACCTAGCTGCTCCTGTCGCTATGGAAAGTTTCATCCAGGGTCTGTGCGATCCCTTTCACACGCGCTCTCGCAACGGAGTATCAAAGTGCTTACCCAGACTTTCTAATTTTGTATATTCCTACAGCTGCTTCTCACCTCATTATTGCACCAAATATATGCGGCAGAAAACCCACCTCTGGAGCACTGGAGCAATACTACTTAAAATAAAGTAGGGAGCACTGGTCGATGCACACATGAAACCGTCCCTTGAGCACGAATCATTCTCTAGAGATTCGAGTCGTGTTCGTTGTTTCCTGAAGGAAAGTCTTAATGAAACAAAGCACTTAGAGCCAAGGCAAAATGTGAACAGAAATAGGTCACAAACAGCTCTTTGATTGCTTCCACCGCTCCTCCTTCAGTTCAATGTATTAGCATGGAGTATATCTTCTACACAACAGCCGCCTAAAAGCTCTCGTTTTCTTATACAGTTTTTGGAATTGTCCGACTTGTATCAAGCAGCACTTAAGTTGGGAAAATAAGACAGCTATTATTCCTCAAATGGAATTGCAAGAAATCTAAAGTATAATTAGGAAGGAACACGTGCACTTTGAGCCCTTCTTCCTGTAATATGAAGTTTCGAGTATAAGCAGTTGTTCGTTACCATAGTTGTAAGGGACCCGAAACTTGAATATAAAACAATCCTTAAGAAATCAGTTAGCAGAGAAAGCGGTATATATTTACCCTGCAATCCAACAAGTGACGACTTGTAAACCTCAGCAATTCCCTGCCATTAACATGAAGATAAGAGCAGGGTGGAAGGAGGTGATGAGCCTGTAAGCTTATTCCCAATACTGCCGGCTCGGGCCGCCTTGACGACCACGTATATTGAAAAAGGAGAGATTCTCCATCTTTTATGCTCCGGGCTTTCCTTCACTTCTCTAGTCAAGAGTAGGCATCAAGGCAGTTATTACTATTACTATCAAGCAGTCTATCTAAACAGAAGGTACAGGATCTATCTTTTTCGCTTTGACAGATAGCCACTCCAGCCAGACAACACCTAGGACAGAACAACAGGACAGGCCAACCCCAACAAAGAAAGTATGGGTCAACGCCTTATTATACGCAAAGAGTACCGCGCTATAAAAAACTTCGGGCACTAGACTCTGGATCTCCGTGGCGCCTGCTGACAATACAATACTTGGGTCAATGCCGGGAACATACTGACTGAGATTGGTCGCAAGTTGGTTCGTAAATACGTTCTGCGCGACGGATACCATGATCGCGGCGGTCAGGTTTTCGCAGAACATAATACTGGCCGTCCCGATGGATATGTCTTCCACGGGCAACGCTGTCTGAGGAGAAGTAAGGGCGGTCTGCAGACCAAATCCAACCCCGGCGCCGAATATCACTTGATAGCCGATCCACTTTGCATGGCCAGAGTCGACTTGAAAAGTAGTTAGGAGTCCGGTACCCACGGCCATGAAAACAACAGCTGCATAGACAAACTGGACGTAGTGCCCAGTAACGGAAGTAAGAACGCCGCCTAGAAACGAGAAGATAACAAAGCTGACGATCATAGGCAAATTCATAACGCCGGACTTGATGGCGCTAGCTCCTTTGATGGCTTGAAACCAGATAGGGATCTGTGAAATTCCAGTCAGAACGGCTCCCTTACTACCAATACGGCTGAGTTACAGGACTTACGTAGTACAGTACGACAAAGAAAGAGGCAGTAACACAAGCGCCAAAGATCGCCGAGCCCCAAATGTTCCGGTTGCCAAACACGCGTACTGGGACCGTTGCACTTTCACCACTCCGAATCTGGACAAAAACAAAGCCAGCAAGTAGAAAGATGGCAAGAATCAAGAGGACGATAACCCGTCCGTTCTTCCAGTCGTACCTGGTCCCGCCCCATTGTAGAGCAAGAAGCAAGGAAATCACGCCGGGCAAAATGAGAGCCAGACCAAGAAGATCCATTTGCTTGAGACGGTCCACCAACCCGGCTGTGCTGTTTCTTTTTGGCCCGGTCGAGGGCACAAAGAAGAAAATCCCCAGCGCGGTGATCAATCCTAACGGCAGGTTGATGTAGAAGCACCACCTCCAGGTAAGTTTCGCATTATCCGTGAAAGCACCTCCCATCAAGGGACCCGCAATGGCCGCAAACCCATACATTCCACCGATCATACCCACCAGAGTTGGGCGCTGCCGTGGTGGCACACAATGCGCGACCAGAACAAAGGACCCAGAACTAACGCCGCCACTTCCCACTCCAGCTATGGCGCGGCCGACGATCAGGGCGGTGGAGGTGGGGGCAACGCCGCAGATCAGAGATCCCAATTCAAAGATGAACAAGCCGGTTAGGTAGGTCCACTTGGTTGAGTAGAAGGTATAGAGCTTGCCCCACATCAATTGGAAGGCGCAGGTTGTAAGCAGGTATGAGCTTGCGTACCAACCCACGTCGTTGAGAGCGTGGAATTGGTCGGTGATTTTGGGAATGGCAGTCGAGAGAATCGTGTTATCCAGGCCGATCAGGAACATCGATAGGTTCAACGCCAGAACAATCAGGACAAGCTTGACCTTCCCCGGGTAGACTTCTTCCTGCTCCTCTAGGCCCCGTGGCTTCTCCACATTCTCATTTGCCATCTTTCTCTCGGTCACTGGGTTCTCGGAGCTGCTGTTCTCAAGTTCTCCATGTTCCTGTCTCGCTTCCGGCAGGTGTTGGGGAACCTCCATCAAAGCGCAAGGAAGGAACTGACTAGGATATTCTTAGCACGGTGAAGTCTGCGAGGGTAACAAAGTAAAGTGTAATATTGCAAAAGCAGTGATTTTATCGTTCGTGTAGCTTCCTAAGCAGAAAGAAAGACTGATGGAACGAAGGTGGTCTAGAGCAAGAAACGTCTTGACTTGCCAGTGCTATTTAAGCGACGACGGGTGAAGCCCAAAATTTAAGGTTCGGGTAATGGTCCCTGCCAAGACATGAGTCATCTGGACTCATAATGAGCGTCGAAACCTCACCAGGCAAAATGCGACACTGTTCGTCGTTATGATCTATTGCAACAGTCATCCGGGAAAGACGAACTGGGGAGGAGTTATTGAAATAGGTATCCACCATCATTACCAACCATTCCTGGGTGTACATAACCCTTGCCAGGCATGAAGAAGGTTTGAAAGAAATGCAGAACGTCAGCTGTCCATGCGATGACACTAATGTAAATCGTCTCTGTCTGGGAGATCTGATACCTCTTTCCCTCTCTCTCCTTGCTAGTCAACGATAATGCCCTCTGGCGCCCACAGATCAACCATTGCGACGAAACTGATGCACGACGGGAGATCGAAACTAGAATCATCCCAAGAAGATAAAGAGCCCCCCGCCCCCCAATCATTCCCTAACTGTAAATCATACCCCCTACTAAGCGAGCATGTAGGTATCGCTAGTAAACAGAACAGGGGATTTCTTGGATTATGACCTCAGCTGCTGTCCTTAGCTCTTCGGTACCATAAGTAGATACCGATGTAGCTCAAGGGCAAAGACCTTTAGTAGGACTTTCTGGCCGTTCTGGGTCAAAGAGGATTGCACTTGAAAGATGGCTATAGAATGGAGCGGACGAAAATGGGAAGTTTTCCAGGGAAGGAGCCCGAGAAAGAGTCAAGGCTGGCCTATGAGTCCTATTGGTACTGTACAAAAGTGGACCTCTATTCGCGACTTTATTCAATATCAACCGCAGCCTTCTTGAACCCCATCATAATTTTGACCTCGTCCCAGAAGGGAATGTGCTTCTCGACATTCTCGGCTTCATACGCATCAATGACCGGTCGTTCCCAGACCAGATCCGCCTCTTCGGGCTTGACGACCTTGGTCTTCTTGAGCACCTTCCAGAAGACGTACAGGATCGGACAGACGAAGCACATGGTGTAGTACGAGAAGAAGGTCCCCACGTTCCACCACCCCGGCAAGAAGGTGGAATAGCCGTACATGATGACGGTGAAGGTCATGGTGCCGAGACCGAACCACGCACAGTAGGGCTGGTACCATCCAATATACGGAAGGTCTTTGCGGTCGAACCCTTGCGCCTTCATGGCGCGGTAGAAGAAGATGTAAGTGATGCACATGCAGATGTAGTCGATGATTTGAGCAGCCTCGGTCAAGTTTGCAAGCCTGTATTTCCATTAGCACGATCCCTGCGGCCCTTGGTCTTGATTCTTGGTCTGGTTGACATACCAAGTAATGACTTGCCCGGCTGAGCTTGAAATCGCGAGAAAACTGAGACAGGGGAATAACATCACGATGCAAAAACAGTAGATGGGGACACCCTTCTTAGTACATTTACGGAGGAACTGCGGTGCATGTCCATCGAGAGAGAGCGAATATAATGTCCGCGAAGCGGCATATCTGCGCGGTTTTACATTAGCCCTCGGATTGTTAAAGATGGAATGGATCACAATTTCGAGGATTGGAGTACTCACACATAACTATTACCAGCGGAGAAAATACTCGTTACCAGCAGAGCGTTAGTGATATGCGGCAAGACGCCGATGCCCATGTTGTGCATTGCGATGACATATGGCGAGGAGGCCGCCGTTCCCCCACCAGCAGAAGATCCACTCAAGACGTTGATAAGCGTCGTGTCATTGTATGGGATGACAATGCCGCAAGCCAGAGCACCACCAATGAAGAAGATGCCGAATCGCCAATAAATCGTCTTGAATGCCCGCTTGAGGTTTTTGCGTGGGTGCGAGGCTTCTCCGGACATCATCGCCACATATTCCGGCCCGACGATCGTAAATGCGGCCTCCCAAAGTGCTGCTAGGAAGCCTTCGAATCTTCCGAGATTGCCCGTGGTTACATATTCTGCAAAAGCGCCCTTTGGTTTCGTTAGCTCCTGATTCATGTGCACTTTGCTTCTGGTTAGAACTTACGGGTGTCTTCCAGTATCTGAAGCCGTACGCATCATGTTTGGGGTTTCCTCCAACCATAGTGACGAAGGTAAAGCCGAAAACAATAAAGATGAGAATGAGTTTTCCACTCGACAGCCACTGAATACTACTTAGTCATCATTTTATATATACACCGATGATGATACTCACAAACTCGCTCTCACCATACCACTTTACAGCAAACAAGTTAATGATACTGCTGCATATTAGTACATCCCTCGCATTTTCAGTAGCAAGACTTACCCATAGAGGACAATGCAGCCAGCGCAGACGGCAGCGATAGGGATATCATCTCTCCAGAAGGTCAAGACGAGATTCAAAGCCGTCATTTCCCAAGGAATAAGTATAGCCTCTCGAAGATCGTCAGTTGGAGTTCATGGGATTGAAGCCGATGGTAACGAATCAATGCCATTCAATGCCTTTCCCGTTCTCCTTTTCAAGTCTCATCCCGGTTTGACACAGGTCCTTCTGCAATAAGATGAATTGAAAGTGGCTGCTTACCATACAAGAAGAAATTCCAGCCAAGCATGAAACCGAATGCCTCATCAACCCATTTGCTTCCCACTGGACACAATCAGATATTGAACGCCGGGACTCGACAATGTAGTGAACTTACTTCGGATGAAGGAACCAGAGACGGGCATGAAAACTGAATTCGCATTAATGACCACCCTCACCCTCTTCTATGGCGAGCTGCAGGCTCTGCAGGCCGCATCTGGATTGCTATTCTGAAGCGCTTGGTGCAACTTACCACACATCTCGGCTATACAATTGTTCACAGCCGCCAACCACACGCAGTACATCATGAAGGCAATCAACAAGCTCCCTGGGCCTCCTGCCGTAAGACCACTTCCGATGCTGACGAACAGAGCTGTTCCAATGGAACCACCGATCGTGATCATCTGAATCTGTCGACCCGAAAGCCTTCGCTTGAGGTCGTCGACATTCTCTATGATGCCCTCCGTCGCATGGCCGGAATCATAGACTGGCACGGCGTCCTTCTCATCCGACCCGTATTCCACCTTGCCCGGGTGCTTGATGTCGTCCATAATGCCGTCTTGCGCGATCAATGGGCAATACAGCAATTCATTGATGAAAGGGCAACAGGATTCGTGGGGTAGTCGGGCGCTTTTACCTATGCATATCCCCTGCATCTAGGGCGCCTTGATGGCGACTTATCGACGGCGAGGCCGACAAGACGATTAGTCGTCCTGGATTTCGATGGCATCCCGATCTTATTCGCAGGCCATTTGCCTTCATCCTCGAGCTTGCTGATTAGCTGCGATAACTATCTGCCCAGCCGATACCTGTCATAGGTTGGGATGGGGCCGTGGCAGGGGCACCGTAAAACAATGCCTATCGCGGCTAGTGCTGCGATAGTTGAAGCTGCAACTCCACACGTCATGGTCCATGATGGTGTGGAAAATGGGGCCGGCCCGAGACCATTGATAAGCTATCATTGTCAGAGCTTCGTATTTGCATTGCCACAGTCTTCTAAGTCTATTTATCTTACACAGGCCAGGATTGCTCGCAGCATCACGACCTTATCATCTGAGGTACGACACCAAGCTCGATGTCAACTAGAAGAACAACCCCACGAAAGTCCAGTGGGGGCGTGTGGGCACAGTCGGCGCCGAGCTAGTTTGAAATAAGCACCACAAGACTGGCCAAGCTCTGGAACTCTGGCGCTGCCAAGTTGATCAGGAGCCTAGTGTCAATGTTTGTCCGGAATTCTTTGCTACACCAACCTTATCCGCTGGGCTTCGTGCGTAGACTCACCCACCATCCGACGTACAGTATACTCGGGAGGCGTGAGGAAAGAGCGTGCTTGCGCGTGTAAAGAAAGCCAGGACTTTATTTTGCCACTTTGCGATGCAGCTGCTCAAGTTTCTGGCTATGGGTAATGCAGGATGAAGGAATTGCCTCTCCATGTTCTCACCCCGAAGCCTCCAGCAGCAGAAGTATGCGTGGCACCATGTTGCTGCAGAGCCGTGGAAGGTACTCTTTTGGGACCAGGTCGTCGGATCTGCTACGACCAATGACTGAATAGTTTCAGCATCATGCTCAATTACCTGTTCTAAGTGGTCGTTGGCTGCGAAGTTATGTTTCCATAGCACGATGTTTAGCAGAAACGTTAAACCCGGCTTCTTCCATGCCCCTTTTGGGCTCCCTCCGCTTTGCTTCTACGCAAGTTCGGATTTCTATTTCAGAAAAACCACGGCTTATAGTGGTGCAAAGACTAGAAAAGCAAGAAATCGTGACGGTCTGATGAAGGCGAAAGAGACAGTGGTTCTTGCTATTTTGAGAAGCAACTGTTACGCGAGTATAGTCGATGCAACCTCACTACCAACGGCTTCTTCAAAGCAGAGGATCACCTTTCCCCAGCAGCACTCCATATCCCTACTTTCCTATACACCGAAACCCAGCCCTGGCTCACACAATCTACAACTCGGGTCGTTCTGTCTGGTGCTAGCAGAACACTTTATTTCTTATGAAGCGTTCTTAGGCTTGGAGAGCTATCAACACGTCTGCCGAAGCTTATGGCCTGTACGAACCACCTTTGAGCAGATTCACGGCTTCAGTTCAATCCCCAGCACTGCACATATAATGCACTTGGCCTACCCAAGATCCAGAGCCTCGTTGCCGGCGACGGAGCCCCGTACAAAATTCATAGCTCATGATTGACCTGGATGGATACGTGGCAGGCAACACAAGATTGGCCAAAACACGAGGCTCGTACTTGAGTGAAACAGATCCTGAGGCTAAAAAAGGCGGCCTTGTCTTTGCCATCGTTGTCCTTGTTTGCATCGCGATCATCTCGTCATGTCTATGTATGTTTACGTCTCACGGGATTTCAGCCAAAGTTCTCCAAGTTAGTAGCTGATTCGCAACAGCCCTTCGATTATCCTCAATTCGACAATACCATACTTCGCGTAGGCTCTCAGTCATACACTCTCTGGTTCTCACAATCTACATTCTTGGAATGCTGTTTTGCTTCTTCTCTGCCATTATGGTTCTCGGATATGGTACTCAGGCCAACCGCCCGTGTAAGCTCGCACGTATCATCTGCCTGGTTTTCTATATAGGACACAAGTTGCCTTTGTACGCCTTTCTTGTTGAACGAACCCATGCGGTGAGATCTGTCACAAGGAGACGCTTGCAGGACTGGTTCTATATCTCTGGCATGATATCAGTAACCCTTGGGTTTATCAGCATCGTCGTCAGCCTCTGTATTTGGGATGGCTGGTTCTATGAGCCAGCCAGTGGACAGTGTCAGATAGGTTTCAGACTGCCAGTGATTCTTGCACTTCTCGTCTTTGATGTTATGGTCAATTTATGGCTGACCTGGGTCTTCGTGCACTACCTTCGACCGTACTTGACAAAAGGTGTCCTCAACGCTTTTGTTCCGAAAGGAATTGGTGATCTGATGATATCCCGGGTCTTCAAGCATGCGACACCAAACACTGATTTTGATATTTCGTTTGCGATTCCTCAAGCCGACCTTATACGAGTCATCCGGAATACACTCATTGGGTGCATCGCTATGTGCGCTGCCACGGTTGCAAATTGTCTTGTTCTTATTATCCTGCATAGCCATGAAGAAGTTTGGATGCTTTTTACATTCTGTACATTGGATGGTGAGTCTTCCACTTTCTACGGTTACGTTATAGAAAACGGTCATCGAGCTTGAAAAGACCTCATCCTGCGTAGTTGTGCCCTCTGTTATATTATGGCTAATACTTGGAGGCAGTCACTTGGACAGTGCTAATTATAAATTGGCTTACGAACATCTCTAAGGATGTTTTAGCTTCACCCATTACAGAGCCTGATTCCGAAGACCCTCTGGTCCGGAATGATCGACTTGCGCGAACAGCCAATGCCCGCGAAATGGCCCAGTATGCAAGCGTATTTTCGTCGCCTGAAAATATCATGGAAATCTTCGATGTAGAGCATTCCACTTTGAACGGCCTGAGGAGTGAGCCCAGGAGGAAGTTATCAAGGAGCAGAAAGTCTACGGGGGTCACTGGTGCAGGAGACGAGATAAGTCTAATGGATGCAGTACTGGAAGATATGTTCGCTTCTTCTGGAAGGGATAGAGTTGTTCAGCGTGCTCGAGCAACCCAGCAGCCTCAGAAGAGTGAGTTTTCTGGTTGTGGGGTTCATCGCCCTCAAATCGCTGATGCAGTTTGGCGACTTGGAGATAGATAGCATCGGGACAACGGCAAATAATTGAGATGAGGCACTTCTGGTGCTCTATTCCGATGGGGCAAATAAGGGCCGCTGATTACAGGAGCGCGGTACTCTCTCTCTGTACACGCAACCATCAATTCTTACTAATAGCTCTGCTTGCCTAATGATATATTGTGCGCCATTGGAGAATTCATTAAAACCGAAAAAGCGAAGCAAAATTCTGATTGCCTCCCTTACTCATGATGAAAAATGAGGTTTCTCTGGCAAGCCGTTGGCTCTCATTTTGCTTCCCGTCTTGATGCAATGACTGATACAGCCCAACACGACAGCTCGTTATATATCACATCTGATATTTTGTGCCTATGCCCAACTTCTCCATCCAAGCTACTGCAAATGTTGAAGGCGGAGATTGGTCAGCATGCACAACGGGCTTGGAATGATATTTCTTTATTCTCATGACGTTGATGGCCAATATAAGACTCGTGTTAGAGACGTGGCTGTCCAAATGGCTATCAAAGCGGCTGGTGTCACATGGCATTGACCAGTCAAGGAGACATATATCACCTCTCGTAAATGTCAACTCCACCAACAACGTCAAGCAGGCTTAAGGACGCATGACCGGTTTGGATGTACGACTTCCTACTGGCTCTTCCGACGCAGCGATGTGTTGTCAGACTTCCGGCCCGCAGCACATCCTCCACGGCATCGGGTACATGCAGAGATCTATCGCTTCTGATCAACCTTCCCGCCCGCCGAGCGCCTCTCGCCATCCGCACTCGCTGCATCCCTCACATTATTCACGGAGGAATGGCGCCATCCGACCCGGCTTCCGCAAGAGCCACTGCCTGTCATGCAGCGAGAATCGCGAACGATGGAAGGGAAGTTATCCGGGAGGCTGAACTTAGACTTTGCAAAAAGCAAGCCGCTGCTGACCACAGGCTGTCACGAAACTTTGTTGCTCAGCACGGTTCGGCCAGTTGGACGTCTAGGTTGCGGTGGCAGGTTTTCTTTTCGAGAGAGAATCTTCGCGGTGCATTGCAGCTGCATCATACGCGATATTATCGTCGCGCCCAGGTCTGGTTATGGAGTGGACATGTGGATTAGCGCCTACTTCAGCCCGACCTACAAGATCACTGACTAGAACTAACAGCTGGCACATCTAGTCAAGCAGAAATCACATGCACAGAGCCAGCCTCTCTCTAAATTCCCCGGACGAAAAGAAACCGAGTAGATGTGTGAGGCTCAAAGCGCAAAGCCCTCGCGCTATTTCCTGTGACACTTCTGGTACCAAAGTAAACAACCAATTGAGTCGACCCTCACCGCTTCTCTTTTTTTCTTGTTTCTCTTTCTTCAGAAGACGATCAATCGCATCAATTCCCCCCTCCCTCTATCTCTTACCTCTTCGCCGACCTCAAGCGAACCGACGAGGCCGGATCCCGATCGTCTTGGGAAGGCGTTCCGGCTCATTGCTTCTTTTCCTGGGCGGGACTATTAACGACCTGCGTGCATATGCTGGATTGCGCAGGGCAATATACGAGCCACGCATTCCCCACACGCGACCAACCACGCAGCGCACCTCACACCACAGCACTCTCACGCCAAACATACTTTTCTTTCCTTTTCTGCTCTTGCGCACCCTAGCTCCCCTTCGAGCTTTTTTTGGGGCCCTCGCGCGGCGAATAATTACGCTGCCGCCGGGTACATGCCAATCTCGCTCCCCTCTCATGCACGACGCCATGGTTCGGAGTCGAAAAAGCAGAGATGCTTCGCCTTCGGCGCCCGCTGCAGGTGCAATTGGTGTGAAGAAGGGCCTAGGTCGCAGTGGGTATGCGCGGTGTAAAGACGTCGTTTTGTTGAGACTGTGGGAGGAATTAGGTATGTATGATCTGGCCCTTTTTGTTTGACTTGGCTTTTTTTACTCCCCCCCCTACATTCCTCTTCCCGCTCCCGCCCCCCGTCTCTTGCGCGCTACCTGTTCCGGTAATTGGTCTTGTTTTTTTTGGCAGGTCGTGTAGGGCTGATTTTGAGTTTGGATCGGGTGCAGAGGTTTGGCAGCAGTGAGTTTAAATCGGCTTCTTTTGTACTTGCCTTGCCTGGCTTTTATTGGCTGGGGGCAATGATGACGAGAGAGGGCTGATGATTGTGGTTGGAATTGTGTAGGGAAGATAACCACTTTATTGAAACTGGGTATAGGTGAGATTAATTCTTGACGCTGCTTGGCGCTTTTGAGTTGAGGTCTGTCGTACTGATTGCAGCGGCTAACCTTCTTTGCAGAGCCGCAACGAATGATCTATGGGAATGTTTGAAGAGTTGGGGATATTGGCATAATGAAACTGGTAAGCCAAGTCCCCGTACCAGTTCCATTCTTCGCGGTTGCCAGAGGACCACTCACTAAGTCCTCTTTGTTCTGTATCTTTCTTTTTTTCCATTCTTGCTTTTCTTCTTCTGA
Source organism: Coleophoma crateriformis (assembly GCA_003369635.1). Taxonomy (NCBI): domain Eukaryota; kingdom Fungi; phylum Ascomycota; class Leotiomycetes; order Helotiales; family Dermateaceae; genus Coleophoma; species Coleophoma crateriformis. Next base: position 807,272 of record PDLN01000016.1, on the reverse strand, counting down.
ATTTATGTTCTGCTATTTCATGCTACTTTTTCGGAGGTCCAAGTCAGAGGGGTTGAAGGAAGAAAACACTGCAGGAACGTTGTGCTGTCAACTGTTTGATCTTGAAATCTATATCAAACAAGGGCAGAAGCCGAAAAGACAAGGCGCTAGTGCATCTGCTGAACCCAATTCTCCAGCCCTGCACCTCCAATCTAGTCTCTGGTTACTGCAAGAGCCAGGAACCCCATCTCTCCGTGCATATCAAATGATATTGCCTTGACCAAATATGGATATCGACCATACTAATTCGCCCCAACAGTCAACATCCTGTCCCATGTCCTTGGAAGTATTAGCTTTCTCCTCCTCCCGGTATACTTCATGCACGCCGAGATCCCTCCACGGTGGTCCATGGCAAGCGCAGCTGACAAGCTCGTCTTTGGAATCTACTTCGGCGGCGTCGCCATCTGCTTTGCACTGTCCGCGACGTAAGTCCCCGCCCCTCCCATGGGACCTACCAGGCGCTCCCGATGGCTTTCTTGCCGAGCGGCTTGGAGGAAGTGATCCGAATGATAGTTGATCCGCGTGTCATGTAGGTACCACACCGTCATGAACCACAGCCAGAAAATGGACGCCTTTGGCGCCCAGCTGGATTTCCAGGGCGTCATCCTGCTCATGTGGGGGGCGACGGTGCCGCTGGTCTATTACGGGTTTGCCTGCGAGGCGAGGTTGCGAGTTGGGTATTGGAGCATGGTAAGTTGCATCTGCGGTCCAGTTTCTTGAGCAATAAGTCGTGTTCAAATACGAGCACGGTCAAGCCTGCCTGCCTCCACCCTTTCGTCACCCACAAGCAGCATACGAGAAAAGACTAACCCCATTGCCCTTCTCCTTCACTAGCTCACGCTCCTCGCCATCCTGTGCTCAATATCAACATTTCAGCCTCGCTTCCGCGATCCATACCTCCGACCCGTCCGGGCGGCGACCTTCGGCAGCTTGGCTATCTTCACCATGGTGCCGGTACTGCATGGGATCGGCCTCTACGGCTGGGAGATCCAGAAGCAGCGGATGGGGATTGTCTGGGTTGTGGTGACGCTGGGGTTGAATGTCACAGGGGCGACGGCTTATGCAGTGAAGGTATGTTTTGACCTCCTTGGGGTTGTGGAAGAAAAAAGGAAAGGGTGCCCCGTGGGGGGGGGGGGACGTGAGTTTGTGGGGGGAGAAGGAGAGGCAGATTGGGAATTTTGGAAGAGGGATGGTATGCTGATTTACAAACTGTTCTAGTTTCCGGAGAGGTGGTGTAGAAGGCACTTTGATCTGGTGGGGGCAAGTCATCAGATCTTTCACGTCTTGGTTGTGCTTGCGGCGCTGGTGTACATGAAGGGCTTATTGCAAGCGTTTGACTTTGTCCATGGAAGAGAGCATTCGTGCGGCAGGGCGAGGTGGAGTTGACAAGAGCGAAACACACAAGCGGGCGTAGAATATGTTCAGTAACATGTTTAGATGCACCATAGTCATAGAAGGAGACGCAAGGAAAGGTATGGTTTAGGTCAGGACAAGTAGAAAAGATCACGATGTCAAACTTCAAGTAAGACATTTCCTTATTGGAGTCACACGACGAAGCCTCTCTATAGATGCAAAGCTTCCTCCAGGATTTAAGCTCTGAACAGGACCGTGTCGGTCGGTACTCCCAGGGAGACATGGTTTTCTGTTCCCGAAAGCTCGGCCGATCGATCGTCAGGATGGCATCCTCCATCATGCGTAAGCAATGCCCATGGAGCAGAGGCTGTAGCTAGCAGGCGAAGGAATGCCAAGCGGAGCACTATTGAAGATGTGCAGTCAGCTTTCTACTGTACACTACTATCAGGGCGTTGTCAGCCTCGAGGGAGGTATGATGTACAGGTGTACGCAAATCCTTTCCGCGGGTTGGAGCAATCCTATCTCATGCACGCCTCAGTACACGCCGTACAACCAGCCAGCCCACGTTACTGAGGCTGGTGGGTACGCCATTCACAGGTGACATACATGTGCTCCAGGACCGCCCATGGAGAGCGAATCTTACGCCGAGACAGCTATAGTTGTTGGTAACGAGCCATCCCAGCGGTGCAGAACACGTGCCTCCAGGACCGGAAACCGAGGGCAGGAAAGCAGGAAGGAAGGATGTCGTTCTCAGCCGTAATGCAATGTTTCATAATGACGATGCATACGTCGCTTACCACGCACAAGAACAACGTGGTGGTGTTTTGGCCTGAGAACGAAAACTGCCTTGGCTCACCGCGGTCTTCCCTGTCCGGCCAGGGCCAGAGTTACACGCATCCTATCGCCAACACCAGACGAACAAATGCATAAGAGATCATCGACAACGCATAACCTCAGATTTAGCACAAACATTCCACCCAACCCATCCCATGCCAATAGAAGGTTTGTCAATGTCTTCGAAACTCGAGTCTCTCCACTCTGTTTCCTTGTCCGTGGTCAGCGGAAGCAACCGCCCAACCGGTCGGTACGGAAAGAGATTGCTGATGGTCGGACAGCAGCTATCATTCGATGGTTCATAACGCCATCAATTAAAATAATCCCTCAATTTCTGACAGGTCCATCCCCACGGACCCACCGCGTTATCTGACGGCCTTCTTTTTGTGGTGTGAAACGTTCTCGAAGGCCCATCATCAGAGTTTCTTGGATCATTGTCTGTGGCCGGTAGGCTTCATTCGGGCCTGCCACCCTGATTGAGGAGATGATCCGCTGCTGGTATATCTCGATGCAACACATTGCCACAACGGTGGTGCAGATTGGCAGGGGAAGAAACCACCTGTTGACAGGATCTTAGTCCTCATTAGACCGTGGGCCGTCTAGAAGATCGCACCAACGTGACCATTGATTCGTGATGGACTTTCCCGCACAGGGTTATCGTGAACCCTGGATCGACATCATTTCTCTTCGGGACAGCTGTCCAACCTTTTTCGAACTGGCTTCATCAGACCTCCAGTGGGTGGGCTCCACTAAAGTCTTGAGGTATCGGTTCTCAGATGATCGCAATTAAGAACTACTGTATGCTCCTCCCACGGCAGATTGACAGCCTCTGAAAGAATCTGTCATGCGAAACACCATGGGTAAATGTGTGAGGTGCACGTATATCAAACGAGGCACCGAGGCCAGTCTTTTCTGGATAAAGCGATGAATTATGCTCCTTCTCTATAGGGCCTGGCTGCATCGTTGATGTTTGATGCTTCACAACTTTCCTATCTTGAGCAAGCGAGAGCGCCATCTGGTCGAGGGCAGTCTCAAGCACATGCAACGGGGCCTCGATTAACCTGGCCTCATGCAGACCTGTGGGGCAGTCAACATTGGACCTGCGTGGAAGCCAATAGCTGGGAATCCCGGTGATTAGCAGAAGGAATCTGGGGCAGAATGGGATTATCGACCAGCATCGGTAATTTTGTCCAGTCTATGCCCATGAGCACAGGAACGGTTCCTTGTCAACCAAACGTGATCAACGACCTCCCAGCCGTCTTGAGTCGGGCTAGAGAATGCAGCCTGAAATGAGAGAGATCGACTCTCCAACAACTCCCAAAAGGCACCGGCAGCTGAGCCTAGGTGACGATCTGAAGTTCGCAATGTAACGGGGAAGATAACCGGCAGTAGTTGGGGCTAACGTCAGATACAATTGTACGGTGGTCCGTCCCACTGGAACCATGGAAGAAAACTCTGCTGGGCCAGCGGAGCCATGGCCATATGGTTGTATGCCCGACCGAAAGCCCAGCGTATACGTCTCGGAGTCTCTTCCAGCACGTTCTGATCCCTCACAAGCCGTCCCAATGGGCCGGTAGTTTCTATAAAGCAACACCCTGCGCGAGAGAATCTCCGGCCGGTCGCTTGTACGGACGGTAGGTATGGGAGAGCGAGGCAGCGGTGTCAAATTGGCTTCAGAGCTACGGTGCTGGTGGGTTTGCGAGATGCTCCCGAGTCCCGCGGATATGGTTGCGCTGCCGGCCGGTGGTGATTGGCTCTCTGCCGCAGTCCAGACTCCCTGGACCCTGCCACGACTGGCCGACCCACCGGGGCCATGCTAATCGATAAGTAGCAAACGGGAAGAAGCGATTCAGACGGACATCTGATGAACGTGTGCCGGGCAGAGCGAGGCAAACCTGTGAGAACACATATGCAAAGCTTACCTTGGGTGTCGCTGTTCGACGGCGAACGCTCGGGGTGCATCACCTGCACGCCGTGCCTGCACCGTCCGTCGTCGCCGACCTGTACCTGCATGGTACCTGCAGCAGGCTGCTAGGCCGTCGGCCACCCAGAAAACCCAGAGGTGAGGTCTAGCAGGGTGGAGGAAAGACGACTTCCTTGACTCGAGCATCCCCAGCGGGACACCTGGGTAAAACGCATGACCGATAAGGCGGATTGCTCCGGTCAGCAAGCAGCAGAGAGGGTGTGAAGGTGTGGGTGTGTGCCTTGTCGCCTCCAACGAACCGCTTGTTCTGGAAGTCTTCCACCGACGTGCTGCTTCGTCCTGTAATGCGAGTTTTGGATGGCATGCGGGCGTCGCGGCCACGAAACTTATGCAACAACGGAGCCGAGAAGCTGCTCCGTACCGGCCCTATGACTGGCCGCGCCCAGGCGGCTAAAGCAGCAGGAGGTGGACACCCGCCCGCACCAGACTGGATGAGGCAAGCGCTTTGGCCTATACTTAGGAATGCATGCATAATATACGGTGTGCTAAGGATTAACGTGCACCAGCTAATGCATTGGGAAGTATCACTTTATGCAATCGCTCAGGAACCGGCACAACGCAGAACAAGTCCATTGTGGCAGTGGCACCGCAGCTCGTAACTCCATCAGCCGCTCTACGCCATCCCTTCCCCGTCCTCGTATTCTCTTCGCTCGTGAATGGGCAGCGGTGGCAACGGGCATTGCACGGTAGAGCGAAGACGAGCAAAGACGAGCAATCCGAGACATCTCAACACGCCACGCATGTGGTCCGATGAGGGATGAGAGACATCGTGGCCCACGAGCTGTGTTGCAAAGGCAGCCGAAGACGCTAGCCGTGAGTGAGGGAGAGATTGAGGACCAGAGGCGTGCAATGTAGCGTATTTGGTCTATTCTCGTCGCCTTCAACGGGGTACCGCTAGCAGCACCAAATCCCCAAAGTCAACCAAGGACCAAGGAACCTCCAGGTCGATGGTACGGAGGAATGGGAAAAGCCTCGGGATAGCACTTATCACGATAAGTCACTTCTTAGTGACCTCGCAGCTACCATAGGCCCCTCTTTGCCCTCCAAGGCCAATAGGCGACGCTTGAGGGCCACGCCCGCGTCATTCAGCTGCGTCTCAAACACTGGCGTGGCATATCAAGGCAAAAACGAGAAGTTGGGACGATCTGTTCCGAAGTTGCATCTTGACAGCTCTTAGTTCATTCCAGGTTACTCCTTCCTAAAACCCGTGGACCTGCACCAGCGACGAACTGGCTCAGGGGTTTGCAGCACGCCTCAACCACGCCTTGAAGGCTCTTCCAGAAAATGGCATGTCTGGTAGGGCTACGGGCAGAAGAGGGGTTCCTCGGAGGAACGGTTGTATCAGGCGTCTGGCCTCAGTCACTCATATCTTGAAGTTGATCATCAGCACATTTGGCCTCTGGCGCCGATCCAGACCACGGAAAGTTTCTCGGTTTCCGAACCAGGTAGTGGGTGACGGGAAAAACAAGAAAAGCCGCCATCGTGATAGTAAAGCACCGTCTCCCTCTTCGAAGCATGGCTCCATAGTACCTGGAACCTGGGCTAGAATGGTGACTGTGTAAGTTTCTTTGTTCGATGGACCTGCAGCATGCCTTCGTGTCTTCGAAAGTGGAAGACTGGGTTTGCCAGTGGACATGTCCTTTGCCGCCTATTAAGTCTCCGAGTCTTGGATCTGGGCAGCAGCAGTAACATCATCCGCATTGTAGTGCATCGCAGCTGAAGGTGCTATATCAGAAAAGCACAGGATGAATGGATGTGTGAGGCTTTGCAGAGATGACGAGTCATTGACGCGGGAAGCGACAAGCTGTCGTTGGCAAAAAAAGAAGTGAAGATCTGGATAGCTGGTATCCAGACCAATAGTACAAGCCTGGTATTCACAACAAACAGGCACATCTGTGGCTGTCGACGGATCCTGAAGGTGTGTTTCATGTTTCGAGGATTCTCGTCGGGTCAAGTCTCGATTCGTTCGGCGATCCGTAAGATTGGGTCATAGGCATATTCACCAGCAAGTAAGGTAGGATGGGGTGTGATAGTGATTGCGGGGGCAAAAAAAAAACCTCACGACGTCGCCAGCTGAGTGGCACAGGCTACTCGCCCCGGTACCTTACGCAGCGGCTGGATAAGCATGCCTTGGCATGGCAGTGGCCACGCAGCGCCTATCGATAGACTGTTGTGGAAGTTAAAGCATAACTCTGTCCCTGACGCGCTGGTGCGTTGCGAGGCTGAAATGGAGACGACAAGACAAAGGAGGGGCAGGAGGCATCGATTGGTGGTCGACGCGGCAGAACGCGCTGCCAGAAGTAAACACGCAACGGCGAGGGAGCCAGTCACGTCGTCGTCTGCCGGCTCATCTCGCAAAAGGTTCACTCGCGCGCATGGGAGAGGACGAAAAAGTCTAAGATGTCGCGAACTAGGGGATGTTTGCATACGCTGCCGGTGCCCCAAGCATCCTCGGGCTCGAGCAACGTTCGGCGTGCATGTTGGAGGGGGGCTTCACGCGCTGAATGGCTCTCGTCGCGTCTCGCTCGGGGCGCGCTGTCGCTCTGCAGCGGGTGATGATGGCGGCGGTGGTGGTGGTGGGAGTAATAGTCTTTCTTAGTGCGGTGGTGATGGGCGGTAGTCGCTCTCTCCCATCCTCGTGGGGCGAACGACGGCGCATAGACTTACATACTACCTACACCAGGAAAAATTGATCACAACCTTCGCGCGGTGCATTGCTCAAGGCCTCAGCTTATGGCGGGACTGCGTTACTCTCCACCGCCTCTACTCCACGCAGCGGATTCCACCCGTCGGCACCGCGTGCTTGCATTGAGGCCGGCGAGGCCGCACCAGCGAGCGCCAGGGCAAGATCGCATGAATGAAGCCCAACGGCTCCATGCTATTACCTCCACGTACATATATCAACTATCTTTTCGGCACAGAACTTTTCTGGGGCCCATGCCGTGAGGGCTGAACGGACTAGACGTGGCTGAGTGTGTGTGATGCGGATGATGCAAGACATTCGATGGGCAAACTTCCATGCGTTCCTGGGTGGGATCAAACCGATAATGTGGGCTCAGACGGTTGTGCGCTGATTGATGGACGAACACGTCCAATAATGCTGAAATAGTGCCTTTCGACTCGCCTACTCGCCGGGAGTCTCACCCAGAGCACACGCCTACAGCACCAACCAAGTTGCATGAATTTCGACGCTCCCAATTTCCTTCTTCGCGTCTCTTAATCAACTGGTCCACAGGCTTCTTACCGAAAGATGCACCGGCACAGTCACAGACAGACTTTCTGACAGCATGATTACGATGTTATGCAATTCCATGCCCATCCTTGATCGGCGCGCGCAATCTGGGTGGAAACAAGAAGACACCGACTGGATGGCAGCGTCATGATTTGTATTCCAGACTCGGCTCCTTCCAATCGATGAGGCTTGACTTTACGCTGCAATTAGTTTGCAGGCGACCGGTGACGACGCGGTGGCCGGCCATACGAGCGAGCGAGCGAGTCTGGTTGTGCCATCCGCTGCCGTCGACACTGCACTACCTTGCCCGGACAGCTAGCGTAGGGCACGGTAGGTGGTTTCGCGGTGTTCGCTGCTCTTTCGTATGAAGTGGACAGGCGAGGTGGTACTGGCGGGGGGCAGGCTTATGCATGCACATCTAGATTAATGCTACCACGGCCGTTCGACCACCTCGTACTGTTTTTCTGGTTGGTTCGTCAGGTCCAGCTCGCCGACTCGCCGCTTTGTCGCGCAGGCCGGGTGGGTGGAGGGTGCTGCGTAGCGGGCGGCGGAGGGCGAATAGTGACGAGGGCATCGTGCATGGTGAGTGGCAGCCCTAGCCCGCCATAATGAACGAGCCTGACGGACACGAAGAGCACAATGGCTTGGATTGGCACGCCATGCCATTCGGAATAGCTTCGTGATGGATGATGGATTGGTGGAGGAAGCTACTTGACTGTGAGGTCCAGTCCAGCGACACCAATCCACCACGGAACCCATCCCGGCAGACCCATGTGCCAAGACCCCAATCCCATCGTAACCTCATACAGTAATGCTCGGCTGCAAGCCTGAAGGCACCCCGGTTGGGCCAAGTCCCGTTAGCCCATGAGTGACAATCAACTCCATTCTCCTCCCACCCATCCGCATCCACCATGATTCTCCGGGACGTCTGAGTGGTAGCGTCGACCAGCACCCCTGCCCCATGCTCGGCCCCTGTCGGCCCTGTCCCTGTCGGCTGCCCTGCCACCATGGGTCATGCAGGCCTAGTTCCGTCAACTAGATTTAGAAATGATTGTAGCGTATCCATCCCATCTCTGCTGCCGGCTCCCCCAGAGGACATGGGTAGGCATTTGCGACTCTCGCCATCCACCACCACCGGTCGACAGTGCTACCCTCTTGTCCTGTTCCTGGCTCCATCCAGTCCCTCCAGGCCTACCATTAGCCTGCCCTTCCTAGTCGGGTTCCACCCACCCGCCGCTGTCCATGCTTTACTTGGTACCACCACCACCATGACCACCCGGCCTATCTGTCTCTCGCTTTCTATCACTCACCTCTGCCTCTGATCATCTTTCTTTTGTGCTCTGTATTGTACTTTATTCGCAGGGTCCCCGTCACTCACTTTCCATCCTCGTCCCTCTTTCAGGTCTATCATCTATCGACAACTTTCTTATATTGCCCGTGGTCTGCCCGGTTTTCACCTCAATCTTTTTTGGAAACTCCTTCGACTTGGTCCTTCCTGCAAAACCACCTCGATCTGCTTCCGTACCCTCCTTTGGATATCTCCAACATCGTCGTCATCGTCCTCCGCCTGCTTGTCTCTCATAATAGCAGTTTTGGTCGGCACATGTATCATCACCAGCACAACCAACGTTACAGATATTAGACAGTTTTGGCTCTCCAGCACCGTCCTACAGTCACTCCCTATATACTTTACCGTCGTTGTCAAGCACCTCCATTTGTCGGCTACCCGGTCACTCACTGGTCGTCCAGCCTGTGTGCACTAATCATCCCATTTCTCGTCTTGAGCGTTTAGTCGGTATGTACCGGAGAGAAGATCGTGCATGAGGAATGCAACTGACATGCGGCAGAAGTTTAAAGCAGAAGGGACCTTCAAAATGGACTCCTCATACCAGTTCGCCCAAGTTATGGGACAGCCATCACCGTTCTTCTACTACACCCCAGATCCAAAGCCTGACAACCGTCAGCATGGCCACTTCTCGCAGCAACCAAGTGTGCCAATGCCAATGCACTACCAATTCCAACAGATGCAGGCTATGCAGCCAATGCCCTCCACCCCCATCTACTCGAGGCCAAATTCTGCATCTTCGCAGCCGCCCATGCCAATCTACAACCCAGCGTACGCGATGAACATGACCCCCATGGCATCCCCACAACCTATGTACCAAAAGCCCACAATCCTGATCCAAGACCATTCACCCAGAGTTATGATGGAGCAAGAGTGCAACGAGGCTGAGATGTACTACTACCCAGCCACGCCACCTCTTTCAGCCTCAGGAAGTACCATTAGCAGCCCCTCCAACTGCGAAGTCCTGCCCACTCCTATGAACGCGACCTTTTTCGGACTGGAAGGGTTTGAAGGCGTCAAGGAAGGGTGCGAAGGGGACGTTCAGGCAGAGAACCTTGCTGGAAACGAGTGGGCAAGATGTGGATCTCCACCAATGACCCCAGGTACGTAACTCAAATCGGAACTCTGTTGACTTTTGGCACGCCAATACTTACAAAATCGCCTTTGCAGTCTTCATCCACCCCAATTCGCTTATGAGCTCCAACGCTAGCGAACTTCTCTCCGCAACATCGTGCCCATCGCTATCACCATCTCCCTCTCCCTACCCTCACTCCGTTACCTCCGAGCCCCAGCAACAGGAATTCGATTTCTGCGACCCCCGAAACCTCACTGTCGGCGCCGTCACCAGCGCTCCCAGTGCAAGCCAGATCTCAAACCCCACACTCGGTGTCGAGTTTCCTCCTCTGCCCACACTCTGCTCAGGCGACGACGAGGAACACAGATTCATGCTTGGGGGTGACACTTTCGTTAAGAGCAACTCGCACGCACACAGCTTCAACTTCTCTGTTGCCTCAACCATCGATGGACTGCCAACCTTCGACGACCTATCTGACTTGGACTCTGAAGAAGATTTCGTGAACGGTCTAGTCAACCTACAAGCTACAGAGCACGTACAATACTTGGGCGCTAAGCGACAACGTACAGTCTCCGACTTGAGTGCGTCTGATCTTTTATCTATTCACAACGAGGAGTTTGTCAGTGAAGACGACTTGGAGGATTTCGAGGAGTCTGAGAAGTTTGCCGCTGTGGCACTTCCCAGCCCACCCGCTTCAGGATCTGACAGCGAGATCAAGCAAGACAAGAAGCCCCGCAAGAAGTCAAAGAAGGCGGCCAAGTCTGCCAACTGCTCCGAAGACAGCTCGGCTTTTGACAACTTAGTGCGTTCAAGAAAGTTCAAGGCTCCGATGAACAATGCCAGTGGTGACAAGGCACCTGAGAGTGCCGAAGATCAGCAAGCTTCGACTGCCCCAAGTCACTCTGGATCCGAGTGCACGACTGGTAATGTCAACGCTGGCACGGAGTCCAACAATGGCGCTACCTCTCAACAACCCACAGTCAACCGTCGTGGTCGCAAGCAATCATTGACCGAGGATCCATCCAAGACCTTTGTCTGCACTGACTGTAACCGCCGCTTCAGACGCCAAGAACATCTCAAGCGTCACGTTCGTTCCCTCCACACACAGGAGAAGCCATTTGAATGCCACGAGTGCGGGAAGAAGTTCTCGCGCAGTGACAATCTCTCCCAGCATGCTCGCACTCACGGCAGCGGTGCCGTTGTGATGGGTGTCTTGGAGGAGGGCGAACTCGCCGACGACATGGACGCACCTGATGGAGAGCATGTCCGTACTCTTGGCAACGTCCTCTTCAACGTCGCCGCAGCAGCTTCTGGTAGTGACACTGAGCGATCATCTGATGGTAGCAGTGGCAATGACAGCCAAGCCCGCAAGAAGCGCAAGCGTTCCGAGTAAGAATACTTCGAATTATCTCGACTCGTCACAGATGTTGTCGCTTTACGAATCTTATGACAAACAGAGAGGCAACTCCAGCTTCACACTCGGATCACCGCTATCTTTACGCGGTTGATCATTAGGGAACCGGTCCTACTACCACAATGTTGTTTATGACGGAGGGCGGAAAATTCCTTCAAAAGTTGATTGTCGTCTTTACGCGCTTGTGTGTCGCTTTTTTCTCTTCACCTGTACCAAATTTCCTTTCAAGACATTTTTTGTGCAAACTTAGCGTGACGATTGGGTTTTATGAGGATGGAAATTCGGAGGAGGCAACTGTACAACGGAACACATCAAAGGGGTTGGGCGAATACGTTTTACCTTTCTTTACATTCGTTGTAATATCCTACCAGGCGGGAGCTGGTCGACCGTCATGAGTTTGCATAGCTGTTCTTCATTTCTTTGGCTTTTGATTATCTTTTGGAACAAGATCCCGTGGGATTTGTGTGCTTGTCAAATGCTACCATCTTGCTGGCCGTAGATATAACTGCTACTAGCAATGTATAGAATCCTCTTCGCAGACCATTCTTGTTTCTAAACGTGATTCTTCTTGATCAGCTTCATTCCTTTGCACATGATTCATCCTGACGACGAGGATTAATCGGTAGAATAAAACTGGAGCCACAGCATCTGTCGGTAAGTTCACTTGGTGATGTCTTCTACTCTCTAATGCACCTTACTAATGCAGTGATACTGAGCTAGACATTATCGCGAGACATGTTGCTCAGGATCTGAGGTGCGTTTCGATGATTCATGGGTTCTGTTCTGCAGAAGACATGTTTCTGTGTGCTCGGTAAGTGGTCGCCTGACTAAGCACGACTGAAGACCTCAGGACGAGTAGCAAACACACAACATCCGAGACTTGTGACTTGCAGACGATGCAGGTTCAACACAAATCCAGTGGCTGTTGGGTTTGTTCGTCAAGTTGAGAACATCTCTGCTATGGCCTCTATTCTGTCTAGCACCAACTTACTTTTCACGAGGTCTTCGCTCAGGTAGAACTGCCATTGATTGCGCGAAAATTCTTCCGTTTAAGCCGTGACCGGCTTGACCAGATATCCAGCGGCGCCGAGTCGTTAAGGCCCTCAGATCTAAGCATCTCAGACACAGACAAATGCCATGGCGGGGTCTCTGAACGTCATCGCTCTCATCTCTGGTGGCAAGGATAGTTTCTACTCTATACTCCACTGTCGCCAAAATGGACACAGAATCGTCGCGCTGGCGAACTTGTATCCTGCGCCAACCACTTTCACATCCGTCGGTTCTGGCTCGGAAGTCGGGAACGCAGATGCGCACGAAGAACATGACTTGAATAGTTTCATGTTCCAGACGGTGGGACATACTGTCATCCCTTTGTACGAGCAAGCCCTAGGCATTCCGCTCTATCGTCAGGAGATCTCGGGAACTGCCGTGCAGACGGGCACGAGCTACAGTGACGCCATTGCGGGAGGAACTGATTGTTCAAGCCTGGACGAGACAGAATCTCTAGTTCCACTCCTCCGGAGAATCATCGCTGCACATCCCTCGGCCAATGCCCTCAGCACTGGGGCGATTCTGTCTACCTACCAAAGAACCCGGGTTGAATCCGTCGCGCTACGGCTTGGGCTCGCACCTCTCTCGTATTTATGGAAATATCCCGTTCTGCCACCGACGGTGCAGTCTTCGCTCTTGAGCGATATGCAATCCGTGGGTTTGGATGCACGGGTTATCAAGGTGGCGAGTGGTGGGCTTGATCAAAGCTATCTATGGGAGAACGTTGCCTCTAGTCGTACTATCGCAAGGGTGGAGAGGTCTATGAAGAGGTTCGGTACTGATGGAAATGGTGCTGTGCTTGGAGAGGGAGGGGAATTCGAGACTCTCGTTGTGGATGGTCCGAAGTCCTTGTTTAAGGGTAGGATTGTGGTTGATGAATCTGACAGGAGAGTGGTCGATGAGGGTGGTGGTTCGTCATGGTTACAGATTCGACATGCTGAGGTTGTCATGAAATCTGATGATCCGATCGTCATGGGTGTGGTGCGTGTGCCTAACCTCCTGGACGTAAAATTTGAGAAAGCTCTTGAAGATCTTGGAAACACCAACGACTCTTTGGACTGCCTTGCCACTTTAACTATCAACGGAACACAGCATGGGAGTCGATCTTCTCCATCCTTTAAATCACTGAGATCAAACATGGAAAATCATATAGAGCATTGGTCAAATTCAGTCGAGACGAATGAAGGACTTTCTATTGCCGAGGAGACACATCTGGTAGTCGCTCAGATCAAGCAAAAGCTGCAAGCAGCTCAAATTCAAGCCACCAATATAATCTCCACTACGATTGTATTAAGAGCTATGGATGACTTTGCGACAATCAACAAGGTAAGACATCTGTTCGGACTTTCTTGATTCCTATCTCAAGATTTTACACTTCGGCTAATACAAACAGTTCTACGGTGCACTCTTCACGGAGCCGAATCCACCATCTCGAGTCACCATCTCTTGCGGAGATGCAATTCCAGCAGGCAAGAGTCTTTTAATTCACTTAAAGATCTTCAAGCCTTCCAAGATACAAGTACCCAAGAAGTGCTTACATGTGCAATCACAATCATACTGGGCTCCGGCAAATATTGGGCCATATTCTCAAGCGATCTCATATCCCATTTCCTCAGTCGATGACCAGGACAGTAAGGCATGGACTGTTGCTGTCGCTGGCCAGATTCCCTTGGTGCCACATTTGATGGCGTTGCCAGCTATTGAAGGTACATAAACCCCTTTCGCAGCCTTTACGTCATCGATTAACAGGACAAACCAAGAAGGAAACGGTGAAGCAATAATCGCAAACTTTCAACTCCAGACAATTCTCTCATTCCAACATCTCTGGCGGATTGGAACCGAGATGGATGTCAGCTGGTGGACAAGCGCTGTAGCATATCTCCCACGTACGTCAGCACTGGCGATTAATCAGCGAGCTCGGTTAGCGATCCAAGCATGGGCGTACCTCCATAGGCAACCACAGAGCGACGAGGAAGACCTCGAAGATTCTGAGGAAAGGGATCTCTGGGAGGAAAGACATGGAGCTATGCGGGTCCATGGAGGCGGAGAAACGACGAAGTCGTTGCCTGACTGGGAGAATATCTCAATCGAGAAAGAAACGAAGACCTTCCCTCCGATGTTCGCGGTCGAGGTCGAAGAATTGCCTCGACAGAGTGGCGTCGAATGGCATGCGCATCAAGGCATCACCGGTGGTGCTGTGAAAGCCCAGACCCTCTACGAAGCAAATGGTAACGGAAAGATCCATCAATGCATCGTTGATGGCAAAATCGTACAAACGATCGTCGTTATTCCAATTACTACGGATGTCGATGGGTACGATCTTGAAGCACGCATCGCCGAAATGTTCGCTGGGAGTGAGGAGATGCCGAAAGCATACCTCTCCTATGTCGACATAGGGGTTGTACCGGTCGCCGGCATGATAACAGGTTTAGTGCCGTGTAGGAGCATTTGGGACCAAAACGGCGAAAAGGTTGCGGCTGTTTTGTTGCTATCTTGAGTTTGTACAGGGGCTCAGCTCGCGAATGTATCTCCCCTGAAATAAACTCTACCAAAGATGTGCCTGTTCCACTATCAACGGCCATTGGGACTTCACATTGACAACGAAGTCTCCACAAGTCCGTGAGGTGTCCTGCGTCGCTAATGCGTGCTCCTGCTGAATAAAGGACTTGCTACGTCTAAGCGAGTAGACCGACTATTGGGCAAGCCGGCTACGACGGAGTCTCGAGAAATAGTCAGCTGGCTTTACTACAACTGCATTCCAAATCAATTGGAGGATCAAAGTTTATTGCCTTTGCCTTCCAGGCTCAAAAGTCGTGATTGGGCTTTGCAGAGGTCTGGGTCATCGTGAAACATGTTAGGGTGCTTGGGACTTCCGCTTGCCACCTCAACAAACAGGAAGGCTCCAACTTAGTTCTGGTTAAGAGAGGGGAAGTAGTTCAGGCGGGACAGGGGGGCGATCTGGCTTGAGAATCTCTGGGCTGGCCAAGATGGCGCGGAGAGGTTGACGTCGACTTGGCAGTGGTTCGCGAGGGGTGAGGCCCAGAGCATTGGATTCCATGGCATCCACGACGGAGCGAACTGTCGTGGTAGCGGGCAGGTGTAAGAATAGCATCGACGATACAACCTGCTCAAAAGCCACCCCGTCATAGAATTACCACATAGCTTTTATCGGTGGCACGCCAGGCGGAGGGCGTGGGAAGTCAGGCGAGGTGACGGGTCGCTTACTTACTGAGGCGGCCCCTGGTACCTGGGCCCGATAGACTTTCGTACCTTACATGAACGCGCGCGGCGTCGCAGCACTAAGTACTAAGTGCTCCTAGTCCTTTATAGAAGACTTTTAATAGCGCGATTAACTTTTCGCAAGCTGCGAACGCTTGCTGAATTCCTGGGCCGGGTCTCCCGAGCTTTTGAACCAGCGTAGCCCCATCGAGACTCAGGAAAGTCTGTTTGAACGCGTCCTTCACGCGCTGGTTCGCGATTGTTTGTTTCCCCCCCTCCCCGAAGATGAAGTGGAGAACGAACCGAAGAGGCGGATAATCAAAAGACCGAGTATCACTTAGATAACCCCTTTCCCATTCCTCATTTCCTTTTGTAAACCCGATCATCATCTCCCGGCGGGATAGAAATTCATACATAGCTCGTGCGTCCTGTCCTGCACCTTGGTGGCGACAGTTTTCTTGTGCATCCACTTACCCAGCCGAATGAACCGCGCGCATACTGCATCTACAACCGCGACCTATCAAACACCATGGATCAAGGGTGAGTGTGCTGGCATGAGTGAATGCTTCCGTCCTTGCGCGAATCCGGATATTGACCACGATGTAGCAACAGCGGCATCGTTGCGCAAAGGAGCTATCCCATTGCCCGCAAGTCCATGCCCTTCTTGCGCGGACCCCCCGTAGGTTTTGACGTGCCCAATACCAATTCGAAGACGCTCGTTGCGCGACAAGCTGCCGAGCTGATCCAGAAGGACCGGATCATCAAGGACCTACGGGCACGCCTGGCCGAAGCCGACAGCTATGTCGATGCCACCAACGAGACGAACCAGATCCTCGAGAGCAAGCTGGAAGAGCTCGGCAGCAAATTCGAGGAGCTAGAGAAGGAACTAGGCGCGCAGAACCGAGCCGTCGACTTCCTCCGCGATCAGGTCTCCACCTACCAGGAGAAGCTGTTCGAGCTGCAGTTCAAGGAACCGGATGCGGCTCCTCAGCGACATCCTGCTTTCACTCGTATCCAAGGCAAGACCGAGGTGCAGTGGTTGTTGCAGCTTCGCGCGCAGGGATGGTATGAGTTGGAAGATCTCGCAACCACTTTCGCAGGCGAAGACAGACTGGGTGAAGGATTTACGCCAAAGGACTACACGGCCATTATCCAATCGGTCAATCCGGAGACCGTCACGGTGCAGTTCTCCAAGAACACCCCCATGCGGACCTTCTACTTCGAGTCGCCGAAGAGCTTTGTGCCCTCGTTACCGCTGTACTACAAGGGCAGAGCCGTCGGGATCCTGGATGAGCGTGGGCACGTGGATAAATTGATGGTTTTGGAGGGTATCTAATGTGCACGACTTGGTCGGAACGACACCGAAATCCTGTGCTGGCAAAGACCTCACAAGGCATCGAGTTGAGAATCTGTCCCGCAAACAGTCTCCCGGCTGGACCATCCCTGGTATGAATGGCCAGCGTTCCCTCTGCATCCTCGCAGGACACTCAGATCACTCAAAGCGTATTACTATTGTTTTTCTTGGTCATGTTCTTTTCGATACCTTCGAGGACATGATTTGATCAAGGGCGTTTGGCGATTTGGGAAGTTGGGATAGGCATCTTGGAGTCACTACCTCTGACCAAGGTTGAATAGGCATCGGATTGGCCGATCTAGCAAAGGTTGATTACTAGAGTCATTTTCCTGGCGGCATTTCGTTTCTTGTAATGTAAAAGTACGCGATACTGGTTTATCAAAGACCTTCTTGCTTATAAATTCTAAATACGTCTGGCCTCCTGCTGCTCGAAGCATTTAGTCTTGTGTATCTTCGATTTCCCCCGCAGGATTCCTGTTCATGTGCTATAATCTCTGATCGTATCGAATGAAAGACTTTAAAGGTGGGGGATCCACTTCGATGTCATCCTTGCTGATGCTAATGTCTAAAGAGATTCTGATATCTCCTACGGCTGCAACATGCACATAGCTTTGCTGAGGCAGGCTCCACCTTCGTATCTAGGTCGTTTCCCATCATCGGTTTCCCATTCTATACAGCCTTGAAAGGCAGCTCCTCGAAGAACAAAAACCCCGATAACTACAGGGTCGGACTGCTTGGTATTCCATGGAGTGCCTACCGCCGAAATCATCTCGACCATAACTTGAGGGCATATCTTGAATGCGCACATTCGTATCAGTAATTAGCACATTGCCTCGCTAGAAACTGTTATATCGGAATTTTGGTTGGCCGGTGCTGGATAGATGAGCAACTGCCTCGAGATGACTCCACTTCACTCAAGGTAGAATGTTTATTGGCTCGTATGCACAAGAATGCCCATCACAATTTGAATGCGGCGGGCATCACGAGCAGGGCTCCAAAGCGAGGTTGAAGTACGAAGCCAGGGCGGTCGGTGTTTCTGCCCCAAGACTAGACCGCTTTCGGTGCGGAACCCCTCCAAAAATTAAATATTTCTGGCGGCCATGATGACGGCGCCGCAAACCAACCCTCACGACCGACAAAATGCCTACGGAATTAGAAGAGGTATATATAACTCCGGTTCCCCTCCGAAGGGTTGACGATGCTGACATGTCTCCCAGCTGGTGGACTTCATATCCCATGGAAATACCCAAGTCAGACAGCTTGGTGAGTTCGGATTCTGCCCTGCCCCTCGATCGGAAGACTGATTGGAAATACTGCTAGCTGTCGAGAACTTGGTTCCATATTCCCTGTCGCAGCCGGCGATCTTCAAAACGAACGAGCTGCTTCCTATTAAAGACCTGAAGCTGCTGGTGCGGGATTACAAGGTTAGTAGTCCCTGCGACTTCTCGAGAGTGCGCGACTGAGTCTTTGGAAGCAAATCGCCAAAGAGGCCATCACGATCCTGATCAACCTCTCCACCGACCGCGATGTGCTGGAGGACCTCGCCTCCGATGAGGAGTTTATAAATACTCTTCTCAGCCGGGTGACGGTAAGCCGTCCTTTCCTGCGATCAAAATGCTCAGGAACTAAAACAAGCCCTCCTCCGTGCAGAGTCCGACCGAGCCAAACGCGAACCTATTGGCGATGCTTCTTGCGAACCTTGCAAAATGGGATGATCTGAAGAAGATTTTCAGTCTAGAAAGACCGGCGCCGGAAGAGTTGGGATCAAGTACAAAGGCGATCGATCAACTATTGGATTTGTTCGTCAAAGGAGCCGATGGAACATATAACAAAGAAGCGAATTACGACTACCTATCCTACTTATTTGCTGATCTAGCAAAGTACGAGGAAGGACGGAAGTACTTTGTCACGAAGCAAAGCTACGACGATGCCGTTCCGCTGACCAAACTTACTGTCTTTACGGAGCACAAATCAGACATCCGACGGAAAGGCGTAGCCTCAACGATCAAGAACGTCGCGTTCGAGATTCCAGCGCACCCAGCATTTTTATCCGAAGACGAGATCAACATCATGCCCTACCTCCTCTTGCCTATCACCGGCAGCGAGGAGTTCGACGAGGAGGAGACGATGGACATGCTTCCCGATCTGCAACTCCTTCCCCCCGACAAAGAACGCGACAGCGACCCAACCATCATACAAACCCACGTCGAGACACTCATGCTCTTGACGACCACGCGCGAGGGCCGAGATCTGATGCGGACGATCCGGGTCTACCCGATCATTCGCGAATTACATATGCATGTGGATCACGACGAGGTGCGAGAGGTGTGTGAGCGCTTCGTGCAGGTGCTCATGCGGGATGAGGAGGGCGAGGAGAAGGTGGAGGGAGATATGAAGGCTTTGGTGCCGCGGCCGTCGACGAGTACTAAGGCGTTTGCTCGCGTCCCGAACTCACAGCCGGGTAACTGGGCGAGTCAGGAAGAGAGTGATAACGGCGATGACGATGATGATGACGACAAGATCGTAGAGGTCTAGCTCAGGATATAGGAGGAATTATGTGCATTAAATCATAGACAAAAATACTTGAAAAGTTATATACGCCCAAGCACCAAGAGAAAGGGAGAGAGTATGTTCTTCCCCGTCCCTCCACGCATGATGATCACAACAGCGCTTCCAACTCTGCCCAAATACGTAACCACGCCCAAACTCACGACAGGGTGAAATTATTGCTCGTACCACTGAAGGCCGTGATCGCGCCGCCGAGATTCTTATGGTCACCATAATAGACGAGACGATACGTGCCCGCGGTAGCATAGTCCTCCGTCTCCCAGCTGATATCCACATGGCTGGTGCCGAGCAGCGTCGAGTCGCGATACCAGGTATACGACAGGAACCAGTCCGCATCACTGCGGACCTGGGTCCAGGTGGACCCGTCGGAAGCCAGCATCTCCACGGCGGCGAAGGTGCCCTCGAGCCGGAGGTTGTTGCGCGGGTTGGCGCCGGTGAAGGTTGCGTTGACGACGTCGCCGATGGCGTAGCTGGCATTGGGCTGAGAGGTAACGTCGCCGAAGGTGGTCGACACGGCGCCGTCGAAGACGACATCCGTGATGAAGCTTAGCGAGCTGTTGGTGTAGATGGGCGGCGAGGGGCCCGGCGCCGGGCTCGAGGTCGAGTCGGCGGCCAGATAGCCGATGTTGCTGGTCGTCACGTTGATGTAGGCCTGGAGCGTGTGGGGGCCGTAGAGCGTGCTGGCGCCCTCGTATCGCTGGATACCGTATTCTTCTTCGGTCGTGAGGTAGTGCGCGTATGTGTTGGCGGGCGCGCCCACCACCACGATGGGACTATCCGTGATGGAGGCATTGATCGCCGCCGACTGGATGGCGGTTTTCCAGCGGCGCCCGGACATTGTGGTCACTTCGCTGGGGGATATAACCATGAACAGTTGGCCGACGCGGAGCATCTGCATGTCTACGATGTTGGGCGACCAGTCATAGGGTGTGGTCAACTCTCCTGTGTCGAGGAGAACCGGCTTGGGTGCTTGGCATGCTACCTGCAGTGACCGTTAGAATCCGAATCAGGGATTGCACTTTTGTCTTGTCTTCTTACTTGTCTAGCCCCAGGGGCCTTGATCACGTCCACGACAACGGCCCATAGAGGATTTGCAGTAGCATCGCCAGAGTCGGATTGAGTGAAGTCGAAAGCTCCAGGACCATCACTGGTGCCCGCGGCAAACGAGTAGCCCAGAGCGGCTGGACAAGTTTCTGCAATGGTTCCGTTAGGGAGCGTGAAGTTGAAATATTCCATGTCTTGGAAAGTATGAAACGACTTCACACTGGTTCCGACGATGGGCGTCGAGACCGTATCGAAGTCTTGCTATGGAGGCTATCAGTGATGTTGCCAGGATGCGCGAAGACGGTGACTTACATATAGTGAATAAGCACCCGCATACTGCCGGCGACCAATTTCGTAGCAGCTTGAAATGCCCAGGTCAAGCTTCTGGAACTCTGGACCACGCCCATGGCAGCTCTCTGACGTTCCAGAGCAAGTGCTATTTTCGTATGTGCACATCTCCCCAGATCCATCGTCACACCACGCTCCAAGAACATTAGGCCTGTCAAAGTTAGTTATTGATTCCCATAAAATGCCACCTTGAGATATGAGCTCACGTTGTATCACCGACACTGGACTGTGAGAACCCCGCAACAAAACCATCGGCAGCCGTGGCGTCGGTCAGAGCTGCTTGCTCGAACAAGTAAGCGGCAACACCCTTATTGTCGCCGGTGACGTGGGTATTGTTTTCCAGGGCTGATGTTCCATGAACGGAGAACCAGGTGAGAACGCCCATATTCAAGCCATCAGAAGCACGCTGGAATCTCAGCATGGACAAGGTCTTGTCAACATCGTAGTCATACAAAGCTCTCTCCGCTGCAGGATTGGCTTCGTAAGCGTACGGGCTTCGATTGATGTTAGCATCCAGAATGGTCGTCTCGCCATAGCTTAAATAACCAGTGGTCAGGTTTTGGTGGGCGCGCTGGATGGATAACACCGCCCCGTCGACAATGGCTTGATAACTCTGCTTGGAGAAACCTAGACTGGTGATCTGCGGCAGCAGGTAGTTCAACCAGGCACCTGGGCCAGAATGTTGATGGGTTCCCGTGACGGCAACGTTCTCCTGAGTATACATGGCGTACTCACTCCCTAGATTGGCGAGCGCCTCGAGGATCCCGTAGCGAATAGCCGTGTCCCCAGACTGAGTATCAAGGACCAAGTAAATAAATCGATCGTCGGGATTGCTCACATCGCCCATGATGAAAGCTCGAGAATAGATTCTCTGTCGAAGACCCGTGCCCACTTGCGCCAGACTTGCATATCCCATAAAGTTGATCTCAACAACAGGTCTGGTCCATGGCTGTCAGCGAAGGGTATTTCTCTGCAATTGCTGGTACGTACCCAGTGATATCTGCCTTTCCAACACCTAGCAGATACTCGTCCCCCGAAGCTCGTGCTCGGTTGTCGCTAAGCCATCTGGACTCCTCGACGGTAACACTGAGAGGCAGTTGGAAATTTGTTGCTCGGGTGAGAGCAGCAATGACCATAAGTAATGCGACGGTGAGCAGCAAGGCCGCCGTCGCTAGAGAGAGTTGTCTGCTCGACTTTTTGGCAACCCTCTCATGCGGACCTTGGACTTGCGCACTCTCATCTTGTGGAAGCTCGGAGTACTGGAGGGGCTGCATAGCTGCGACGAAGTCAAGCAAGATACATAGCCAACTTTAGATTCCCACGAGGAAAGCACCGACTATATGCATGTAACGTTCTCCGTTATGAATGACGCTGGACGGCCCCAAGAATGTGACTGGCATCACATGGCCCTCCAGGCCCAATCTCTCAGACCTTGTACCTGCAGCCGGCAAGAGGCACCTTTTTAATGCGAAGCTCCCAGCCAAAGATAGTCCCTGGCACCCCAGCGACGTAAAGGCTGCCGACCGGATTCCTTATCAAAGGGAGCGAGGCGGTGATCAATCTCCCAACACGGCCAATCAGCCGACCACTTACTCCCTTGAGATCGATCCTCGGCAGTCACCCACGAACCACAAGATGCCAAGGCAGCGCACCACCGTTCCGCAACTAGACACCGGCTCGATCTGAACAACACCAACGTGGCTAAGGTACGCCGCGAGGGAGGGGTTCCGTGCTATGTGCATGAGATCCTGCCTTGATGGTGGCGGTGATGGGCGAGGTACCCGGGTTGGCCTGCGCAGCTAGTCGTCGCCGCGGGGGGTGGAGCTTGCACCAATCGCCGGCCATGGTTGCTCACTTCTGATTTCATCAGATAGCATTAATAGACGGGTGCAATTTGGGAGCAGACAGGAGTTGGGTCAGGCCAATGATCGGCGGCAAATCGCGGGAGCGTCCCAGTTAGTAATGCTAGAGCGAGCAAGTAGAGCAGAACAATAGCGCAGTCATTTAACTGTCAATATTTCGCCCTTATGAATTGCCTGCAGCTGCTTTATTCTTATCGGCTGCGTCCTCGTCGATGCCATGAACCTGGCTACGTCGGCAAACCCATCTTGATAAGAAACCACTTATCATAACCCGAACGCCTACCTGCCATGTGTGGACGTCCCTCACGGCCAAATGTCAGAACCAGCGATACGCCCGCTGCTGTAGCTTGCAGCTTTGGTACACCGCACAGCTATGGATGCAGAAGAGCAATACGCTATAGTTTATGCCCCGCTTCGTGGTTGTAGCGCTCGAGACAGAACGGTCAGAATAGCGAGCAACTGATAGCAGACTGAAGACTTACAGTACACACATGCTGGTGTCTGATCTCAGGAACGCCTCCCCGCCAAGCTTCCCTAGATTTACTGGGTCGCTAAAAGTCGTTGTGGTCTCCAGCAGGTACTTGCATAAATCTATCGAAAGTAGGGTCATAAAGTCTCTAGGCTTCGTCACTTGCAGTGCTGCTTGGTGCTATTAGTTGCATACCCACATATCCAGCACAAACACGTTCGACCGCATTCGCTGGTGTCATTTACGCTAGGAAGATAGTAATAGGAAGACAAATGCGGTGAAGACGATGGGGTTGAAGCAAAGAAAGAGAATGTGAGAGTATACAATGCCAGAGCCGAGGGCATTCTGCAACCCTACCAAGAATGCCCAATGACCCAGCGAGTTCGAGCGAGAAGCCAGAGGCGATCTGATCGTAGCGTTGTATATGCTATGGGCAACTGACGTCGTCGGTGAAGAGCGGCACCCCAAGAATGCTGACAATTAATACACATGCTGACAGTAAACACCAACCGTTGCAGTGTAATGCGAAATGGAGGGGAAAGTTATTGTCTGGGCGAATCTAGCGCACACGTGATAATGACGAATATAACCCCTCTTGAAGGCCCTTCACGCTGTAAGCTTTTCTACGATTACTCTTGCTATTTCTTATAAATTGAACCCATTCGAAGACCTTGCTTGTGAAACCAGCCTTTTCCGTCTTATTGAACTCCATAACACGCTGAAACTTCGTCGTCAATATGCCTCACGCCAAAGCTGAAGTCGCCGGCCGAGTCATTGCCGAGACTGACAAGTATGAGGTCGTAGAGGGAAATATCTATGTAAGCTTGGTTATTCTGGAGTGATTGACACAAAGCAAAGGCTGATACCCTGTTGTAGTTTCCACCATCGTAAGACACGACTTCCAGACTTAGTGGCTCTAAAGCTCACAAGATTTCAGATCTGTCAACCAGTCACTCCTGACCAAGACCGATCACACTACGCACTGTCCCTGGAAAGGCGATGCCTCTTACTACACTATCAACCTTGACAGTAAGCACATATGAATGGCAAGGCTCAATGTTGAACTGACTGCAGTGCAGAGACTGAGCTGAAGAATGCCGCTTGGTACTATCCCCAGGCAAAAGAGAAGGCCAAAAACATTGAGAACTATGTTGCGTTCTGTAAGATCTGAACTCGATACATAACCAGTACTTATCTGGGCATGTCTAACTGCGCAAACAGATAAAAATATGGTCACCGTGACCTCGTCTGAGTAGAGAGTGTCTGGGAAGGGGAGCCATCATGTGAAAGATATAGTCGTCCTGGAATGGCGTTCTGATTGGTGGTGGCCGTCAAAATTGCTTCGAAATAGTTGTCTCAGAAATTAAAAAGCATGCTTTCGAATCGAATGTCTTCTGACATAATATTGAGAATAGAGTGTCGGAAAAAGGTCCCCGCAAGCTGGAGATCGAAATGATGTGATTAGTCATCGGCACGCGCTAAAACGCGTGGATTCCCCTCGTCGCGTCTCCCTGATCAAGACGTATGTGACGCCGAAGGACTTCAGGTTCTTCGTTGGCGAAAATGGATGTCGACGACGACCCCCCTCAGCGCTATGATGACACGAACCGTGCATTCCTTCAGGCGTTTATCGCGCGGGGCTCTCTCACCTTCAAAGAAGCTCGGCCGATTCTAGCTGGCATCTTTACAGCGTCAGGTAAGTCGCAGATTTAACTTCCTCAGCAGCCGGAACTGATATCACTTGCAGGTGATCGCACGAGCGCCGAGGAGGTCACTCAAGATGACTTTGATTCCTATGTTGCTGCGGCTGCGAATGCCCTTTCGCCTTTTGATATGGAAATTCGAAGCACGGCACATCAAATCACAAAGACACGGATATGGGCTATTGTGAATAGTACGAGTGATCTGATAACCCAAGGCGCTACGACACGAACACGGGAGGAACTTGCATATATCAAGCGACTCATCGATGCTATGTTTGATACTTTCAACACACCACGGCGGGAAATCATGGGGATTACGAGCATGCAGGCTCTGAACTCCTCCGTCCGGAAAGGAGGAAGACAGAGCCTTGGAGGCGATGAATCTCAAGCCACTCAGTCTGCAGACAAGGGCATGACTTCTTCGCAGGCCGAGAAGATACTAAACGATATGGTGGTAGAAGGCTGGTTTGAGAGAAGCAGGGAAGGATGGTACACATTGTCCGCTCACGCCTTGATGGAGCTTCGAGGCTGGCTTGTGGAAGCTTACAACGACTCAGAAGATCCTGATGAGTGGCAGAGAATAAAGATGTGTATGGGCTGCTCAGATATCATCACGATTGGGCAGAGATGTCCCAATATGGACTGTAATGCTAGATTACACGACATCTGCGAGGCTACATACTGGCAAGGTCACAAGACCAGAGAAGGGAATAAATGTCCGAAATGCGGGACGGAGTGGACAGGCAAGAATTATGTTGGAGAGAAGGCAGAAACCACGAGGGAATCCTATCAAGTCGGCAAGAGGAAGAGTGGAAGCAAGAGAAGACAGGAACTAGTGGCCGATGAGGAGGAAGAGGAAGAGAACAGCGAAGGCGAAGATCCTGACGCAGAGGGAGAGGATGAGTAAGTGCTCGGAAATGGCACGCTGGGAATGAAACATCTATTTGGCGTTATGACAGTGGGTGCTGCACTGGTAGCAGCTGGAGGCGTTCTAGGAAATACCTACTTTGTATGATATACCTGGGGCAGCGTTTTTACTCATTACCGTCATAGCAATTATAGGCCTGTCAAATTAATTTGTGTGGGTACAAATTGTACTTTTGAAAGATTATAGACTCAAACGCCACATCACAATCATGAAATCGCTCTCGTAATAGATAACAGCTCTGAGGTTGGAAAATCATCATGAATTTGGAACAGATGCGAGCTTAGAGGTTGCCGAATTAGGTTAGCGCCAAGTTTTTGAGGGCGTCGCGCTTCGTCTGTCGCGTTCGCTCTCAACTGATGGTCACTCCAGTAGGTTGCGGACAAACCCTGAAATCGCCATCGCCAATCCTACGAACTATATACTGTCATTCTGCGCTGCTTGACCAGTCGCTTGTTCAGCAAAATGCCTCCCTTCAAAGATGAAAACGTCCTTGTTATTGCGCCAGGCTCCCAAACTACCTTGGCGCAATTGGGCCTTCCAGAATCATTTACACCAGCGTCGCATAGATTCCCGACTCGTATGTTCCAGGCGCCAGATGGAAAGACTTTCGAACCATACAAGATTAGATCAATCAAGAAGGAGAAAGCTCAGGACGCCGATACCGAAATGGGCGGCACCGCAGATGGCGAGTCTAAGGAAGTGGAGGAAGAGGAAGAGTTGATTGAATATCCGGAAGATGAAGAGGGTGCAATATGGCCATTGAAAGGTATGCGAGTCCAGTCCTATACTTTGGTGTATTTATATTGACACTTTGCAGAGGGTCGGATAGAGAACATGCCAGCCTTCTTTGCTTTCCTACAATTCATCCACGGCCAGTTCTCTCCTGGCTTACATACGCCAGTGATGCTGATTGCGCAACCGGCTTGGACAGCAAAAGACCACGAGGACCTCACACAGTTCATATTCGAAAAGTTCAGGACTCCAGCATTTTGTATAATGGACAGTGGATTGGCTACATCTTATGCCTTTGGAATTGGAAATGCTACAGTTATTGATGTCGGGTTTGAGAAAGTGGATGTCACAGCGGTCACGGACTTTCAGATATCTGCAAAAGGCACTGCTCCAAGAACCGGGGGAGAAGCTATGACACGAAGGTTGATGGAGCTTTTGGCTTCTAAGGGTTTCACAAGAGAGATGGCGGAACAGTTGAAGAAGAGTCCGATTTGTGAGATTCTTGCGCCTGGTACTCCATTCCCTGGTTCTGAGGTGCCAGAAGAAGTTGTCAGCAATCCCGCAGCGCTCGCCTCAACAGGAGCATCCTCCTCGGGACCTAGTGCTAAAATCACTGAAGCGCCAAGAGGACCAGGACCAGATACGGAAGTCGGCGAAGAAGAAGGAGGGGCTGAGGACGGTGCTATAGATAATGATGGTGTATTGGACGTTGCAAGTATTGTGGCGAGTGGCAAGACGCAAGAGTTCTTGGCCAAGAAGGAGAAGGAAAAGGCAGACAAGGCTGCGTCAAGGAAGGCTGCAAAAGATGCCCGAGAAGCTGCTGAGGCTGCAGCTGCAAAACCTACTAGGCTTCCAAACTCCAAGCGACCTCGAGCCATGTTCCACTATGAAGAAGCTGTGTCTGATACCCCAGATGCCAAGCGACAGAAGACTCCTGAGCCTGTACCCGCTCCCACAGTGGAAGAACCCGCGCCAGCGCCAGCACCAGCACCAGCGCCAGAACCAGCGGCTACCGAATCAGCGCCTGCAACTACAGAGCCCGCTGTTGCTCCTACTGAAGCACCAGCAGCCTCCGATGCTGTTCCTGTTACCAACGGAGATGCTCCAGTTCCTGAGGAGGAGGCTGCGAAGCGCGAGCAGGCGAAGGCTGTCCGGCGAGACGAAAAGCGCAAGGCCAGGGAGGATGAGAATCCAGGTCGCGTGAGGAAAGATATTGAGATTGGCATCGAGAGATTCCAGGCGGCAAGTCCTGAGTACCTGGATATGATCGCGGATACGATTTACAGGACGATTTTGTCTGTGGACGAAGTATCAAAAAGACAAGATGCTTGGGACGCTCTCATAATCTGTGGGTCTGGATCTAAAGTCCGGGGCTTCAGAGATGCACTAATTGGCACTCTGAATAACCGCTATCTGGTTTCACCAAGTTCGGCAACAATGTTCATGAGCGAACTCCCATCAAATCTTGCTACTCCAAGTGGTACAGGCTCGCAGACACCCAACGCCTCATACTCAACACCCCATGGTTATCCATCAGCCAGTGCCGTCAACCCTCTTCTTCTTGCCGCAACCACTGCGCAGAACCCAGCACTTAATCCAAACATGGCTGCATCCTATTCAAGCATGCATGGGCACAGTTCCCACTCCTCGCATTCTCAATCGCCAACTAGCATCAAGATCGCCAGTCCTCCGGGCTACTTTCCAGAGTGGAAGTCGTATGAAGACGCGGTCTTCCTGGGAGCTCAGGTGGCATCGAAGGTCATCTTTGTGGTGGATCAAGGTGCTTCTAAAGGTTTCTTGTCTCGTGTCGAGTTCAATGAGGAGGGTCCTCAAGCGATTCATCAACTGTAAGTCTCTTCGCGTTCCTCTTGGCTACTTCACCCACCGCCTCCCACCATCCCTCCCATCTCAGTTCCTCTGTTCAGTTATCAACCCTGCCACCATGCATGTCTAATCAGTTACTAATTCTTTCATAGTGGATTGGTATTTTAAGAGATAAACTGGTTGTGGAAGGCGTTTCTATGGGATTTGCACCAATGGTATCTTTCTGCCTGTGGCCAGCAGTAGCAAACAGTCTAGACTTATATATTGTACGACATAAAAGGAAATGAAGGGAAGATCAAAATTTCGATTGCTTTCCTTTTTCGTTAAAACTTCTGTCTTTGTCCCGCCCTCACGTCAACTAAACCCCGGCCTCTAGATATATTGTTCTTCATTTTTACATTACACCGATTTACCATATCATATATCAAAACACATCGTACTTGCTACCACGCAAGTGATTCGAGGTAAATTTTCTCGTTTTATCTTAGCTATCTAAGTCATGTATTACTGAACGCCACGCTTGCAATATTCTCTATCATAGCTGGCAACCTGCGCTTTGCTTCCTCTTCAGATCCCCTTCACGCATGAAAACCCAAGCCGAAAAAGAACTGCTAGTCCATATCTCATGTCTTCGTGTCCATTACCAGATTGCAAAAAAGGGGGGTATCTAACATATCTTTCCGTTCCATCCCAAAAATTCGTAGCAAAGCGGCTTCGACTTTGCTCTGTAGTCCGCCTCGCTGGGTGACCCACTCGTTCCAAAACGGGGAATTTCCCGTCCTGAAAGCTTCACTTTCTCGGTTTCGAGTTGCCGGAAGGTGCAGTCTCTAACACCTTGCCTTTCTCCGAAGCTGTGCGGCTGCCGGCTGGAGAGGGGCCGCGTGGAGTATTTCCCGTCAGCGGCGTCCGCAGGTTTCCATTTGCGTTGCTTGATCCTGCAGATCCGGCTCCGGCTCCGCTCGCCTCGAGCATGGGGTCGTCTTCCATCTCTACGATGCGGCCTTCACTATCCACGACGGCTTCTTTGGCGAGGCGGACTTCGCGCCCGCGCTTGTGGCAGTACCAGAACACAAACAAGAGAACTAATTACACCCAGTCAGATGCTTAACGATCATCGGGTCGCGTGGAAGGGGGGAAGGGAGGAGCTTACCGAATAACCCAAGACTGAGCAGTACATTTGTCCCCATGAAGGCAGGCCATCTCAGTTTCAATGCGTTCATGATCGCTTTCAATAGTGAAACCACGGCACCCGGCTTCGTTACGAGATCCTTCAGACTCGTGGGTTTGAGGAAATTCATCGCGGCACCTTTGAGTCCGCCGGCTGTAGCAGCACTCGCGCCACCAGCCATGTTGAAGGCCTGGGCCTCAGTAGCGACAGCCAATAATTCCGGAGCAAGATTGCTCGTCAGCTTGTTGGGCAGTTGCGTGATGAGTTTCTTGAGGAAACTGGGGAGGTGGTCGTAGCTCTTGGCCAAAGTGCCTTGTGAATCTTCGAGCAGATTGACTAGGTCGTCGTAGGCGGTTGGTACGCCGTTGATTAGGTCTTTGAGAATGACGGTGAATTTCTTGACGATCTCTTGGGATTCTTTGGAAATGCTGAAAGCACGATTGTTTACCGCGGCGAGGTTCAGCTCATCGAGGACTTTGTTAATGTCTTCTTCTTCGCTCTCTGCTTCGTCTGCGGAGACGGGCTCGGTGGGTTGGAGGTTCTCTGGTTTCTTGGCCTGCCGTTGGTTAATTCATGCAGCTTTGTTCCATGGCTCAAGTATACATACTTTCTTGGTGAATGTCCGTTGTAGGAAAGCGAGCTTGCCCCCCTTGGTGTCGGACTCTTTATCCTTTCCTTTGACGTTCTCCTTCGACTTGCCCTTAGCTTTGGCTTTCTCCTTCTCCTTCTCGCTCTCAGCCTCGCCGTCATGGACCACCATCTGCAACTTATTCCCAGTTGAATCCCCTGCTACGCCATTATCGATGGCAGAAGGTCGCGCTGGCAAGGGCGGTGGCGTGCCCTCAGCAGACATAATGCGCTCGAGGTAATGTTCGTCTTCATCAGTGATGATTGGCGTCTGGACGCCCGCCTCGGCTCTCTTCTCGGCCTGGTGCTTCTTGACCTTCTTGTAGGCAAAATATTCCATCATCTTGGCGGTGTTGAGTGATGGTCAACGGTGGGAAGTGCAGCGTAAATAAAGGAAAGAAGCAGGAATCTTGCTTGAATCTCGATGTCACTGCAGGCAACGCCACATGCTCCATCGTTTCTGAGCATGCCTCAATGCCATGAAGGGTCCCCTGCTGAGCCACCATACGTCATCCGCCATTGGCCAATCGGGGAATATTAAGCTTCCTCGCCCCGTGATGGTGCTTGTTTTGGATTAGCGCCTGATCCCCTAATCCCTGCGTGTCCCAGTCTACCATGTTGTATATTGTACCGTTGCAACCGCCAACGCGCTTTCGTTGTCGTTGCCGCCGAGATGCCTTGGCTTGACAGCTTGTACATCTCTGTTTGAAGCCAAGTCAAAGGAATCGGCGAGTCTGATATAAGAGAGTTGCCCGAATGCTGATGTGCGAGACCATGATTATCTACCTACCTTGCACGAGCTTCGATAAGAGGCAGCCACGGGAGCTCCGTCCCGCTGGGGTACACAAGCTCTTGATTGCACAGCCATCATTCCAGGTCGCTCTCTATCAACCAGATAAGTGTGCCATGTGATCTCAACTACGAGGCGGAGTTGCCATCATTTCTCTTTGTGTTCTGTCTTATTGCAATTAATTCGTTGTCGGCATACTTACTTCCTTAGCACAGGTTTTCCATCCTACCCCACCCAGCGGCTTACTCTGCGACTAACTATTAGCACTCGCCCCTCCAGTTGCATAGGTCCCGCATCAGCGGACAACAAAGGAAACAAAGAGCAATGTCGGCGACGACGACAACGGCTTGCCACGAGCTAGTCTTTGCACCATGGCCACAAGCTCGGCACTGCCGGCGATCAGCATAGCGTCCATCATCATCGGCTTCATCTCCTTCTCCTTCACATTAGCCATCTGGCTGCACGCATTCTGGGATGCCTTCCTCACCTTGGCCAAAGCACCGCAGCAAGTCCGCGATACGCTCTCCACCTTACGGCAGGGCCTGTATGAAGAGCGCGAATATCTCAAACGCACTCGCCGACGCAGCCAAAGTCACTCTGGCAAGACCAAGTCCTTGTATCTTGAAGGGGGCGCGCAGAAAGTGATCAACGATGCCGTAAAGGACTTGATCCGGGAATTCAAGGACTATGAACGACCGTTCTTGGAACCGCTGCATGAGGGACGGGAGAAGGAGCTGGAATGGAGTTTCGACGCTACCCAGCGATACTATAATTGTGATCTGCACCACCGCCTCTTGTGGCTCAGGACCAAGGAAGGCATTAATGACATCGCGGTCCGTCTCCAGCGCTTGCAGAGCCGGAGGATCGCGGAGGAGGTCACGGATATGCGCTTCTTATTGCGCGATGTGATGGGTATGGTGCGGGATTCCGAGGACCGCTTGCAAGCCATTGAGGACCGGCTGCGGATGTCGAGGATTGGATGATTTTGCGTGGCTGCTTACCTGGAAGCTCGAAGTGTAAACGATAATTGTAGCATGTGCGCCATCGATGTAAAAACAGTGACTCCCGGCCGGTGCAGGATTGTTGCAACATGCGCATCTGTGAACTTATGATCGGGTATTCTTTAGCCTCAAGTGTGGCGCCAATATTGGGACGCGCATGTTCTTGGCTGTCGTGCCTCGTGTGATGGTTTCGAAGTGTGCACTTTCGGCGGAAGGTCTAACATCTTGGTGAGTAGATGGTCGTTTTTGGCTGCATTGTGAAGTACTGGAGCAAGAATAAAATTCATTCTGCCTTCGCTGTCTAGTCTTGCTCTGTATGTACAAGACTCCCGTATTGTCCCTTTTAAAATGAAGCAGATATACTGAAGGCTAAAGGTGGAGGTGAGCATGACACGGAGAACATCACAATTCAAGAGACAAGCAATTATAGATTCAACGTAGTTGTATTGGAGGACTATTAGTCAGTCGCAACTCCTTGAGCACTGCAAGTAATAAACAATTGCCACTAAGATGGTGATGTTTATGGGTATCTCCCATGCTTCCATAAACTCCCCATGATGCAATGCAGAAATGAAAACCTCCATAAAAGCCCGCGACACTCCATGGTTCAATTCCCCCCCGAATACAATGAATGACCCTGTCCAACGTCTAGTGTACAAGCAAGATTTCCAGGCATGATCTGAAAGAAACAACATTCGATAAGAACTTCCCGAAAGGATCCGTATGGCCAGCGTCTTCTGTTGGATATTAGAAGAATTGGAGAGATGCGACGGTCTCATCAACCAAGTCGGCGACAATATCCTCCGCAATGAGGTCGGTGTAGAGATCGCCCATTGGCTTGAGATCTGGAAGTTGCGACTCTCCTTCGGACATCTGGACGGTTTCCTTTCCCTTGGTCTTGTCCTCTTGGATATCTTCTTGGACTTCTGGTGGTGGGAACTCAAAGTTCGGGCCACAGTTGATTGCGAGTGCACCTCCGCCAAAGAAAGATCCCATAGGGTAGTATCCATATCGACCATCGTCCAATGGTCGTTGAGATGGGTTGACATGGCTAGCTGGGGGAAGGAATGCAAGCAAGTCCTTGAAGGCATTTCCTAGCAAGACCCCATTCTTGTAAACCTTGATGTAGGAGCCGGGGAGTGTTCTCATCTCAGGAAGAGGGTGAGTAGGGTTGGGATCAATCGCAAAATCGCCAGTTCGCGTCTTGGTGGGGTTACGAACCCATGATTGTAAGACCTTGCTCGGGACAGGCTCAATTGTCTCCAAGAAATGGTTGCTCTTGGCAGCATATCCAGCACGATCGCGGACAATGTTGGTAACACAAGGGGTGCTGGAGATAACGCTAAAGTCCACAGCCGGGTTGTAGGTACCGTTGACGATCTTCATGTGCAACTCCAACGATGGCAGATTGATCTCCATTCCAATCACGTCTCCTTCGTACAAGGGTTCGCCCTGATAGACGCCCTCAGTGTTCAAGGGTGAAGCCTTCCAGCCTGCCTCGCCATTGACGTCGCGAAGACCATAACCGTAACAGTCGGCACCAACGTTGGTGTTGAGATTAGCCTCACGTCGTCCGAATCCCATGCGAACGCGGGGAATGTATCCGCTGACTTTCTCCTCATCCTGGCGCATTCCTCGTGCAATCTTGTACTCGAGGAAGTATCGTCCTTCACGGACCCAGATGTTACCCTTGATAGATCGGTAGCCTGAGCCGGTCGTCGCGACAGTGTGGTCGATGTTGAGATAGGTTTCGTCAACAGCCAGATCCATGTAGTTCCAGCGAGCGCCATATGGCTCGATCTCAGTGGTGCGGCTTTGGAAGTGCTTGAAGGTGGGATCAGCAATGCTGTGCTCAAATCTAAGACCTCGTCGGGTGCTGTTGCGGGCGTTGCCGGTCCTGTAGATAGTCAGCGCTGATGTCCTTCGGAGGATGTGATAATACTTACTCGAAAGCATAGAACTCATGCTCGGGGAGCTGGTTGCGGACCTCGGTGAGAATCGCAACTGGATTGGTCGGAGCATTGAAAGCAGATGGCTGAGGTTCGTAGAGCAACGCGACTGGGGAAGGGTCATCCTCGACGGCTGGCGCAGGAGTATCATTGGAGGCGGCGCGCTCGCCATCGTGCTTCTTCTCCGACAGCTCACTCTCGCGCTTCTTCTCCGACACCTTGCGCTTGCGCGAGGTTGAGGTTGCTTCAGACATCTTGTCAGGTGTGGAAGGCGAAGATGACGGTGCTCCGGTGTTTGCCTGAGGTAGCGGATTGGCGTCCTTGAAGGCTTGAGAAACAAGCTCTTGTGGCCTGCTTTGGACGCGACGACCAAGGAGCTCAGCTTCTCCTTGAATTGCGAGCCACTGGGAGTTCCTCCGGCAGCGGTCGTTATGATTTGCAGCCTTACGAGTCAGGAACGCCTCGTACTCTGCGAGGGTGTGAGGTTCTTTGTTAAAGTCGTCAAGGTCCTCGCGAAGCTTGAGCCAGCTTTCTTCTGGTGTCATCGGCATCTTGGAATAAAGTAACGCAGCAGAATATTGGCGGTGTGAAAGGCGGTGAGAGAGATTCACGTGTTTACATATCACGTGAAAGGATAATGTCACGTGTATGTTTGGAGAATTCGGGCATTAAATAATGTTGTGGGGGAGCTAAGTTAGTGTGAGGCTAAAAGCGCTAGCTCCAAACGTCACCTTGGAGAATCCAAAAACACTTAGGATCACATGACGGCTTTAGACAGGAGAAAACAAGCAGTATTGTGCTAAACGTGAGGTTCACAATCGACTCTCCAAACTTTATAAGGTATCAGAACTGAAGTAGAATTCGAAAGTTTTATTCGTCAACGAATTCCTGAACTTTATGAATTATTGGAACTGAGGTGAAGTCTGATATCTTGATTGTACTTCATGAAGTATCAGAACGGAGGTGGATTCCGATATCTTTGTTCGTAATCGAGTTCATAGACTTCGTGAAGTATTACAACTGAGATAAATTCCTGATATCTTGATTGGACGTCATGAAGTACTATTTAGAACAGAGGTTGACTTTACAAGTTCCTGAACCTCACGAATTATCACAACAGACGTAGATTCTGGTTCACAATGGAAGTTCTCAAGGCTACAGGTTAGTTTTACTAAATTTAGAAAGGGGCATCGGATCAAAAGCCAGCTACTTGTTTGCTATCGCCCAAAGGGCTCTCGTTTCCAGGCAAGCTTCAGCAGAATGAACCGCCAAATATTACGAATGCCTCAGATTTTGAGTTCTGTACCATCCAAATCCTCCAATGGTGATAGCAGAAACAGTTTGAAATCTTGGACAGGCTAGGTATTTGAACTCTATCAAGTATTTGAGAAAGAGTTGTATGTTTTGCCGCCAGTAGGTTTCAATCGTATTTTCTCTGGTATGTTTAAACATTCTACATGGCAGTTCTTTTTCACTTGATATAGATATCTCAGAATATTATGGCTTTCCAAAGGAAGACATGTATGCATCTATCTATACATAATGCCGGGTATATATCCGAACTTAAGAAGGCACATACTTTTGGATGTTTTTCACATCAGAGTAACAAGACATAACAAGGGGACCAGAACCATTGAAACAAACTGACATGCGAGGATTGCATACCAGGACAATTTGCTCGGACGCAGATTCTAATATCTGAAGGTGGCAATCTACTTATCGCCAATTTTGTTCCATTCTCGCAAAGGAGCTCCGATAGAAGTCGCGCTGCGTTGTTTGCGCAAGACTGTTGAAAGTACATATATTGAAACAAGGAATCCAGCATCAAAAACAGCTTGGTTAACAAGCTCGTCTCCCGTGGCGCAATTGGCTAGCGCGGTAAGCATTCAATCATAGTCCTCTACAAGATCTTAATTCTAATTCATCCCAGTTCGACTGTTATTAAACATGCAATCGAGAGGTTGGTGGTTCGAGCCCACCCGGGAGAGTGCATCTCCTTTTTTGCAATTTCCTTTTTTTGGCGGACGGAAGTGGTGGTGGTGCTGCGTTAAGCGGGATGCTGCACGTCCCCATCCTGCACTTAAATAAGTTTTGCCGAATACGGCGCTGTGGGCCATTCAGCTTGATCGATAAGCTACGGAGCCTTGAGACTTGCAAGTGAGATCCCTGAGTGATCTACCTTTGAATTCTACAAGGTCCCTGGTGAAGGCCATCGTTTTGTTGTGTCTTTTCATTTCCTTGAAGATAGACGTTAGTGGTCAGCATATGCATTTGATTCAGCGGGCAATGGCAGATAGTTACAACAGCCGGTTTGCTGTTGACACCGGATCGATAACACTGTTAAGGTATTTCCTCAGTCTTCCAGAATGGTGTTATGGCATCAAGTTCCGACGTGTCTGTTGTGGATTCATTGTTCTATTTGACTCTTCCTGACCGACAAGATCCATCTGAAATGAATTATTCTTATTTGGCAATTTCGGTCAAGGAATAGAGATCGTGTCCTGTAGGATGGCCTTAGGCTTAGAGAAACCTTGATCGTCGAAAGAAAGACATAAGAAGCTAGTCCCTACTAACTGCAAGAAATATGCGGCCAAGGTGAAAGCTAGGATCGAATATAGAATAATGTCCCTGTTATATTAAAACAGTTGTGAGAGGGGGGTGGTTGTTTGGGGGGCGATGTGTTAGCATCGAAACCATTTAATTATGCCTCAAATAGACTGAGACTTTTGGAACAAAACCTTCCAAGATAGCAAAACTTGAGCGTTGGCCCTCTTCAAGCATCTTCTTTTTGTCTCCACTGAGAGACAAAATATCTCCTATTCTTACAGGTGTGCTCAGGCAAATCCAAAACCTGGTCACAACCCCCCAGAATCAAACAGTTATAACATGAGATAAGATCCCAGAAGTCAATCAGAGCAGACCATTGGTTCAGATGGTTCAATATGTTCAATTTCAATCCGCTATGGCGCAATTGGCTAGCGCGGTAAGCATTCAAAGGTCATCAATTCATCAGAATTCACAGACTAATTCAATACAGTTCGACTGTTAATCGAGAGGTTGGAAGTTCAAGCCTTCCTAGCGGAGTTTCTTTTTTTGCAATCTTTTTATACTGGACATCTAGCCAATTCGCTTATATATAGAGAATATGATTCATGTCAGGTTAGGGATGGAGTCCTCATGATCTTGTGTCCGCCCATCCCGTCATTGTGGGCAAAGTGTTTCGTTGACGAGCAAGACCCACCAAATAGCCGAGGAAGAAACTTGGTCCAGCTCAGCACAGCAAAGCAAAGGAATGACACGAAGAACAGTATTTTTCCAAATCTAGCACTGGAAATCTAGCACTGAAAATGCAGAACCATTTGGAACTCAAACTCTCAGTCATTCAGCGGGGTTGTCTCACGCCCCACTTAACCTTGGCTACCATGGAGAAGATGATCAAGCCTACCAGGGAAACGCGGCCTGTCATCATTCTTTCTGTTGGCACACAACAAGTTTCCTAACCATGTTCCACTCTAAGAAAAGCCACCTTCATACCCTTTTGGATTTGCTAGCATTCGACAGGACGAGGTTCTTTGCCAATGTACGTCTTTTAGATCTGACGAGGACACTTCCACCACGTGACAACCAAGTGAAATATGCATATTATCTTATATACTATGACGGGGTATCTCAGTACGCTAGCAGCGGAAATATCAGTGCTTGGTTGCATGAAATTCAACACGGAGATAGATTTGTAAATTGTGAACATGTCTGACTGCGCATTCTTGCCAATAGTCCATCCTCCAAAGGACTTCTTAGGTATGCTCGTCAGAGTATGACTCCCCATTCCTGGAGAGACCCGTATTCAGTTCTACTTGATTCCAGTCTATAGCAGATTTCAAACGTCTCACCTCATCTTCTGCAGGCATCGATGCAGTCTCAGCGTATTCGGCTAAGCGGAATTGATTCCGGAATTTTGTTAGCGCCTCATTTTGGTCCGTACCGGGCTATGATAACCTGCTACCCGTTATCCGACCGCGCTGCTTGCTACCCGGTCAGCATGCTTTTGAATTCTCGACGAGGGGCTGACCTTTGATGTTGACATTAATTGCGCCCTTTGGTTGACATTAGGTGCATCGTCGATTCTCCCCGGGGAGCTTCAGTAGTGTAAGAACACGGTCGTTAAGCCAGATCTTGAAAACGTAGCACGAATTGATCGATTGCATTCATCAATATATATCCACTTTTGACGTACGGAAGCTCAGCATCATGGATTCAAACCAGTTCAGAGATGCTGCCGCATCAGCGATTGACGAGAGTAAGCACTTCGAATGCTGTGTGGACATCAAACTTACGTGCCTCGATAGTCGTTAACTATTATGATACGATTGAAGACCGTCGGGTCGTCTCCAATGTGGAGCCGGGATACCTCAAGAAGCTCCTACCGGATGCTCCTCCTCAAGAAGGGGAATCCTGGGCTGAGATCCAGAAAGACATCGAGTCGAAAATCATACC
Source organism: Coleophoma crateriformis (assembly GCA_003369635.1). Lineage (NCBI taxonomy): Eukaryota > Fungi > Ascomycota > Leotiomycetes > Helotiales > Dermateaceae > Coleophoma > Coleophoma crateriformis. Next base: position 768,866 of record PDLN01000016.1, on the reverse strand, counting down.
AGGCTTGACGCACTGGTAGGCTTTCCGTTCGGTGTATGTCTTTTTTCTGACCGTGTCAGGCAATCGCCAAATTTCATGGCCTTCTTCCCGGCCTCGTCCACTTATCCTGCTATGTTGGGAGAACTATATTCAGCAGCCTTCACAGCACCCGCCTTCAACTGGATCTGTTCCCCTGCCGTCACTGAACTAGAGACTGTGGTGATGGATTGGTTGGCAAAGCTGCTCAACCTGCCTGACTGCTATCTGTCCACGACGCATGGAGGCGGTGTCATCCAGGGATCAGCATCAGAGGCCGTGGTCACCGTCATGGTCGCAGCACGAGATAAGTATCTCCGAGAAACCACAGCGGGGCTTTCTGGGCTTGAACTCGAAGATGCTATCATGCACAAGCGAAGCAAGATGGTTGCTTTGGGCAGTGAAATGGCGCACAGTTCCATACAAAAAGCAGCTCAGATATGTGGTGTCCGATACCGCTCTGTACCAACTACCAGGGCGAACAACTTCGCGATGACTGGCGATGCAGTAGAAAAGACCATTTTGGAGTGCAGATCTCAAGGACTCGAGCCATTTATCTTGACCGCAACATTGGGAACGACTTCAACCTGTAGCGTCGATGACTTTGGCGCCATTGCTTCCACCCTTGCCAAGCATGCACCTCCGGATGTGCCCGGGGAAATCTGGGTACACGTTGACGCCGCCTATGCTGGGTCAGCGCTGGTCTGTCCCGAATACCAGCACCTCACGGCCTCTTTCCAGCACTTCCATTCCTTCGAGATGAACATGCACAAATGGCTGCTCACCAATTTCGACGCCGGGTGTCTCTTCGTTCGCAAGCGTAAGGATCTGATCGATGCTCTCTCCATCACCCCTGCGTACCTACGAAACGAGTTCTCTGAGAGTGGACTCGTCACGGATTACCGTGACTGGCAAATCCCTCTTGGCCGACGATTCCGCAGTCTCAAGATCTGGTTCGTGCTGAGAACGTATGGTGTTCTTGGCCTGCAGGCCCACATCCGGAAACACGTCAAGATGGGAGAGTTCTTCCATAGTCTTTTGAAATCTCGAAGTGATCTCTTCGAGGTTGTTACAGGCCCGTCATTTGCTTTGACGGTCTTCAATATTGTGCCGAAGACGCAAGGCAAAGAAGAGCAGGACAAGATCACCAAGGCTGTATATGAAATGGTTAACGAAAGAGGCGAGGTATACATCACACATAGTGTTATCGACGGCATTTATGTCATTCGTGTGGTCAGTGCGAACCCCCTCGCCGAGGAGAAGTACCTGAAGAAAGCCTTTGATGTCCTGGTCGATACGACAGAGGAGCTTCGAGACGGAAAGGCAAGTAGTAGGAAGAAGGTCGAAGGCATTGTCATGAATGGACATGGCGAAGGGGTCGGCGAAGTCGCTGTTGTACATGCATAGACGATAGACAGATTTTACAAAATGCCATGATAGACTTAGTCAGGATATGTTTGCTCAAGGAAGAGACAAAAGTTTTAAGGTTGGTGTTGATTGCCGTGAGACCGGGCTTCTGCTTTCGATGCTGGCGAAAAACGCCAATGACCGTTCGTGCCACAATCACCGCTAGAATAAGATTCACTCTCCTTTCCATGCACAGCCTTCCAAGACAGTCACCACAAGAACCTTTCAGTCACCGGTTAGGTAATTTCCTTGCGGCCAGAGTAACTTTCAATGTTGATTATAATTCACATTCGCGTCGAGATAGCGGCTCGGCTTCCATCTCTCCTTTTGCACAGAAGAGACGAACTAGATGCTAAGTACTATAACATGATGGATGTTTTGCGCTTCCACATCCCTAGGCGGTCGGGTGATATCTACATCAGGATACATTCGATGAGTCAACGAAGACACGTATTTACCTTTCACGATAGTCACAACAGACACAGCCAGGACACTCAATGATGTTTAAGCTAAGCCTGTAACGAAGACTTGGTGGTTAATTGTTTTAAGGTTCCTTCTCTCTAAGGGAATATAATATCTACACAGAATATAAATTCTAGATACAAGTCCACGCTTCCGGTTGCGTGTAGTTCGCAGGACCCGTGTATACATTTCTAAGTGGGTACTTGCAATGGTTTCGCACAAACGCAACGCCTTGAGTGGCATCATCCTAATCAGGGAAACCAACATCAGCTAACTTTCCTCAAGCCTATCGAGACAGGAAGGGACTTACATTAACGTATTTTGTGCCGGTAATAGTCTCGGGTGCGTTGCCATCTTCGACCCAGGTGATGATGCGAGCTAGAATGTTATTCTGAGGATCCGTGGCTGCGGATTCAGTTGCTTGCTGTCCGATCATGTGCGCTCCTGCCCCACCCTGACAATGTCCTAGATTTATATCAGCCACTGGGTCTATGGATAGCACGGGCTTTTGTAAGAGTAACAAAGGGCCAAGCTTACCAGTGCCAGACACTCGGAAGAATCGGTAGAAGTCATCGAGCTCAGATGATGGGAGACCCATGGTCTGGGAGACGTGGTTGTAGTAGCGGGGACTGTTATCTGAAGTAATGATATACTGGTGATTATTCCATATCAGTAAAGTCATTACGCAGACGAAGGGATTGACTCACATCAGCCTCGCCGTGCCAGTGCAAGACCTTGCCTCCGTGCTTTTGGAATGCAGAGATATCTCCATTCCATGTTAGAGCGTTAAAGGGGTTTTGATCGATAGCGGCCTTTGTATCAGCCCGAGTAAACGATGCTGGATCCCAGCTTGGGTCCTCTATCCCGAGGTCAGAAATAATACAAAATTCACACAAGACAAGATTCTTACCATAAACAACATATCTGAACCAATCAGCAGTGTATTGAAATGCGGTCCCTCCATAATAGATATATCTCGCGAGAAGTTCCGAACCAGGTTGCATTTTTGGATAGACAAGCAGACCGTCAAGACCGTAGTAGTCTGTGAAGACCTGTCTGACAGCACCAACTTGCGCGCTTGTGAGGCAGGTGGTTGAGTTGGTCACGCCTGGAGCGCATTGCATGGCCTCGGGGCGGAAGTTGCACAGGAGCGTATCCTCGATAATTCCATCCATGGCCCCGTCGATTCCGTCGCATTGGTTCATGATCTCATTATTGACAGCAGCCCATAGGTCAGCAGAGACGAAGGTGTCGCTGCTACTGTTCCCGAGGATGGTGTAGAATATCCCACTCCAAGAGGTCAGGCCAGGAAAGAAGAGAGCCTGATCATACCCGTTAGAAATAGTCCAGCTCAGGCATCGAGAAACTCACTGGGGCTCCGACAACCACACCGTCGAAGACATCTGGATAGTCTTGGATCATCTTCCATCCTTGTCTACCACCAGTACTGCATCCCAAGTAGAAAGACGTTGAAAGCGATTGGGTATAGTAGGTGTTTGTGATCTGCTTGCCGATCACGGTGCCGGTATACAGACCTCGATAGACGAAGTCCTCAACTACATCGGAGTTCTGGTAGAAAGCCTAACATCCTGTTAGGTTCTAGCAAGCTTATTCTGGTGAGCTAAAGATAACTTACGTAGCCACGAGTACCGTTGTGCCCATTGTTCTGTCCTGGGATGTGTTAAACCTGTGGCAAAGCGAATGATTCACGCATATAGCATAGTTTAGCTTACCAAAAGTTGCAAAGCCAAACGAGGTAGCATAAGCCACATCCTCATCTTTATGAATCTCTTAGCACCATCTTGCCATTGGCCATGGCTCACTTACATGAAATGCATCCCGAGAGACCGCCATTTCCGGTCACTTCATTCTTGTGAGCCTACTTCTTCAAAAACTCGGCATTTAAGTGTACGTACTCAGGAATCTACCGGTCCAGTTCGTTGGCAACCAGCCCTCGAGAGAGATCCCTATCGAGGAAGTCTTAGCAAAATCCACAAGTCAACACATACACCCTAGCACGTGGTCCAAGCCAAGACATCACATCCCCGCCAGACCCTCACAACGAATTGTGCAACATCAAGAGGAAGGGATGCCGAGGAAGGAAAGCACCCGCAGGCCCCGAATTGAAGAAAATTGCCAACTTACCAGAGCGATTCGTCGTGGCGACATACATGGCAACCCGGCACAGATCCACGGGCACAACCTGACTCACGCTTCCGCACGTCGAGAGATTGTAATCCTGTGAGAAGCTCAAATTGGTACCGGCGGGGAGATATTCAGCAAAGTTGACCGTGACATTTTCGAGAGCAAGGCTCTGGCCCAGTGCATTACATGCAGCGGCAGGGTCGGCGACGGTGAGGTTCTGCGCTACAGTGAGGGAACTGGTGGCCAGGAGGGTCTGCAGACCGAAGGGTCGGAGGAGGGAGAACATGATACACCGAGGAGAGAGGAGTAGAGAGGGAGGGGAGAAGGGCTGTGGGATTTGGAAGTCTGGCTGGTTTATAACTTACCCTGGGACTGGGCCTGGGATATAAATATATTTGCCGTACCTGCATTATGAGGCCGAAGGCCAAGACCGCTAGAAAATCCATCCTCCGGAGCGTTTATAAGACTAGAGCACCGCACGTATATCCGTACATCCATGGATCATCATGCCCATGGATCGTGCAGACCGAGAGCAAATCAGCCGGTTCATCTCAAGAAAGAAGCTTCAGCTGCAGTGGCCCTGCTACCCCACTTTGCATTCGTACCGAGCAAACGAAACATATCTGCCGGGGTGGGGAAGATTAAACAGCGGAGAGCTCTCGCAAGAAAAGCTCATAGGGGGACGGAGCTTTCCTTGTGAATCCTGCTGGGATCCCTCTTAGAGGTGCACACGGGTGAATGATCGGAAATTGTAGAACTCAATCCAAACTGTCACCTTCTCTCCAGAGCAATGATCAGGGGTCAATCAAAGCATGCGCCTCTATGCCATCATTGCACAGGGAAGAAGGGACGAGAGACAGAGCACTCGCCGACGAGCCGTCCCTTAGTACCTAGAGACCGCATAAACATCCAAAATCACCGCCGAGCCAGCTTCCTCCCCAGATCTCCTTCCACACCTTATGCATATGTATATGCATGTCTACGTACCCCCACCCTAGAAAACAGTAGAATACTTCCCCACGGAGAAAGGAAAAGCAAGCGAGTAGCCAAGTCCCGTCTACTCCACCATTCTGAACTCCGTCTTAGCTAAGACGGATCATAGAATGGGTTAGGCAGCAGGATGCAACGAGAAAGTGGACGGGCGTGAGCACTAGAGAATGATTTCCTTGGCATCCCCCAAGCCGGCCTGAATTGGGGTGGCCATGAGCGTGCCCATTGGGTGGTTATCCGACCTTGCATTGTCCTGCAGGCTGCAGCAAACGCTGCGGAGAAGGTACCGTAGGCTTCCGTCAGCTGGTAGCTGCGGCACTTCTGTAGCACCTCGGCCCGTGGATGTCTGCCGCAGCACCTTGGCCAATATGGCGATCCGGAGCGACCAAGATCATCACGGGGCACCATCATTGTGTCATATCACAGCACGTCACGTCAAACCAATCCTGGACCTCTAAGACGAACTGTGAACATGCATTGCATCTAATGTCTCCTCTTTTTAAGTATACAATCGCAGAGCAAAAGAAAGCCTTCTATCAAATTACAAACCAGCACAAGCTTGCTACCAATGCTAAATCATGTCTTTCTTCTCGTAAAGATGGGCCCCAAAACGCCAGGAGAATCAAGTCATCATATCTACGCGTGCGCACCCTCAACTCCGTTCACCCCGTTGGTCTGTGGTGAGTTGTATTTTTCCCAGTTGGCGAGAACATGTCCAATTCGGGGTGAGTTGGTCAATCGGTAGACGTCCTCGAAGTACTCCTTGGTGAGTTCGAAAGGTCGAGCCGTCACGTTGGGAATGTATTTTCCGATCAGCTTGCTTGGATCGATGGTGGTCTTGTTGATCTTCTTGAGCAGGAAGCTTCGGAATGGCTTGACACCGGAACGCAAGAAGGTTGAGTGGAAGGGGACGTCGATACCCTTGAGTGGAATGGTTGCGAAACCACGTGCAAGATCAAGGGGCGTTGGCTTTTCTTCCGTCTGCTTAGCACATCCTTGAATGATCTCCACAAGGTGAGCCTTGACATCGTCGAGCGACATGGTTTGCATCAATTGCTGAATATCAATCTTCTGGACCTTGAGGTAGTTCGTGACCCCAGTGAGGGTGTCAAGAGCGCGGAGATCACCAGCACAGACATATTGCATGTTGGCGATGTTGTAGTTCACAATCTCCAACAACCAGCCAGTCTCTTCAGCGATGTTCTCGACAACGTATTGAAGAGCTTGCTCGTTGAAGGTCTTGCCAATTCTGCTGGGGTTGACCGCGCACATGGAGTAGTTGGATCGTCCAGTTGCATCACGCTCGACAGCGACTTGCATGGTAAGACCACGGTAGAAAACGACGGACACCAAACTCTCGATGGGCATGACATCTGCAAGTGCGGCAAGCGCGGAGTACTCTCCCAATGAGTGACCAGCAAAGCTGCTGTCTCGTTGGACAAGTCCCTTGGATCGCATATCTTCGAAACTGGCCTTCTCCATAAGGGTCAAGGCAGGTTGAGTAAACTGCGTGGCAGAGAGTAAACCCGTGGGAGATCGGTAGGTGTATGAAGTGGTCTTCTCATCAATCTCCTTGAAGATCTTCTCGGACTTGGTCGTGCCATCTGCAGTCACCGTCTCGAAAGTCATTGCCATGTAGTTCTGGCGAATAGCCTTTCCACGAGGTCCACCAAAGTAGATGGTAAGTTCCTTGGGGTTATTCTTGACAATGTTGGTAATAGCGAAGCCTTGATTTGGTTAGTACGGCATATGACGGTAGCGACGAAGATTGAACTTACCATAGTTGTCCATAAAGTGCTTGTCAGCTCTGTCCCAGACCTCCTTGGCAACAGGACTGCTAGCATAAAGCTCCATGCCCATACCTTGCTCCTGAGAACCTTGTCCAGTGAAAACGTAGGCAGAGACAGGTTGTTCGACCTCAGCTTCACCAATCAAGACCTTATCTTCGGTCTCCTTGTTACTGGCTTCAACCTTGATGATCTTACGACCAGCAACCATACCAACATGTTGAAGCTTGACTTCAATGTCGTCATTAGGAAGAACCATACCAGTAAGAGAGGCATGGAAACTGCGGACACGACCGACGTTGTTCTCAGCAGCCCAGGTCTCGACAAGACTTCGAACAGCAGCGCTAGAGTACATGCCGTGAGTAATGGTACCTGGCAAGCTTGCGTAGCTAGAGAAGACACGAGAGACGTGAATAGGGTTGTAATCTCCAGAAACACGAGCGTACGTCTCGTTGGATGCTGGTGCTCTGAGAAGGAGTGGTGTCTTGCCACTGAGAGGAATAGCGTTCTCAAAGTTGATAGGTTGCTCAATGGAGCTACCGTGTCGCTCAAGGTAATCGACGACAGGGTTGCCGTGAGAAACACCAGCCTCGTACTCAACGCTTGCTACCTGGATGATCTCCTTGGTTGGCAATTCCAAGAGGACTTGACCTCTGGTCTCAACACTGCTAAAGACGGTCTTGTTCTTGAATCGGACCAAACTTTGCAGGCGGAAGATCAGAGTCTGACCGAGGAGCTCATGGTCGGGCTCATCTAAACTGAACCACTCCTTGGATCGAAGGACAGCGACATCCTTGCTAGTGGCAAGATGGATCTGCATTGGAGTCTCGTTCTTGCGCTGGAAGGTGTTCTCGAAATCGGTGTAAGCGCCACGGTAAAGGAACTGAGAGGTGACTTCCATAACTGGCTCGCCATCCCGAGTGATAGTACCGCAGACCTCTACCATCTTGCCAGAGTCTTGGTTGATAACCGCATTTATCTGAGCGGTGGTCTCAACCTCGTCACCCTTTCTCAATGGTTCGGCCCCTGGTAGCATGCGGAAACCATTCGACAGATGAACAAGTTTTAAGAGGTCACCGTCAATGGTTCTTGGGAAAATAGGCTTCGTAATAGCCTTCCAACCAACGACAATAGCAAAATCCATAGGCGCAAAAACCTCCTTTCCTGGTCTGTCAACAAATGCTTCACCAGTGTTTCCGACTGCGTGCACGAAATCGTTGATGGCTTCACTGGTGATGGTAGCCTTGCCACCGTTAAATTGACCAGTAACGGAAGCATCCAGGTTAAGAGCCTCGTTACCGAACCAGGCGCGCCAGTAGAACTCCTTGATGCGATCATTACGGTCTTCCATGACCTCACGAATTGGTGCATAGCCAGCCTCCGGGTGGTAGGTGAACTTGAGAGGGAGAGCGACGGGCTTTCCGAGAGCAGTAGTATCCTTGATCATGTTGACAAGGATCTCATTCTTGCCAACCATCTTGACTTCAATGACCGTAACGTAATGGTTAGGTCTTGGCTGCTCCTTGACAGTAATAATAGTCTTCGACGAATCACCAGAGTTCTCAATCTCAACAAAGAGACCCCGAACTGGAGCGAAGATACGCTTCATTGGGTTTGTTTGGAACTTCTGTCCTTGAACAATGACCTCGGAAGTGAAGAGAGCATGTCTCCAGGATCGCTTAGGTCCAGCAAGGAGGGACAACCAAGATTCAAGAGATGGAAGTGTTGCGGTTGCAGCCGTGGATAACCGGTACGTCTCCTTGTTGGCATCTTCTGAAATAGTCAAGCCCTCAACGTTGACTTCAGTTGGAGACTCAATAAGCTTTCCACCGAAGTATTCGACAACGGGAATGGTGGACTCGTCGCCGCCGTAGATATCTTGGGTCAAACCCTTAATATGTGCGTTATGGACACCGTCTAGAATATCCTTGATGGGCTCATCGACGAGCTTGGAGTACTTGACAGCGGTTGGACCTTGCAGGATACAAGTTCTACCAACGTCTTGGCCAATGACAGCCTCCAAGTCCTCAGATTGCCAGAGGGAATCCTTCTTGAAGAAGAACTCAAAGTTCTCGTCCAAGACAGGGACGAAGGTAGTTGGCTTCTGACCTCGTCGTTGGCACAACATGAGGAAGTGCTGGACATCTTGAGCGTTGATAAGTTGGACTTCAGCCTCAGGATAAGCGGACATGATGCGCTCGACGGTTGGGTATGGGTCATCAAGCTCGGAATAGCTTTGTAACAATGAGGGTTTTCCTTGGCCTGGGGTGAAACGTTCCTCAACACGACGGATGAAGTCTCCAGTAAGCTTCTCGTAAGACTTGTCAATCCAGCGAGACTCGTGCTTAACGTACATCAAGTCGACCATACGGCGCACAACCTCACCATAAGTCATGTCCTCAAGATCAACGGTCTCGCCAGCCTTGTTGCGACCAAACCAAACCTTTTGGAAGTCATCGTTGAGCTTCTTGATAATATAGGCCCGTTGTTTCTTCAACTCAGCTACACGCTTCTCCTTTGGCAAGCTGAAGATCTTGGCGTCCATTTCTGCCCAGAACTTGACACCACGAGTAGCGAGCTTGTGGATTGGCTCACCCATCTCGGATCTGACTGTAATAACTCCTCCGGCTGGACCCTTGTAGGTCTTCTCCCATTGGCTGTCATCAAGACCCTCGGCTTCAGTAATGGCCTTCTTTGCGTTCTTGCTGGTGTGAGCTTCCTTGGCGGTCATAACACGACTACCGAAGAGGCATCCATCAAATGGCATTGGTGGATATCCAAATTTGCCAGACCAAGTACCGGTAAGGTATGGGTAAGTGTCTTCAGCACCGCCAAAGCCACTGCCAGCAACAAGAATAAGGTTCTCGCTTCTTCTGATGCGACCATACATTTGCAGAATTGGCTGATGGAAATCTTCGAAAGAATGATGTCCACCTCCACGACCTCCAGTCCACTGAAGAATGACCGGGAAAGTCGGGTTCGCCTTGGCAATGTTAATGACTGCTTGAATAGCCTCAACAGATCCTGGCTTGAAAGCAATGTGCTTCAGTCCGAGGGTTTCAATGTACTCTTGTGCAACCTCAATGGAAGGCACACCAGCACCAATGGTTAAGCCCTCAATTGGGACACCCTCGGCTCGCAATTGGCCAAGAAGTGGAATCTGCCATTGCATAGCGCGAGGATTGACATAGATCAAATTGACAGTAATACCACGTCCGGCTGGAATGGCGTTCTCCACTTTGGTCAAAGCCTCGGTCATGGTCTTAGCATTGTAGTATCCACCTCCAGCCAACTCGACTTGGTAGCCAGCATTCATGGTCGCAGCAACAAAGTCCCACGGCACAGTACATGGTGTCATACCAGCAACCATGACTGGAGGCACACCCAAAACTCTGCTCATTTTGGTGTCAACAAAAGTCTGACCACTGGTAGTCTTGATAAGGCGTGGACCATGCTCCTTGACCCAATCAATGGCGTACTTGACAGCGTGCTCCTCATCGCGGTCAAACATTTCAGGCTTGTAGCCAACTTCAGGTACAGTACCGTCGATTGCGCCAGCCAGGATCACTCGAACTCCAGTACCATCCTTGTTGCGGCTGGTCAAAACACCCAAACCAGATATGCCTCCAGGACCGAAATCGAGGATGTGTGTAGCTCCAGGGAAGACAGTCGCCTTCTCCCAGTTGACCTGATCATGTGTAATGAGACGCACAAGCGTAGGGACGATGTTTCCACCCTCCTCACGGATATCCTTGCCAGTCATGGTGTCATAGACAGGAATTGCGAGTGTCTTGCCGTCGATCTTGATGTCCTTAAGGTCCTCATTGATGTTGGCAGTTGCTTCCTTGAGATATTGGCTGTGGAAGGGGGAAGTGATTGGCAAGAACCTGTTCACGAATCGCACCTTTCGCTCTGTGAAAGGGATTCGGGTCTGGTCAAGTCCTGTAGGCGCCTTAACCTTGCGCAATTGCAGGTTGAGACCGTATAAGGAAATGGGAGGTCCAGTAACAACAACATTTCGGGCGCTGTTGATGAGCGAGATTGCGATGTGTCTATCCTCGGGAAGATATTGATTGGTAGCTGCAATGTGCTTCAGGATCTCTTCTTGCGACAGATCGCGAATGCTCAGCATAGGAGTGGGCGTTCCTTCGCCGTTGTCCACGGAATCTTGGAGAACGGAAGGAGCCAAAGAAGTCCTTGGGTACGCTTGCTGACTGCGAGACCCAATCCAGAAAAGGATTGTCAAAGAAGCAGTTGCAATCTTCTCGAAGGACTCCCAGGAATCTGCAGCAGATGTTGCGGCAGCTAAGACAACGCCCTGGGAATGACCAGTTGTACCACTAATGCGCTCCCTGAATTGACCAGGCGTGAGTCCCAAGACCTTGCAGGTTACACTGTAATGGGCAAATTGAACAAGACCGATCAATGGGAAGCTGACAGGTGCAGAAACCATATAATCAACGTCTGGAGTCGATTCTGGGTCGTGCAGCCACGTCATAACATCGAGGCCTTTAGAGTATAGCTTTTCTGCTCGGGGATCGCGGGACAGATTTTGAAGGAGCTCCGCGGAAGAGGTGATCATTGGTTCAATGAAGGCTGGGTAGGTCTTGTAAAGCTCTCGGAGCTCGTCGAAGTACTCCTCAATGTTTCCTTGTCCACCAAAAACACTGTAGATTTTGGCTTTCTCATCGGATGCCGCACGGAAAAGCGCGGATTCATGAGCACGGATTGGGCGTTGCAAGGCTGCACGAGCTGAATAGTAGCTTCGAACAACCTCGAGTCTCTTTGCATCAATGCCAGGGAGAGTGGCAACCAATGCGTGGACCTCATTTCCTCTCAAGAATCCCCGCTCGAACTCGTTGAGAACGATTTTCAAAACCTCCTCATAAGAGCCTTGCGCGTCATCCTCGCCTTCCTCAACTTCGTCGGCAACGAAACCGAGGTATCGTGCTACAAGCTCTGCCACGGACGATGGCTCATCGTCTTGTGCGAGTTCGTCTGTTGGTGCAGGCAGGGATGCCAAAAATCTGTCCTTGATCTGCGAGGCGTGAAAATGAAGACTTGTGGGTATCAAAAAGGAGTGCTCGAGAGAGCCGTGTGTAAGGACAAGAGGTCGGAGGGAGGAGGAGGATCGTGGGGTCGAGACGCCCGTTTGAGGGCCTGTAGAAGTTCCGTACATGTTGGTGAGGTATGCCGGGAGTATTAGGCTGGGAGCTCAAGGGGTAGTTAGCAAAAATGGCCACGGAATTTCAGGAGCTTCGCGGCAAGGCGAGGAATAGCTACCAACCTAATCGGAAACTCCAGATACTCAATGAAGAGCAGGAGTCAAAGTGGTGACAGATTGGCTGCAAATTGCAGCAGGTACTCTAGTTGCCCAAAAAAAGGCGTCTAGTAGAAGTATTGACGGCGGATTATGGTGGATGGAAGCAGCAGCAAGGCTCCTGGGAGGGAAAGAAATATAAACAGGAAAATGTGGTAGGGCAGTGGGAGGTTGAATGGGGGAGAGAGCACTGCTTTGAGAGAAGTATCGACAGGACAATTCTCGTGTCTGGTCGTGTCTGGACAATTGAAGGGCTGACTTTCTTTACATGAAAAGGCAGGCGAGCGAGCAACGGGCCTGGCTGCGGCAAGCTCAAAGTCGGACGCTCAACCAAAAATCCAACTAGCGCCATGCGTTGGGGAGAGCGAGCTGCAGGAGCGATCAAGCTGCATACCACCAAAATCTTTCGCGGCTCTCTGATTGGCCGTCAATGCAGTGGAGTGATGTAACAGCGAGCCCAAGGAGTGAGGGGAGCTTAACGAACTTTGCTGAGGCGGCGGACATACTTTTGGCGCACCCGTTATCGCAGTGCATTGGATTGCATTGGACGGCAATCAAAGTACGAGCGATTAGGAATTGGGTTGGGTTGGGCCTTTCCGAGCAGCGCGCAATATTCCTCGCGCGCCAACAGCTTCTCCCCGTCACGACGCCGGAAGCAGAGCAGAAGCCAACACACATCCCTCTGTCCGCGACAACTAGAATCGATTGAGGCAAGATCAAGCGGCGGATTTTCTTCCCATCCGTTGTTAGCACGTCAAACCCCCATCAACGTGATGCCTTTTGACACTCTTGCCACTCGACTCTTTTATTTCAGGGGTCAATTCGTAGGCCCCGCCATGGTCATGTGGCCCTACATTACAGAAGGAGAACCCTGTGATGTTCCTTTCTTCAGCCTCTCCGGCCACATGGCACTGGCCTGCGCAAATAAATGGCGAGTAAAGTGAGTATCATGAGAACAGCATTCCCCTACACACAGGTAGTTGATTCTGTTGAGAACTATTGGATTCCTTGGGAGGCGGAAACCGGATGGATGACCGGAGGGTATGAGTGGATGTATGCGGAGAACCCGCACGCAGATGTGCAAGACATAATATGCAGCAAGATCTTTGGGGAAAGAGGGTATTGGCTGGAGGTGCCCGCCAGTCCTCGCAGCATGGCATTGACTTTGGTGGTCGTCGGCGGTAGAATCATACTGCTTTACTCCGTCGAAGTCCTTCAAAACCCTCCATCCACCCCCCTCCCAAGGCTGCGGAATTTCATCTTGATACCTCGCTTAGCGGCCCTTTATACCTCAGGGACCCTGGTATAGCTTTTTTTTCGAATGCTGGTGGGTAAAGGGGTCACGACTACGGTCAAATCGAGGAGAGCGAGTGCGAACAAAGGACAGAGTGCCTTCCTTGCTTGTCAGCTACAGCAAAGTGGTGGCCAACATCGTACGAGTTGAGCGACCCAGCCAGCTGGCCTAAATCCACTTCAAGCCGGACAGTTATCGCGGAATGTTGCGAGGTGGGAAGCTACGGCGATATAGTCAATACCGAGCGTCCCATAGGCCATGCGCAACAAGGCTACGCACTTCCGACGAGATACCAACAGCTCCAAAGCGGCAGACTCTATGCGGACGCGGTGCCCTCGCTCTTGTGGATGCGGGAGCGTGTTAGAGCGCGAAGATGCATTGTTGGTGCTACTGTCGAGGAGCAAGGTAGGGGGCGATGTGGTCAACGCTAGCCTGTTCCGTGTTAGCCGCCAGATCGTTGAGCTCCATCACAAAATGCTCAATCCAACAAACTTAGGAAACCTGGTCCAGTGGCCTAGGGACCCGTGAAGCTTCTTCTCTGTCTAATATCCCCATCCCTTCGTCCATGTCAGTGAATCTGGCTTGACCTAACAACTTGATTCTCATCCATCAACCCTGGGGACTTGTCCAATTCCTTAATACCCGTTCTTCATATACCACTTGTTTATTGCATCCCTCTTGCCGTTTTTTCCCAGCGGCTTGCCCATACCTCCTCTTACCACTTTCTTCGAGGAGAGCATCTGAACCAAACGCCCACGACACCTTCCCACGACACGGCTTCTACTTCCTCCTTCCAGTAGTTCGACTGGATCCTCTCTAAAGCTCGACATTACCGTCTTCGGACGTAAAATACACTGCAAATATGACTCCCGAAGTCGAGCAAGAGCTCGCCCATACACTCCTTGTCGAGCTCTTGGCATACCAATTTGCCTCACCTGTGAGATGGATTGAGACTCAAGATGTCATTCTCGCTGAGAAGACGACCGAGCGAATTGTCGAGATCGGCCCTGCAGACACCCTCGGTGTCATGGCAAAGCGAACGCTCGCCTCCAAGTACGAAGCTTACGACGCAGCAAAATCTGTTCAGCGACAAATTCTGTGCTACAACAAGGATGCGAAGGAAATCTATTATGATGTTGACCCAGTCGAAGATGAGCCTGCTCCTGCAGCTTCTTCCGGTGATTCAGCACCTGCCGCGGCAGCTCCAGCCGCCGGTGCTGCTCCTGTTGCGGCGGCTCCTGCACCTGCTTCGGCTGGTCCAGCAGCTCAAGTACCCGATGCTCCAGTAGGCGCTGTAGAAATCGTGAGGGCACTTATTGCTCAAAAACTCAAGAAGCCATTCTTGGAGATTCCACTGAGCAAGGCCATCAAAGATCTTGTTGGAGGTATGCATGCGATGAAATCCCGCTTCCCAACAATCAGGCTTGAAAACTAACCAAAATCGAAATACAGGAAAATCTACTCTGCAAAACGAAATTCTTGGTGACTTAGGCAAGGAATTCGGGTCAACGCCCGAAAAGCCAGAAGATACACCTCTTGATGAGTTGGGAGCATCAATGCAAGCTACCTTCAATGGACAGCTTGGAAAGCAATCCTCATCTCTTATCGCGAGATTGATCTCCTCAAAAATGCCTGGAGGTTTCAATATTACAACGGCACGAAAATATCTTGAGACGAGATGGGGACTGCAAGCTGGTAGACAAGATGGTGTGCTTCTTTTGGCATTGACCATGGAGCCAGCTGCACGTCTTGGCTCTGAAAATGATGCCAAGGCCTTCCTGGACGACGTCTCGAACAAGTACGCTGCGAACGCAGGAATCAGCTTGGCCGCTCCGACCGCTGCTGCCAGTGGCGGAGAAGGTGGTGGCATGATGATGGACCCCGCTGCACTCGATGCGCTCACCAAGGACCAACGAGCTCTTTTCAAACAACAACTCGAGTTGTTCGCGAGATACCTAAAGATGGATCTGAGAGCCGGGGACAAGGCGTTCGTTGGAGCTCAACAATCACAACAAGCTCTGCAAGCACAATTGGACCTGTGGAATGTTGAGCATGGAGAGTTCTACGCCGCAGGTATCGAGCCTGTTTTCAGCTCTCTCAAGGCCCGAGTTTACGACTCTTCATGGAATTGGGCTCGTCAAGATGCTTTGACCATGTACTACGATATTATCTTCGGCAGACTCCAAGCCGTTGACCGTGAAATCGTCAGCCAATGTATCCGTATCATGAACCGTTCGAACCCAACCCTTCTCGATTTTATGCAGTATCACATTGACAACTGCCCTACCGAGCGTGGAGAGACATACAAGCTTGCAAAGGAACTCGGACAGCAATTGATCGAGAATTGTAGAGAGGTTTTGGACCAAGCCCCTTGCTACAAGGATGTTACCATTCCCACTGGACCTCACACGACGATCGATGCTCGTGGCAATATGTCTTATGAAGAGGTGCCGAGATCCAGCGTCCGTAAGCTTGAGCACTATGTTCGTGAGATGGCCGATGGAGGTAAAATTTCTGAGTACGGAAATCGCACTAAGGTCCAAAGCGACCTGAGCCGCATCTATAAGCTCATTAAGCAACAGCACAAGCTCTCCAAGTCTTCTCAGCTGCAAATTAAGAGCTTGTATGGTGATGTTATCCGCTCACTTGCCATGAACGAGGGCCAAATCATACCAAAGGAGGACAAGAATGGAAAGGTTAACGGTGCCAAGAAAGCCGCTGCTCGCCCTCTCACCAACGGTGCCAATAAGACCGGCAAGGTCGAGACAATTCCATTCTTGCATTTGAAGAGAAAGGATGAGCACGGCTGGGAATACAGCAAGAAGCTCACCGGACTTTACCTGGAAGGCTTGGAGCAAGCAGCCAAGGACGGAGTTACTTTCCAAGGCAAGAATGTTTTGATGACTGGCGCTGGAGCTGGCTCGATTGGCGCCGACGTTCTCCAAGGCTTGATCAGCGGAGGTGCTAAGGTCCTTGTCACTACGAGTCGTTTCTCCCGCGAGGTTACTGAATATTACCAAGCTATGTATTCACGATACGGTTCTCGTGGATCTCAACTCATTGTTGTACCTTTCAATCAAGGTAGCAAGCAAGATGTTGAGAACCTCGTTGAGTACATTTACGATACAAAGAAGGGTCTGGGCTGGGATCTGGACTTTGTCGTTCCTTTCGCTGCCATCTCTGAAAATGGTCGTGAGATCGACAACATTGATTCCAAGTCTGAGCTTGCTCACCGTATCATGTTGACCAACCTCCTCCGTCTTCTTGGATGTGTTAAGACTCAAAAGGCCGAGCGAGGCTTCGAGACTCGACCTGCTCAGGTTGTCATTCCTCTTTCACCCAACCACGGTACCTTCGGTAACGACGGCCTTTACTCCGAGTCTAAGTTGGGTCTCGAGACCCTCTTCAACAGATGGCACTCTGAGAACTGGGGTAACTTCCTCACTATCTGCGGTGCTGTCATCGGTTGGACCCGTGGTACCGGTCTCATGGCTGGTAACAACGTGGTTGCAGAAGGCGTTGAAGCTTATGGTGTACGCACCTTCTCCCAACAGGAGATGGCATTCAATCTTCTTGGTCTCATGTCCCCATCTATTGTAGATCTTTGCCAAGTCGAGCCTGTCTTTGCAGACTTGAACGGTGGTCTCCAGTTTATCCCCAACCTGAACGAGCTTATGCAGAAGTTGAGGAGGGAGATCATGGAGACCAGCGAGGTCCGCCAAGCTGTCACTAAAGAGACTGCTATTGAGAACAAGATTGTCAATGGCGAGGACAGCGAGGCTTTGTACAAGAAGGTCACAATCCAACCCCGCGCCAACATCAAGTTTGACTTCCCACATCTTCCAGACTGGGAGAAAGAAGTCAAGCCACTTAACGAGAACCTCAAAGGAATGGTTGACCTCGAGAAGGTTGTTGTCGTCACCGGTTTCGCTGAAGTCGGACCCTGGGGTAACTCCCGCACCCGATGGGAGATGGAAGCCTATGGCGAGTTCTCTCTTGAGGGTTGTGTGGAAATGGCTTGGATTATGGGTCTTATCAAGAACCATAATGGTCCAATCAAGGGCAAGCAATATGCTGGCTGGGTCGATGCCAAAACTGGTGAGCCAGTTGACGATAAGGACATCAAGGGCAAGTATGAGAAATACATCCTTGAACACTCTGGTATCCGTCTCATCGAGCCTGAGTTGTTCCACGGCTATGATCCCAACAAGAAGCAACTTCTGCAAGAAGTTGTCATTGAGGAGGATTTGGAACCGTTTGAGACTTCCAAGGAGACTGCCGAAGAGTTCAAGCGAGAGCACGGAGAGAAGGCTGAGATCTTTGAAATTCCCGAGTCAGGCGAGTATATTGTTCGTATGAAGAAGGGTGCCACCCTTCTCATTCCAAAGGCACTCAAGTTCGACCGTCTCGTTGCTGGCCAAATTCCAACGGGATGGGACGCCAAGAAGTATGGTATTCCAGACGACATCATTTCGCAAGTCGACCCAGTCACCCTCTTCGTCCTTGTCTGTACCGTTGAATCTCTCTTGGCTTCTGGTATCACCGATCCATATGAGTTCTACAAGTACGTTCATCTATCCGAGGTCGGTAACTGCATTGGTTCAGGTATTGGTGGTACCTCTGCTCTCCGAGGCATGTATAAGGATCGCTTCTTGGACAAGCCTCTCCAGAAGGATATCTTGCAAGAGTCTTTCATTAACACTATGAGCGCCTGGGTCAACATGCTGCTCATCTCTTCCACTGGTCCCATCAAGACTCCTGTTGGTGCATGCGCCACGGCAGTCGAGTCCATTGACATTGGTTACGAGACTATTGTCGAGGGCAAGGCTCGCGTCTGCTTCGTTGGTGGTTTCGATGACTTCCAGGAAGAGGGCTCATACGAATTCGCAAACATGAAGGCTACAAGCAACGCTGTCGATGAGTTCGCTCACGGCCGTACACCAAAGGAGATGTCCCGACCAACAACCACCACCAGAAACGGCTTCATGGAATCTCAAGGTTGCGGTATCCAAGTGATCATGACTGCCAAGCTTGCGCTTGATATGGGTGTTCCAATTTACGGTGTCATTGGTCTCACCACCACTGCTACCGATAAGATTGGCAGATCTGTTCCTGCACCTGGAAAGGGTGTCCTCACCACTGCTCGTGAGAACCCAGGCCAATTCCCATCGCCTCTTCTTGATATCAAGTATCGTCGCCGACAAATCGAATTGCGCAAGAAGAACATCAAGCAGTGGCAAGAGTCGGAGCTTGAGTACTTGCACGAGGAGATTGCTGCTATGAAGTCACAAGGCAGCATCTTCAACGAATCAGAGTATGCTCAAGAGCGTGCCAACCATATTGAGCGTGAGGCCGCGAGACAAGAGGCAGAGGTGCTCAACAGCTATGGTAACACTTTCTGGAAGAAGGATCCAACAATTGCTCCTCTTCGTGGTGCTTTGGCTACTTGGGGTCTCACCATTGATGACCTCGATGTGGCATCTTTCCATGGTACTTCGACTGTTGCTAATGACAAGAACGAGTCTTCTGTTATCTGTCAACAACTTAAGCACTTGGGCAGAAAGAAGGGTAACGCGGTCATGGGTATCTTCCAGAAGTACCTCACAGGTCACCCCAAGGGTGCTGCTGGTTCTTGGATGTTCAACGGTTGCTTGCAAGTCATGAACAGTGGTCTTGTACCAGGTAACCGAAATGCTGACAACGTCGATGCTGTCATGGAGCAGTTCGATTACATTGTCTACCCAAGCCGTGCCATCCAAACAGACGGAGTAAAGGCTTTCTCGGTCACTTCTTTCGGTTTCGGTCAAAAGGGTGCACAGGCTATCGGTATCCACCCCAAATACCTCTTTGCTACACTTGATGAAGCAACCTATGCTTCATACAGCAAGAAGGTGGAAGCTCGACAAAAGAAAGCTTACCGATATTTCCACAACGGCATGATCACCAACACCTTGTTCGTTGCCAAGACCCACTCACCATATCAAGATGAGGACGAACAAGCCGTCTTCCTCAACCCAGATGCCCGTGTTTCCATGGATAAGAAATCTTCATCGCTCACATATGGTCCGGATTTCATGAAGAAGGCTGCAAACAAGGAGAAGGCTGAAGCCACAAAGCAGATGGTTGAATCCTTGGCTAAGGGTGCTGCTACTGCCAGTAACAAGGTTGGCGTTGACGTTGAGGATATTTCAGCCATCAACATTGAGAATGACACTTTTATCGAGCGTAACTTCACAGACAAGGAACAAAGCTACTGCCAAAAGGCTGCCAACCCTCAGGCTTCGTTCGCGGGACGGTGGAGTGCAAAGGAGGCTGTTTTCAAGTCGCTCGGTGTCTCAAGCAAGGGTGCTGGAGCTCCATTAAAGGATATCGAGATTACCAATGACGACAAGGGCGCTCCAATTGTCACTGTAAGTTCTACTAGCCCTCTTTCGCGATATCCCAACTGACATTCTCTAGCTTCACGGCGATGCCGCATCTGCTGCGAAGAAGGCAGGAGTCAAGGAAATCAATATCTCCATTTCTCACTCGGACAGTCAGGCCATTGCTATTGCTGTTGCTACTTTTTAGACGGAGTAAAATCTGTTGTGTACATTGAGGTTTTCCTGCATGAATGATTGCTCACTGTTTACTAAGGGAAAGGCGTATGCATGCTTTGATTTATGTTGTTATGCAAGCTTGGCGATCCATATTTGGAATGGATTAGAAGACTCGTATTTATGGGTCGAAGTATAAAGTTATGAGAATGAAGCATAGATTTAGATTATCTCGCCCAGTTTCCATATCGTGAACCATCACAGCTTTACTTGACTCCCACGTGATCACACCCATACTGGTTATTCTTATGGTCACCTGATCATGTGGTCTTTATCTACGCTTAGAAACGACAAAATTTCCACGCATTGTACCTTCGATATGATGTGCCTTGAAGCATGTTGTATGCATGTAGTGTTCGCTACTCGAGATGTAGCTCGGCTGTCATTTGCTATGGGCAAACTCAGACGAAATCAATGGGATTTTTGCCAGCATTTGTGCTACAAGAGAAACATAGCTACAGAAGTCTCTACGTTGACAAACATCAATCCGTTGTCCCGCACGCAATTATGAGAGACCAAGAACAATTTCAAATGGGAAGACTGAAACCTCCCAGTCATGATGGCATGCAGGCAGCAGGAACTGGTTCTAGGCCGAAATACCAGTATAGACTACTCACCCCAGGAAAGAACGAGATCCGCCTGATGAAGGTTCTGCCGGCCGCCAACTCTACAGACACCATCCATTGCGAGCTTTTGCACACAACCTTAGATGAGGCACCGCCATACCAAGCATTGTCATACACGTGGGGAGATGCAGCCGGTGCACGACCCATTTGCGTTGATGGTATGAATTTACCTGTAACGCAAAATCTCAGGCATGCTCTGCATCGTCTACGTCCGAACGTTGAGCCGGGGCTAGTACTTTGGGTTGATGCTGTTTGTATCAACCAAGAAGACGTTTCTGAGCGTGGTATCCAGACAGGGAAAATGAGAGAGATCTATCGTCACGCTGAGACTGTCAATGTTTGGCTGGGGCTACAAAATCATGATTCCGGTGCCGCTATTGAGCTCGTCGATGAATTGAATACTTGCACACCGAGTGAAGTTGGCGGAATTATACAAGATCCTCAACGAGCCGATCAGATCAAGGCCTTAGTAGTTCTCTTCAGACGGCAATATTATTTTCGTATCTGGGTCGTCCAAGAGGTCCAGTCAGCACGCAAAGCTGTGGTATATTGTGGACCAAACGTCATCCCATGGATTGTTCTTGATAAGGTATGCGACATTTTGAAGAGGGAAGAAATACATCTCCAGAAGATCTTCTATAAATCACCGTCCTTCATTCGCACCCTAGTCTCTGG
Organism: Coleophoma crateriformis; assembly: GCA_003369635.1. Taxonomy (NCBI): domain Eukaryota; kingdom Fungi; phylum Ascomycota; class Leotiomycetes; order Helotiales; family Dermateaceae; genus Coleophoma; species Coleophoma crateriformis. Next base: position 747,549 of record PDLN01000016.1, on the reverse strand, counting down.
TGGTCCTCGCGGGCTGCAGCTCTCGAGATACTCGTCGACTGATCTTGCCCCACCACTGTCGGAGCTGCTACTGTCACACAAGAGCAAGAAATCAACAGACCCGAAAGACAAGGTCTACGCACTTGTTGGCATCTCAAGCAGCCGGAATTCATTCGGGCCTATAGATTATTCGCTATCTGTGAGAGACATATACACACATACGGCTAGGCACATCATCACAACCTCACAGAAGCTCGACATCATCTGCGTCAAACAACATGACCTGGATCAGTTCCAGTTGCCAAGTTGGGCTCCTGATTGGACTCGACCACCACCTCATCCCGAACACACAGTCATCGGTCTGCACCATAGCGAGGAGGATTTCGCCGCTGCCAGGGAGACCGAAGCCATTTTTGAGTTTTCCGATAGCGGATATCAACTGAAGACGAAAGGAATCATCATCGATACTTTGAAAGCCACCTCGTGTGCCTTCAAGCGTACTGGCTCACAAAGTGAAGCAAAGCCGGCGTTGAAAACACTACGTCAATGGTGGCATATATTTTCCGCCACGAAAGGTGATTCTCTTCCCTCTCGAGCAATGTTCTGCCAAGTAATTTCCTGTGGAAACTGGCATACCTATGATGGTGACAACTACACAAACAAACTCAATGCTATGTTCTCGCTACACAATAGTCTATGGTCTTCCGAAAAGAATCCAATCATGTCCTTACTCTCCAATGATGAGGTCACAGACACGATCGTAGCTTGTAGTGAGGAAGATTACGAGAAGTTCCAGTTCGCCACGATCTTATCAGCCAGCCTTACAATGAACAGAAGAAGGCTTTTCATCTCTTCGAGTGGGTTTGTTGGCTTGGGACCATGGAATATGGAAGAAAGTGATCTAGTGATCGTTCTGTACGGCTGCCGATTCCCAGTTGTGTTGAGACCCGTTGAGAACAACTACATCCTGATTGGCGAGGCCTATGTGCACGGGTTCATGACTGGAGAAGCTTTGGATTATTTGAGGGACGGGCTGCTTCATGAGGAGACTTTTGAGATTCATTGAGCTAGATAAACTGCGATAACCTCGAATTCGAGCAGACTTGGCTTATTCACACGACCCTAGGACGGCGAAATCCACGTCACTTTGCACAGCTTGTTCACTTACAAGTGAGGCTTACAACAAGCCAATTAGCCGCGACTCATCGCACCAAATAGGAATTTGAACAGATGTAAACATTCATGCTCTATCTATTATTATCCTCTCGCGCTAGGCAACAAACCCTGGCTAGGATAGCCATATAATTGTTGCAAAGCATTTGGCAGGTAGTGATGACTGTTGCTATCTACAGGAAATATCTTTTATATACGAATGTAGGAAGCTTCTAGACATGTTAGAAGTGTTAGAAGAGACTCTGCTTCAACTGAATGAAACTATGTAGGGAAAATACTGTCGGTCGATAGCAAATTTTAAGATTTCTTCTCTGCGATTTGCATAAACTCATCCACGATCCCCCGATAGTCATTCGCAAAATAGCTGCCAAACCATTCCAGGCACCACCCTCGAAGACCCCACGCTCCCCTCCAGCCTTTCGGGAGTTTCTTGGCCTTTCTCTTGGGCGAAACACCAACATCCTCACAAAGCTGATCCAGAAACTCGGGAGTTTCCAGAGCACTGATCCGAAAGGGATTGTAGTCCATGTATCGCAGCTTCTGAAATGCTTGCACAGTTGCAATGTCCTTTTCCATAACCGCTCTACTCTGAAGGACCTAGTTGGTCGATGCCGGAAGCATGTTCTCTAGATATGCAACTCCCCAAAGCGACGTGAGCTCAGCGTTCAATTGGAGACGGCCTGTGAAGGTTCGGTTGAGGAAGATGAGACTTCGATCGTTTTGCAAGGCCGATTCAAGGGGTACAATGGAGCGGTATTGGCGCGGTGGAGTCAATTTGGGCCGCATGTTTTTCAGGTTCCCTGGGGGATGGCGGAGAATCGGGTACAGGTCCAGCAGCGTGTCTTCTGCAGCTTTATCTATCGCTTACCAGTGTTTCTGCGAGGAGACTGGTTTTTCAACGGGGTCGATTGGTAGTCCTAGCTCGTGGGCGAGTTCGGGCGTGAAGAGATCGGACGTGGTTGATTGCCAGCCGGTACAATATATTATGGCGTCGCTTGCGAGCACCTCTCCTGAATCCAGGGTGACCGATCGCCCTTGTGCAGACTCGATGTGGTTCCGCTTGACATGGATGAGCTTCTCTTCATCTATCAATCGTAGAGTCTCGAAGTCACGGTCGTGAAGGGTAGTGCCTGCGGGGACGAGCCAGAAGAAACTTCATCGCGTGGAACCGTCAGTATCTTTCCCATAGAAATCACGGTCAAGCTGATAAAGTACTGATAAAGTAGGTCGTTCTTCGTTGCAAGAAGATGTACTACATGACTCACCTCGAGACATTCGGCTTCAATTTCTTCGCATTCTCACTCTTCGTGTAGTGGTCAGAGAGAAGCATGCTTGTGGCCTTGTTCCAGAAAGCGTTCATGATCCAAGTACCCAGCCAGAAACGACCGCTGAAAAAGAAGCGAGTTATCCAACGGCTTGAATAGTAGACACTAGGGGTAAAAATCCCAAGCACCCGTTTCGTCGCCGCCTTGGCTGAACTGGAGCCGTCGCGGTTCTTTCCCGTAATCAACCACGTCGTTCCACCTTATCTTTCCTCACAAGATCGTCTTGCCAGCGCGGCACAGTGGCCCACGGCTTCCAGTGCGAATTTGTGCCCTCCAATCACAGTCACACTCTTGATGTCATCCGCGAGTAACTCCTCGTGTCGTTTACCAAGTGCTAAGGAATGCATATGCAGACCATCAAAGGAGGACAGGTCCAGATCTGGAACCTTGGGTCGAGAAGTGATGCCCGTAGCTATGATCAGCTTGCCACAGGTCAATACCTCTGGCTCGGCACTGGGATTTCCCGTTGGCTTCACGGTCACATTCCACCCCGGGCTGGAGCGGGTGATACTCGTTGCCGTCGTATTCAGTCTACAATACTTGAGAAGACCAAACTTCTCTGCATACTTGATCTGCTTATAGATCAGCCCGTCTGTCACCCTCAAAACCCGGCAGGACTTTCACGCACGGTTAGGAGGAGAACCTACGATAAACTGGTTGACCTGTTCGCCGGAAATATCCTGGAACATCTCCATCCCGAGCTCCTTGCACATCTCGAAATCCGAAAAATCGCCCATCGGAGTAGGCGCTTCGTAGAAGAGCTCGGGATGGATTGATCGGTGGCCCAGACACCGCCAATGCTGGTGGCATTGTCAACGATACGGAGTTCGATTTGTGGGTTGATCTGGAGATATGTCTTCGCGGCTGCGAGCCCACTGAAACCAGCGCCCAGGATGATGACCTTCGTAGGGATGCTAGAAGATTGGATGCCGGAACCCATCATGTATGAAGACTTCGCTTATTTATATTTTGGACGTATCGCTTTCTTCCTTGCTGTACTATTAAATGAGACCGAGTTGGGGGAATTATAATATCCAAAAGATTGCACAATTGGGCTTCGAACAGGGAAACCGAACCTTCGAAAAAAAAAGGTTGATTTGTTGGCTCGTAGAAACAGAACCGGAATTTGGACTTTCTTTTCATATGTCTTTTGCGAGTTGTTGTTCTAGCCATTCATGCGGCCAGCACCGTTATTGGACTTTCGTCCGGTGTGGTAAGCGAGCATGGTTATTGGTTGCGACATACGAACAAGACAGGTCATTGCCTCTTGTTTGGTCTCCTGGATATCTGCTCGATTGCGGCAAAGAAGAAAAAACATGGTTTGTTGTTTACTATCTTGTGAGGCGACTAAGATAATTTAGAGAGTGCGATGATGGGAGTGGTTTGTTCGTTGGGCTGACGTGAGATGAGCAAATAAAGTACGGCGCCTTTGGCTGATGCCGCTGGATTTGGTCTCTTGCGAATGTTCGTGGCCAGATACCAACCACAGTAATGGTTCACTCCTAATCTAGCCAGCGCCACCGTCTCCTCATTCCGAAAGTTCTGACCTCCTAGCCAGGGAAACAAAACAGACTTCAACCGTCCCAACCATGGCTTACTAATCCTTAACTCGGCTTGCGAGCCTGTACAATGACCCCGGACAAAGATCTTGGGATTCAATTTCGCAAAGTCCTGCTCGGTCATATGATCTGTGCTGTGCACCGAGGATCCTAATAGCCGCTGCCATGCTCTATAGCCGTATTGGCGATCCGAGGCTCCTGTATGCCGGCGTCCTGAGAGATCTTTACTGTGTAGTAATGGATGATGAGGATATGAGATATCTCCTACGTCGCATAGCAATTAGAATCAGTGGTAAATATAAAACCCGGCAGATTTACGTCCACCATCACGGGTTCAATTTGTGCCTGGATCGATTGGATTATGGATATGTCTTTGACTGTCCCTCTAGATTTGACAGGCGAGTGAGGTGATATGAGTGAGTGGGCGAGTTTGGAGATGTACCAGTATGACCCCAAAGAGTTGACGCCAGACCTGATACGGATTTCTTGACATTCCTCCACCAAGCTTGTTTTCCTGGTCGCGTATCACCTTTGGATAGTAACTGGTTAAAGATCACAGATCATAACCAGCAATATTGATAGTCCATACTCAGCGCCACAGATTCTCTCCAATTAAAGCTTGATTTAGGCTTCGAAATTACCATCCACGGCGATTTGCGAGAAACGTGTTCCTGTATCAAGTCTGTTCCTGGTGGCAGCTTGGATCTGACCTCTGATTCGGTTGCGATGAATTCGTCGGGCCTCTCGATCTCTGGGATGGGATGTAAGGATTCAGCTTGGTATGATGGTATTCAATCCCCTACTAGGTGACGACTTCGACCAACGCCTGGCATGATGTTGAGTTAAGGCCAGCGAACTTCACTTTGGCCGTACAAGAGCGGTGACCCGACTGATCTTCATTATGACGTGGCAGTTCGACATCTCAAGTTAAGTTGGATGGCAGGGAAACTTGGAATGCCATTCCGACGACTCTCTTCACCTATCGCATTGCCATCCCATCCCAGCTTACCTCACGCCGCCCTAGACGCTTCGTACCCTATCTACCATCCATATCTACCGAGGGAGGTAAGTCAATTCTGTTTTCTGTGTGACATGTCCTTGGCGATAGCCCCTGCTATTAGTTGTGGTGCTGTCAAAGTATTTCGGCCAGAGACAGACGTGGCCAAGAAAGCGGCGTACAGTCTGCACTGCCTCCCGATGGTCATCGGAGGCCAGTTGGGAAGAAAGCATGCAGCAGCAATAAGGATAACTAGCTCTCCACATGCGCGAGACAACGGATCAATGAACAACGTCCTGCTTTGGTTGGCGTGGAGTCAATGGCACAGGACTGGCATTGAGTCTCCATGAATGAAGCTTTTCCCGCCATCTCATGCCAGGACCTCTCGGAGCTGACTAGCAGGGACTGGTGGCTATACAACTGCGGGAGACATGCGAACGCGCAGAGGTGACATAGAGGGCTCTCGGTTGGTGCTAAGATCGAGACTTACAGGGGCCGTTATCGCAACCGTCGCGTGCGAAGGGTGTCATCTGCCCGCCCTCCCCATGGCTGTGAGTGAGGTAGCAGCAGCATCTTGGCTCGCTTCCTCCATCTTCACGTACCGTGTTGCCGTGGTCCTGTGGTGGAGTTGAGATCGGAAATGCCTCACCAGAGATCGGTCGCTCCTCCTGGCCGTCTGGCACATACAATCGATTCTGTGCAGCATCCCATGTCCAGGTGCACCTGGACATGACGAGCTTGCTTCCACGTGCACGCCGTCCCATTCGCTGTCCCGGCGGCCGACACGCTTCAACCTTATCAAGCCTCCACCCAACGCGGACACAGCCTTCTGAACAGCCCTAGAAGCCTTGCCAGCCCAGGACTACCTCGTCCGACCGAGACTACGCCCAGCCCAAGCCAGGTCAGCGCAGACAGGACAGGACACAGCAACAGGCAGCAATGGGGTCCTCTCGTCTGTCAGGGCCACTTCCAGTCGGATGGGGCCAGCCACGCCCAGGGGACTGATGAGCCGCCCGCATATCTTCAGAATTGGTCACATCTGCCACCTCACCCTATCCTCCCAACTCTCTCGCTGTCGTATGCGACTCAACATCGTGCGGGACCTTTTGTGAACAACGGCTCTGTGCATGCCACGACGAGCACGCGTTGAACTGAAGTCATCGCAGCAACCCTCGGTAGCAGCGTTCCCCGCACACAACTCCATAAGGCTGGGATTGCGACAGCGGGATCCCTGATCGGCACTTCGCCAACCATCATGGTCGACGACGTTATTGCTCCGGTCAAGAGCATCCTCAAGGCATTCGACAACGGCATCAAGCTTGCGAAGAGGGTTTCGAGATCGGCGGGCGACGCTCCGTCCGCCAAAGCCCTCGAGATCTCCGAATCCACCAAGACCTTACAGAAGGCTCTTGAGAAGGATACCAAGGCTGTCAATGATGCCTACTCTCGGGGCGTGGCAGCATTTGGTGACTCGTACACCAAACTCCTGACGGAAGATAGTAGGTTTTTGCAAGCTTATATTTGCCAGCATGCGCTTACACACGCAGAAATATATCAGACTCGACTTAAAGAGGTTCGAATTGAGCTCATCGAACGAATAAATGACTGCCCGGATTTCGAGGACGAGCCAGAAAGCTTTGAATCGAGATACTTCGTCGAGATACAATCGCAATCGCAGATATGCTCTTCAGCTTGTATAACAATTTTCCATGATCTGCAAAGCCAACTTGCGCACATCATTAACCAGACGGTGGAAAGTAGTGATAGAGCTCAATTGAGCAGTATCAGGGGAATTCCTCCATCTGAGTCCGAGCCTCCTCCTACGGTACGAAAGCCCACCCCACCAGCTCAGCTGCTGGAGCCTCTGAAACCGAGAAGCGCATGGGATCTAGAGAGTACTCCAACCATCAACACCAACGCGACAAGTCCCGCACTTAGTCCTACGCAAGTTCTTTCTGGAGATGTCTCACCTCTGGATGAACCATTACCTCAATTCATTCCGTCCGAAACTGTTAATCACAGACTCAGTGCGAACGATGAGTGGTTGGAGAGGCGGAGGCAATCACGATTGTTGTGGATGGATCAAAAAAGGCAGTCTTCAATTGGATCCATATCCGAGAACCAGTACGCAGGTTCGTCGCCGATATCACCGCCTCTCGCTCCAATGACCATGACTTCCAGTCCAGTTGAGCCTTCGAGACTAAGTGGGAACTCTTTCTCGGTTGCCATGGCTAGAAATCCTAGCCAGGCATCTCACGACACCAGGAGCTCAAGAACAAGCTCCTTGCTTCATGATATACCAGAAAGGCCGAGGCATGACAGCATACAGAGTCAAGAGTCACTCTTTGGACTTCGAGCCTCCCTTCCTTTGAGTCCACCGTTAAGCGAGCACCATCGGTCTGGTCCAGATTGGGGCCCAATAGCGACGACGTTACATGTCCCAGGTTTTGGACATGGTGTTGAAGACGGTTTGGAAGTTGCACGCCTAGACGATGATAGAAGCGGGCTGATACTGGCCAATGAAGACCAAGCTGCAAACCAGAATGGAGGTGCTGTTCAGCCAACGCCACCAACGCCTACAACCTCTATCAGGTCTAACGACTATGTTATGAGGCATGATGCGTCCTTTTACCGATTTGGAGGCTTCTGCGATGGAGCGAGAGCAATATTGAGAGGAGATCCTGGCTTTAAGATCGTCAAGAGACCTTCCGTAAGCTGCTGCGGTTATGAGCATTAGAAGTTCCATAATTATCTGACAATTCTTGTAGGGACATTATAGTGCTACGATATCAGCAAGATGCATCAAGTGTTCATATGAAGTTGGCTATAAAGACGTCGAGAAGGATGAGAAGATGGAGAGTAAGCGATCTATGGCCATCGGGTTTAGAAGGAGGCTAATTATTGACAGGAGCCGGCATCTACGGCAATTGTGGTATCAGATGGCGACAACGCTTCATAACAAAGTGCCACCTTAAAACAAATTCCGTGGACGATCCTGTCTATGCCTGCATTTTCTGCGTGGAAGAAAATAAGACAGTCGAAGAACACGACGCCACAATATTCTTTTCCGTCACTGGCTTCTTTCGTCATCTTGCAACGCATCAACGTCCACTCCCGACTGTACGAGGAGTCACAGTCGTCTATGGAGCTCAGCCTCCGACGATGCTGGACTTCGATCTTCATTTTCCGTCGTCGGTTCCTACAAAGTCCGAATTTTGTCTAGCTGCAATTGCTCAAAAGGTTACGTCCCGCGCGGCAGCTTATGCGTCGACCACTCACCATCCGAAGAATAAGCATTCTACTTCGCTCGACCCAGAAGGAAATCCAGCTCTTCACTTTGCGTCCGGCGCTCGAATAGTAGGGATAACGTTTCCTAGTCGGTTCAAAGGTGAATGGTGCACTGGATATCACGATGGACAAAAAGGGTCGTTTCCAGCATCTGCAATCATGCTTGACATACCAAGCGAACCCGTGCTGATGTCTCCGCAATCTCAACTTATAGCAACGGCTAGATGGGACTTTAAGCCCAAAGATGCAAAAGAGGGCGGATGGTTGAAGCTCTCCAAAGGCGAGCGGGTTACCAACATTGGCTATAGCTTCCAAGACCAATGGTGCTGGAGCGGACAATCTAGCAAGGGAAAATGGGGGCTTTTCCCTGCTGCCTTTGTAGAAGACTTGAGAGAAGCGACTGGTGTACCTAACTTTTCAACAAGTCCGAGTTCGCTTCGATCCCGGATGAGCAGTTTTAGTGCGCCTTTGAGACGACCCACAAGTAGCAGAGTCGAGAGATCGGCTAGTCTCAGGAGTAATGGGAGTGGTGGGAGTATGATTGCCGGCGTAACAAGACCGTCTCCTCAGCCCGGCTTAGAGATTGCCCCTACAGGCAGTGGTTGGAGAGGTCATTAATGAATATGTATGAACTATCTTGGAGTATCGGGGCTTTGATTTAAGCAGCATTGGGAAAGCGGTACGTCTTCATCTTTAGAAACGGTGGCATTTTAAATCAGGTTACAGCGCGGCGTTTATGTATATTATAACTTTCGTGGATACCCTTCAATATATGTCATATGCGATTTGATGCATCTGAGCAGTTATGGGGGTATGTTCGGGAATGTCTTCCTCGTGTGGCATGGTCTGGTAAGCTGAATTTCTGCTCGCTTAACTTCTTGACCCTTACTTAGCCGCTACCAAATGGAACTACACCACTACCGCGAAAGTGCATTACGATCGAGCAGTGCTTATGAACATAGCTGGCAACAAATCCCGACCGCTCCATACTATTGCCGCTGCAGCTAAAAGAACCTGATTGCGGCTTTCTCATACAATGGACTTGCTGAATTCTGCTCCTTTGTTTCTTTGCTCTTTGTCCGACAAGCAGAGGTACACTCCCAACGCGGACGATCCCCAATGCCCAACATGTATTTCTTTGTCTACCCAGCATATCTACGGCAACGACGCCGAACCCAAGACCTCCGCCCTTCCCCATTTCTGCCTCTCTGCACAAACCATCCGAAAGCCCTCCTCACGAACCCACCCGACGACCATGGATGCCAACAACGGCGCGATATACTGGAACCGCCAAGCGCGCGAGGCCTGGCTCAACAGCGAAGCCACCTGGGCGCACCGGCTGGGCAGCAGCTGGCGAGGCGTACGCGTGCTCGGGTCCGGCAGCTTTGGCGTCGCGGGCCTCTGGCAGTACAGCGCGAGCGGGCGGCACGCCAGCAGCACGCGCATGATCAAGGAGGTCGTCGTCAAGCAGGTTGATGTCGACTACGAGCGCCGCTCCACGGTCGAGGGCCTCGTCCTCGAGTACCTGAGCCACTTGCACTGCAAGCATCTCGTGCGCCAGTTTGGTCCGCTGCGCCGCGATCGCTACGACGACCGCGAGGTCGTCCGCATCTATCTCGAGTATTGCCCTGGGGGCGACTTGCAGAAGATGATCCGGCGGCGTACGGGCGACCGGAGTATTGAAGAGGAGCATATCTGGAGTGTGTTTTATTGTCTCGCTCTTGGGTTGAGTGCGATGGATCGTGGGAGTGAGGAGTTCGGGACGAGTCGCGGGACGGATACGGAGTTAGTGCATTTTGAGTATGTTTGCCTTGCGTTTCTGTTGTGACGCTCTTGCCTCACCTTTTGCTTAGTACCACCAGGATATACGCTAATATTAACGGACATAGTATCAAGATTGATAATAGTCAGTCTTTTTGTGTCCCTTATAGGAAGTAGCAATACAGAATAGCTCGCTAACGAGATATTCTAGTCCTCATTGGATACCGGGATCCTGACCACCCCAAACTGCCCATTTGCAAGATTGCAGATTTTGGCGAGGCGCAAGAGGTCTTAAAGGACCCTCAAATGCACATGGAACACTACCGCCGAGGAGCAATAGCGCTTGCACCGCCCGTAGGTCTCTCTTTTCTTCCGCGCCCATTCTAAGCATACATACCCCAAGCGTCAAATCTCTAGATCAGTCACAGAACCCACCAATTAGATAGAGATGACCAAAACTGATACACGCTCCAGGAGAACTTCCGGCCTGACAAACGCGTCCACCTTAACCAGCCTTACCACGGCACCTGCTCCAACATCTTCCAAGTCGGGATGATCATCTACCAACTCATGCTCAAGACCCGCAACTACGATCGCTCCGTGCCCCGGCACGCATCTCTCTCGGCACTCACGCCTCGGCTGCAGGGCGGCTTCACGCACGGCATCCGGGTCGAGCAAGACACGGAGTACTCAGATTCCCTCAAAGCGCTGGTGATGGAATGCATGATGCGCGAGCCGCTGTTGCGGCCGCGCAGCGAGGAGCTGCAAATGAGGACGCAGGTGGGCTTGGCTTCGGCTTGGGACACGGCTACCACGACCCGGATCGGGGACCTGGACATCAATGCTATTCCCGTCCTGGGCCCTAGTCCGCCGACTATGTTTCCGAGTACTTGGTCGGCGAGGCATGCAGCTCCGGATGGGGAGGCCGGGGCAAGACCTCGGCGACGGCGACACCGTCGTCGTCATGGGGATCGTGGTGGTGATCACGGTCGTCGTCGTGGTACTGAACGTGGTGGTGATCGTGGTCGTCATCGCGGTAGTGAGCGTGATGGTGGAACTAAGTCGAGGGATTGGGAGATTCAGGTTTGCTGTGTTCAGTAATTGCGGGTGGGAAATGGGCTAGGAAGCATGGCTACGAGTGTGTAGACGGAGACCAAGGGCAGTTGAGGCATATCACCATGCAGACCTAATTGAGAGTTTCGAGCTATAGAATATAAATATTGCCTTACTCTATTGCAAAGATATGTAGCACTGTCTGCCAGAAGACGCCGCGAGAGTGCATCATCTCGGCAACTTGGTAGTTGTCGCTTTTATGGATGAAGGAGTAGCAACGAAGATGTGAAGACGGGGTGGTAATATGTATGGCACGGGCCGGAAAGAGATGCTCCTCGGTTGGCAGTGCTCGCTTGCACCCTTACGAATCTTGTACCTGGCCTGCCGTGCTGGGTGTGACTCTACTTGAATGAGCTCATCCCTGTGGTGTACTGTGGTGTACTGTCTACTTTTCTCCCAAACTCCAGAGCTGGAGCTCCCCGGCTGCTCTGAGATTCTTCTCGGAAACGCACCTACCATGACCTATCTCGATGGCTGCCAGAAGGTTACGCAAGCACGGCAAGCCCAACAATAATATGCAGGTTTGTCCTGCCGTGCAGCCGAGTACAGGCAGAACAACGAACAGGCACCGGAAGGGGACAAGTCCCTCGGATTGGCCAGTGTCACGTCCTGGCTCCAGGCAACCTCCCTCTGCTCTTGCTGCGCCACTCGCCCGTCCCATTCAGCCTTGCCGATCCCCCATCCACCACTTTTTCCCAAGGCTGAGCTGACATCAAGTCGAGCTTGAGCTTTTCGTTCCATCAACCTCTTTGATCATAAGGATCAGATTCGGATTTTCGATTCTCTATGTAACGCATAGTTCCAGCCCAGCACCGCCGGTAGAACACCTAACCATGGCGACGACCAAGTCCTTCTCGGACGCGAGCTACGCCGTCCATCGCCCTTCCGACGCCGCAGGTCCATCCCATATCAACAACACCGACTTCACACCAAACCAGCAAGAGGAAGAAGACCACCGATCCAGTACGCCGCCGCCATATTCCGGCCCAACAACCCCACTGCCCCCCGCCGCCGCCCCGGCCACCAGTTCCCAGATCACGCGGTATCCAGGGCTGCCGTATCTGGATTACCGGCTGTACTCAGCGCCGCACTTCACGCTGTCGTCCGACCACACCACACTGAAGAGCTCGCACCCGTCCTACTCCTCCAACCCGCAAGATCTCGTGCGCGTCATCAAGAGCTTGGCGACGGTGCCGCCGAAGCTTCAGATCCGGATCGTGGGCCAGCACAATAATGATGTGCATTTTGATCTGCGGATCAATATGATGGCTTATCTCGTGCCGGAGAATCCGGCGGGCCGGATGAACTACGTGCGGGTGATTGGGGATGGGGAGATGGGCTGGAGGGGGGACATTAAGGAGACGTTAAGTCCCAAGGCACGGTCACTGGAGCAGTGGGTAGAGGGCTTTTGTAGAGAGGGCGCAGCGGTAAAACAGTATGACGCCGATTGATTTGAATTCCTATTTGACTTTGGGAGAGGGAAAGGGGTGGCGGGCTGATCAGGACATAGGTTCTCGCTCGAACGATGCGTCACTAATTGGGATACCTCATTCTTAGAGGGACGAATCCTCTCACTAGTCTCCAGCACCGCCTATAAAGGCCGGACCACCGTCACGTTCCCAAGCACCCACAACACCGTCACGGTCCGATCGCCGGATAAGGTGAATCGCTTCTTCAGCAACGTGGCGTCTTTGTTTACCGGCGTGAAAAAGTATGTGGTGGTGAAGAGTATATGGCCGTATGCGGACGTGGAGAGGGGGGAGATCGGGAGGAGGTGTGCAGTGCAAAGCGAAGATGTCTGGTTCAGCGAGTGGCGCGATACGATCAGGCATGCGGTACTGTCTCGGAGGAAGGGTTGGGTCACGAGCGAGGATCGGTTGGAATTCCTGATGGAGCCGCATAAGAACGATCTCAAGAAGCCTGAAGAATGGGGAGCTTTTTGAACATGCGCAGAGAACACGCAAGAGAAATCGGACTCCGAGCTGGTGGCGTCTTGTGGAATTATGTAATCCTAATCTATCATCATTGTATCGTCGCCTCCCATCGATGGTGCTTCTGGTTCGAGCGGCACACCTCGGCCTCTGCCTGCCAGCAGTTCTCTTCGGACCTCTGGGCCGATCTGTGTATGTCCTTTCGTAAGCAGAAGGTCCAGCAGAGCTTCTCGCTGGTCCTCGGTGATATCGTTTCTATATCTCTGTGCAAACGCCAAGAGACATTGATGCCAGATGACCGGTAACTTGGTATCTTTGGATCCAGAAACTCCACTCATGGGGACCTCACCAGGTTGCACGCTCGCGGGGTCGACACTGCGGAATCGCAGGAAGTGGAAGACGAGGGCGTCAATGACTTGATAAGGAAGTGCGTATTTCTTCTCCAGAAGGGCTTTGATGAAGATGTTTGTAGCACCGCCTCCTTCAGTGCCGGCGGAGGATTCCTGAGCGGCGATGTCGCAGAGTCCTTTCAGCGCTGCTGCGGAGTGCAGAACGGGGACGGAGACTCGGACGAGAACTGCTGAGATGATGTGGGCTTCTCGAAGTGTGCAGGTTCCACTGGCGATTAATGGGAAGAGAAATCCTTTGAACCACGCGGCTGGCTTGTACAGGCCTTTCTTCAAGGCGTTAAACAAATGGATGTTCAACTTCTTGGTCTCGTGAATATCCTCTCGCACTCGCTCGAGAATCACACGTTCCATAAACTTTTGTGAAGTAAGTGGTGTACTCGACACGAAGATCTTGGTGGCTTCGTAGCAGGCGTTAGCCGTCCACTTCTCCGGCTGGGTGATTTCAAGGATGTCCTCCCAGTGCGGTACAGTTGGAAGGATCTTGAAAGGTTTTGGCAGTTTGCCAGACTTGTATCGTGAAAGGATAAGACCGATCCTTGAGGAGTTAAGTTAGTCTTGGTTCGAAAGTACTACTTGAGACACACTTACTTAGTATAGACTTCAACAACTTTTGGGTGGATTTCGTAGTCTTCGTCTATAGGTCCAGGTTCAGCTCCCGACCCTCCATTTTTCGCAGCTTGTGCCGCTTCGTGCGCAGCGATCTTCTCTAATATCAGATCTGCCAGATTCGTCCCCGGACCCTCTTCTTCCTCGTCCCCGCCCATACCAGGCCAACCTTGCTTCAACAACGAATCTTCCTGTGAGGGGAAGAACTTATTGAAGGCTTCCAAATCATCTGGAGCCAATTCAATCTCCTCCACAATCTCCTCCTCGTCGCCCCACGCCTCAGCATCGTCACCAAAAGGCTCCTCTTCCTCTTCGTCCTCAAACCTTGACTCGAAATCAAAGGCTGTGTTTGGTTTCGCAACTTGGTTCTCTGCCTCATCCTCATCGGCCAATTCCTGACCTATCCTCAAAATCTTCCGTGACGATTTCGAATCGACGAATTTCTCTCCAGCATCTTCTTCTCTGGACTTGCGTTTCCCGGATTTTTGCTTTAGGGATGTGGTCGCGTTATATTCGTCCTCGAGAGGGTTGTGCCGCCGCGTTTGGCGACCCGCTGTGGGTGTTGTTGCTTTAGGCATTATGATATGGTCTGGTCGTGCACTGGGGAGTCGTCGATATCGAGGAATTTGAAGAATTTCGCTCGAAAAAAGATAATGGCACGGATAGTGGGCCGCACGCTAAGATAAGATAGTGGTCTTATCACGTGGCGAACAGAGACTGAACTTGGTGGGCCTCTTTTCAAATCTAGGTTGCTGCTTCATGAACACTCAAGGTTCTCATCCGTATACCGTCATGAGTTGAGTTCATGGCGTTCTTGGCGGGATTGGTGGAGCTCTGGACGTTCAAGTTGATCGCATCGAGTACGAGCATTCCAAAAGCCTGCAAGGTTGTGGGCAAGCTGCCCACAACACAGGTCGTGATTTTATTCGGTCCAATACTCTGCACTATTGCCCATACTCCTGTGGGTGTGTAGTTCCTCCTCACGAGCTTCTTCGCAAAATCGACCTGGAGGACTTTGGTCAGACGGGGTTCGCAGGTATGAAAGAGAGTGCCTCCCAGCCTTGTCCGGATATATTTCTTGGTCTGGCTTTGATTTGTTATGGCTCGCTGCGTCGTTTGAAGATGACAACGCACTCTACCTATCTAATATGAAGCAAACGAGTCTCAATTCTTGTAGCAAGTTCTTTTCAGTGAGATGGGAGATCAAGTGTATTCTAAAGAGCGATCTGAAGGGCTTGGGGGGGGGGGCGAGAAGCCTTGACAGCCCAACGCCTCGCATTATCTCACGAGAGTAACAATACGAGCAAGCCACAAGTTTCCGCAGCGCCCAAGATTTCAAATACGAGTAAGTGGCTCTTATGGTTGTGTCATATCTGAACAAATACAAGGACAAGGATTATTGCAGAATCGACCTTCAGCAATAGGCACATTCTTCACGACTTCCTTCAACCCTTGCCTCAGGTTATCCTATCGCGCCCCTTCTCAAATCTTTTTATTTTTTTCTACTTTTGATGATACGTTTATCTTCATAGGTAATCACTATACTCAGGAACGATTAAAGATACTCAGTTAGCACAAGCTCGACGCCATCTAAAGTAGAAATTGAGATTAAGAACGGGCCAGAGATGAAGTCATCAACCAGATGAAAAGTCGACCAGATACTATCAGGCCGGAATCAACGGAACCAAGCACGATGATCAAATTACCCAATATCTCAGAATCCGGAGGGAGTCGTAGACTGAGGAGTATCCGTCGCCGACGAATCATTGGCGTCTTCGCTCTGTTCTTGATTTCAAGTTCGATCTGGATCACTCATTTCTCGTACATATACGGCTCCAAACGCGGCAATATTGCATTCTCAAATAACAAAGTGCCAACGACGTCAAGTTTAGGCTTGAATGGTGCACCAAGAGCAGGGCTCACAAGACCAAGACCTGCACCAGTGCCAGACACTGCACGCAATAGGCCATCACCAGATAAACCCGCAGGGCCCAAGCATGCCGCGGTGCTGATCGAAAATCGACCGCTGTCGAAGCTAATCCCTCTCATTCTCCATTTCAACAGCATCCTTGGGCCCGGATGGCCAATCAAGATCATTACTACACCCTCCTCATCCACCGAGTTCCTGCGCTCGTCCGCAATTCGCTCACTCATCAAGCAAGAGCAGCTCACAATAAACTTCTTACCTCCCTCCATCGACTTCACCCACCACTCCTCAGTCTCGGCATTCTTCACGTCCCCCTGGCTTTGGAAAACACTGGCGCCGGCCGAGAAAGTCCTGTTCTTCCAGGCCGACAGCATGATCTGCTCCCGCGCGAAAGTGAGCATAGATGATTTTCTGGACTATGATTTCATCGGCGCGCCACTCGACCCGAACCCGGAACGAGGGTTGGGAAAGGGGTACAATGGAGGATTGAGCCTTCGAAACCGCGCGATGTGCGAGGATATCGTAAAGCGGTTTTCGTGGGCCGACGAGAGGGATGAGAGGACGCGCGCACGACTTACGAAGGAATTGGAGGAGAAGGAGAAGAAGGAAACGGCGAGCGAGCAACCAGCCTCTTCGCCTATCCACCTGTCTTCCCTACAGTCATCAAAAGATCACGAAACCGAAACAGAGACAGAAGTTGAGGAAAAGAAGGAGGGGCAGGAGAAAGAAGAAAAGGAGGAGGATGGAGAAATGCATCCGAATACCGACTATGAGGATCAATGGTTCTACTACAAGATGCAGGAGTTCATGCCAGAGGCCAAGTTGCCTGGGATTCAGGAGGCGAGCAGGTTTGCCGTCGAGACGTTGTGGGCCGAGGAGCCGTGGGGATATCATCAAGCGCATGTGTGGCAGAGGGACAAGATGAGGCAGGTGATGGAGTGGTGCCCCGAGTATGGACTGATTGAGACGCAGACTTTCGAAGAGCATTCTTAACGATGTCGAGAGTGGGCGGACCAATGAGCCAGTGCTACATACAGATGGTCCTGGATTTGCATCTTTACTGGATACGGGAGTCAATATTCTGCTGTAAGTATTCATTGTATTCACGTATATAGGTAATAAGAATAGCACGTTGTGGATAAGATATAGTTTCTCATTCCGAGACATCTCACCCACTCGCCCGCGCAGCAAGCGATGATACGATAATAGTTGTGTCAAAAACCGAAGGCTAATGGACAAAACAGAGCGCAGAAAAACACGCTCGACACCGTCACGTCAAACCCCGCGAAACACCAAAGCCATCCTTGCCTATCCACGGCTAAGCTATGTATGCAAGAATCCCCAAATACCCCCATCCAGACGCGCGAAAAGAGGAAAGCAAAAGCACAGAAATGTACATGGGATAGCCATCCTTCCCTGGGTATTATACTAACAGAAAGAGGAAGTGTACAACCAGAGTAAGCTAGACCCGTACCGTCGTCGCAATGCTATACGTCAACCACTCAACAAAATCAAACGCCGTCATCCTATCCCATCATGAACCGTGTGTACATCGTAAAGACTGGAAGGACCAGAATTGATCCCGAAGCATGGAAAGGAAGAGGACTTAGATGAGCTCAAAGCCATCTTCATCATCAACTACATCCTTTACAACTTGGACCTTCTGCTTGGGGCTCTTCTTGCCCTTGGCCTTGGGGAGGACTGTCGACTCGCCCTCAAGATCCAAGACCTCGTATTCACCCCTGACGATCTTCTCCGTCTGCTCGTTCTTCCACTTCTTCTCGGCCTGCTCAACTAAGCAGCCTAGATCGACGGATCGGCCATTGCTGTTGGGACTTGCTCCGTTGTTGTCGTAGCTGTAGAGCACGCCGGGGACAGCCCACTCGTCCTTGACAACGTTGACGGCGCTCTCAGTGGTATTCTTGTGTGTGGGGAGGAGATCGAAGAGTGATTTGGAGAGAGGAGAACCCGTGTGCTCCCGGGCATCAACGATTGCGTCAACCTTTCGGTGTAGACGACCAGATACCGCATCTTGTGCGTAGCTGACGTTGATGGAGGTGGTCTTGGGAGTCTTGTTCTGGTGAGACTTGAAGTCGGAGTTGCTGCGCATTGGTTAGTGGTGTCTTCAGAGATGTCATTCAGTGCTACTGACCTGATCTTCTGGGGGCGGATCTTCGCTTGCTGGGCCTCGCTGCCAGACTTATACTCGCCGGAGACCCAGTTGATCTGAACGCCCGCAGATGGACGCACTCCCAGGTTCCATTTGGAGCTGTGGTTCTTATCACGCTTGAATGAAACCGACGAGGAACGGAAGTCGCGGTGCTCGAGAGCCGACATAGTGAATTGGTGCGTGGTAGAACGCGAGGTAGGGTGTTCGGAAGAGGTACGAGGTGTAGAGACGCTTATAGTCTTCAAGGAGAGTCTTCAAGGAGAAGATGATTCGATGACAGTCTGGCTGGGGTGACTTATAAAAGCAATGCAGCAAAGTACTCGAGACGAAGAACGAGAGGATGTTATAGGGCGTTGTTCGCGTAATGGAGCAGAAGCAGTAGCAGGCGGTTGGCCGGATGACTGACAAAGAAGCTCTCTCGTGCCTGAGTCACTGGTTGGGATGACGCGCGGGGGGTGGTCGGAGGCAGGGCAGGAGGCAATAGCAAGTGGGTTGGGAAGCGGCGCGGCACAGGCCTCGAATCAGCTCAGCAACACAGCAAAGTGGTGAGTGAGTTCTGGGCGCGGACCGATCAAATCCGCTGTAAGATGAGGCAATAAGACAAAGGAGTAGACTGAAAGGTGGTTCCCGGATTCGGCTTGTGAGTCAGCTGGCGAGGCTGAGGGCGATAACGAACGAGACTAGAGCACGAGCAAGAATGGAGGAGAACGTAATCGATGGCCTGTTGTCACAAGCGCGGGATGGGTTGCTGATGGCTGGAATGTGTTTGGATGGGCACGATGAGGAAAACGAAGAGAAGAGGAAGCAGAGACAGAGAGCTGGACGAAGCTCCTTATTTACCTCATCTCCACGACACCACAGGCAGAGGCCTCAAACAAGGCATAGCTAAGCCGGCTAGGATGCGATAAGGCACAAGGCGTCATTGCCGTCGCTTATCAGGAGGGCAGTGTGACCCGAGGTCCGTATCAATCAATACACCTACTGTATCACCGGACCTGTCTTGTGCCTCAAGCCGTCCTCCACTCAGCGTCGAGTGACTTGCCCAGCCCGCTGAGCCAATGCTTCCCTCCATGCAAGCCCGCCGTGGCCTCTCAGAGGCAGAGCCCGAGGAAGACGTTACCCTCGCTGTCAAGATGCCATGTACCACCCCCAGCTTCTGCAATGGGAACGCGGCATCGGCCCACGGCTGTGCGTGATATAGAGGCGTTGCGAGGTAGCCGCCGCGCTGTGTTGCGATGGAGAGATACGTACGCGTTGAGACGGCGTATGATTTGAGTTGTGATGTGACGGACGTGGTGCAGAGGACGGCCTGCAAGGCGATAAGGGAGGGGGACGCCGGTGGGCCAAAGCTCCGGGCAGCTGCAGCCTCGTAGTCGCCAGCCAAATAACGGGACATGCTATAATCTTGTACCATCTTAGTACATCACGCACCGGAGCCCACCGAAGAGGCAGCCCTCCTCCACCGGTTGTGACCACATGCCTCCCATGTCCGTCATGATGCATTTACCCATAATTCGCAGAGGGGTGAGGTACAGGCAATCAGAGCAGCCGTCGCTGCAACATGATCCCTCGTCGCCATGTCATGGCCGGCGGGTCTGGTGACTCGGCGGTGCCAGCGCTGTGCTCGATGTCTAATGGCTTTGATGACGGCATGTCGACCTGTCAGCCACTGGTCGACGATGATTTCGACTCTCGCCCGTGCCCGTACCCCAAAGCAGTAGTCTACCCCAACAGCTTGTCCGCCATAACATCCGATAGCACAGCAGGTCTAGGCAACTTACAGCACACGCCTAATCGCGAGGTTTCCCTGGGTCTCGAACCAAGCCATGTAACACTGCAATCAGGCGAGGGGAGACAAAGCTCCCTCGATAAAGCAAAAAAGCGCTCAACAAAGCAAGATACACAACCCAAGACGCGTTTGGTTTGAGTCCGCCAACTCTCGTACCGTTTGTGCCTACTTTGGCAATCCCGGGCTACCGGATCTGCTGACCCCCATGGTGCGGTACCTCAGGCCCCCAGCCTTCGATCTCGATAAGGAAAGGGGAAAAGACACGTGAAGTTTCAAATAGATTGCACCTGGACAGCTGCATCCAGGCCTTCGTCTCCGATGGAACGCTGCTGCCCCAAAAATGTTGGTTGAGATTGATGCTGTGATTCAATGGCTAATTATAGGGTATATCTTGTATCGGCGGGAAGTCCCTGTCTCGGGGCAACAAGATGGATTCCTTTCCCCAAGCCAACGCGCGATAACAATCTATCCAGTCCACTCGAGAAAGCCAGACAACCAGCCAGCCAAGACCAAAACAGAGATCATCCTGATCTCAACACCGGGTATCATTCATTCAATCCTCTTCCTTCTTTGGTGCTCTCGATCGATGGTTGGTGCACCGCTTAACAGCAGCACTCGAAGCACTCGAAGCAGGCAAGACCAGCGCACCTACGAGAGTATTAGCATATGCGTATATGAGCAAATCGCGCTGTAGTGCAAGGCACAGCGCGCGGATGGCGCAAGAAGACGTTCCAGCCCAAAGAAAAGAGATACATACATTCCGCAACAGAATCCACCTCCACCACGCATGCTGACGGGCTCAGCAGTCATCTGCTCAGTGACGCGCTGTGATATCATGATTAGCCTGCGGTTTCGGTGTTACGACCTGCGACCTGCTCCGGCGGGGGCTGGACAGAGGTAGGTTATAGACTCACGGGCTGCTCGGTGGTAACGGCTGAGCCAGCGTTCATGGTTGGCAGCTCCATCTGCTGAGTTTGTGGTTGAGAGGTCTCTTGGGCAGGCATTTTGATGGTGGTTGGTGTTTACCGGTAAAGAGTGATGAGGTGTATTAGGAGGTTAGGAAGCGATTGATACACAGTGAATTCACAGTAGGGTAACAGTGGAACAAGAGAATGGAATAAAGTAGGGCTGAGAAGTCTCTTTATACAATTCACAACATACCTTCTCATCCATCACAACACTCCCAGGGTACGTACGTGTACCTAGGTGGGGATCAGGGTCAGGCACTTTAATTGTCGGACGACACGGCCACATACGGGGAACCACCTCCTTTCCAGGTGCTCCAGTCTCTTAATTCCAGACAAAAGATCAATGCACCACTGCTCGGAGGATCCTTCGAGGATAGTGTGCACTGCCAGAACTGACGTTCGGATGTGATTCGCCTTTTTCTCCAAAAGACGGAAGTCGGCGCAGCAAGATTACGAAAGGGAATCCAATCGCGCTCAGGGTATCGATGGAAGACGATCATTATTTTTGGAGAGCCAGGGTCTCAGCCTCTCGGGGGGATTGCGTCTGCATGTCGGAGGGATTTCGCGGGTGTGCGAATTGCCCGAATGCGGCAAGTTTTGATACGAGCGAAGCTGCTAGTTCTAAAGGATGGAGATCTTGGGTCGGTGGAGGAGGAGCGAGAGATATTAGAAGGAGATTATCTTCTTCCAAGGGTTGTCGTTCCAACCCCAAGTTGCAACTTCTAGACTTGGAATACACAAATCTGATCGTCTCCAAGTTCGTTCACGCCGGTTGCTGAGGCGGGTAGTGCCCAAAAGTGAAGACTAAGAAGACTCAACTCTAATCCTGTGCTTCGCCTCGTATCTGAGTGTTTCGAATGGTTCTCTCGGTTGTACTTCGTAGCTGGCGCGCGTTCTTGCTTGGCAGGGCAGAAACGGCTCTGAGCCACTTTCTGCCGTGAAATCCTGATATACAAGGCATTTAACAGCTTCCTCGTCATCGGATCGGCCAAACGTATATGCGACTATCAGAATAATCAGCCTTCTCTGCTACAGCTCAGCCCGGTTCAAGCTCACATCCTAGCCCACACAGACAAGATGTCCCTCTCGTCGTACCTCGCATCCAAATACCTCACAGCCTCAAATTCCGAAAAGTCATCCAAGAAGCGGAAGCGCAAGCAAGGCACCAGCTCAGGGCTGATCATCGCCGACGACGACGCCCTAGGCTGGGGAGCCAACACGTCCGCCGATGGCGACCACGAAGATGGGCAGCCACTTACCGTGAACAGCGGGAGCGCAGAGTTTCGAAAGGCCAAGAAGAACGCGTGGAAGACCGTCGGGGTCCCTGCCCTCCAGCCCACGAGTAATGACGCGGATGATGAGGCTGCCGAGAGGATTATCCGGGATGCTGCTGCTGAGAATGCTGCGGCGCTGCATGCGGACGAGGAGCCAGTGGTTGAGGACGATGGGGTGGTGAAGATGGGGGACGGGACCCATGCGGGCCTTCAATCTGCGTCGGCGGTCGCGGAACAATTTGCGCGCCGCAAGCGTGAGGAAGCGGCGGCTTGGGAGGCGGAGGAGAAAGCTGCGGGACGGGGGAAGAAAGGAAAGGGGAAGGATGCGGGGGAGGAGACGGTGTATCGAGATGCGACGGGTCGACGGATTGATATCTCGATGCGGAGACAGGAGGCGCGGCGGGAGTTGGACGAGAAGGCTCGCAAGGAGGCTGAGGAGAAGGAAGCACAGAAGGGCGATGTGCAGCGGAGAGAACAGGAGAAGAGGAGGGCAGATCTCGACGAGGCACGCTTTATGCCTGTAGCCAGAGGGGTGGATGACAAGGAGATGAATGATGATCTGCGAGAGTTGGAGAGGTGGAATGATCCCGCTGCGCAGTTCTTGACGAAGAAAGAGAAAACGAGGACGGGTGGTGGTGGGAGCGCGAAGAAGGTCTACAGCGGTGCTGCGGCACCGAACAGATACGGGATTCGCCCGGGTCATCGTTGGGATGGGGTTGATCGTGGCAATGGGTGGGAGGGCGAGAGATTCAAAGCTATCAATCGGCGAGCGAGGAATAAGGATTTGGGCTTTGCTTGGGAAATGGATACGTAAATACGATCACCTGCGAATAGAGAGAATCTGTAATAAAACCTGTATCACCTTCATCTTGCACTACGTGAGCCTGTCATGCAGATCGCAATAGACCTCAAGTTCTCAAACAAGCTCAGAGGTTACTTGCGAAACAAGTTGATTATGGAGTCATTAAAAGCTTAACTGGTACAGAAGCTAGCTTGAATCTTCGCACATCTGGTATTGCAACACTGAGAATGTTCCCTTCGCCAAGTGCAACTCCTATGTCTTGGGTCTCAAAAGTTTGTCTGGGCCATACACAGAGTTCTCTTTAACCATCTTAATGAATTCCTTCTTATCCGTCTGCTCACCCTTCTTATCACCAACTCTGCCAGCGAACTTCTTCATGAGATCGGTAATGGAAGTACCTGTAGAAGGAATGGCTGCGATAACCTCGCTTACTTGGAGTGGTCCTGAGCCCGGGGAACGTGCGCCTGCTGATCGTGAAATATTAGTGGATTTCTTGCAGCGCAAAGTTGACATTGAAGACTTACATGGACCTTGTGAAGCCGGAGTGCCAGCACGACTTCCTCCAGCACCGACAGATCCGGACCTCCCAGCTGCTGGACTACCAGCACGCGATCCCGAAGGTGAACCTTTGCCATAGTTGAGCTTGATTTTCTTCTTCTTTCCTCCGGCACCATCAGACATCTCGCCACCTGTAGCCTCTCCATCACTCATTGCGCCTGTTGGGCTTGGGTTGGGTGGAGAAGACTGGATATCAGCCAGCTTGGATGGGTTCATGCTGAGCTTGACAAGTGAAGACTTGCGTGGGCTCTGAGGCTGACCTCCTGGAGTTGGTGATAGTGGTCGTGTTCCAGGTGCAGGTGTTGAGGAGCCTGTAGCCTGCGATGAAGATTGGCCGTGCTTCTTCTTGTGCTTCTTTCGTGCAGATTCGTTTCCACTTGCTTCTGTCTCGGATAAGTTTGGAGAGCCAGGTCTCTTGAGTTTGTTCCTCATTAAAGGGTCCGAATGTTTAGGTCGACCTGACGGAGTATTTGTACCTTTGGAGGATGTTCCCGATGGGGCCTTGGATGATTCAAGCTTTGCTTTGGCTTTAGCTTCCTCGTCCTTCTTTCGGTCAATCTCAGCTTGTTTCTCCTCGTCAGAAGTGTCATCCTCGCTCTGGCGGGTGTTAGTATTCATCATATATTCAGTTTGGTAGGCATACCGATGAAGAGTATGGATGCTCAGAATCACTCTCGTAGATGAGATTCTGCTCGCGCTTCTTCAAGGCTTTTTTCACTCCCTTGCCAAGCTTCTTTCGCCTTAACGCTTCTTTCTCCTCTGCATCGAGTTCTTGATCTACCTCTCCTTCATCGGCCTCTCCGAACAAGTTTGCGCCCAGCATCTCCCGCTTGATTCTGTCCTTGGAATCTTTGACATCTTCATCTTTATCCGGCTCCATAGTGACTTGCTCATCATCGTCTTGGAAAAGATCGTCTGCTTCAAAATCTAGATCGTCTGTATCCTGGGTTTCGCGCTTCGCATTCTTGAATGTATTGCTCTCAGACTTAACAGTATAGAGACCATAGGCTGCTCGACGGTTATTAGCATCCTCTTCCTCCTTCTTCTGCTTTTCTTGAGTTTTCATCACCCATCGCGACTCTTTGGTTTTCTTAGCGATTTGCGCTTCGGCTTCCTCAATCGTCAGGGTCTTGAACTGATTCTTTGGCGTGAACTTGTACCATTTCTCCAACGGAACCATCCTGAATGTCCCACCATCTACTAAAAGGATAACATTGGTGTCTGAGAGTGCAGCTTCATAGTTGCCCACCCAGGTGTTCTTATTATCTGCGTCTTCAAGATGCCATGGCAGAGCCTCCTCATATCTCAAGTCCGACTCTTTCTTTTGCTGTGCTGTTTTGTCCAGTCGATGAACTTGTGTCGTCTTCTCATTTCTGAAGGCCTGAGGTTTCTTGACTGCAGCAGCGGCATTATTACCAGTTGGTGCAATTTGCGCCAGATCAGCTGCTCGTCGCGCCTCCTTCTCGGCTTTCAGAATCTCCAGTTTCTCCTTTTCCTTCGAATCCATTGGCTCCCCAGGAACTGGCGCTTCCTCTTTTGGCGCTTCTCCACGAGCTGGTTGGCGAGGATCCCTTCGATGTAATGCCAGAGGCCGGGTGAATTCATCCTGGTCAGCAGGATCTACATCTCTTTTCGCCGTAAATCTAGCAATGTGATGTCTCAGTCCTTCTCGAAGTGCTCGCTTTGTTGTGACCAGGGGAAAATCATGATATTCGCCCTGAGGAGCATGCGTCCAACCTCCATTTGCCTTTGGTAGATTCGGATTTGGTTTTGGGCGAGGGAATAAGCCTTGTCCTGCACCATGAAATGCCTTCTCAGCAGGCGCTTTGCCCGATGCAGCTCCATTTGTACCAGGAGCGACATTCGGTCTCCTGACTGGTTTCTTGGTACGTGGTCTCAAAGGATCGGCGGCTTTGGGCTTTCGAATAAATTGGGGTGCCCCTCCAGGCCCGGCGTTGGGTGTTGGAGTACGGCCATTGGACATGCCAGATGGTGAAGCGCTCATTGTGAATTGTGCTGCGACCTATCTGGTCCGTGTTGATGGAAGGTCGTAGGGGTATCAAGAGAAAGAACGCGAAGGTGGAAACCACCGTTGCGAATGCTCTGCCTAGAATGCGCTCATTGAGGTAGAGCCGCGAAGAAGCGCGCAAGCAGCGGAAGGACTTTTGGGTGTATTGAAGGTGGATCGGGGTTAAGGATTGAATCGAGGATATGCTCATACACATATACCTTTGATATTAGAACTTTGGCGTTATGAATCGCAGATCGGATTCTTTTGTCTAAGGTCTAACATGATTTATCAAGAGGCTCCAGGCACAAGCGCAGATATGCCGATGCCTCAGGCTTGAGGCCCTATTTTCCTTAGTAAGCAAGGCTGATCTCCTCAATGCCAACCTAGCTTTGTGATCCTTGCCCTCGCATGATCTTTTGGGAAACACTCAGTACAGTACGACCAAGCACATATATGCGTGGAGAGGTAGCAGTCATGCACGGATAGAATTGAGATCGACTTCACCATCATCTACCTATTGTCGAGACGATTATTTATCCTGCTCCGTTTGTGAGGGCAATGGAAACTGGCAAGACAACTTCTTTCTTTCGACTGGCATCCCAATTCCGGCTCACAAGTCACGATCTAGCCACAACAGACTGAGGGTAGCAACGCTGAAGCAACAAACACAAACACCGAGCCAGTCCCTCTCTCTTCAGGTCTACACCATTCACCACTATCACGTATGTACAAGGACGTCGGGCTGATACAATACGCGCTGAACGGATCATTTGAGGACAGGTCACATGATCGCCATTGAATAGGAATATCAAGACAAGATTTGGCGTGGATGTGGATGTGGATGTGTTGTCAGAGAGCTTGCGTTCTGGGAAATGAAAGATGTGGCCAATGTCAGCAGAATTGTCAGCACAGGCGGTTGGATCTAATGAAGGGGCATTGGAAGATCGACTTCGTGGCCTAATATTGAGCAATGCCAACGCAAATGCTGTTCTTCCATCAAGCCAACCGCAAGCTCTACCATTACCGCCAAAGCTTCCTCCTCATTTGACAGCAGCAACCCCTGAAGAACAAGAGGATTATTTCGCAAAGCAGACACCACAGGGCTCAGCCTCCAACCTCGGTCAAGGGCCACCATCACCATCAAAAACTTTCTCAAATGACAAAAATCCAGGTGCTCGCAAAAAGCTCAACCAAGCTCAACGCCGGAAACTTAACTCAGAACTTTCGATACCTATCGATGGGAGAACCAATCCATCATTTGCGCATAGTGGGAGAGGGGGCGGGTTCTCTACCTCACCTAGAGGTCCTTCGGGGTTCAACAACCACAATCAGAACCAGATGCATCAAAGTCCAAGATATCCAAATTATTCCCCTCATTTCCAATACTCTCCACACTCTCAAGGGCCGTCTCCCGCATCTCCTTATCTGATGAACATGCATCTACAACAAGGGCCTCCTCACCCGTCCATGCAACAGTACCAGCCCAACACACCTGGTCATATGTATGGGATGCAAAGCCCAAATCAGTACCAACAATGGTCAGGTGGCCATAGCCCAGGTCCAGGATCGTTCACTCCAAGAGCCCCTCCCCAGAATAGGCAACTCTACCATCCTGGAACTCCAGGTCTTCATGGCCGGGGACGACCATTCCAGAGCCCAATAGGCATGACTTCTGAGGATATTCAGTCTCAAAGCGCGTATCTTGAAAGCCTTTGTCAGATTCATGCATCGTCGGCAGGAGTTGAGGATAATGAAATAGCACAAAAAGAAGTATTTCGCGCCTTGGTAGAGAAAGCATGTCGAGAAGCCATTGTGGAGTACGAGCAACAGGAGCTTGGAAACAAATCATTCGATCCTTTGGGTGTAGAACTTAAGTGTTTTGGCAGTATGAGCTCAGGATTCGCAACCAAGGCATCGGATATGGATCTTGCCTTACTTTCACCTCAATCGAGTCCCGCGCCCGATGCTGCAGAATCACCCATTCCACGTTTGTTGGAAAAGAAGCTCCTTAGCATGGGATTTGGTGCAAGGCTCCTAACACGAACCCGAGTCCCCATCATAAAGCTCTGCGAGAAGCCAACGGAGAAGTTGCTGGCCGATCTGCTGGAAGCCCGAACAAAATGGGAGAATGGATTTCACGAAGATGATGATGACGACTTACATCAAGGAGAGGCAGCGGATGACGATAAAGCGGCTACGGAACAGGCTTCCAAATCTGCAACAAATATAATTCCCAAAGAGGAAGCCATAATAACATCAACCAAAACCAAGCCCGATACGGTTAAGTCCGCATCGACCGTGGAGAGGACGACAGAAAAGAAAATTGATAAAGTGGACGGAGATTTTGAAAGCTCAATGGACCCGTTGCAAGCAAAATGCGACTTCACCAAAATGAAACAGAAGCAGAACCAGTCCATGGGAGATTACTATAATCTGGCGAAACGTCTGCTGCGGAGAGCGAACGGACGAGACATTTCACCGAGTTCTCCGGTACTAACTGAGCAAGAAGCGGTAACATTGAATGAGGCCTGCAAAGCGCTCATTGATGGCCTTCAGTCGCAAGACTTATCAAACCGGCTTCGTGAATATAAAACCGTTGCACCCTTATTTAACCCATCTCTGCCCTTCCTACAAAGGTCTTTGCAGGGTGTCTGGGCTCAGATCGAAGGGGAGCGTCTCGCTATGGTATGGGAGTCTCGACCACTTTCAGAGTGTCTCGAAAGGCATGAGGTTGAGGCCGCAGAGATTGTGAAGGAATGGAGAGAACTTCAAGACAAAGAAGGACCGCTGATAGAGCCAATTGCATACAATCGAGTATTATATCTCGGAGCAGAGAAACTCAAGAAAATTGCATCATTAAGGCTCGTCTACTTTGAGCAACTACACTACGAAGAACCACAATACTACGAAGCACGAGCCCAAAGGATGATAGATGAACTTGGAAGGTCTTCTGGTGCTGACCCACATCGTTTGTCTACTGTCGCACCAATTGTCATAGCCCATTACATAAATGGGATTATGAATACTCAGATTCGAGAAGAGTTGCAGAAGCCTTCGAGGACACGCACAACCTTGAAGCAAGTTGCACTTCAGCACTCCTCCCTTCAGCTTGCAGCCGATTATGAGCATGCATTGTCAACCAGTGTTTTCCATGAGGATGACCAGCAGGATGTAAAAGACTACATTAACATTCTTCGCGGCTCTACAATTCTCGACCTCAAGGAAACGAGGGCAGTGGCTCCGCTGGTATCCAGAATTCGCCGCCTGCCAGACCCTACACAAAAATCATTGAACAAACCCCGCGATCGTTACAATGACCATCTCGAATTTCCAAAAACAAATATTGGCATTCAGTGTGACATCAACTTCTCTGCACATCTCGCTCTTCAGAATACCTTACTTCTTCGGTGTTATTCCCACAGCGATTCTCGCGTCAAGATTATGGTCCTATTTATTAAGCACTGGGCAAAAGTTCGAGGTATCAATACTCCATACCGAGGCTCATTGAGCAGTTATGGTTACGTTCTCATGGTTCTTCACTATCTTGTGAACGTTGCAAACCCGGCTGTATGTCCTAATCTTCAACTCCCACGCCAGGATCCCATTGGGGCAATTCCGTCGCGCACACTAGTTGCGGACCAAAGAACCTGTGAGGGTCGGGATGTGACTTTCTGGAGGGACGAAGCAGAGATCAAATCGGCCGCGGACAGAAGATTACTGACCAACAACAATGACAACATTGGAACGTTACTCCGAGGCTTCTTTGAATACTTTGCTCAGAGTGGTCAAATGACAACAGTGCAGGACAGGGGATTTGATTGGGGACGAGAAGTGTTAAGTTTGCGAACTCCACATGGGATATTAACAAAGCAAGAAAAGGGATGGGTGGGTGCGAGAACGGTGATTGAGACAACAGCTACCGCAGCGCCGCCAACTCCATCAACGCCTGCTGCCCGACCCATGGAAATCTCGCAAGACTTGTCTTCGGGAGCAACTCTAGATTTGAGTCCAGTAACGGATACCAAGCCCAAAGGAACTCTCAAGACCGTTGAAGAGACCAAGGAGATTCGCCACCGGTACCTGTTTGCAATTGAAGACCCTTTCGAACTTGATCACAACGTTGCAAGAACCGTAACGCATAATGGAATCGTGCAGATTCGGGATGAATTCAGACGAGCATGGCGAATCATTCGAAACGTAGGTAAAGGTAGCAAGCAGGAGGGATTACTTGATCCGCTAGATCTGGAGGCTATCGCCAACGAGAGTAAGAGTCGTTGGATGCATTTGTTAGACGTAATACACGGGCCTGAGCAGAAACTCGAGGGAGATTCATTTCCCACCCCTAGCGCTTAAGAAATGCTCGAGTTATGGAGGTACCTAGTCACAGCATTCAAGACATTCGGGTGATGATGTTGGGGGCTATTGATTGGTTCTCTAGAATTGAGCTTTTGTATCAGAGTAAATTCTAGCTCCAGCTATTCTAGATAGCTAAAATGCGATGCGCTGCACACATACTTACGAGGCATTTGATCTTCATGACAACGTAATCTAGAGCTGATTTCCCTGTCCGTTATGTCATATATCCCACGCCTGAGATCAGAGTATGGCCTCAAATCTTCGTCTTCTCCCAGATCAGCTCGATCTTCTCTTCTTTCACACTCGAATTGAACCACTCATAAATCTCAATCTCGCCCTCCTGAACAGCCTTAGCACCGTGCAACACATTGCTTTCCGCCAATTTCTCGGTTGCGAAGTACAGCTCTGTAGTTGCCAAGTTTCGTGCAATACAAGCTCTACTACCAGCACCAAATGCGAACCAGTACTTATTCGCCTGCTCAGTCACATTTCCCTCCAACCATCTTTCTGGTTTGAATGCCTGCGGGTCCGGGAATGCTATGGCGTTGTAGTGCAATTCATAACCTGCACACCCAACGATTGCACCTTCGGGGAAGTGGATGCCTTTGAAAGTCCACCCTCCACTTGGAACAACGTGTGGAAGGCGTGTTGGGTTGGCCATGGAGATGCGGAGGCCTTCTCTGACGACAGCACTGAGGTATGGTAGGGCTTGTACCTCTTGGGCCTGCGAACCAAGAGCCGCGTTGCTCACTACTTCCTGTCTCAATCTCTCGTATCTAGGGACAGGGTCAGTTTGAGAAACTTGCGCTGAACTTCAGAGCCACTCACTTGTCAGGATACATTGCAAGATTACGACAGATGGTTGCCAGATTCATGCCCGTTGAATCAGTGCCAGCGAAGAGGAGATCCTTGCATTGTGATTTCACCTCCGACTTGTCGAGGCCCGCGGCCAGCAGGCGACCTGGGTAGTTCTGTGCACCTTGGGGTGTCGAATCCACCAGGTTGTCCACAAACTTATCGACTACTCGCATACTATCAATGGTGTGCTTGTCCGGCATGCAAGTCTCAATAGCCCACTCCAACCACATGAAGACGGTATTGGGAAGGTAGAAGAACCGACCCACGGCAACGAAGGCATCCACAAAAGCCGAAAGCGACAACCGCTTCCCTTTCTCGGACGTGCCGTTGTAGTTCTCCTGGAATAGATGCGTAGAGACGGCATCGACGGCCAGACTTCGCGACAAGTTCAGAAGGTTGACGGGACGGCCTGTCTCGGCTTCTTCCTGCATCCGCTCCACCATGCGGTTCACACACCCGTACAGCGCAGCCTCGTTGTCCCGGATGCTCTTCGTCGAGAACATGGGCACGACGGCTTTCGCACGCGGGGCTCTCTGATCGTTGTCGGTTGTTGAGAAAATGGTCTTGTGCCCGTCGATATCAAAGTTGGCATAACATGGCGCCTTGGGGAATCCCCCTTTCGTGACATAGATGGCATTCACCGCATCCGCATCGCTGATGTCCACCTCGCCCGGGGACACGCGAACCAGCGTGCCGTACTGGAGATGCGCTTGATGGATGACGGTGGCTTCATCACCAATGTATGCATGGTAATGCAGCCATAACGAGGTGATCTTGGGCAGGAGAGGCCCGGGGATGTGTGCGAGTGGGTGAAGAGTCACTCGGTACACCGAGCGAGAAAGCAGGACCAGCACCGTTATCGCGACGATTGAGAGGACAGGACTCCTGCCAATGGCACTCAGGATGACTTCAAGTAAGGCCATAACTATACGACTATGCACTTGCTACTCGACCTGATCTCGTGAGGGTGTTGGGATGCTTAAAAGATTTCGTCGTCTGGCCGAGTCACTGCGGATAGATGTTAGTGGGGGGTGGGGTCGCCCTTCGTTATCGCCAGGCCCGAATGTGCTAGTCGGACTTGCCGACGGCCTATGACTCTCGGCGAATTGGTAACACAATCTCAGCAATCGTAAAACCGTGATCGATCGCTGACCACGGTTTGATGGTTGAAGGTCTTGGCTAGCAAGATCTTGCTCGAGCTGATGACACTTTCCGTGCCCAATGATTTACTGTTGAAACCAAAGAGGTCCGGGTGCCCCGCGAGGCCATCATCCCAGTTCTTGCGTTATCTGACGGATGTCAACTGCTTAAATTGCTCTCCATGACTATAAATTGCAAGTCTGTCTTTAGAAGGAGCGCAGTACGCCACTTGTCAATCCGCCGCTCAAAAGTAAGTGCTTGCAGGCTAGCATGGATAGCCATTCGCAATATTTATAAACACTTCCGTGACTGACTGAGATAGCACCTGAAATGCACTTCCGAGGATCAAACAAAGGCGCCCAAGACACAAAGTGATGCCGCAAAATAACCAGTTTGGATCCGTTCAGCCGTTGTATGATTTGCAGGTATTCATTAGGAGTGGCAACTACCTAGGGAATGCACGTACTGAACGAAGCGGGAAGCAGACCTTTTTACTACGTCCAAAGACAAGCAGCTTTGACGACATTCAGCACCAGGTATATATATTAAGTACGTAACGATGCTTTTACTTAATCCAGATGGATAGTAAGTGAAGAGTTAGTGTCGCTCTTCATGTGCCCAAACCTCGTAGCCAACAAAGAAACCTGTTCTGTTTCGTGTAAGATTTCATTTGGATTGAATCACAAGAAACTGATTTGCCCTTCTCACGAAATACTCGGAAACTTATCAGAGTCCTATTCGAGGAGAGCAGACTCTAATCAGAGTTGTTTCATGCTCAGAGGGATCCATCTCCCCTTTTTCCTTCGGCTACAACCACAATGCAAAGTTAAGCGAGCAAAAATTGGTAGGGCTTGCTTTCTACCGTACTATGGTGCCAATACTGTTATAATGAGGACTAAGCAGGAAGAAGATCTCCTCAGATTCTCGGTAAGGTGAGGTTTTCAGAGAATCCAGCTAAGCAGCTAAGCCGACGAATAGAGAAACTTGAGAACACCAGATACTATGGTGTTGTCCATGATCGTGTACGATTCTCTCCTCCTCGGTCACAACACAGTTCTGCATTAAGAGCAAACCAAACGTGCAAATCCACAAGAGATTCTCATCTATGGAACTTATATACTACTAAAGATAGAGCTGGTTAAGCATTTAAGGAGAACTTGTCTCCTGCACGCCCACACTACCGGTACCCTTCTCACCGCCAATGTCTATCTTCGGCGCCACGTTTCCTACGACCGCACCAATAATGATATTGGAATCGAAATGCTTCTCGCCGTCAAAGATTACATCGACCTCCTCAAGGGTCATGCCACGTGTTTCTGGGAAGTAGAAATACATAACGACAGCCTCGCCGAAGCACCAGAACGCCGAAATCAAATAAAATCCCCAGCCGGACCAGGTCATGGCATACGGGATGACGTAGGTGTTGAAAAAGGCTGCAGCGTAGCAGGCACCGTTGAAGACAGAAAGACCGTTGGCGCGTAAGGAGTAGGAGAGGACTTCGAGTGGGTACATGTACGAGAGGGGTGTCCACACCAATGAATACCAGCCGTAAAAGAAGAAGATCAAGAAGACGACGGCCGCTGAGGCTGACGCGTTATCGGAGCCGGAATAAAGTTTGGTCAGGATAGCCATAAGGATCAGCACCAATGCCATCATGTTGGTCGACACCTGGAAACCCGTTCGTCGACCAATTCTTTCCACGTAAATGCTGCCAAACACGGCACATATCAGATTCCAAACACTAAGTCCAATATTGATTCCGAGTTGGGTATTGGTGTTTGTGATTCCAGCTGTATCGAGGACGGTCCCAAGATAATAACTGATCGTGTTGTTACCACTCAACTGACAGAAAACGGCGACTGCAATAGTGATTCCCATTCTCCATCTGTTAGGCTTGGTGGCGAATAGAGCCTTGAAAGACTGTTTTTGTACTGTCTTCTCAAACTCTAGCGTTTGACGAATTTCTTCGAATTCTATTGCCACAAGTTCGGAGTTTGGATCACCTCTGCCATGGTATTTTATCAACATTGCGCGTGCTTCCTCCCCGCGGTTCTGGTACACGAGCCATCTTGGACTTTCGGGGATAAATGGCAGGGGAATGAGACACAGAATTGACGGCAGGAATTGGAGCTACTTGATCAGCTATGTATGATCCAAAAGAGATTTCGCTACTTACCAAGGATGGAAGTCTCCAGCACCAGGTTGAAGTAATATATTGGCTGCCGAAGGTAATAACAGCAGCAAGAATGCCGCCAACATACCAGAAAGCTCCATAAAGACTCGTCAATTCGGCTCGATAGGCAGGGTGAGAGATCTCGGCAACATATCTAAGATTGATTAGCCAAGGGGGTTCAAACGATTCGGGCCTTGGATATGTTTACGCCGGAGCCACAACAGAACCGAGAGTGACCGAGAATCCGACAATAAATCTCCCAATAATGAACATAGCCTCGTGAACAGCAGCACTTTGAATGGTTGCCCCAACAATGGCACAGATAGCTGTGGAAGCAATTCCCCATTTCCGACCATACTTGTCCGGAATATAACCACCGAAAGGCATTGCTACAACCGAACCGAGAGCAACGATGGCTACATTGAGAGAAAGCAATGATGATGATAGTTTGAAGTACTGCTCATATCCAGGGAGGATCTGGAGGCCGTTCTGATTGGAAGTCAGTATGATCTTTTGGCACAAGATCTCCAGAACATACCATCATGGAAGAGTCATAACCTTGAGTTGCACTATTGGCGGTTGCAACAAAGCAGACCATGCACATCCATATCAGACCATTACGGTCCAGCCTATTTGCATCTGCCATCTTGCTGGTGTCGTATTGTATTCGGCAGGCCAAGAATCTCGACACGTTTTAGAGATGAATTGAGATGTAAAGACTTCAATTTCTTCGACTGTGCCACGCAATGCTTCCGACAATCTGTATCTATACTGCTCCACTAAGTGGGTTGCGCGTGGCGGAAGAAGCTCCGTGTAAGACCGATAAGTTGAACAAAAGAACGCTCAGGTCAACGTAACTAGATCGCCACTGAGCGCAACTTCAAATTAGTGAAAATATTGATCCTTCCAAGGATGGGATGCATTCCTACCAAAAGATAAATACGCCGAAGTTTGTCTTTGGTTGGAACTGACCTCTCACTAAGATAGTGGAGAAAATGTGCTGCCCGAAGTGTGCCCGGGTCCAGAAAGTTATGGGCATCAACCGCTTAGATTGCCTGCCAAACTCGGCTGAGTCCGCTGCAATAGTGGGATCGATCAACCGGCAGGCTGGGAGCAGATAAGAGACGCAGGCACATGCAGAAACCTGTCAGCTAATATCATTTTTATCTTGCCGTGCACCAGATCTACAAGCTATGCACACAATGGCAGACGCACAATTTCAAGATTTGCTTGATCAGCTGACACTGGAGGAGAAGATCAGTTTGCTAGCAGGGGCAGATGGATGGCAAACCCAAGAAATACCACGTTTGGGAATCGGGTCTTTGAAGGTAAAATCCGTCTTCTAGTTTTCTGACTTGAAATTTGACTTGATGCTAGACAAGCGACGGACCTGCTGGTGCAAGAGGCGCTCTTTCTGTAGATGGTCCACCAGCAGCGTTTTTGCCAGCGCCAGTATCTCAAGCAGCGACATGGTCAAAGGATCATCTCTATGCCCTCGGCCAATTGCTCTGCCGGGAGGTGAAAACAAAGGCAGCTCAGGTGCTTTTGGCTCCAACGATTTGTTGCGCAAGAAATCCCCTTGGAGGAAGGAACTTTGTATGTGAAACGATGTCAGGGAAATCGTCGTGGTACTGATATACTTTCAGGAAAGCTATAGCGAGGATCCAGTGCTGAGTGGGCAACTAGCCATCCAATATGTTCGTGGAGTTCAAGAGACTGGAGAAGTCGCTGCCACAGTGAAACACTTGTAAGTAACCGTGTTCAGTGAACCCATGAAGCGACCCCTGAAAAGGGTCCTTAAAAAAGCAAGACTGATAAATATCTCAGCGTGGCCAACGAGCAAGAATATCAGCGATTCACTATAAATGCTGATATCAGTGAACGTGCTCTGAGGGAGATTTACCTACGCCCCTTCGAGACAGTTATCAAATCCAAAAATCCTCCAAAATGTGTTATGTCTGCATACAACCTTGTCAATGGCGCTCACATGGATGCAAGCAACATCTTGCAAGATATCCTTCGCAATGAGTGGGGGTTTGAAGGACTGGTAATGAGTGATTGGGGAGGTACAAATTCCACTGTCGAGAGTCTCATTGCGGGATGTGACCTAGAAATGCCCGGGCCACCAGAAAAGCGAGGCTCACTACTTCTCGAAGCAGCCCAGACCAAACCTCAAGGCCTCCTTGAAGCTATAGATGCCTCGGCTTTGAGAGTTTTGAAACTTCTTGCTGAGTTGAAATTACTTAATCTGTCCCCAGAAGATGCTGTCAAGACAAGGAGAGGGGTGGAAACGTCGTCCGACAATAAGGATGACCAAAAGCTACTGCGTGAGATTGCAGCAGACGGGATTGTTCTTTTGAAGAACAGTAACAATGCCTTGCCTTTGGACCCGTACAGTTTATCGGGGAAGAAGATTGCGCTCATTGGACCAAATGCACTCAACGGAACTCCAGGTGGAGGGGGGTCCGCAACAATGGTACCTCTATATCAGACACAGCCGCTTGCAGCTTTCGAGTCCGCACTTACTGAGATGAACATACCGGCGACGATAAAACACTCACCAGGCGCTTTTATACACAAATGGCTGCCACTGGTAGACTCGAAATTCGTGGCCGACGATAATAAGTCAATGATACGGTTGGACTTTTTCGCGAGGGACGACTTTTCAGGCCCATTAGTTGAAACTCAATACCGAGATAGCTCATATGTGGATCTCTTTGACTCTGCCCCATCAGCTTGGTACGAGGATAAGAAGCCACACTCCGTAAAGATCTCGAGTCGCCTAACTCCCGAGACAACGGGCCTGCACTCCTTCGGAATCTCCAGCGTTGGTCATGCTCGACTTTTTGTCAATGACCAGCTTATAATCGATAATTTTGACTGGAAGAAGGTCGGCGAAGCCTTCTATTCTTTTGGCAGTGTCGAAGTTCAAGCATCTTATGAGATGACAGCTGGCGAGACGTACGACATAAGATTGGAAGCGTCATCTAAGGTCATACCGAAGGATGCTGCAAGTGACGACCCAGTCCACGTCTTTGGAGTGCAACCAAGCGTTCGACTGGGTTTTATTGAACAGCTACCCTCAGACCCAATTGGTGATGCAGTGAAGCTGTCCAATGAGAGCGATGTGACAATTGTCATCATTGGTCTCAACGACGAGTGGGAAAGCGAAGGTTATGACAGACAGACAATGAAATTGCCTGGGGGGCAAGATGCCTTGATCGAAAGCCTTCTTCGCGAGTCTAATAAACCTGAGAGCATTGTGGTTGTGAATCAATCTGGTTCGCCAGTTGAAATGAGATGGGCTAACAAGATTGGAACTGTCGTTCAAGCGTGGTACGGAGGACAAGAGGCAGGTAATGCCTTGGCAGACGTCTTGCTAGGTCGAGTTAATCCTTCCGGGAAGTTGCCCATATCATGGCCAATGCAGTACGAAGATTTAGGTTTCGAGGCCAAGAGCTGGCCCGGAGTAGATGGAGTTGTGAAGTACACCGAAGAAATGTCTGTTGGTTATCGACGGTACCAAAACGCTCAAATTCAGCCAAGATGGTGGTTCGGCCATGGCCTTTCCTACACATCTTTCAAGTATGAAGAAGCGGGCTTAAGTAAGGAGGATGATGGCTGGGTTGTGTCGGTGACCGTGAAGAATACTGGATCCTTGGCAGGAAGAGACGTGGTTCAGTGCTATATCTCAGCTGAGTCGACCAAGGAACTGAAGGCTTTCGAGAAGACATCCTTATTGCTGCCTGGAGCTTCAGAAACAGTTCACATGAGAATTTCCGCAAGAGACATGGCTCACTGGAATACGGAGAGCAAGAAGTGGGTGCTGCAAGCAGGAACATATGGATTGTACATTGGGAGCAATGCCGGGGACGAAGACGCGATCAAGCAGCAATTAGAGGTGGTTCAAGAGACGGAATGGCTGCCATAGATAGGAATGTTGACAATCCGATGAATTACCAGAGATAAGTCACAATACTAGTCAGCTGTAATTCGTAACCCCGGTGATGTGAAGAGCATTAATTACTGAGCTCTGATCCAAAATGGCACAGGAAGGTTTGGCGCGCTAAATCGCCTAATCACGTGCTGTGATCGGCTCTCGTATTTTCCATCCCTGTTATTGATCTGATCGCACTCCACAGCGCTTACAATCGGACAATGGGGATAAAGCATCCACTCTACCAATGAGCGGCTTGCCAATCGATGCTCAACGACGCAAATCCCCATTTCTGCAAAGGGATACCTGGTTCATTCTACACCAACTTATTCATTTCCAGTCACTGCAGCTTCGTCCACACCCATAATACAACATGGCCTCGCCCTCATTGAGCACAGAGGAATTGCAAGACATCTATACTTTTGCCCTAGGCTTGGGTAGAGATGCAGGCAAGATATTGCTCGACGGCGTAGAGAAACGATCTGGTGCCGAGCATGGACGTGATATGGGCAAGCAGGAGGAGAAGATGAATGCAGTCGATATTGTCACGCAGACTGATCTAGGTATGTTTTCTCTTAACCATCCATCTCGATTGAAGCCCGTGGTCTCGAGCCTGGGCCGGGATCACGAGACATAGCAAAATTGGACGAGACTGATTCTTGTGATAGATGTGGAGGCGTTTGTCAAGAACGAGATCACGAAGAAATATCCTTCTCACAAGTGAGTAACAATTCTTCATTGGCCATTCTTTCGACGTCATATCCGCCTTTGTGTTAAGCAAACCACTGACAGACCACCAGGTTCATCGGTGAAGAGACCTACTCAGCAGGACAGTCCAAAGAATATCTTGTAGATGACTCACCAACATGGATCGTCGACCCCTTAGATGGAACCGTGAACTACACGCATCTCTTCCCCATGTTCTGCGTATCCATAGCCTTCTGCTTAGGCGGTACTCCTGTCGTGGGCGTCATCTATGCACCAGTGCTAGACACAACATACTCAGCACTAGCAGGCCATGGAGCATATCAAGATGATGCGCACGCTAGCAAGCCCAGGAAGAAGCTGCCGCTCATTAATGGACCCAAGGCTGTTCTGGGTCCGCAGGCTCCTAAGGGTTGCATTTTCGGCTGTGAATGGGGTAAAGACCGGAGAGATGTCGAGGGTGGCAACATGATGAGGAAGATTGGCAGTTTTATCAATATGGCTGCTGAAATTGGAGGAAGAGGTGGGAAAGGAGGTATGGTGCATGGTGTTCGCAGTCTTGGAAGGTCAGCTTTTTCTTACCCCTTATTTCTCTTCTCCCAATTCGCAGCCATCATCTCCGCAGCTCTCTTTACATCCATATCCAGCACAAAATATGAAACAATCCTTACCCAAGCAATTTTGACTTTTACTGACTCGTTTCCTCTTGAAGTGCAACAATGGATCTAGCATACGTAGCCGCTGGTGCCATCGACATATGGTGGGAAGGAGGTTGCTGGGAATGGTGTGTCCTGTTTCAACATTTCTCCCCTTCCCGTCTCAACCCATCCCATCCCCA